>CM077674.1:339433186-340657249 GCA_039707655.1 Elymus sibiricus | reverse complement strand
AGCCATCTACTGAACATGTAAGTTTTCCCGATAAAAAATGCAAGAAAACAGTTTCTTTTGCCAAGGACACAAAGTTCACAGAAATGGGAAGTAAGGTGGCAAGCCATGCGGTTAAGATTGCATCAGACAGTAAGAAGGAGACATTATTAAGTGTACCATCCAGAAAACGAGGCGTGGAAGCTCCATCTAGCATGTTTCCAAGTAAGGAGAGCATTGTGCCAATCAAACCTGAATCTGTGCCAATTAACTTTGTCAGTATGCCATGTAGCAAGTCAGCAACCCCAGGAGCTACTATGGCAACTCCAGCATCAAGTGAGCCAAATGCTGGTCCAAATGTGCCAGCTCCAGCAGCTACTATGGCAACCCCAGCAGCTACTGCGCAAAATACAACAGTCAGCGAGTAAAGTCCAGCACCCACTGTGCCAACTCCAGCAGGAAGTGAGGCATCTGCACTTCTAGCTGTGCCACCCCCTGCAGCCAAAGTGGCACCCCCAGCAGCCACTGTGCCAACCCCAACAGCCACTGTGCCACCCCCAACAGCCAATGTGACAACTGCATCACACTTGTTGCCAGATATCAGTTATATTGGGCAGCCTCAGAAACTACCTTTGCCCGCATTTCACGTTATTGATAACCAGGATGCTCTTACACAGGACGAAGTGTACAGCCTTGTTTCCAAGTGCATACCGCTGAGACCGCCGCCAAGCATAATTGCACGAACCAAGTCAGCAGGTGATGCACCCAAGGTTCTGCAAGGAGCCAGCATCAGTGTGCATCCCATTCGTAGAGCATCATCAGCAAGATCATATCACGGAGATGGGTTCTGCGATGCTCCAACCTTTGACCTGGGCTTGGATTTTGATGATGACTACCTAGGTGCTACATCTGATGGGCTTAACAAATCACAAGTGACACCACAAGAGGCAGGGTCATCGAAAGTCAGCAGGATGATTGGGATTCGGCAACTATGATAGAGGTTTGTGCTGCTGCAGATATGGTTGTCAGTGGGAAGGCACCAGTTCAGACCTCCACTTCGGCTTCTCCAGACAAGTTCCACACCCCTATTCCCGCAGCTACTGTAGGAGGTGCAAGTGGGTCCGGCACGACTACATCTGGCCCACTAGTTCAAAAACGCGCCAGGAGGATAATCAAGCCAGCTGCAGTTCAGAGGTCTCCCTATATTGACTACAACAGAACAAGGACGTTCGCTTGTGGTGAACAAGTCAACAAGCTTTATGCTGCAGTCCTCTACTACGTAAGGAATACACCTGGGGCCAACAATTCAGAAACCAGGTAAAATGGAAGTAAACTTGCAGTCTTTTTTTACTAGTTTATAGGTTCACACTAAACCAGTTTTTATAGTTGCACACACAGTCCTTATAATTGCAGTTTTACTGTGTAACACTTGCACAACATCAATCATGCAATTTGTACTACAGGACTACAAACCCTTAATAATTATAATTATTTTCTTTTCATCTTTTCCTTTTTTGCTTCCCCACAGCACTAATTTTTTTTGTTTTTTTTGTCCTCAATTGCAAACAGCCCTGAAATCATTGACTATGATGGATTTTACGTTACCCTGAAAGAGCTAGCTGATTCAATGAGGCCCACTAAATGGCTGTCAAATACGGTTGTTGAAGCTGCGCTTATCCAAATAAAAAACCCTACCTAGTGACTCGAAGAAGACTATCATGCCATTGAGGGTTGCTGTAAGTTCAACATTTTTTGTTTTTTCTGGTACTATCACTTTTGATGAAATCTTTTGTTTTCACGCAAATCTCTTTTTCACATTTTACATGTGTTTTCTGCCAATCTTTCCTATGCAGGCTCGGTTGCAGCAGGGAATATACAACGTTGCTGAGATACATGCTAAATTTGAGAAGACAAAACGCCTAGATCGTCAAGATATGGTCATTTTTTTGTGCCCTATTTATATGTTGTCACACCCAACTTTTCTATATTCGCTTGCACGTTTCATGTTTTTTACCAGGGAGTTTTGCACAAATCATAATGTATAGCTTTTTTACCTGGTGGTATATATGCGCAGGTGATGCTCCCTGTGCTCGAGTTTGATGATCCCAATAATCCAAATGGAGGCAAGCATTACTGGTTGTTCAATATTAACTTAAGGGATCAACATTTTGAGGTGCTAGATTCTTGGCGGAAGCTCGATGACCCTGATTTAATGGACTGTGCTTCAACAATTGCGGGGGCAGTGAGAATGTTATGGAAGCAGCATTACCCAAAGCACAACATTAGACACTATGAGGTCATCGACATTGATGTACCCAAACAATTCGGGAAGTAAGTAACGCACACAAGCCTGTTTGGTTTTGTACCATGTTCATCTACATTTTTTTCTTTTTTATGGTTTGGGTGTGATCAAGGGAAGTTCTGCTAGGTTGCACCATTCACAGCAAGTTTTTGCAAACATGGCTTTGTTTTGGGTTTTGTGTTAACTGTTTTTCTAGTTGCATTTTACTCATTTGATAGTTGCACAAGTCCTTTTTTTATAATTGGCACCCAAATGCATGGCAGTTGCATACCAACTGTTTTGGAGTTGCACATACTCACATGATAGTTGCACAAAAACATGATGATAGTTGCACACCTAAGTATGAAAGTTGCACACACTCCCTTATTTTAATAAAGCACTTGCTACAAGAACACATTGGGCATGCATATACTAACATGACAGTTGCACACATGACAGTTCTTTTTGCTCAGAGTTATATGGTAGTTGCACACATGACATTTTTTCCAACACTAGATGCACATACTAACTGATTTGGCCCAAGCTTAGTATGCACTTGCACAATCACCTCATCAAGTTGCACACAGAGATATAAAATGTAGGATACATATAAAGTATGTTTTCCACCTTCTTGTTTTTGGATTTTGCAACAACAGCAGTTCAGACAAGTTGCATCAATGGAGAGCATGGTTTGCATTAGCAGGGCCACTAGTTGCACTTTTTTGATAGCATTTTTGTAGTTGCACCAGTAGAGCCCCCAACTTGTGATCATTAAGAAGGGGTTCTTTTTTTTGTGCAGCAATGAATGCGGAGTGTTCATGGTGTTCAATGCTACTATCTGGAATGGCAGACAACTGCCAAATTATGACCCAAAAGAGTGTCTAAACATGAGAAGGTTGTTGACCCACAAGTTGGTTGACAATGAACACAACAAAGCTCCATGGAAGGATATCCTACAATACAAAGAGTAGGTTTGTTTCCTGATTTTTTTGTTTCTCAGCAGTGTTCATTTTTTTGCAATCTTTTTGTGTTAATGATAGTTGTACAGTTTGATAGTTGTTCAGTTGCACACTTGACCATGTTTAGTTGCACATTTGTACTTGTTCAGTTACACACCTAACTATTGTAACTATCAATCCACAAAGAGGCACAATTTTTCTATTTTCTGGGGATAGTACTGGGAGATATGTATCTCTAGGGTGTGGGCTATGGGTCGGTTTTTCGCTGGTTCTAGTCGCACATACAGGGGAAACATTTGCACAATAGTTCTAATTAAATTGCACAATGCCAAATATTATTTTTAGACCATCCCAAACCCAATCATGCGGGCAAAACACGTACTACCATTTTGTCCAAGAGCACACATCAGGTGTGCAAATTTATCAACAACAGAATGATAGTCTTTTCTTTTTGTCTCTCAAGTCTTGTGAACACAAAGGGTCTGTAGAACAAGCATAAAAAAGAGAAAAAATTAGTTGCCAAGGATTTTTTCTGGCTGGTTCTTCATGTCTCCATTCTCCCATCTGCGCAGGGAAGAACAGTTTTGTAGTTTGTTTATCTTTCCTCTTGCTAGTATGTCAAAAGTTGTCACGCCAACTTCGTAGAGCAACTTGCAGCATTGTGCTTATCTGAGTTGCAGTAGCTGGCCTGTTTTTCTTTTTTGGGTGCAGCTCAAGAGCTGAATGATAGCGCCTACTCCTCGCTCTCCCTTTTGTAGTTGACTTTGGAGGATCCCTAGCAATTACGTCGTGATTGTCATCGCCCGTAGGAGAAGGTTCTTCAGTGCGGTTAGCATGGCCTGGTGTCGTGTCACCCATAGGAGGAGGTGCTGGAGGATCACCCAGAGACGTGTGTGGTCCAGCATGACCCATAGGAGGAGGCGGTGCAGTATGACCCATAGGAGGAGGTGGTTGAGCACGACCCATGGGAGGAGGCTGTTGAGCACGACCCATGGGAGGAGGAGGTGGACCACGGCCACTAGGTGCAGGTGGTGGAGTAGGCCCTGTAGATGGGGGCGGCGGGGGAGGATCTTGGTTGTTACCACCACCGGACGGACCTGCACCTCTTGCAGCTCTCTTTTTCCCTTTAGACTTGTTCAGTTGCACAATCTCTGTCCGGGCTGTACGCATGTGCTTCTCAACAATGTCTTTTGCTGCATCAGAACCACTAGCAAACTTCGCTAGTTTCTGGAAATCTGCAGTCATGTTTGCATGCCTAATTTCCTTTAGAGATTGAGGAGGCATTACATCAGGCTGCTGGTTAGTGGCACCGGATACACTTGGGACATCAACTGGAGTCCAACGCTGCAACATGTACCTCTCCGGTATGACATCAAGCCCAATGTGTGTGAACACTTTCAGTATGTGGCAACAAAGGATGCCATCCCACTCCATTTTGCAACACTCACAAGAATAGTATCCCTCAGGTATTTTTTCCATCACCAAGTAGTTCCTGGTACCATACTTTGCAACCCAATCCGCATTCGGCCTCAGCTCAAACATTTCTGCACCAACTTGGAATGCATTATACCGTCCAATCATCTCAAATTCATCACGAAACTTGGAGTAAAGGTCTCTGGTGTATGTCTTGTATGCTTACTTCTCTATTGGGAATGGTGACCACATGTCAACGTCAAGATGTTCTGTCCTGTAGTCATTGCAACCTTCTTTGACGAGGATGTGCGTCTGTATTTTCTAGTACTGTTTCATAAAGTTTAGAATTGACTTGTGGGGGTTCACATATCACTTCAAGACTGCATTGAACCCCTCACTTCTTTGTGTAGACTGCAGGAAGGGGAAAACCTATACTTGAAGTAACATGGCACCCAAGTGGCCCTGTATTCATAAAGCTTCTCAAAGTGTGTGTGCGTAATTGCCTCATACTTCATCATCAATGCAGCCCAGTTCTGCTCAAACTCTTCTGGTGTGAAGCTGAAATCAACGCATAGGTTGAAATCATTAGATAAGCCCGGGTTCCGTCCTAGCAGCCAGCCAACTTTCTCTTGAGCTTTTTTCATGATGTGCCATCGGCAACATCGGTGCACGGTAGTGGGAAATATATTCTTTATGGACTCCTTCATAGCTACATCCTGGTCTGTTATGATGTTATCCGGTGCCCTTCCATTCATAGCCTCTAGGAAAGTTCCAAACACCCAATCAAAGCTAGTCTCCATCTCTTGCCTCACAAACACGCACCCCAGCATGACAGATTGCCCATGACGGTTGATCCCAATGAACGGAGCAAAAGGCATGTTGTACATATTGGTCATGTAGGTGGTGTCGAAGGAGATACAATCATGATACGCCTCGGCATAAGCCTTCCGTGCCAAGCCATCCACCCAAAATATGTTTTCCGCCCTTCCTTCGAGATCATATTTTATCTTATAGAAGAAATCTGGATCATCTTTTTGCAAATCTTTAAAATGAGCAATTGTCTCAATAATGTTACCTTCATTTGTTGAGTCTTTGCGGAAACCAGCGCAGAGGTTGGTTATTGCCTTTGGCCCATATGGCACATTTAGTTCTGAGCCATAAAACTCTGACATGATCTGCATCATACGGCCTGATGAACAAAGTAAAGAGAAAAGGAAACAGTTAGTTAGTTGCATACTGTACCCATTATAGTTGCAGAGACAGGAACAATAGTTGCACAACAATCACCCTGGGGTTGCCATAGAAATTCTTTTTCCTCTTTTTTTTGGTTTTATGGTGTGCAACAATTAAGTAAGTTATTTATCTATCAACAGTTGCAGAGATAGGAACACTAGTTGCACAACCAATATCACGGAGTTTGCCTCAGGAAATCCTTTTTTTTCTTTTTGTATGATGTGAAACAATTCAGCTAGAAAAATCTATCATCAGTTGCAGAGTTTGGAACACTAGTTGTAGAACCAACTTTATGGAGTTGCCATGAAAATTAATTATCTCTTTTTCTTTTTCTACTGGTAAATAATTCAGTCAGAAAATCTATCATCAGCGGCAGAGATAGGAACAGTAGTTGCACAACAAAACATTGTCTTCATGGAGTTGCTCCTGGTACTTGGGGTACCTTTTTTTTCCAAAACTATTGTGAGAGATATAAAATTACTTTGTAAATTGAACAGCTACATAACCATGGTTTGCACAACATACCATATGTACTTGCACAAATTCAATTCTTTTAGTTGCACACAGAACAAAACAGCAATAAAAAATGTAGTGCACTTCACGGCAGACGAAAAGAGGAACACACCTGAACTTAGGTTACAGTTGTGTAGTATTTCTAGAAACCTCTTCTCCTCCGGTGGTATCCCCTGGTGAGAACGCAAATATTTTGACAACGAAGGTTTGGCGACCAAAGGATGTGTATGATCACGGACAAAGTGGGTTACCTCCCACCGTCCATCCTTCAATTTAACCAACAATTTTGCCTTACATTCTGTTTGCTTTATTCTTTCTCTTTTCCGCTTCTTCTTGTTCTTCTTCTGTTGACTCTCTTCACCACGGAATATTGGCACTTCTTCCATTTCATCTTCATCACACAAAGGATCGGGGTCAGGTATAGGATCTAGCACAGGTGGTAACTCAGCCCCTCCATCATCCATTTTTGGCTTCCTAAACTTGTTGCAAGCAAATTGCTGTTTCTCCAATTTGTTGGTATAAGCAGACCTCCTTGAAGTGTTCATCTTAACAGAGAAACCCATTCTTAGGGCATAAGCGTTGTAATGGTCCCTAGCACCTTGCAAGCTATCAAATCTCATCCCAATAAACGGCTCCATCGGCTGAGATCCAGCCTCATCTTCCTCAACAGCATTTTGATCACCACCAACTGCCCCTGCCCTTAGTTCTGTTTCAGTAGGTCCAGGCACTGTTGTGTTTGTTTCATCAAGAGTATGACTCTCTGATTGCAACGTAACATCAACATCATCCATCAAACCATGTTCTGGAATTGGCTGTGTGAAAATCCCTGGCTGCAAAAACTCAGCATCATCAGCAGGCAACTCATTGAGATCTATCATCCTTGAATGCTGGTGGAACCTGCATTTTTTTTCAACAAACGAAGCGGAAACAAATAACTCAACAACCCTGTGTGGCACATCACTCGAAACTATTGTTTTTCAAGGAAATCAAAAGCAACATATATGCAAGCCAAATGAACCATGGATCAACATAGTTACAGTCACTTCGTTTTTGCACCCCTTGGTTACACACAGGAGACAAGAAACTTGCACATATTCTTAGGTACTCCAACTAGCAACCTTGCACACAGTAGCAATAACTAGTTCATGCATTCTGGTGGTTACATTCATACAAATTAGAAGGAAAAGTTAACTACTCATTAGTTTTTTTGGACAGATCATTTGATAGTGGTTGCACAAAAGTATCACACAAGTTGCACAAAAGTATCATACAAGTTGCACGATAGTAGTATACAAGTTGCACAATCAAATTATTCAAGCAATATGTTCATTTTTTTAGCAGAATCTTATTTTTTATGTACCATGTGCAGATCTGACAGGAGGGGGAGGGCATGATTTTGCAGACCAATGCAACTACACATACTAACTGGGGTCTGCTGAAACATATTGAAAAGTTGAAAGCAAATACAGATTGCAACTATATTTGTATAGCTATTGGTTAGATTTAGAGCAATTGTTTATCCTTTTTTTTCCATTTGTTTGTGTTCCAGATTGTCATGGCAGTGTGTGAGGCATCAACTGAATGCATGAACCAGAACCTTTCTTTGTTGGATGTTTTCTCTCTAGCTTTTTCCAATTGCACACAGTGTGCCAATAGTTGGATGTTGCAACTGATTTAGTTGCACGAAACCATCTTCATAGTTGCACCTTCTTTTGTACACAGTGCCACTTTTAGTTGGCTACTGGTTCTATTTTAGTTGCACGAAAGCAGCTTTCTGTTTGCACAATTTTTGTGCAAACTCCCTGCACAAAATTTAGTGGTTTTTGGCAACCAAATACATGAACCAAACTTTTGTGCAAGCAAATTAATACAAGGGACAAGTCTGGATCTGATTGCACACTTTATGTGCAAACTCCCGGCACAGAAGTTAGGGGTTTTTGGCCACTAAGTACATCAACCAAAGGTTTGTGCAAGGAAATCAGAAGAAGGGACAAGTCTAGAAAATGAATTGAAATCAGATGAAGGGAGGATCCTCACCTTTGTGTTCGTCTCTCTCCTCCAGGTACGTTTTCTCTCTCTCTCTTCTTCTTTTTATCTGGTTTTTTCTGGCTCTTCTTCCTGATTTCTATGTCCTTTTTCCCCTCTCCTCCTCTCTTCTATTTTCTTTTGGAGCCGCCATGGGTTCTTCCTGGCGATGGAGAATTTCTCCTGGGCAGATCCCCTGGTCGATGGGTTCTTCTTTCTTTCGTGGGGAAGAAGAAGATGCCCTGGGAGCAGGTCGTCTGGACGATGCCCTGGCAGATCCAAGGCAGTTACAGGGGGTGGCGAGGGTGGTCGGTCACGGGGCACGTGATCCCACGGCCAGCTGGCGCATGCGGGGACGTCTGGTTGATAGCGACGGGGTTTTGCGCGGGTCTTCGACGCTTTCCTTTTAGGGGCGAGGGGGACCAGGTGGTTTCCTTTTTAGTCGGCCGCTCGCTAGCCTTCCCAGGGCGGCCGGGTGCCCACTAGACGTGTCCGTTCTTATTCGAGTGGACACAGTGGGAAAAAACATTTTAGCTGTACATAGCTAACAACAAGAGCATTTTAATTCACATCAGACAAAGGAATTAATGTCTCAGGGTGAAAATAACTGTTTTCATCAGGTTGTTTTCCAGACACAAGAAAACTAGTACGAATCAAATTCAGTTTGTTTTCCCTCGAAACAAACTAGGATACAACATAACTTATACTGTACTACGTAACTACAACAGTACATGGTAAAGGACAATAATCATACATCTTCGCTGCAGTTGAGCGAGACATCTTTAAGAATCTAGTTACAGCTACTCCTAAACTGCATATAGTCTAACAATCTGGTAACCCTGACATGAAATGGTAATTGACTGATCAGGCAGCAACAGCGGAAATTAATGTCTGCAAACAACGAAAAAATGGACATTCTGGAATGTTAGCTGATTAACACACGAAAAATATCATTGATCCCCATTTATCATCCGAGAATGATAGGGAACCTAGTTTATTTCCACAACGGTTGACAGGTCCTAGATAAGTGGTTGTATGGATGACTCACCATCCCTTTGAAGATAGGGACCGGAAAGAAACCAATCAGACTGAAAATCTAATTTAGGCCAGTCGATTGGTTTGAGCCGTCCGATGGAAAACAGACGGCCAAATGCGCGTCTTAACCCTCCAGCTGTCCTCTTCTTCCTTCGAACGACTGGCCTAACCGCTTGCTGCCGCCGCCCGCGGCGCTCCCGCGCCAGCCTCGCCCCCCTCCCTCAACCGCCGCCCACCTCCGTGCTACCGCTCCCGGCCATCCCTCTAACCCTAGTCATGCACCATTTTTTCCGGCAAACTTGCACCCCCTAACACCCGTAAGATAGATAATGTGGTAACCTACAGCCTAAGATAGATAATGGGGCCTCTTCCACCCTAAGATAGATGATGGGGTTTCTTCTCCGGCGAGACGACGAGCTTCTTCCTTCCCTCCGACACTTCCTTCCTTCACTCGAAAATCGACTGACCCAAATTTCAAATTCAAATGACTTAAATATAGCTATTGTGTTGAAGAAATGTTTGATCCCACTTTTGAAAGAGACTTTCGCTCCGTTTCATAAATAAAGCACCAACGAGTTCATGCAACATGTCACCTAGTCGATCCTTGTCCCACCGCTTACAGGGCGGACACCACTGCTGCATAAAAGCCAATAATTTAAACATAGAGTCAATAGTACATCGCAGAAAACCTTCTCGATAACCGTACTATTGCGAGTCATCCGTAAGGCCTAGATTATCCGCGAACACGACCGGAAGAGGTGTCTCCTGCCTCCAGTATGGTGAGCCCCGGCGTGTAGAAAGTTGCCCAGGTCTAAGGTTTGCGACTCAGGCCCCATGGCCCCGCGAACACAACCGAATGGGAGAAGAAGATACGTGTCTCACACTTGGGCACCCCGCAAGCAGACAAAAACAACTTTTGTATGTATATGTAACTCATTTTGGTAAATTGGTGCAGTAGTAAGATGGAATGATTATATTAACATGTCTTTCATCGCTAAGTACACGAATATATCTTCATGTACCATGGTCAAGATAGAGACATGATACGTCTCCAACGTATCTATAATTTTTGATTGTTTCATGCTATTATATTATCAGTTTTGGATGCTTTATATGTTATTTTATATCATTTTTTGGGACTAACCTATTAACTCAGTGCTCAGTGCCAGTTCCTGTTTTCTGCTTGTTTTTGGCTTTTCAAAAAAACAATACCAAACGAAAAAAAAATCTTTAGATTAATTTTTTCTGGACCACAAGGGACCCTAGAAGCTTCAGAAGGAGACCAGACGAGATACAAGATAGCCACAAGCTCGAGGGGCGCGCCCCCTAAGCTTGTGGGCCCTACGCAGCTCCGTTTGACCTAATTCTAAGCCTATAAATTCACATATATTCCCAAACCAACAGAGAGCCACCCGAAATAACTTTTTCGCCGTCGCAACCTTCTGTTCTTCTGTGATCCCATCTAGAGGCCTTTTCCGGTAATCTGCCCGAGGGGGAATCGACCACGAAGGGCTTCTACATCAACCTTGCTTCCCTTCCGATGATGCGTGAGTAGTTCACCACAGACCTACGGGTCCATAGCTAGTAGCTAGATGGCTTCTTCTCTCTTTTTGATCTTCAATACAATGTTCTCCTCGGTCTTCTTGGAGTTCTATCCGATGTAATCTTCTTTTGCGGTGTGTTTGTTGGGATTCGATGAATTGTGGTTTTTTTTAGATTATTCATTGAAAGTAATTGAGTCTTTTCTGAACTTTATTATGCATGATTATTATAGCTTTGTATTTCTCTCTGATCTATCCGTTTGATTTGGCTAACTAGATTGATTTATCTTCAGTGAGAGAGGTGCTTTGTAGTAGGTTCAATCTTGCGGTGTCTCCACCCAGTGACAGAAGGGGACGGGGCACGTATTGTATTGTTGCTACTAAGAATAAAACGACGTGGTTTATTCATATTGATTGAGTTTACTTTGTCTACATCATGTCATCTTGCTTAAGGCGTTACTCTGTTCGTCATGAAGTTAATACCATAGATGCATGCTGGATAGCAGTCGATTGGTGAAGTAATAGTAGTAGATGTAGGGAGGAGTCGGTCTACTTGTCACGGACGTGATGCCTATATACATGATCATTGCCATGAATACGTCATAATTATGCGCTTTTCTATCAATTGCCCAATAGTAATTTGTTTACCCACCATATGCTATGTGTCCGGGAGAGAAGCCTCTAGTGAAAACTATGGCCCCCGGGTCTACTTTAAGTATATTGAAAAACCTAAAAATAACTTGCTGCACTTTATTTACTTTTCTTTTGTTTTGCAATTTACTTATCTATCTATACAAGATTTGATCCTTGCAATTAACGAGTTCAAGGGGATTGACAACCCTCTTGCCCGCGTTGGGTGCAAGTATTTGCTTTTGTGTGTGCAGGTGTTGTTCATGAGGGTTTGCGTGATTGTTCTATTGGTTCAATAAACCTTGGTCCTCACTGAGGGAAATACTTATCTCTACTGTACTGCTTCTCCCCTCCTCTTCGAGGAAAATTCCAACGCAGCTCACAAGTAGCAAGACACGATTCAAAACAGAATATACATAATATGGAATTTACCCGTAAAAATATATGTGATTGTTCGCATCATCGGTCAAATGAGTTAAGACAAAGAAGCAAATGACAAAGTGTACGTGTGGGCAACTCCATTGCACCAATGGATTACAGATGAAGACTACATGCATACATGGAGGGCTAAGGAACATCATTATTGTGCATGGTATGAATAGACAATTGTTTGTAGAATAAAAAATAAAATTGATATTTGTTAGAAAACAAGCAATTTGATGCAAATGCCAAACTAATCAGCAGGTAAGGTAGTGATGCGTATCCAAATCTATACTAGAATTGTTGCGGGCGTCATCAAAAAGTTTGAAGCCGTGAGAAGGATGGGCTTACACTAACGGCGTCGACGGTGTTTTGCAAGGTACCAAATAGAGATACAATAACATACGTGGATTTGTGTGATAGCGGGACATAACCTCAAGTTATCAGATGGATAGAGAGACAATTTTACCCAGGTTCAAGCCCCCGCGCTGCAAGTGACAACCCTAATCCTGCTGTTCTAGACTTATAGATATCAATGACTATAATGTGGGGGTCCAACGACTTGTACACTAAGTCGCTGAGATGTTTGGTGGTCAATCTTGACGGGATGTCCAAGATCGGATCTAATCTAGGTCTAGAACTAGGTCTTCGTGTTCAGTGTCTTGGATTTTTAAGTAGAAGTTGTCCCTCTCTGGTCTTGACGCGTAAGTATTTATACCAGGTCTTGGTCAGTGGGGCGACTTCCTTTCTTGGCTTCCTAGTTGCGAATGCCTTGACTTTAACTTCACCTTCTTCTTTCTAAGGAACACGTGAGGTGTCAATTCTGCATTCTACCTTACTCCAGCGTGTGACGACCCAGTCCCGGTAGGGCCCCCGAATCTCTGCACTTTACTGTGCCAGTCCCTGGATCAATCGCTGACACACACGGTTCACAATGAAATACCAAGATACATCACATGTCATAGTATTACATCGCATTCTCAGTCTCTTTTACATTACATACCTGCTTAGCATTAGGCTAGCTTATAATATAATACAGCGGAAATACAATATTATCTTGTGGCGTCCATCCACTCATAGGCAAGCGTTGAGTATAGCGTTGTAACCCTAATTTGTATCTCTTCCTCGATGCAGTAAATCCTGCAACAAAATACGTTGCAGCCACAAGGTTCAATACATCAAATGTATTGACAAGTTTCACCGGCAAAGTATAACAGAATTAATCATGCTTTTGGGGTAAGTGGAGGCTGGTTTTCATTTGCTGAAAGCAATGATAGATTTTGTCCTACCTTTGTATATAGGTGGTCTACTCTATACATAGGACACATTGGTAAATCCCTAGCTATCCATAAGCGATATAGGACACTCCCGGTAAATCCTCGGTCATAGTCATAGGCACTCCCGGTAAATCCCCGATCATCGCCTTGGACACAGAGGTACACCCCCTGGTAGTCCTATTCCCATTGTTCAACCCATCCAAATTTTAGTCAAGAAGAGGTGATGAGATCGAGCCGACAGTTCTTGGCAAAGTTACTCAAAATTGTCCGTAACCAGGGACACGACTAATCATGATCAGTTTATACACTCTGGAAAGTTTTGTGTACTTTACCAGCGAGACCTAGTCACACCCATATGCTACTAAACTTCACTTGTGAAGTAGCTAGGTAGAGCAAGACGAAACTTTTGGGAAATGGTAGCCCGTACCACCAGACAGACTCAATCCAACCTACATACAATATCTACATCAGCTAGTCTGCCGAGTCAGGTTCCCATAACTGATGGGGAACGTTGCATGAAAATCAAAAAAATTCCTACGAACACCCAAGATCTAATCTAGGAGATGCATAGCAACGAGAGGGGAGTGTGTCTACATACCCTTGTAGACAGAAAGCGGAAGCGTATAAAACACGATTGATGTAGTCATACTCTTCGCGATCCAATCACGATCCAACCGATCTAGCGCCAAACGGACGGCGCCTCCAAGTTTAGCACACGTGCGGCTCGGTGACGTCTCCTCCACCTTGATCCAGCAAGCGAAGGGGGAGAAGTAGATGGGATCTCAACTAGCACGACAGAATGGTGGAGATGGTGGTGGAGTTACTCCGGCAGGGCTTCGCCAAGCCGTACCGAGACAAGGAGGTGGTAGAGAGGGGGAGGGGCTGCGCCAGGAGAGAGGTGCGGCTGCCTTCCCACCTCCCCACTATATATAGGGGCAAGGGAGAGGGGGCTCCGGCCTTAGCCCCTCCTCCAAGGGAGGGGGCGGCGGCCAGGGGAGTGCCTTGCCACCCAAGGCAAGTGGGGCGCCCTCCCCACTAGGGTTTGCCCCCTCTAGCCGCATGGGCCTGTTGGGGGCTGGTGCGCCTGGCCCATGCTAGCCAGGGCGCCCCCCTACAGCCCATGTGGGTCCCCGGGGCAGGTAGACCCCTCCGGTGGACCCCCGGAACCCCTTCAGTGCCTCCGGTACATTGCAGGCATGCCCCCAAACTTTTCCGGTAGCCAAAATAGGACTTCCCATATATAAATATTTACCTCCGGACCATTTCGGAACTCCTCGTGACGTCCAGGATCTCATCTGGGACTCCGAACAACATTCGGTCACCAACGTACATATCCCAATACTACTCTAGCGTCAACGAACGTTAAGCGTGCGACCCTACGGGTTCGAGAATCATGTAGACATGACCGAGACACCTCTCCGGTCAATAACCAATAGCGGGACCTGGATGCCCATATTGGTTCCTACATATTCTACGAAGATCTTTATCGGTTGAACCACGATGTCAAGGATTCAATTAATCCCGTATGTAATTCCCTTTGTCCAGCGATATGTTACTTGCCCGAGATTCGATCGTCGGTATCTCCATACCTAGTTCAATCTCGTTACCGGCAAGTCTCTTTACTCATTCCGTAATACAAGATCCCGTGACTAACTCATTAGCCACATTGCTTGCAAGCTCTTTACGATGTTGTATTACCGAGAGGGCCTAGAGATATCTCTCCGTCATACGGAGTGACAAATGCCAGTCTTGATCCATGCAACCCAACAGACACCTTCGGAGATACCTGTAGAGCACCTTTATGATCACCCAGTTATGAAGTGACGTTTGATTGCACACAAGGCATTCCTCTGGTATCTGATACGTCTCCAACGTATCTATAATTTTTTATTGTTCCATGCTATTATAGTATCAATCTTGGATGTTTTATATGCAATTATATGATATTATATATCATTTTTTGGGACTAACCCATTAACTCAGTGCCCAGTGCCAGTTGCTGTTTTTGCTTGTTTTTGCCTTTTCAGAAAATCATTATCAAAAAGAGTCCAAACGAGAAAAAAACTTTGGATTAATTTTTTCTGGACCAGAAGAGACCCACGAAGCTTTGGGAGAAGACCAGAAGAGCCACGAGGAGGCGGCAAGCCTGGAGGGTGCGCCCAGGGAGGGGGGGGGGGTAGGGGCACCCCCTAGGCTTGTGGGCCCCTCGTAGCCCCTCCTGACCTAATTCCAGCGCTATAAATTCCCAAATATTCCCAATATACCAGAAAGACAGAAGAGAAAACCTTTCCGCCGTCGCAAGCCTCTGTTCTTCCGCGATCCCATCTGGAGGCCTTTTCCGGTACTCTGCCGGAGGGGGAATCGATCACGGAGGGCTTCTTCATCAACCTTCCTGCTCATCCGATGATGTGTGAGTAGTTTACCACAGACCTACGGGTCCATAGCTAGTAGCTAGATGGCTTCTTCTCTCTCTTTGATCTTCAATACCATGTTCTCCTCGATGTTCTTGGAGTTCTATCCGATGTAATCTTCTTTTGTGGTGTGTTTGTTGGGATCCGATGAATTGTGAGTTTATGATCAGATTATTCATGAGAAATATTTGAGTCTTCTCTGAACTCTTTTATGCATGATTATTATAGCTTTGTATTTCTCTCCGATCTATCGATTTGGTTTGGCCAACTAGATTGGTTTATCTTGCAATGGGAGAGGTGCTTTGTGATGGGTTCAATCTTGCGGTGCTGAATCCCAGTGATAGAAAGGGACATGACATGTATTTGTATTGTTTCCATTATGGACAAAAAGATGGGGTTTACTCATATTGCTTGAGTTTACTTTGTCTACATCATGTCATCTTGCTTGAGGCGTTACTCTGTTTCATACTTAATACTCTAGATGCATGCTGGATAGCGGTCGATGGGTGGAGTAATAGTAGTAGATACAGGCAGGAGTCAGTCTGCTTGTCTCGAACATGATGCCTATGTACATGATCATTGCCATGAATCCGTCATAATTATTTGCTTTTCTATCAATTGCCCAACAGTAATTTGTTTACCCACCGTATGCTATGTGTTCGAGAGAGAAGCCTCCAGTGAAAACTATGGCCCCTGGGTCTACTTTTACCATATATTAAAATCAAAAATACCTTGCTGCAATTTATTTACTTTTATTTTATTTAGTATTTTAGTTTATCTATCTATCACTATCAGAATTAATCCTTGCAAATAACCGCTAAGAGGATTGACAACTCTCTTATTTGCGTTGGGTGCAAGTGTTTGCTTTTGTGTGTGCAGGTGCGTTTAACGGGGTTTATCTTGGTTCTCCTACTGGATTGATAACCTTGGTTCTTAACTGAGGGAAATACTTATCTCTACTATACTGCATCATCCTCTCCTCTTTGGGGAAATACCAACGCAGTCTACAAGTAGCAGGAAGAATTTCTGGTGCCGTTGCCGGGGAGACATCATCAAAATTACCAAGTACCTTCGCACAAACTATCATCCACTTGCATTTATTTTATTTGGCTTTTTATTTGCATTTGCCTCTCGTTTTCATCTCTGCCACTTCTATTTTTTTTATAAAAACACAAAAATATTTTTATTTGCTTGTTTGCTAGTTTGCTTGCTTCGTCGTGATGTCTCAAGAAAAGACAAAATTGTGTGACTTTTTCAATACTCATAATAATGATTTTATTAGTACTCCTACTACACCTCCCGCCACTAGCGCGGAGTAGTGTGACATTAATGCTGCTTTACTTAATCTTGTTATGAAATAACAATTTTCTGGTAGTCCTAATGAAGATGCTGCATCCCATCTAAATATTTTCGTCGAGCTTTGTGATATGCAAAAGAAAAAAGATGTGGATAATGATATTGTCAAATTAAAATTATTTCCGTTCTCACTACGAGATCGCGCTAAAACTTGGTTTTCATCCTTGCCTAGAAATAGTATTGATTCTTGGGATAAGTGTAAGGATGCTTTTATTGCCAAGTATTTTTCTCCCGCTAAGATTATTTCTTTAAGAAATCAAATTATGAATTTTAAGGAACTTGAACATGAGCATGTTGCACAATCATGGGAGAGAATGAAATTAATGATAAGAAATTGCCCAACACATGGTTTAAGCTTATGGATGATCATACAATTTTTTTATGCGGGACTAAACTTTGTTTCTAGAAATTTGCTAGACTCTGCCGCCGGTGGTACTTTTATGGAAATTACATTGGGAGAAGCTACAAAACTTCTTGACAATATTATGACAAATTATTCTCAATGGCACATTGAGCGAACTCCAACTGGTAAGAAGGTAAATTCTGTTGAAGAAATTAATACTTTGAGTGATAAGATGGATGCTCTTATGAAATTGGTTGCTAGTAAAAGTGCTCATATTGATCCTAATGATGTGCCATTGTCTACCTTGATTGAGCAAAATAATGATGCTATTGATGTGAATTTTGTCTCTAGAAATAATTTCAACAACAATGCTTATAGGGGTAATTTCAATACTAGACCGTTTCCTGGAAATTCCTCTAATAATTATGGTAATTACTATGGTAATCCATATAATAATAATAATAGGATACCCTCTGATCTTGAAAGTAATATTAAAGAATTTTTAATTTGCAAAATAATTTCAATGCTATGATAGAAGAAAAATAGAATAGAGTTGATGAATTGGCTAGGAACATGGATAGAATTGCTCATGATGTGGAAAATCTCAAAATTAAAATTTTACCACTCAAGCATGATATAAATAAGTCTATTAAAGATATCTATGTCTCCATTAATGAAAGTAAAGAAATGACGGCTAGGTTGGGAGCTAAGCGAGAATTCTTAGAAAAAGCTATTCCACTCGGTTTCTATCGTAGTAATGATGAAGATATTAAAATGATTGGTGTCACTCCTATTGAATCATTATTTAGTAACATAAAACTTGATGAAAAAGGGACTGAAGAAGAGTTAGCTTTAGATAGAAGGAGTCCCAATTGCTTGGAGGGTGATAATCTTAATGATAAAAATGAAAAAAGTGGGTTTGGAGAGGTCAAAAATTTAAATAGTAATGCACCCACTACTTTGGATTACAAGGACTTTAATTATGATAGTTGTTCTTTAATTGAGTGCATTTCCTTGTTGCAATCCATGATTAATTCACCAAATGCATATGAACAAAATAAAGCTTTCACTAAACATATTGTAGAATCTAAGATGAAAGCGCATGAAGAAAAACTTGAGTTGGAAGTTTCAATTCCTAGAAAATTACAAGATGAATGGGAACCTACTATTAAAGTAAAAATTAAAGATTATGAATGTAATGCTCTTTGTGATCTTGGTGCTAGCGTTTCCACTATACCAAAGTCATTGTGTGATGTGTTAGGTCTCACCGATATGGATCCTTGTTCCCTTAATTTTCATTTTGCGGATTCCACAATTAAAAAACCATTGGGTAGAATAAATAATGTGCTTATTCTTGCAAATAGAAATTATGTGCCTGTGGATTTTGTTGTTCTTGATATTGAATGCAATCCTTCTTTCCCTATAATACTTGGTAGGCCTTTCCTACGAACAATAGGTGCTATTATTGATATGAAAGAAGGTAATATAAGATTTCAATTTCCATTAAAGAAAGGGATGGAGCATTTCCCTAGAAATAGAATTAAGGCACCTTATGAACCTATTATGAGGGCCACCTATGGAATTAACTTGAAGGATGACAACACTTGAAACTATGCCTTATGCCTAGCTAGGGGCATAAAACTATAGCGCTTGTTGGGAGGCAACCCAATGAATAAAATAAATTTTTGTTTTTACCTTCTGTTTTTGTGTGTTTACACAATTATAGCCTCTGTTATGATTGTGTTTTTATCTTTTAATTAGTGTTGTGCCAAGTAATGCCTTTGGAATGATGTGGAAGATAGTATAATTGATGCTGTTTGAAAACAGAAACTTTTGCGTCCAGTGCTGGAATTTTGATTTTTTGCTGGAATGTCAGAACCTTCTTAATTTTTTACACAATATTGATATATGAATTTCCCACGTTTTCCAAAGTTTTCAGAATTTTTGGAGTTACAGAAGTCTGGCGTTAATTCAGATCTTTACAGACTGTTCTGTTTTAGACAGATTCTGTTTTTGTTGCATAGTTTGCTTATTTTGGTGAATGTATGGATCGTATCGGGGGGTATGAGTCATGGAGAAGTTGGAGTACAGTAGCATTATGCAAATATTAAATATGAATCAATTTACAACAGTACCTAAAGTTTAAGATTTGTTTGTTATACTAACGGATCTCACGAGGTTTCTGTTTAGTTTTGTGTGCTGAAGTTTTCAAGTTTTGGGTGAGACTACGATGGTTAAAGGAATAAGGAGCGGCAAGAGCCTAAGCTTGGGGATGCCCAAGGCACCCCAATGTAATATTCAAGGAAGACTCAAGCATCTAAGCTTGGGGATGCCCCGGAAGGCATCCCCTCTTTCGTCTACAATCTATCGGTAACTCACTTGGAGCTATATTTTTATTCATCACATGATATGTGTTTTACTTGGAGCGTCTTGTGATATAGTTTGTTTGCTTTTTATTTTATCATAATCATCTTTGCTGAACACACCTTTTTGAGAGGGACACACATTATTCGTGATTTCTTAGAATACTCTATGTGCTTCACTTATATCTTTTGGGCTAGGCAGTTGCTCTAGTGCTTCACTTATATCTTTTAGAGCTCGGCGGTGGTTATATTTTAAAGAAATAGTTGCACTCTCATGCTTCAGTTATATCTTTTTGAGAGTCTAATGAATAGCAATGGTAATATGCACGGGTTATGAATTTGGTCCTAATATGATAGGTATTCGAGAGGGATATAATAAAAACTTTCATGTAGATCACTGAATATGATAAGTTTGATTCCTTGCAATAGTTTTGCGATATTAAGATGCTAATATGTGGGAGGTGCTAGTAGATAATTGTGGTTTAGTAAGAATATTGGTGTTAAGGTTTGTGATTCCCGAAGCATGAACGTATGATCTGTCGTTATGCTAAGAAGTTGCAGCATGATTTATTCTTGATTGTCTACCTTATGAGTGGCGTTCAGGGACGAGCGATGGTCTTTTCCTACCAATCAACCCCCCTAGGGGCATGCGTAGTAGTACTTTGCTTCGAGGGCTAATAAACTTTCGCAATAAGTATATGAGTTCTTTATGACTAATGTGAGTCCATGGATTATACGCACTCTCATCTTTCCGCAATTTGCTAGCCTCTTCGGTACCGTGCATTGCCCTTTCTCACATCGAGAGTTGGTGCAAACTTCGCCGGTGTATCCAAATCCCGTGATATGATATGCTCTATCACACATAAGCCTCTTTATATCTTCCTCAAAACAGCCTCCATACCTACTGATACGTCTCCAACGTATCTATAATTTATGAAGTATTCATGCCATGTTTATTATAGTTTTGTATGATTTTGGTCCACTTTTATATGATTTTTATGGACTAACATATTGACCTAGTGCCCAGTGCCAGTTGTTGTTTTCTACTTGTTTTTGGTTTTCCAGAAAATCCTTACCAAATGAAGTCCAAATGCAGCGAAACTTTTTGATGATTTTTTCTGGAAGGAAACAGATCCAGGAAGCTTCGGGGGAGTAGCAGAAGACCCACAGGGGCCCAACAAGCCACCTTGGCGCGCCCCCCTGGGGCGCACCCTGTTGCCTCGTGGGCCCCCTGTGGCTGCTCTTCGCATGATTCCAACGCCCAAAATTCCTATAAATAGAGAAACCCCCAGAAATAACCCTAGAACTTTGACTCCGCCGCCGCAAGCCTCTGTACCTTCAAAATACCATCTGGAGCCCTGTTCCGGCACCTTGCCAGAGGGGGAAATCATCACCGGAGGCCATCTTCATCATCCCGGTGGTCTCCATGACGAGGAGGGAGTAGTTCATCCTCGAGGCTAGGGGTATGTACAAGTAGCTATGTGTTTGATCTCTCTCTCTCTCGCGTTCTTGATTTGGCACGATCTTGATGTACCGCGAGCTTTGTTAATATAGTTGGATCATATGGTGTTTCTCCCTCTCTATCTTGTTGTGATGAATTGAGTTTTTACCTTTGAGGTTTCACTATTATCGGATTGAATATTTTTATGGATTTGAGAATACTTGATGTATGTCTTGCATATGAATACCCGTGGTGACAATCGGGTATTATATTGATTCACTTGATGTATGTTTTAGCACTTAACTCGCGGATTCCCGAGGTGACATTGGGGTAATCTATGCATAGGGGTTGATGCACGTTTTCGTCCTACTTTCTCCGATAGAAATCTTGGGGCACTCTTTGAAGTTCTTTGTGTTGGATTGAATATTATGAATCTGAAGTTGTTTGATGCATATCGAATAATCAACTCATGGATACTTGTGGTGACATTGGAGTATCTAGGTGACATTAGAGTTGGTTGATGTGTATCATATGGTGTTATTTTAGTACGAACTCTAGGGCCGTTTGTGACACTTATAGGGATGGCTCAATAGATTGATCGGAAAGGATAACTTTGAGGTGGTTTCGTACCCTACAACAATTTCAATCTTATGTTCTCCGCTAATAGGAACTTTGGAGTGATTCTTTGTCGCACGTTGAGGGATTGTTATATGATCCAATTATGTTAGCATTGTTGAGAGATTGGACTAGTGAAAGTATGAACCCTAGGCCTTGTTTCTAAGCATTGCAATATCGTTTGTGCTCCATTTTATCACGTGCTACCTTACTGTTTTTATATTTTCAGATTACAAAAACCTATATCTACTATCCATACTACACTCGTATCACCATCTCTTTGTCGAACTAGTGCACCTATACAATTTACCATTGTATTGGGTGTGTTGGGGACACAAGAGATTTCTTGTATTTGATTGCAGGGTTGTTTGAGACAGACCATATTCATCCTATGCCTCCCATAGATTGATAAACCTTAGGTCATCCACTTGAGGGAAAATTGCTACTGTCCTACAAAACTCTGCGCTTGGAGGCCCAACATGAGTCTACAAGAATAAGTTGTGTAGTAGACATCAAGCTCTTTTCTGGCGCCGTTGCCGGGGAGGTGAGTGCTTGAAGGTATATCTTTAGATCTTGCAATTGAATCTTTTAGTTTCTTGTTTTATCACTAGTTTGGTTTGTAAAACAAAACTACAAAAAAATGGAATTGAGGCTGCCTCATATTATTCGTCTTTATAATGTCTTTCTTGAAAATGATGGATCGGAAAATTGTGCTCAATTGATAGAAGAAGAATTCAATAAAATGTTTGGCATAAAATCTTTGAATGATAAGCATGATTGCAATGTTGCTAGTATGAATTCCTTGAATATCCATGATGCTAGTGATATGCAAAGCCATAATCTTGGGGATGCTATATTTGATGAAGATGATATTTTTAGTCCCCCAAGTTTTGATGACAAAATTTATTATGATAATAGCATGCCCCCTATTTATGATGATTATATTGATGAAAGTGGGTTTGGAAGAGTGTCAACTCTAGGTACTAATGATCCCAATATTTTGGAGGGTGTTGAATCTTATGGCAATAATTATGAATGTGGATTTGGAGAGGTCATGACTTTATTTAGTGACGAATCCACTATTTTGGAAGAGATTTCAATTGATTATGACAACAAAGTTGCTATCTATGATAATTATTGTGATGACAGGTATGCTATAAAGAATAATGATAACCATGAAACTTGTCATCATGATTTTAATTTTCAATTGGATTATGCCAATCAAGTATCTCATGATAGTTATTTTGTTGAGTTTGCTCCCACTATCATGAATGAGAAGAAAATTGCTTGTGTGGAGAGTAATAAAAATTCTATGCTTATGTATCATGACAAGAATGCTTTGTGTGATGGATATATTGTTGAATTTCTTCATGATGCTATTGAAAATTATTATGAGATAGGATCATATGCTTGTAGGTGTTGCAATAATATCAAGTTTCCTCTCTATGTGTTGAAAGTTTTGAAGTTATGCTTGTTTTGCCTTCCTATGCTAGTTGATTCTTGCTCCCATAAATTGTTTGATCACAAAATCCCTATGCATAGGAAGTGGGTTAGGCTTAAATGTTCTAGTCATATGATTCATGATGCTCCCTTTGTGTTTCAGTTCTTTACTTTTATGCGAGCATCATTGAAATCATCATGCCTAGCTAAAAAGGCATTAAAGAAAAGCGCTTGTTGGGAGACAACCCAACATTTACCCCTACTGTTTTTTTGTGTTCACATGATTAAGCTACTGTGGTAATCATGTTTTATATGTTTTCTTTCAATAATGTGCCAAGTAAAGCCTTTGGGATAGTGTGGATACTTGTTGATTCGATTCTGTGCAAAAACAGAAACTTTTGCGTCCAGTGCTGGAATTTCTATTCTGTACACAAGAGTTAAAAAATTCTGAAATTTTTACAGAGCATTGGGTTTCAATTTTTTAACGTTGTCCTAATTTTTCAGAATTTTTGGAGGTACAGAAGTATGGTTTTTATATCGCTCACTACATGCTGTTCTGTTTTTGAAAGATTCTGTTTTCGGTGCATAGTTTGCTTGTTTTAGTGTTTCCATAGCTTATATTGAGTAATATAAATTGTGGAAATGATAGAATACAGTAGTAATTATGTGAGAACAATTATGAAACTTGTCTTGACAGTACCTAAGTGGATGATTTGTTTCTATCATACTAACCTATCTCACAAGATCCGTTAAGTTTTGTGTGATTGAAGTTTTCAAGTTTTGGGTGAGATATCGATATGAGGAGAATAAGGAGTGGCAAGACCCTAAGCTTGGGTATTACCAAGGCACCCCAAGGTAATATTCAAGGAACACCCAAGCAACTAAGCTTGGGGATGCCCCGGAAGGCATCCCCTCTTTCGTCTTCAACATTATCGGTAACCTCACTTGGAGCTATATTTTTATTCGTCACATAATATGATTTTTGCTTGGAGCGTCATTTTATTTTGTTGAGATTTGATTTCTGTTATCAATAATCATGTTTTGTATCTTTTAGTTCAATAAAATGCCAATTATAGCGTTTACCATGCTCAGTTTGCAAGTTTTTGTGTTGCTGTTTGAAAACAGAAAGTTTTCTGTTATGTCCTGAATTTTTGTGAATTGTCAGAACATGATAAAAATATGAAATTTTTACACAGTGAGAATGCATGATTTCTCTGTCACGTGGTAATTTTTCAGAAATTTTGGAGTTAGGGAAGTAAGAATTCTTATTCACCCTTTATAGACTGTTCTGTTTAGACAGATTTCGGTTATAGTTGCATTGTTTGCATATGTTGCTTGTTTAATATTTCTATTTGTGGATAGGAGTATTAAATATGCAGAGGCATTTAGTATGCAATGTTTAATTATAATTTTAGTGATTTGCTACAGTAGAGAATGCTAAGGTTTTGAGTTGATTTATACTAACTTATCTCACGAGTTCTTGTTGAGTTTTGTGTGGATGAAGTTTTAAGATTTAGGAAAAACCATGATATGAGAGGAATTAAGGAGACACAAGAGCTCAAGCTTGGGGATGCCTACGGCACCCCAAGATAATATTCCAAGAAGTCTCAAGCAACTAAGCTTGGGGATGCCCCGGTAGGCATCCCACCTTTCTTCATCAGCACCTATCGGTTAGCCTAAGTTTTTACTTGTTCACATGATGTGTGCTATTCTTGGAGTGTCCTTTTATTTTCGTTTTGTTTGTTGTTTGAATAAAATTATCAAGATCTGAAATTTTAAATGAGAGAGAGTCCTCACATAGCTACCTATTTACTTAACTACTCATTTGGTCTTCACTTATATCTTTTTGGAGTAGTTTGTCATTTACTCTTGTTCTTCACTTATATCCTATGAGTAAATTGTTGAATGAATTGAATATCATAAAGTTGAAATTATATGTGCTTCATATGCTTGTATCATGTCTAGTAGTAGTTTCACATTTGGGTTAGAAAGTGAAATCTATTGAAGCTTAACAATCACAATATTGGTCATACAAGCAATTCATGAATGATTAGTATAAGGAAGAGAACTTTCACATATAAATATATTATCTTGGACATATTTTATGATTGTGAATATCCATTAATTATTTTCAAACTTGAGGAAATTAGTTGAAGTTGGACAAGGAAGACAACGTAATGAGTTATGTTTGGGTATATTTGCATAGAAGTTATATTGTTATGGATTCTCCAACATGTGGTGCTTGCTTAGGATCTTTTGCTAGCCAAAAATTCGTACTAAGTAGAGATACTACTTGTGCATCCAAAAACCATTAAACCCAGTTTCTTGCCATGAGTGTCCACCATATCTACCTATGGATTGAATAAGATCCTTCAAGTAAGTTGTCATCGGTGCAAAAAGCAATAAAAATTGCTCCTAAAATATGTATGATCTTTTATTGCAAGGGAAAATAAGCATTGTACGAACTTGTGATGGTAAAGAAATAAAAGCGATGGACTGCATAATAAAGGTTGCTATCACAAGGGGCAATATAACGTGACATTCCTTTGCATTAAGAGCTTGCACATCCAAAAATAAAAAGCGCATGACAATCTCTGCTTCCCTCTGCGAAGGGCTTATCTTCTACTTTACGTATTTACTTTTATGCAAGAGTCAATAGTATTAATTCTCAATTCAACCTTAATTATTCTCTAGTTGGCAAGCATCATGTGGTGGGGAAAGATCCAGGCACATATGGCCAGTCAAATATATTTGATCATGAATTATTATTGTTGACAATTATTTCTATGATAAATAAGTTGGGAGGCGAAACATTAAGCCCCTATCTTTCTCTGTGTTCGATGGATGCCATTGTAGGGGAACGCAGCAGAAAAAAAAAATCCGACCTACGCACCATCCCAGGACCACTATGGAGACTGCATACAAGGTTTGATCTTTTTCGTTACCGACTCGTAGCGCAGTGGAAGTAGAGTCGATGACGATCGGCGGTGCAGATCCCCGCAGCTAGGATTTACAACCTCCCAACCGCGAGGATGTACTCCCTCATCTGCCCCTCAGACAGCCCTCCGGGAGGCGGTCGGACAGTCCCTCGGACGGTGTCGCGGACAGCCCTTCGGGAGGACCCTAAAAAACCGGACAGTCACTCTGACAGCCCTTCGGGAGGACCCTCGAAACTCGGACGGTTACTCGGACAGCCCTTCGGGAGGCACTCTCGAACTAAGACCGAAACTACGATCTCTCTACAGAGTTGCACACATACGATGTCATCTATCCGGCAGGGCTTCGCCGTCCAGAACTAGTTCCTACCGGAACCCAGACAACCTTTCGGCTCTACGAAACTATTTCGCTGGGAGGGAGAGAGAAGCCAGACAAGTCTATGGCATGTGTATGAGAGCAAGGGATGAGTGTGGAGAGCACCCCCTCCACCTCTATTTATAGGAAAACCAAGGGGTAGGATGGGCACTTCCAAAAACCCAAAAATGCCCATGTATGGAATCCTCCACAAGGGCATAAAAGGGATGTAATGGAGCAAGTGGGGCCCCATGGAGGAGCCCCTCATGTGGCCGGCCAACCCTCTTGGGGGGCCCCCCAAGGGGGGTTTCTTAGCCCCCAAGCCTTCTAGAAGCCTTTAGGAAATATCCCAAAAGGTGGCTTTCCATAAAGTAATCCAAAAAGCACTTTCACTATTCACGAAGACATTTTTCTGCGTCCGTTAAATCCCAAATTATTTCTGTGTGTCTAGAACAATTCCAATACCCACTAAAACAATTTTGAACGCATTCCAAAACAATTCCGGAACAATGTTTTTCTTCAGCGAAAAGCTACCATAGCGGTTCCGGCTGCTCCGGAACATTTTCGGTTTTTCCTCCGGAAAAATCCCAGAAGTTTCCAGAACGATTCTGGCACCCTCCAAGAATTTCCAGACATGTGCCAAAACCAATTTGACTTAATGGAATACCCTGAAACAACTTTTCAGTTCTACCGGAACTATTCCGGTGTCCTCTCCGGAACGTTTCCGTTTCGTCCGAAACTTTTCCGGTGATATTCTCTCAGACTCCCCGTCTAGTATTCACCAGATAGATGACCCTTAAGTGTGTGACCCTATAGGTTCGGTGAAGTATAGACATGACAGGAACTCTTTCCGATCAATGATCAACATCGGAGCCATGGACACCCATATTGACCCCTATACCCACACGAATGAATATTCGAGTGAACCTCCAGTTGCCGTGTGCTATTCTTGTTGCTTCACGATATGTTACAAATACCCGAGGTGAGAATCATCGTCATCCCCGTGGATCAACACTTGTCCACAATGCCAGTTACCTCGTTACCGGTTTTGTTCGCTTTTCTCGTTTCCGTGTTCCGGCATCCCCGTGATCAAATCACATTGTGTCTGGCCAGACGATGATGGATACCGTAACACCGAGAGGGCCCAACGATATCTCTCCATCGTCGGAGGAGCAAATCCCAATCTTGAGCTATCAAGTCCCTTGACACACTTTTCCATGAACCCGTAAGCTGCCGTAATAGCCACCCATTTACGGATGACGTTTAACAAACCCCAAAGTTCATGAAGCAAGCATGAAGAAACTCGATACTCTCATGGTCTAAGGAATTATGCAAACATTAACTATCTCTGTGTTATTAACCATTAACTTGTGACGAATGAATCTCATAGCATAACATCAATTCGGGTCGATTCAACACAAGTGTTCTCCTAACATTGTGCCCTCAAAATTGCCGGCATAGTCATGCCCATGATCAGGAAAACAGAACCATCATGCAACACTTGAGCTAGTCTTAGAGGCCAGACTAGGAATAAATTTTACCGTTTATTATTCCACACGTGCATACGAGTCTTCCTCCGAGCCTCGTGATTATTGTAGACTCTAGAACCATAGCAGTTATAGCACGAAATATAAACTTAATTACAAACATGGAGATAAATAATAACATTTATTATTGCCTCTAGGGCATATCTCCTACAGACTCCCACTTGCACTAGAGTCAATAATCTAGTCAATGCTAATGCACATTACACCTGTGGCATACCGGTGTAAAAATGCTTCGCATGTGGTATAGCCTGATGTCCAACGGATCTCACAACTTCAGTTCCGTGTGTATCTTTGCATGTCCTCGCATTTTCATGCTTTCACAAAATTCATATTTTGTGTGGACTTGGCTTTGTATATATGTGAATCACAGGTCAAACCTTGATTCCTCAGACTGAGCTATGGAGCAACTATCTGCAATAGTGTCCCATTGACCAAAGCCATCTTGGAACCATACTAAGTTCATGAATGAACTATATGATTCAACATCTTCTATGTCGCTTTGAAAGCGGCAACATACTTAGCCTTTGTTATAGAATTCGCCACAGTAACCTGTTTGGAACGATTTCCAAACACCGTGCCACCATATTGTGTATTACACAAAACCCTTAACTTAAATCGAAAATCGCATGGAGTATTGATGAAGACTGTATCGATGCAATTACTTACAACGAGCACTTCATAATCTCTGCTTGCGAGAAAAACATGTCATCAGTGCTACTCCAGTACTCAATGCCATTTTTCACTGTTGTCCCATGATCAGTACTTTGATCACTTTGCTATCTATACTCGCAACTCCTTGGGAGTCCTGGACATATCTGGTTGTTTTACATACCATGGAATACATGATTAATCCAAACACGAAAGTGTGTGGAATCTCCATCATGTATTTCGCTCATCGGTGTTTTGGGACACCGAGTCTTGCAAAAACCCTTTCCATGTGACTTCGGCAAGAATCACTCCTTGGCGTTTTAATGCTAAAATGTTTTAGCATCTTGTCAATATGTATTTTTGGCTTTAGCCTATTAGGCAATTCTATCTCGTAGATAAATATGCCTAATGTCAAGGCTATTTAGCCCAAGCACTTCATCGAAAACTATTTTCAAGGAAGTCCTAATTCATGTCAAGAAATTTATATTATTTCCAATCAACAATGTGTCAAGCACACAAAGTGTTTTTTTAGTAATATTATTATGCTCCCACTTACTTTCTTGAAACCACAAGCATCTTTGTTATCCATTGATTAAAACAAACTCTTTTGACTATTTCATCAAAAACAAAGATTCCAACTCCATTTTGCTCTCTTCTGTCCATTGCTGGAACTCTGAAGTTTGCATACCTACTAGCATCCTCTGGATTGAAAAAATACCTTGGACTGTACCACATGCAAGTCCTAGGTTGCATTTCCATCACATGGAAATCCTTTTGGCATCCATGTATCACATCTCAAGATTGAAATATGTATTAATTGCTAGTTTAACCCGATCTGACTTTAAGCATCGCTACGGTGAGACAACCTCATCGTAGTCAACTCCTTGAACTTGTTATTTCAACAAGTCAATCTTTATGGATAAAACATTTTATCCACATCAGTTTATAGTTCCATTAATGTTCGTTAGACTCTAAGTCTTCCGAAGGGTTTATCAAGATATAATCTTGAATCATTTATATGGAAACTATCTCGGATTATATTGGCATTTAGCCAATTCCGGAGTCAGGGCCCATCAACGCTTCCTTGTGTGTCGTAGGTATACTGTTGTCTAACAACAATATCTCGCTTGCGCACCTAAGAGGTTTGCATGAGTTTTGCCTACGTGGTTCAGTTGCAAGTTCGACCGAAGTCCATACATCTCATGTAGAGGCTTCCGTATCAGTTGCAGTAGGAAACTCTAGAATTACTTCCAAGGTTTCTTTCCTTTGATCTGATGACGAAGATACTGTTATCTCGTCGAGTTGCACTGTTCTCCCACTCACCTTTTTGCAAGAACCATTCTCTTTAAAAGCATACCGTTTTTGGTGGCAAACCTTTTGCCTCGGTATAGTGGTGGAGGAATTCCCAATTACCAAGGGATAACCTACAAGGTAGTACTTGTCCGATTTGGAATAGGTCTGTAAATATTTTACACAAGCCCCATATTCCAAATGTTAAGAAAAAGACAAAGCATGGTTGGGCGTACCATACCATGGCGTCATTTCAACAGACCTGATGGCGCTCTTTTCAGTGTAAAAGTCGTAGTCTCTAAAGCATTACTTTAAAAGGGATAATGGCAAATTGATTTATGTCATCTTTGATCTTACCATGTCACAAATGGTTTGAATACATCTTCACGGACGTACCACTCACAGTGGAGTTCCGGGAGGTGTAAGTTATGAAACCTTTTTCACAACTCATCAGACATTCGCTAAACTTGTAACTCAAACATTCCTTTCGGCAATCTTGTTTGCAGAAAGATATTTTTCTTGTTACAATAATTTCTACTTCATTTTTGAAAACCTTATGAATGATTTCAAAAGATCCAGACTTCCGTCTCATCAAGTAAATATCCATATATCTACTTGAGTCATTTCTGAAGATAGACAAATCCACTGCTGGCAACAACATTTATCGGACTACATACATCAAAATGTATGATCACCAATAAATTCGTTGCTCGTTCCTTATGCCTTGTGAACGGTATTTCAGTCACTTCACTTTTTGGAGGAAAGTTGCAAGTGTCAGATGATTTACAATCAAACGACTTCAAAATCCATCATTATGGAATTTCTCCATGCGGGTTTCTATAATGTGACCAAATGCAGTGCCACACACATGTGTGGTATTCTCTTAGTCTTGCGACATTTAGCGTCAGTGTTATGGATGTATCATTTTACCATCAATATTCATAACATACATCCCATCCACGATGGAAGCATGGCCCTTATGTTATTCATGATTCCGAACAACAATTGTTCTTTCATGAACAACACTCTTGCAACAAACATTATGCAAATGGGCTAGAGTGTATAAAACTCTAAAATGATTTATGAAAGTAAATACAGAGGTAATGTATTATTATCAATATTCATAACATACATCTCATTCATAATGAAAGTATGGCCCTTATGTTATTCATAACACCGAACATCAAAAAGTTCTCTTATGAACAACCTTCTTGCAAGATACGTTATGCAATGGGCTAGAGTGTGTAAAACTCTAAAATGAATTATGAAAATAAATAGAGAGGGTAATACACCGATGGAAGGTATAGTAACATTTACTATATTCCCAGCGCGTATCTGAACCTCACTCCGGCCAGTCTTTTAGGCCGTAGTAGTTCTTGCATCGAATTGCAACGGAAAGCAATCGAGCAGGTATTTTTGTGATCAACTCACAATACCCAAGAATTAGTGACTAACAATTTAATCATAATTCCCAAGAACTATTTCTTTGACCAGCCATCTATACATCAATAGCTTGTATGTTTTTCATACATGAGCTGGACATTCCAGTCTTCTTTCTTTTTGCCTTTATACTTCTAACAGTTTTACTTCCAATAATTCTCCTACTCTCAGAAGAAGCACCGACTTGAAGAGCGGCGTCAGCCCCGGACTTCCTAGGTGTGTAAGTCATACTAACACCCTTCGGACATTTCCTTTCTCTTAAGTTGTTGTTTTATTCACCATCATCATATGACAGGCGTTCTACTGGATCCCTCTGTTATTAGTCAAATGCATAGTAAACACTTTTACTAATAGTTTGGAAAACAAACATTGCTTTGGATATCACATATCTTTTAGCCTTTGTTTGTGTCTGAAAATGATTTTCAGTTCCATGAATATCACATAGCTATCCCAAACTTTTGAAGTTCGGGTCTCATGGAAGCAAACATATTGCACTTGACGGTAACGGAATTCTAGCTTTTGGATCGAAGGACGAGAGTCTCATCATCCATAGCATTAGCAGGAGAATACCGGAAGCATGCGATAGGAGAAAGTCCTTCTTGGCTCTTTTGAGGACAATCCTCACATTACGTTACCAACCGTAAAGTTTTAACCAGATATTTAACAGCTTATTCAATTTTAATAGGGAAGGTGGAAACGCGAGCCATTATTCTACAACTATTATGCAAATTTCACTTTAGACAAGTCCATAATTAATTGCACTGAGAATTAAAAGAATTAATTCTAAAGTGCGCTCCCACTCAAAACAATATCCCTCACAATTGATTGTGAGTTATTCAAGACCCATATTACAATTCAACGCCAATGATGTATGCATCTCAAGTGACGAGAATTGCAATCGGTAGGCCAACTTGCCAATCACATCTCTATGTGACTCTTGTTCATCTTTCGATGCGTGTGTTCCGAGCTCATGAATTTCATGCCTAAACGTCAAGACAACCAAGTGATCTCACTGCGAGGTCTCAACTCACCCGCCTCACACTTCTCCAATCGTTCGTACCCATGTATCCATGTGATACCCCGAAGAGATAGGTGCCGTGACGGTGCTACACTTGGGAGAACACTAACTACTTGATATTTTTGTGAGAGATCACCCTAACAATAGCGCCTACCGCACAATCAAGAAGGGTGCAACAAAAGGGATAAACATCTCAGGCAATTCATAATAGCTTGATATGGTATAGCCCTTTCTGACGGAGAAGTCTTGTATTTCTTCGTCTTCGGCATTCGCGTCGGTGTTCACCTTCGCGAAGATTGCCACCACCTTGTCGATGCACCAGATAATATTGCTATCTCTATAGCTAATAAAATAATTGCATTACTTAAGGTTGACACGCAGGTCATTAAAGTGACAATCATATGGCTCCAGCCATCATGCCGAATCATGACACGCAGGTCATGTTAATTAATTTACATCATATAGTCATCTCATACATAATCAAATTAATATGAGCACTGCTATACCACATCATATGCACATGCAAGCCATCCTGCAAAACCAAGTTAGACGCCTCTAATCGGTTTATGCATAATTTTATTTTACGTGGCTTCTAAGGTTTCGAAGCAAACCGAAGCTACCTACGTCCATCATCAATTATGATTATTCAAGTCGCTAGATTAACTTTACGGGGTGTATGAAACACGAGATAATAAAATCTCGAGCCCCATACTGAACTTCGTCATACACATGACCCCCGTGCAGATCATATCTGCATTGCCCTTTCGTCTGCGAAATTTCATCTTTCTTTTTAACTATGGTGGAATTCAAAGAACTGTTAGCACTTCGTTGATCAATCAGGATCGCGGATTGCCAGAACTTTGAAACTCCACCATGCTGTTATCAAGATCAGAAATATGCAAATTCTAGGGAAGCAACAAGAACATCGGGTAACAGATTTCATCTACTACCCGCACAAATAATTATCAGCAGTAGAACTCATCTACTACAAATTATATTGTGCAACACCCATACATCTCTATGTATTCTAGATCGTAACCTGCATCTACGCATAGCACGGCTCATGATGCCACTGTAGGGGAACGCAGCAGAAAACAAAATTTTTCCGACCTATGCACCAGCCCAGGACCACTATGGAGACTGCATACAAGGTTTGATCTTTTTCGTTACCGACTCGTAGCGCAGCGGAAGTAGAGTCGATGACGATCGGCGGTGCAGATCCCCGCAGCTAGGTGTCGGTGTACCAAAGTATGGGTCTTTTTAGTACCCCTTACTTGTGCACGGGCAGTTGTAGCCGTTCCGCGGCAAGCCTTGCCGGGGAATAGCTAGGAGTAATCACGAGACTAAGACGACAAGCAGACATTCAAGTCAACGATCAGACCAGAAAACAGAAGACCAAAGGGTTGCGGAGGCCCGCCAAGACCCTTGCCGGCAAGGCCTCGCGCCAGACAAGACCCGGTCCCGGCAAGCCCCGGGCCCGGCAAGGATTCGGTCCCGACAAGCCCCGGGCCCGGCAAGGATTCAGCCCCGGCAAGGATTCAGCCCCGGCAAGGCTCTGCACAGTACAGCGCTATCGCTCCAGTACAGCGGCTAGCCTTGTCGTTTAGGGCTTGTCCTCATGGTGACGTGGCGTAATGCTGGCCACGCGATGCTTAAGCGGTGTTGATGGGATGGCTGCTTTTGCCCATCCCCTGTAAAGCTTTTCCAAGCCCGAGAAGCTGAGAGACACCTCGACGGACACCTCACGGTGCATTTAATGAGTTTGTCCTAAGCCGTCAGGGTTAGGTATGATAATACTGTGGTAACACTGTAGTTACTTTCCACCTCATGCCTTATCTTGTACGTCACTGTGGTAGCCCCTTTGACTAATATAAAAGGAGGCCCGAGACGTACAGGGGGGGGGGGGCACTTCGAAAGCCCATTCTGCATGCGTAGCTGCTACTGTAGCTCCCAGAACTTGGCCAAGAACATCCACAATAATACAATCAAAGCAGGAGTAGGGTTTTACGCATCCGTGCAGCCCGAACCTGGGTAAATCCCCCGCATGCTGTTCGTTAGTTCTGCTCTTTGTGCAACCCTCTCCCCTTGCTGAACCGTAAGGGATCTCCTTGATCCCATAGGTGTTTGTTTCCCACGACATCTTTGGCGCGCCAGGTAGGGGGGCCGAGGTTGTGCGAACCTGATCTAGTGATCAGCGCGTCAGATCTTTGATCATCTTCACCACCATGGCTCCCAATAAGAAGGGTTTCACGGCGGTTGGTCCATCCGCATCCATCATGCCTGATGCTGCGCGCGCAGGCGACGGGGTAGACGCGGGTGGAGGAGGTGGAGGCTCCGAGCTTCCACGGCGTTCCGGCGATCCGAGCCGGACGAGCAACAGGTCCAAGGATGGAGCTGCGCAACCTGCGGGTGGTGCAGCGACTTCCAAGGATGGAGCGGCGCCTTCCAGAACGAATACGCCGGCGCATGCACCGCGACCTTCTCAGGAGGCGCGTGACGTGCGGCCTCAAGACGTTGGTGGTTCTGGGCGTCCGCATGGGAAGACCCCTGCGCATCACTCCCAGGGTGCGCAGGGCCAAGATCCGCGCCAGCGAGCTGGTGGAAGCCGCGCGCGGGTGCAGAGTCGTGATGGTGGTCCTTCTAACCCTGTTAGGAGTTTGAGCACCTCACGCTCTTCGCACCTGTCGCCGCCGCCTACGCCAGCAGAGGCGTTGGCGCGAGCTCAGCTGCTCCTAGACTTCCCTCCCGCCGCGGAGAAGCTAGACGAGTGGCGAGCCGCTATCCAGAGCCTCATCGGCCTAGCCAACAACGACGTACCGCAGCAGGGTGAACCCTCGCGGCTGCAGTCGTCTAGGCTAGTGCGTGGCGATGAAGAGAAGACCGGAGCTGGAACGACTACGTTGCGTTCCCCTCCGCTGCATCAAAAGCGGTCGTTAACTCGGTGGACCGGCGCCCGTGAGGATGATTCCACGGCATCGTCTGACCCGCGGGTCCGCCGTGATCAACGTCACGTTCTTCGGGAATGGAAGAAGGAGGACGCTCGAACCACCATCGAGCGCCGAAGGGAAGCGCGTCGCCAGTCCGACAAGCGCGCTGGGACCTCTGTTGACGAGCCCGCGCCAGGGTACCCTGGCTGCCTACCTTACGAGGTGGGTTGCCCAGCGTTTACTCGTGAGCTGCGGCAAGTCCAGTGGCCTAGCTCCCGCTCCTTCAAGCCGGAAGTACCGGAGAAGTACGACGGCAAGACCCATCCGTCCGAGTTCTTGAGCATCTACACCATCGCGGTGCAGGCTGCCGGGGCTCGTGACGATAAGGTGCTGGCCAACTACTTTCCGTTGGTACTGAAGCCCAACGTGAGATCGTGGTTGATGCACCTGCCCGAGAATTCCATCTCTTCTTGGGTCGACCTGTGCCATCAGTTTGTTGGCGCCTTCACCGGCGGCCATCAAGCTCCTGGCCAGGAGAGTGATCTGCACATCATTCCCCAGAAGGAGGGCGAAACTTTGCGCAAGTATATCCAGAGGTTCAGCCGCATCCAGCACAACATTCCTGACGTTCATCCCGCCGCCGTCATCAGCGCCTTTCATCAGAATGTGCGCAATCGTAAGATGCGGGAGGATTTGGCGATGAACAAAGTCAGAGATGTCGCCGAGCTCTACGCCTTGGCCGACAAATGTGCTCGGGCAGAAGAAGGAAGGAGACTCCCCGGCGAGAACGCTGGCGCTGGAGTCGACTCCGATAGCGAAGACGCTCCTGCCCCGGCAAGAAAGGGGCGGCGGAAGAACAAGAAGCGCAAGGGCAAGGCCGTGCTTGCCGTTGAAGGTTCGGGCAACACCGGCACCGCCAAGAAGTCCAAGACCGACGACCCCGGCAAGGAGGTTGCCGGGTGTGCGGCGTGTCAGGCCTTGGCGGCTGCCTACAAGCCAGAAGGATCCGGCAAGCAGTACTGCAAGATCCACCGTACCAAGGGCCATGATCTCCAAGACTGCCGGCAAGTTGAGGAGCTTGCCGAGAAGCAGCGCGCCGAGTACGAAAGGCGTGACAAGGAAAGAGCCCAAGATGGTGCCGGAGGGTCTGGCAGGAAGCGCGGTCGAGGAGGTCGTCGCGGCAAGCCCAGGCCGCAGCAAGAGAAGCCTGCCCGGGGCCGCGCCAAAGAACAAGGAAATGATGATGACGATGCAGAGGGCGACGAGTCCAGCGAACACGAGTTCCAGAAGGCTACAGAGGCCATGTGCGTCGACGGGGGCGCTTCGTTGCATTCCTCTCACCGCCAGCTCAAGCAGTGGAAGCGTGAGATTAATGCAGCAGAGCCATCCCTCGATGCCCGGAAGCCACTGAAGTGGTCCCTCACGCCTATCATTTTTGACGCCGAGGATCACCCTGATCGCACAACTGCGGTCGGGTGCTTGCCGTTGTTGGTTTCACCAACGATTCGCAACCTCCAGGTGACGAAAATGTTAGTTGACGGTGGGGCCGGCCTGAACCTGATCTCGCCCGATGTGATCAAGAGGCTGCAAATTCCCGACGAAGATCTCGAGGAGACAGGTTCTTTCCAAGGGGTCAATCCGGGAAGGAACCAGCCGAAAGGCAAGATTACGCTGCCGGTAACTTTCGGCAGCGAGCTGAACTTCAGGACGGAGAAGGTCGTCTTCGACGTCGCCAGGATTCCATTGCCATACAATGGAATCCTTGGCCGCCCAGCGCTGGCTAAGTTCATGGCGGCCTCGCACTACGCCTACAACGTCTTGAAGATGCCCGGTCCAATGAGCGTCATCACTGTCCACTCCGACAAGAAAGACGCGCTCATTTGCACCGACAAGCTCTACCGGGAAGCAGTTGCAGCGTCCGCCGCCAAGGCGCATGCTCCTGCCGCTCAAGATCCCGGCAAGAAGAAGCAGCCCGGCAAGACCTCTGGTACAAACTCCGGCAAGCGCGCCTCTCCAGAGTGCTGCGCTGCCGTCGAGGGTGCCCCAGAGAGCTCTGCCGGCCAGATCAAGAAATCCAAGGCTGCTCCGCCTGAGACCAAGAAGGTGCCCGCCAAGGAGGACGGGACAGGGGGAACCTTCACCATAAGCTCCACCCTTGATGACAAATAGGAAGGCGCGCTCGTTGCCTTCCTGCGGGCGAATGTCGATGTGTTTGCATGGCAACCATCTGACATCCCCGGTGTTCCCAGGGAGGTAATTGAGCACCACCTAGCTGTCTGTCCCCACGCGCGGCCCGTCAAGCAGAAGGTGCGGAAGCAAGCCTTGGAGCGGCATGAGTTTATTGCAGAAGAGATTAGGAAGCTTGAGGCGGCAGGCCTGGTTAGAGGAGTCCTCCATCCTACATGGTTGGCCAACCCAGTTGTTGTGCGCAAGGCGAATGGTAAATGGAGGCTATGTATTGACTTTACAGATATCAATAAAGCCTGTCCAAAAGATCCCTTTTCCTTGCCGCGCATCGACCAGATTGTGGATTCCACTGCCGGCTGCGATTTGCTGTCATTTCTTGACGCATACTCAGGCTATCACCAGATCTTCATGGCGAAAGAAGACGAAGAGAAGACCGCATTTATCACCCCGTGTGGCACATATTGCTTCTTGCGTATGCCTTTCGGGTTGAAAAGTGCTGGTTCGACCTTTGCTAGAGCTGTCCAGATTGGTTTCGGGGCCCAGCTGCATAGAAATATGGAAGCTTACATGGATGACATAGTGGTCAAAACCAAGGACAAGGCAACGCTCATTCAAGATCTGGAGGAGACATTTGCAAATCTGCGCAGGATCAACCTGAAGCTCAATCCCGAGAAGTGCGTGTTTGGCGTCCCATCCGGCAGGCTTCTCGGGTTCTTTGTATCTCAGCGTGGAATTGAAGCCAATCCCGACAAGATCAAGGCAATTGAGCAGATCGAAGCGCCAAGACGAGTTAAGGATGTGCGCCGCCTTGCCGGCTGCGTCGCTGCTTTGAGTAGGTTCATCTCAAAGTCTGCTGAGCGTGCCCTGCCGTTTTTCAAAATTTTGAAGAAGGCAGGTCCAATGAAATGGACTCCAGAAGCGGAGGCAGCGCTGCAGGATTTGAAGAAGTACCTCTCCTCTTCGCCAGTACTAGTCGCGCCTAGACCACAAGAGCCGTTGCTGCTATATCTGGCGGCAACGAATCAAGTGGTTAGTGCTGCGCTGGTGGCGGAGAGAAAAGCAGAGGAAGATGCAGCGGCAATGGCAGGCCCGCCAAGTGACTTGCCGGGGCCAGCCCCGGCAAAGTCTGGTGCCGACAAGGAAAGACCCGCGCAGTCAAGTCAGGCAGTGCAGAAGAAGAAGATGGTGCAGCGCCTAGTCTATTTCGTCAGCTCCCTGTTGCTGGGGGCTAGGTCGAGGTATTCTGGTGTGCAGAAGTTGCTCTTCGGCCTTCTCATGGCCTCGAGGAAGCTGCGCCATTACTTCCAAGCACATGAGATCACCGTCGTCACTCGCTTTCCGCTACAACGGATTCTCCGAAACCCAAAAGCAACCGGCAGGATCGTGGAGTGGGCGTTGGAGCTGTCATGCTTTGGTCTCAAGTTTGAAAGTTCTTCAACTATCCAGAGCAGGGCCTTGGCAGAATTCATTGCAGAATGGACCCCAACGCCAGACGACGAAGTTCAAGAATCAGCGATTCCCGGCAAGGAAACAGATCGCGAATGGATCATGTACTTTGATGGAGCCTTTTCGCTGCAAGGCGCCGGTGCCGGCGTGCTGCTTGTCGCACCCACCGGAGAGCACCTCAAGTACGTCATCCAGATGCATTTTCCCCGGGAGAGATCGACCAACAACACGGCAGAGTATGAAGGACTGCTTGCTGGTCTCAGGATCGCGGCAGACCTTGGGATCAGGAAGCTCATCGTCAGGGGTGACTCCCAGCTCGTCGTGAGGCAGGTCAACAAAGATTATCAGAGCCCGCTGATGGAAGCATACGTCGATGAAGTGAGGAAGCTGGAGGAGCGCTTTGACGGTCTTCGGACAGAGCATGTTCCTCAATCAGAGAACAGCATTGCCGACGACCTGTCGAAGCGTGCCGCACTCAAGCTACCTGTGGAACCAGGGACTTTTGTGCTCCGCTTGACTCAACCATCCGTGTTGCCATCGACAAGGCCTGATAAGAGAAGAAAGTTAAGTACCGGCGAGCACTTCCCGGCAAGGCTTCTCGAAGCCCCCGGCAAGGATCTTGCCGGGAACGACACGGTTGCCGGTGAGCAGCGGCTTCGCGCAGAACCTCAGGTTCTTGCCGCGGAAGCAAGCGCCCCTGCTGCCGAAGAAATACCGGTTGCCGGTGAGCAGCGGCTTCGCACAGAACCTCTGGTTCTTGCCGCCGAAGCAAGCGCCCTTGCTGCCGAAGAAATACCAGTTGCCGGTGAGCAGCTGCTCCGCCAAGAGCCTCAGGTTCTTGCCGTAGAAGCAAATGCTCCCGCAGCTGAAGAGTTGCCTTTAGTCCTTGTCGTCAAGCCACAGGCTCCGGCATGGGCACAGCAAATAGTCCATTTCCTTCAGACAGGAGAACTCCCTGAGGAGCAGGAAGAAGCTGAGAAAGTAGCCCGTCAGTCAAGTATGTACCAGTTCGTTGACGACGTCCTGTACAGAAAGAGACCCAACGGTGTGAAATTGAAGTGCATCCCTCGGGAGGACGGACTAGAGCTGTTGGCAGAGATTCATGGGGGCGTATGTGGATCCCACATAGGCTCAAGAGCCCTTGTCGGCAAGGCATTTCGGCAAGGATTCTTCTGGCCTACTGCCCTCCAGGATGCAACGGCACTAGTAACCAAGTGTGAAGCGTGCCAGTTTCATTCGAAGCAACTTCATCAGCTAGCTCAAGCTCTCCAAACGATCCCTCTCTCCTGGCCCTTCTCGGTCTGGGGGCTCGACATACTGGGTCCCTTCCCCCGCGCTGCCGGGGGCTTCGAGTACTTGTACGTTGCTATCGACAAGTTCACGAAGTGGCCAGAAGTGGAAGCAGTGAGGAGGGTGACAGCACAGTCAGCAGTCAAGTTCTTCAAGGGGATTGTGTGCCGTTTTGGTGTGCCGAACAGGATCATCATTGACAACGGTACACAGTTCACAAGCCGCACCTTCATGCAGTACGTCCAAGACCTTGGCGGCAAGATTTGTTTTGCCTCTGTTGCTCACCCGAGAAGCAATGGCCAAGCGGAGAGGGCAAATGCTGAGGTGCTGTGTGGTCTCCGGACCAGAACTTTTGACAAGCTGCACAAGCATGGAAGACGCTAGATTGATGAGCTGCCGGCGGTTCTTTGGTCGATCAGGACGACGCCAAATCGAGCCACCGGCCAGACGCCCTTCGCTCTGGTCTACGGAGCGGAGGCAGTTCTCCCCACGGAACTCATATACGGGTCACCTCGAGTGCTCGCTTATGATGAGCTTGAGCAAGAGCAGCTGCGGCAAGATGACGCGCTGCTCCTTGAGGAGAACCGTCTTCGGGCTGCTGTGCGAGCCGCTCGCTACCAGCAAGCTTTGCGCCGCTACCATAGCCGCAAGGTTCACGCCCGGAGTCTTGAGGAAGGCGACCTTGTTCTTCGGCACGTTCAGTCGGCCAAGAATTCCAACAAGTTGACGCCGAAGTGGGAAGGCCCTTACCGGGTAGTGCGAGTCACCAGGCCTGGCGCTGTCCGCCTGGAGACCGAAGAGGGCTTGCCAGTAAGCAACTCCTGGAACATCGAGCACCTTCGCAAGTTCTACCCGTAAGGCGCCGTTGTTCGGGTTTCTTGCTGTGATAGCGATACGGCCAGCAGGATGTTGACGACCCGAATCCAGCGCTCGCGGCAGCGTAACGCTCCGGCAAGATCCCGGGAACGCCATTCTGTACAAGTGTTGCCGCTGGCATGTAATCCTTTGTACAGAGCAGGCACATCCCTGTGCATATTTTAATGAGATCTGTGTGCTTTACATCTCTTGTTGATTTCATGTCATTCTATATGCATGTATTATCTGAGATATGTATCGCACTTGATCCCGGTAAGAGCTAACGAACCGTCAGGGTTCCATACCTTTATTTTCTCTTCTTTCTTTTTCTCAAGAGATAGAAGATTCCCTCGCCCGCAAGTTTGCCGGGGGGGGGGGGGTAGGAGAATGGTGGTATGGAGGCCAGACGACGTTCAAGGTTGGCGCCTTGCCGGAAGAAAAGGAATAGCGACAAAAAGCAGAGCTAAACCCCTTAAGCAGATTTTGATTTTTGTAAGGCTGTATTCCCTTGAACGATTTCGGCTTTGTATGGAAAACCTGCACGCGATGGAATCTTGTCGTGATCGGCTGCGCCCCTACTCTGTTTTGAGTCCGCTCAACAGTCTAGGTGGCCGCGCTGAAAGCGTCAAGATTTCTTGCCGTGAGCAGCACTACCCGCAAGCTGCTGACGACCCGAATCCAGCGCTCGCGACAGGGTTATGCTCCGGCAAGTTCCCAGCAAAGTGTAGGGTACACGCCATACAAAGAGAAATTGAACAAACGGAATAGCATGCCATAATTCAAAGAGAGCAAGTTATATTACATCTAGTGCTTGCCGCGTTTCTGACATAAGACGAATTGTCTTTTACATGGAATGCTGGTGGCAAGATGAGGAAGAGATAGGAGGCTACAGTTAATCCCGGCGATCGCCCTCGACCCTCTTCACCTGGCTCACCCGATCGACGATGGGCGCGACAAGCTCCTCGAGAGCCTTGACGTCCGCGTCCTTCGGCAAGCTCTTCAAGGCTTTGGAGAGGTCGACACCAGGGTTCCTGTACGCCACCTTCATCAACACCTTGCGGAGGACGAGCTGGCAGAGCTTCCGGGATTCGTCGGCCAGCTTGCTTGTCTGATTCGCCTGGAGTAGCTTGAGGGCGTCGACGAGCTTGTCGAAGAACATGGTTAGCCTGGCGCTTGAGGATATGTTGTCGTCGACTGAGTATTCGAAGCCCGGCAAGTCCATGGTCTCCAGCTCCGCGCCAAGCTTCTCGGCGACGTCCGCCAGCCTGGCAGTCCAGAGCTTCACGCTTGAAGTGTACTCGTTGTGGGTGGTGGCGGCGTTCTGGAGCAGCTCCTGTTCGTCATGGAGGTCTTTGATAAGAGTCCTCTCGCGAACTCGGGTGGCCTCAAGAGACTCCTCCAGCATGGATAGCTTTAGCTTCAGATCTTCAATGGAGTCCTTGGAGGAGGAGAGCTGCTGGATCCTCTCGTATGCGGCGGCCTGCGTCTCCATCAGGCTGTGGAGAGCCTTGTCTCTCTCGGCCTCGAGTGTTGAGACCTTCTTGCCGTGGTCCTCGGGAGCGACCTCCAGCTGCTTCGTCTTCTCCTCCAGCAAGTTCTTGGCGGTCTCCGCAGCTCCGGCAGCGTCGAGGGCCTCTTTGAGCTTGCCGGCGTGGTCTTCAGTTAGAGCTCTGAGCGTCTTCAAGTGTTTCTGCTCAAGCTCCTGGACCCGCCGCGCGACAAGACTTTCGGGCTCTTCATCCTTGTTGCGAAGCTTGGCGGCAAGCGCCGCCTCGCGGGCGGCAAGGTCCTCTTCTTGGGCGTCAAGGCTGATGCGGCGCTGCGTCAAGAGGGCTTCTGCCGCGGCGGCTTGCTGGGCGGCCTCCTCCTGTGCTTTCTCGATGTCTGATTGCTTCAATAGGAGGACGTTCCGCTCTTCCGCCAGCTGCTCCCGATAACTATTCAGCTCTTGGAGGGCCTCGCCATACCAAGCCTGTGTCTCCGTGACGCGTTGTTGGAAGTCTCCTTCCGCGGCCTCGATGAGCGCTGCCCGGGAGTCCAGTTTCTCCTTCCGGGCGCGATAGAGCGTCTGGAGCTTCTGATAATTGTCATTCATGGCTTGAAGTAGTTGCTCCTCCTTGGGCTCACTGACGGCAGCGACGGTGATTTCCCCGTCAAGATGTTCCCCTTCAACCAGCTCTTCAATGTTTGCCGACCCCGGCATGCTGACAACGTTCTTGCCGGCCCTGATATATTGGCTTGAGGAAGGGGCCTGGAACGACGAGGATTGGTCTTCGGCAGTCGAGGGCCCTGCGGCAGTAGAAGCGCCTGGCCCTCCTGCGGCGGAAGCGCCGTCAGTATTGCCGCGGGTCTCCTCGCCGGCCCCCTCGGCGGCCTTGGCTGCCTCAGCGGCAGCGGCCTTGGCGGCCTCAGCGGCAGCAGCCTCGGCGGCAGTAGCTTTGGCAGCCTCTTCGGCAGCAACCTTGCCGGCTTCAGTGGCGGCATCCTTGGCGGTCTCTTCAATGACGGCGTCAGTATCCATGAGCTCTGTCAGAAGAAGATTGAAAGCCAAGAACTTGATTAAGATGAAGCTGGGAAGGAAGTCCAAGAAGACAAAAAGAAGAAAAACCAAAGCGACAAGAATTCTTTGGGGCAGGTAACTTTACCTGCGTGAAGGAAGGGGTTGCCGAAGCTTGCACTTGCGGCCCCTCCTCATCGTCGCGGTAGAGCTTGCCCGAAGACTCACCCCTGGGCGGTGTGGTCGACGGAGGTGGCATGGCAGAGGCAGCTCCTGCTGTCGCTTCTCGCTGTTGCTCCGCTCCTGCACGCCTGGAGATGTCAGCAGAGAAGATGCACACACCGGCATGCGCCAGTGGGTAGTGAGTAGAAGACTCACGCTGGGGGCTGCGCCGGGGGCTGCGTCGAGGACTGCATCGAGGGTTGCGTTCTGGGCTTGACTCCGAGCTGACGAGAACCGTTTCCGGCGCGCCCGAGGTGCTTACCGGCGGCTCGACGCTTGTTGAGGTCTTGGCCCTCTTCGCCACCCTCTGTGCCAGAGTCTCCGCATCCCTGAGGAGGCAAAAGCAGAGCAAGTTAATCAAGCAAAACTAGAAGGACGGGAATCAAGGCTGTGGCGGGACTCTTACTCTTCTTCTTCTTCCTCAGAGCTGATGGCGGAGAGGTCGAAGCCGACCCTCGCCGCAGTTCCTGACGGAGGAGGAGGAGGATTGGCCCTGGGCCGCTTGGCAGCGGCAGGTTGCGGCACGGCCTCGCCAGCCGCCCCTTTCCCGGAAGCCTCGCTGCTTGAGGGAGGTTGGCAGGCTGGAGCGCCAGTGGCGTTCTTCCGGAGGACGCGCCTCTTTCTGTGTTGAAGAGCTGGGGGCTCTTCCTCCTCCTCTTCTTCCTCTTCGGCGGCGCCTCCGGCAGAAGAGCTCCCGGCAGCGGCTCCGCTTGGCTCCCCGGCAGCCTCGTCTCGCCCGGCAAGTTCTTCTAGCAGCAAGTCCTCGCCTTCGCTGGACTCAGCGTTGCCGGCTTCTTCGGCAAGGTTCGCCTCTTCCGCCCTGTTGGCGATGTAGGCGAGCTCCTCCTCCGTGGTGGCACGGACAAGGTTCTCCGCGCGGATGGCCTTCTCCGTCAAGCTGTCAAAGAACGCCAGCGCCTGCTCCGCGGACGGCTCGATCCACCTCTCGTCGATGCTATGGGCATTAAACGCCGGCATCATGGCGATGATGGAGGTCAGTGATGAGTTGTTGCATAGTGGGACGACGCTCGCAGGCAAGTCTCCCACTGATCCAGAATTGAAGAGCTGTTGGCAGAGGGCTGCGTGCCCCATGGCTGTCAGATCATTATCCAGCCTAGGCCGCACCCTCATGACGTCGGCAGCGTTCATGTACTCCCAGGCAGGGCGCCCCTTGCTCTGCAGTGGGGCGATGCGCCGGCGAAGGAAATCTGAAGCAATCATCTCCACCTTCAGCCCGGCAGCCCTGAGGCGCAGTATCCTGGTGGTGGCGATGGTGAGTTTGCTGTCGTCAGGGTCCGCGGCGCCCCAATCCTTGCCGCAGGCCACCTTCTGCTTCCGCACCTCGCAGAACGGTTGGGGCTCCTTTTCCCGGACCCAGCACCACTTGCCGCGCCACTCATCCCATCTATCGCGGTAGAGCCCCTCTGGGTATGTCTCCTTGGTTGCCGTCCTCGGGATCCAAGCGATGCTGCCGGAGAGGGCGTCGCCCCTTTGGATGCGGGGGTAGAAGTAGTGCCGGAAAAGTGCAGTGCTCGGGATGACCCCAACAAAATTCTCGCAAAGGTGCGCGAAGACGGACATACAAGTCACGGCATTCGGCGTGAAATCTAACAGCTGGAAGCCGTAGGTGAGCATGATATCTACGAAGAAATCCGAGTACGGGGGACAGAGGCCGCACCAGAAGTAATCGGCAAAGAAGGGATAGTCTCCCGGCTTTGCCTTGCGAGAAGCTACACTCACTTTGGTGGCTGGATGCGCCGTGGTCTCAGTCGCCCATGCGAACTGGTACCTCTTCTTCAAGGTCTCCGCATCAAGCGTCGAGGGGAAGACGGCGCGTTCCTTCCGCATCTTCACCAGCTTGCTCTCCGCCACGGCGGCCGCTTCCGCCGCCTTGCCCTTGCTCAGCTTGGGCGGCATGGTGGCTATGGAAGTGGGCGCTTAAGACGTCGAGAGCGCGGTGGAGGCGGGTGGAGGGAGAAAGGCTCTGCTTTGGGCGCGACGAAGAAGACGATGGCGACGGCTCTGCGATTGAGATTGGAAAGGCGGAGGGGGTAAATGAGCAGTGCCCTCTGCGATTCCCTTTTTATGGGGAAGGCGCGAGGCGGGCTCTTTACCGCCCGCTTTTACAGCGGAGTTTCCGCCCACGTCTCTCACGTCGCGCGATTAATGCGCGTGGTGGGGGTGGGGCGTGGTAAAAGAGATAATGCTTACGAGCAGTTATTCCCTGCCACGCGTGCCCGTGCACTGTTTTGGGCCTAGCCCAACAGGCCTGGCACCCGTGTATGGCCTAGGCCCGGGGGCTCCTATCGGTGTACCAAAGTATGGGTCTTTTTAGTACCCCTTACTTGTGCACGGGCAGTTGTAGCCATTCCGCGGCAAGCCTTGCCGGGGAATAGCTAGGAGTAATCACGAGACTAAGACGACAAGCAGACATTCAAGTCAACGATCAGACCAGAAAACAGAAGACCAAAGGGTTGCGGAGGCCCGCCAAGACCCTTGCCGGCAAGGCCTCGCGCCAGACAAGACCCGGTCCCGGCAAGCCCCGGGCCCGGCAAGGATTCGGTCCCGACAAGCCCCGGGCCCGGCAAGGATTCAGCCCCGGCAAGGCTCTGCACAGTACAGCGCTATCGCTCTAGTACAGCGGCCAGCCTTGTCGTTTAGGGCTTGTCCTCATGGTGACGTGGCGTAATGCTGGCCACGCGATGCTTAAGCGGTGTTGATGGGATGGCTGCTTTTGCCCATCCCCTGTAAAGCTTTTCCAAGCCCGAGAAGCTGAGAGACACCTCGACGGACACCTCACGGTGCATTTAATGAGTTTGTCCTAAGCCGTCAGGGTTAGGTATGATAATACTGTGGTAACACTGTAGTTACTTTCCACCTCATGCCTTATCTTGTACGTCACTGTGGTAGCCCCTTTGACTAATATAAAAGGAGGCCCGAGACGTACAGGGGGGGGGGCACTTAGAAAGCCCATTCTGCATGTGTAGCTGCTACTGTAGCTCCCAGAACTTGGCCAAGAACATCCACAATAATACAATCAAAGCAGGAGTAGGGTTTTACGCATCCGTGCAGCCCGAACCTGGGTAAATCCCCCGCATGCTGTTCGTTAGTTCTGCTCTTTGTGCAACCCTCTCCCCTTGCTGAACCGTAAGGGATCTCCTTGATCCCATAGGTGTTTGTTTCCCACGACATCTTTGGCGCGCCAGGTAGGGGGGCCGAGGTTGTGCGAACCTGATCTAGTGATCAGCGCGTCAGATCTTTGATCATCTTCACCACCATGGCTCCCAATAAGAAGGGTTTCACGGCGGTTGGTCCATCCGCATCCATCATGCCTGATGCTGCGCGCGCAGGCGACGGGGTAGACGCGGGTGGAGGAGGTGGAGGCTCCGAGCTTCCACGGCGTTCCGGCGATCCGAGCCGGACGAGCAACAGGTCCAAGGATGGAGCTGCGCAACCTGCGGGTGGTGCAGCGACTTCCAAGGATGGAGCGGCGCCTTCCAGAACGAATACGCCGGCGCATGCACCGCGACCTTCTCAGGAGGCGCGTGACGTGCGGCCTCAAGACGTTGGTGGTTCTGGGCGTCCGCATGGGAAGACCCCTGCGCATCACTCCCAGGGTGCGCAGGGCCAAGATCCGCGCCAGCGAGCTGGTGGAAGCCGCGCGCGGGTGCAGAGTCGTGATGGTGGTCCTTCTAACCCTGTTAGGAGTTTGAGCACCTCACGCTCTTCGCACCTGTCGCCGCCGCCTACGCCAGCAGAGGCGTTGGCGCGAGCTCAGCTGCTCCTAGACTTCCCTCCCGCCGCGGAGAAGCTAGACGAGTGGCGAGCCGCTATCCAGAGCCTCATCGGCCTAGCCAACAACGACGTACCGCAGCAGGGTGAACCCTCGCGGCTGCAGTCGTCTAGGCTAGTGCGTGGCGATGAAGAGAAGACCGGAGCTGGAACGACTACGTTGCGTTCCCCTCCGCTGCATCAAAAGCGGTCGTTAACTCGGTGGACCGGCGCCCGTGAGGATGATTCCACGGCATCGTCTGACCCGCGGGTCCGCCGTGATCAACGTCACGTTCTTCGGGAATGGAAGAAGGAGGACGCTCGAACCACCATCGAGCGCCGAAGGGAAGCGCGTCGCCAGTCCGACAAGCGCGCTGGGACCTCTGTTGACGAGCCCGCGCCAGGGTACCCTGGCTGCCTACCTTACGAGGTGGGTTGCCCAGCGTTTACTCGTGAGCTGCGGCAAGTCCAGTGGCCTAGCTCCCGCTCCTTCAAGCCGGAAGTACCGGAGAAGTACGACGGCAAGACCCATCCGTCCGAGTTCTTGAGCATCTACACCATCGCGGTGCAGGCTGCCGGGGCTCGTGACGATAAGGTGCTGGCCAACTACTTTCCGTTGGTACTGAAGCCCAACGTGAGATCGTGGTTGATGCACCTGCCCGAGAATTCCATCTCTTCTTGGGTCGACCTGTGCCATCAGTTTGTTGGCGCCTTCACCGGCGGCCATCAAGCTCCTGGCCAGGAGAGTGATCTGCACATCATTCCCCAGAAGGAGGGCGAAACTTTGCGCAAGTATATCCAGAGGTTCAGCCGCATCCAGCACAACATTCCTGACGTTCATCCCGCCGCCGTCATCAGCGCCTTTCATCAGAATGTGCGCAATCGTAAGATGCAGGAGGATTTGGCGATGAACAAAGTCAGAGATGTCGCCGAGCTCTACGCCTTGGCCGACAAATGTGCTCGGGCAGAAGAAGGAAGGAGACTCCCCGGCGAGAACGCTGGCGCTGGAGTCGACTCCGATAGCGAAGACGCTCCTGCCCCGGCAAGAAAGGGGCGGCGGAAGAACAAGAAGCGCAAGGGCAAGGCCGTGCTTGCCGTTGAAGGTTCGGGCAACACCGGCACCGCCAAGAAGTCCAAGACCGACGACCCCGGCAAGGAGGTTGCCGGGTGTGCGGCGTGTCAGGCCTTGGCGGCTGCCTACAAGCCAGAAGGATCCGGCAAGCAGTACTGCAAGATCCACCGTACCAAGGGCCATGATCTCCAAGACTGCCGGCAAGTTGAGGAGCTTGCCGAGAAGCAGCGCGCCGAGTACGAAAGGCGTGACAAGGAAAGAGCCCAAGATGGTGCCGGAGGGTCTGGCAGGAAGCGCGGTCGAGGAGGTCGTCGCGGCAAGCCCAGGCCGCAGCAAGAGAAGCCTGCCCGGGGCCGCGCCAAAGAACAAGGAAATGATGATGACGATGCAGAGGGCGACGAGTCCAGCGAACACGAGTTCCAGAAGGCTACAGAGGCCATGTGCGTCGACGGGGGCGCTTCGTTGCATTCCTCTCACCGCCAGCTCAAGCAGTGGAAGCGTGAGATTAATGCAGCAGAGCCATCCCTCGATGCCCGGAAGCCACTGAAGTGGTCCCTCACGCCTATCATTTTTGACGCCGAGGATCACCCTGATCGCACAACTGCGGTCGGGTGCTTGCCGTTGTTGGTTTCACCAACGATTCGCAACCTCCAGGTGACGAAAATGTTAGTTGACGGTGGGGCCGGCCTGAACCTGATCTCGCCCGATGTGATCAAGAGGCTGCAAATTCCCGACGAAGATCTCGAGGAGACAGGTTCTTTCCAAGGGGTCAATCCGGGAAGGAACCAGCCGAAAGGCAAGATTACGCTGCCGGTAACTTTCGGCAGCGAGCTGAACTTCAGGACGGAGAAGGTCGTCTTCGACGTCGCCAGGATTCCATTGCCATACAATGGAATCCTTGGCCGCCCAGCGCTGGCTAAGTTCATGGCGGCCTCGCACTACGCCTACAACGTCTTGAAGATGCCCGGTCCAATGAGCGTCATCACTGTCCACTCCGACAAGAAAGACGCGCTCATTTGCACCGACAAGCTCTACCGGGAAGCTCTACCGGGAAGCAGACGCGCTCATTCATAATAGCTTGATATGGTATAGCCCTTTCTGACGGAGAAGTCTTGTATTTCTTCGTCTTCGGCATTCGCGTCGGTGTTCACCTTCGCGAAGATTGCCACCACCTTGTCGATGCACCAGATAATATTGCTATCTCTATAGCTAATAAAATAATTGCATTACTTAAGGTTGACACGCAGGTCATTAAAGTGACAATCATATGGCTCCAGCCATCATGCCGAATCATGACACGCAGGTCATGTTAATTAATTTACATCATATAGTCATCTCATACATAATCAAATTAATATGAGCACTGCTATACCACATCATATGCACATGCAAACCATCCTGCAAAACCAAGTTAGACGCCTCTAATCGGTTTATGCATAATTTTATTTTACGTGGCTTCTAAGGTTTCGAAGCAAACCGAAGCTACCTACGTCCATCATCAATTATGATTATTCAAGTCGCTAGATTAACTTTACGGGGTGTATGAAACACGAGATAATAAAATCTCGAGCCCCATACTGAACTTCGTCATACACATGACCCCCGTGCAGATCATATCTGCATTGCCCTTTCGTCTGCGAAATTTCATCTTTCTTTTTAACTATGGTGGAATTCAAAGAACTGTTAGCACTTCGTTGATCAATCAGGATCGCGGATTGCCAGAACTTTGAAACTCCACCATGCTGTTATCAAGATCAGAAATATGCAAATTCTAGGGAAGCAACAAGAACATCGGGTAACAGATTTCATCTACTACCCGCACAAATAATTATCAGCAGTAGAACTCATCTACTACAAATTATATTGTGCAACACCCATACATCTCTATGTATTCTAGATCGTAACCTGCATCTACGCATAGCACGGCTCATGATGCCACTGTAGGGGAACGCAGCAGAAAACAATTTTTTTCCGACCTATGCACCAGCCCAGGACCACTATGGAGACTGCATACAAGGTTTGATCTTTTTCGTTACCGACTCGTAGCGCAGCGGAAGTAGAGTCGATGACGATCGGCGGTGCAGATCCCCGCAGCTAGGTGTCGGTGTACCAAAGTATGGGTCTTTTTAGTACCCCTTACTTGTGCACGGGCAGTTGTAGCCGTTCCGCGGCAAGCCTTGCCGGGGAATAGCTAGGAGTAATCACGAGACTAAGACGACAAGCAGACATTCAAGTCAACGATCAGACCAGAAAACAGAAGACCAAAGGGTTGCGGAGGCCCGCCAAGACCCTTGCCGGCAAGGCCTCGCGCCAGACAAGACCCGGTCCCGGCAAGCCCCGGGCCCGGCAAGGATTCGGTCCCGACAAGCCCCGGGCCCGGCAAGGATTCAGCCCCGGCAAGGATTCAGCCCCGGCAAGGCTCTGCACAGTACAGCGCTATCGCTCCAGTACAGCGGCCAGCCTTGTCGTTTAGGGCTTGTCCTCATGGTGACGTGGCGTAATGCTGGCCACGCGATGCTTAAGCGGTGTTGATGGGATGGCTGCTTTTGCCCATCCCCTGTAAAGCTTTTCCAAGCCCGAGAAGCTGAGAGACACCTCGACGGACACCTCACGGTGCATTTAATGAGTTTGTCCTAAGCCGTCAGGGTTAGGTATGATAATACTGTGGTAACACTGTAGTTACTTTCCACCTCATGCCTTATCTTGTACGTCACTGTGGTAGCCCCTTTGACTAATATAAAAGGAGGCCCGAGACGTACAGGGGGGGGGGCACTTCGAAAGCCCATTCTGCATGCGTAGCTGCTACTGTAGCTCCCAGAACTTGGCCAAGAACATCCACAATAATACAATCAAAGCAGGAGTAGGGTTTTACGCATCCGTGCGGCCCGAACCTGGGTAAATCCCCCACGTGCTGTTCGTTAGTTCTGCTCTTTGTGCAACCCTCTCCCCTTGCCGAACCGTAAGGGATCTCCTTGATCCCATAGGTGTTTGTTTCCCACGACACTAGGATTTACAACCTCCCAACCGCGAGGATGTACTCCCTCATCTGCCCCTCAGACAGACCTCCGGGAGGCGGTCGGACAGTCCCTCGGACGGTGTCGCGGACAGCCCTTCGGGAGGACCCTAAAAAGCCGAACAGTCACTCGGACAGCCCTTCGGGAGGACCCTCGAAACTCGGACGGTTACTCGGACAGCCCTTCGGGAGGCACTCTCGAACTAATACCGAAACTACGATCTCTCTACAGAGTTGCACACATACGGTGTCATCTATCCGGCAGGGCTTCGCCGTCCAGAACTAGTTCCTACCGGAACCCAGACAGCTTTTTGGCTCTACGAAACTATTTCGCTGGGAGGGAGAGAGAAGCCAGACAAGTCTATGGCATGTGTATGAGAGCAAGAGATGAGTGTGGAGAGCACCCCCTCCACCTCTATTTATAGGAAAACCAAGGGGTAGGATGGGCACTTCCAAAAACCCAAAAATGCCCATGTATGGAATCCTCCACCAGGGCATAAAAGGGATGTAATGGAGCAAGTGGGGCCCCATGGAGGAGCCCCTCATGTGGCCGGCCAACCCTCTTGGGGGGCCCCCCAAGGGGGGTTTCTTAGCCCCCAAGCCTTCTAGAAGCCTTTTAGGAAATATCCCAAAAGGTGGCTTTCCATAAAGTAATCCAAAAAGCACTTTCACTATTCATGAAGACATTTTTCTGCGTTCGTTAAATCCCAAATTATTTCTGTGTGTCTAGAACAATTCTAGTACCCACTAAAACAATTTTGAACGCATTCTGAAACAATTCCGGAACAATGTTTTTCTTCAGCGAAAAGCTACCATAGTGGTTCCGGCTGCTCCGGAACATTTTCGGTTTTTCCTCCGGAAAAATCCCAGAAGTTTCCAGAACAATTCTGGCACCCTCCAAGAATTTCCCGAAATGTGCCGAAACCAATTTGACTTAATGGAATACCCTGAAACAACTTTTTAGTTCTACCGGAACTATTCCGGTGTCCTCTCCGGAACGTTTCCGTTTCGGCCGAAACTTTTCCGGTGATATTCTCTCAGACTCCCCGTCTAGTATTCACCAGATAGATGACCCTTAAGCGTGTGACCCTAAAGGTTCAGTGAAGTATAGACATGACCGGAACTCTTTCCGATCAATGATCAACATCGGAGCCGTGGACACCCATATTGACCCCTATACCCACACGAATGAATATTCGAGTGAACCTCTAGTTGCCGTGTGCTATTCCTGTTGCTTCACGATATGTTACAAATACCCGAGGTGAGAATCGTCGGCATCCCCGTGGATCAACACTTGTCCACAATGCCAGTTACCTCGTTACCGGTTTTGTTCTCTTTTCTCGTTTCCGTGTTCCGGCATCCCCGTGATCAAATCACATTGTGTCTGGCCAGACGATGATGGATACCGTAACACCGAGAGGGCCCAGAGATATCTCTCCATCGTCGGAGGAGCAAATCCCAATCTTGAGCTATCAAGTCCCTTGACACACTTTTCCATGAACCCGTAAGCCGCCGTAATAGCCACCCATTTACGGATGACGTTTAACAAACCCCAAAGTTCATGAAGCAAGCATGAAGAAACTCGACACTCTCATGGTCTAAGGAATTATGCAAACATTAACTATCTCTGTGTTATTAACCATTAACTTGTGACGAATGAATCTCATAGCATAACATCAATTCGGGTCGATTCAACACAAGTGTTCTCCTAACATTGTGCCCACAAAATTGCCGGCATAGTCATGCCCATGATCAGGAAAACAGAACCATCATGTAACACTTGAGCTAGTCTTAGAGGCCAGACTAGGAATACATTTTACCGTTTATTATTCCACACGTGCATATGAGTCTTCCTCCGAGCCTCGTGGTTATTGTAGACTCGAGAACCATAGCAGTTATAGCACGGAATATAAACTTAATTACAAACATGGAGATAAATAATAACATTTATTATTGCCTCTAGGGCATATCTCCTACAACCATTTGTTCTAAAAATATGCTTTGAGTACTAGCAATCATAGAAGACTATATGATAATTGAGTATGTGGAGCTCTTACTTAGACTTTGTTGAAGATAAGTTGAATTGCAATTGTTTGGTGACTAAGAACATAGGTTGTTAAGTTTTAAGAGAATTCATTGTTTGAACCATAACATGTGAATGGATTGCTACTTTATCATGATGAGTTTTATGAGAAAGAGTTGCTGTTATGATGCTAGGAAAAGTTATTGAAATTATCATTGATCAAACTTATGCACTATGCTAGCATTCACACTTCATAAATTATTTCTTTTATCATTTACCTACTCGAGGACGAGCAGGAATTAAGCTTGGGGATGCTGATACGTCTCCAACGTATCTATAATTTATGAAGTATTCATGCCATGTTTATTATAGTTTTGTATGATTTTGGTGCACTTTTATATGATTTTTATGGACTAACATATTGACCCTAGTGCCCAGTGGCAGTTATTGTTTTCTGCTTGTTTTTGGTTTTCCAGAAAATCCATATCAAATGAAGTCCAAATGCAGCGAAACTTTTTGATGTTTTTTTGGAAGGAAACAGACCCAGGAAGCTTCGGGGGAGCAGCAGAAGACCCACAGGGGCCCCACAAGCCACATGGGCGCGCCCACCCCCCTGGGCATGCCCTGGTGCCTCGTGGGCCCCCTGTGGCCCCTATTCATGTGATTCCAACGCCAAAAATTCTTATAAATACCAAAACCCCCAGAAATAACCCTAGAACTTCGACTCTGCCACCGCAAGCCTCTATACCTTCAAAATACCATCTGGAGCCCTATTCTGGCACCCTGCCGGAGGGGGAAATCATCACCGGAGGCCATCTTCATCATCTCGCTGGTCTCCATGACGAGGAGGGAGTAGTTCACCCTCGAGGCTAGGGGTATGTACAAGTAGCTATGTGTTTGATCTCTCTCTCGTGTTCTTGATTTGGCACGATCTTGATGTACCGCGAGCTTTGTTAATATAGTTGGATCATATGGTGTTTCGCCCTCTCTATCTTGTTGTGATGAATTGAGTTTTTACCTTTGAGGTTTCACTATTATTGGATTGATTATTTTTATGGATTTGAGAACACTTGATGTATGTCTTGCATATGAATACCCATGGTCACAATGGGATATTATATTGATTCACTTGATGTATGTTTTAGCACTCAACTCACGGATTCCCGAGGTGACATTGGGGTAATCTATGCATAGGGGTTGGTGCACGTTTTCGTCCTACTTTCTCCGATAGAAATCTTGGGGCACTCTTTGAAATTCTTTGTGTTGGATTGAATATTATGAATCTGAAGTTGTTTGATGCATATCGAATAATCAACTCACGGATACTTGTGGTGACATTGGAGTATCTAGGTGACATTAGAGTTGGTTGATGTGTATCATATGGTGTTATTTTAGCACGAACTCTAGGGCCGTTTGTGACACTTATAGGGATGGCTCAATAGATTGATCGGAAAGGATAACTTTGAGGTGGTTTCTTACCCTACAACAATTTCTATCTTATGTTCTCCGCTAATAGGAACTTTGGAGTGATTCTTTGTCGCACGTTGAGGGATTATTATATGATCCAATTATGTTAGCATTGTTGAGAGATTGCACTAGTGAAAGTATGAACCCTAGGCCTTGTTTCTAAGCATTGCAATATCGTTTGTGCTCTGTTTTATCACTTGCTACCTTGCTGTTTTTATATTTTCAGATTACAAAAACCTATATCTACTATCCATACTACACTCGTATCACCATCTCTTCGCCGAACTAGTGCACCTATACAATTTACCATTGTATTGGGTGTGTTGGGGACACAAGAGATTTCTTGTATTTGATTGCAGGGTTGTTTGAGAGAGACCATCTTCATCCTACACCTCCCACGGATTGATAAACCTTAGGTCATCCACTTGAGGGAAAATTGCTACTGTCCTACAAAACTCTGCGCTTGGAGGCCTAATACGAGTCTACAAGAATAAGTTGTGTAGTAGACATCACCTACCTATCATGGCATTTTCATAGCCATTCCGAGATATATTGCGATGCAACTTCCACCATTCTGTTTTTATGACACACATCGTCATTGTGATATTGCTTTGCATGATCATATAGCTGACATAGTATTTGTGACTCAGCCACCGTTCATCATTTTTTATACATGTTACGCTAGTATCATAGCACATCTTGGTGCACCGCTAGAGGCATTCATATAGAGTCATATTTTTGTTCTAGTTTTGAGTTGTAATTTTTTGAGTTGTAAGTAAATAGAAGTATGGTGATCATCATTATTAGAGCATTGTCCCAGTGAGGAAAAAAAAGAGCCCACGAAAAAAAGAGGCCAAAAAGAGCCCACAAAAAAAATGAGAGAAAAAGAGAGAAGGGGCAATGTTAGTATCATTTTCCATACTTGTGCTTCAAAGTAGCACCATGTTTTTCATATAGAGAGTCTCCTATTTTGTCACTTTCATATACTAGTGGGAATTTTTCATTATAGAACTTGGCTTGTATATTCCGATGATGGGTTTCCTCAAATGCCCAAGGTCTTCATGAGCAAGCAAGTTGGATGCACACCCACTTAGTTTTCATGTTGAGCTTTCATACACTTATAGCTCTTAGTGCATCCGTTGCAAGGCAATCCCTACTACTCGCATTGACATCAATTGCTGGGCATCTCCATAGCCCGTTGATTAGCCTCGTCGATGTGAGACTATCTTCTTATTTTTGACTTTCCCTTATTAATCTCTACCACCATACTCTATTCCACCATAGTGCTATATCCATGGTTTATGCTCATGTATTGCGTGGGGGTTGAAAAAGCTGAAGCGCGTTAAAAAGTATGAATCAATTGCTCGGCTTGTCATCGGGGTAGTGCATGATAAATATTTTGTGTTAAGAAGATGGAGCATGACATGATTATATGATTTTGTAGGGATAACTTTCTTTAGCATTTTTATTTTGAAAGACATGATTGTTTATTAGTATGCCTGAGTATTGATGTCTTTATATCAAACTATAGACTATTGCTTTGAATCATTCGGATCTTATTATACATACCATATGAGAGATTACATGATGAAACATGTTAGGTAGCATTCCACATAAAAAAATCTGTTTTTATCATTTACCTACTCGAGGACGAGCAGGAATTAAGCTTGGGGATGCTTGATACGTCTCCAACATATCTATAATTTTTGATTGTTCCATGCTATTATAGTATCAATCTTGGATGTTTTATATTTAATTATATATCATTTTTTGGGACTAACCTATTAACCCAGTGCCCAGTGCCAATTGCTGTTTTTTTGCTTGTTTTTGCCTTTTTAGAAAATCATTATCAAAAAGAGTCCAAACGAGAAAAAAACTTTGGATTATTTTTTTCTGGACCAGAAGAGACCCACGAAGCTTCGGGAGAAGACCAGAAGAGCCACGAGGAGGCGGCAAGCCTGGAGGGCGCGCCCGGGGGGGGGGGGGGGGCGGGGTAGGCACGCCCCCCAGGCATGTGGGCCCCTCGTAGCCCCTCCTGACCTAATTACAGCACTATAAATTCCCAAATATTCCCAACATACCAGAAAGACAGAAGAGAAAACCTTTCCGCCGCCGCAAGCCTCTATTCTTCCGTGATCCCATCTGGAGGCCTTTTCCGATACTCTGTCGGAGGGGGAATCGATCACGGAGGGCTTCTTCATCTACCTTGCTGCCCTTCCGATGATGTGTAAGTAGTTTACCACAGACCTAAGGGTCCATAGCTAGTAGCTAGATGGCTTCTTCTCTCTCTTTGATCTTCAATACCATGTTCTCCTCGATGTTCTTGGAGTTCTATCCGATGTAATCTTCTTTTGCGGTGCGTTTGTTGGGATCCGATGAATTGTGAGTTTATGATTAGATTATTCATGAGAAATATTTGAGTCTTCTCCGAACTCTTTTATGCATGATTATCATAGCTTTGTATTTCTCTCCGATCTATCGATTTGGTTTGGCCAACTAGATTGGTTTATCTTGCAATGGGAGAGGTGCTTTGTGATGGGTTCAATCTTGCGGTGCCCAATCCCAGTGACAGAAAGGGACATGACATGTATTTGTATTGTTGCCATTAAGGATAAAAAGATGGGGTGTAATCATATTGCTTGAGTTTACTTTGTCTACATCATGTCATCTTGCTTGAGGCGTTACTCTGTTTCATACTTAATACCCTAGATGCATGCTGGATAGCGGTCGATGGGTGGAGTAATAGTAGTAGATGCAGGTAGGAGTCGGTGTACTTGTCTCGGACATGATGCCTATATACATGATCATTGCCATGAATCCATCATAATTATTTGCTTTTCTATCAATTGCCCAACAGTAATTTGTTTACCCACCGTATGCTATGTGTTCGAGAGAGAACCCTCTAGTGAAAACTATGGCCCCCGGGTCTACTTTTACCATATATTAAAATCAAAAATACTTTGCTGCAATTTATTTACTTTTATTTTACTTAGTATTTTAGTTTATCTATCTATCACTATCAGAATTAATCGTTGCAAATAACCGCTAAGAGGATTGACAACCCTCTTATTTGCGTTGGGTGCAAGTGTTTGCTTTTGTGTGTGCATGTGCGTTTAACGGGGTTTTGCTTGGTTCTCCTACTGGATTGATAACCTTGGTTCTTAACTGAGGGAAATACTTATCTCTAGTATACTGCATCATCCTCTCCTCTTCGGGGAAATACCAATGCAGTCTACAAGTAGCAGTATCCGGGAGTGACATGATCTCATGGTCTAAGGAACAGATACTTGACATGAAGAAAGTTGTAGCAAATAACGAAACGATCTGATGCTAAGCTTACGGTTGGGTCTTGTCCATCGCATCATTCTCCTAATGATGTGATCTCGTTATCAAATGACAACTCATGTCTATGGTTAGGAAACCTTAACCATCTTTGATCAACGAGCTAGTCTAGTAGAGGCTTACTAGGGACACAATGTTGTCTATGTATTCACACATGTCCTTAAGTTTCCGGTCAATACAATTCTAGCATGAATAATAAACATTTATCATGAACAAGGAAATATGATAATAACCAATTTATTATTGCCTCTAGGGCATATTTCCAACAGTCTCCCACTTGCACTAGAGTCAATAATCCAGTTTACATTGTAATGAATCTAATACCCATGGAGTCCTGGTGCTGATCATGTTTTGCTCGCGGAAGAGATTTAGTCAACGATCTGCCACATTTAGATCCGTATGTACTTTGCAAAGTTCGATGTCTCCATCCTTGATGTAATCACAGATGGAGTTGAAGCGGCGTTTGATGTGCTTGGTCTTCTTGTGAAACCTGGGCTCCTTGGCAATGGCAATAGCTCTAGTGTTGTCACAAAAGATAGTCATTGGATCCGATGCACTAGGTATTACTCCCAGATCGGATATGAAATCCATCCAGACTCCTTCTTGCGCTGCTTCCAAAGCAGCTATATATTCTGCTTCACATGTAGATCCCGCTACGACGCTTTGCTTGGAACTGCACCAACTGACTGCTCCACCATTTAAAATAAATACGTATCCGGTTTGAGCCTTATAGTCATCTAGATCTATGTCGAAGCTAGCATTGACGTAACCCTTTACGACGAACTCTTTATCACCTCCATAAACGAGAAACATTTCCTTAGTCCTCTTTAGGTACTTAAGGATAATTTTTGACCGCTGTCTAGTAATCCACTCCTGGATTACTTTGGTACCTCCCTGCCAGACTTATGGCAAGGCACACATCAGGTCTGGTACACAGCATGGCATACATTATAGAGCCTATGGATGAGGTATAGGGGATGACTTTCATCCTTTCTCTTTCTTCTGCCGTGGTCGGGCTTTGAGTCTTACTCAACTTCACACCTTGCAACACAGGCAAGAACCCTTTCTTCGACTGGTCCATTTTGAACTTCTTCAAAATCTTGTCAAGGTATGTGCTTTGTGAAATTCCTATTAGGAATCTTGATCTATCTCTATAGATTTTAATGCCCAATATGTAAGCAGCTTCACCCAGGTCTTTCATTGAAAAACTCTTGCTCAAATAACCTTTTATGTTTTCCAGAAATTCTATATCATTTCCAATCAAGAATATGTCATCCACATATAATATTAGAAATGCTACAGAGCTCCCACTCACTTTCTTGTAAATACAGGCTTCTCCGTAAGTTTGTATAAAACCAAAAGCTTTGATCACCTCATCAAAGCGTATATTCCAACTCCGAGATGCTTGCACCAGTCCATAGATGGATCGCTGGAGCTTGCATACCTTGTTAGCATCCTTAGGATCGACAAAACGTTCCGGTTGCATCATATACAACTCTTCCTTAAGAAACCCATTAGGGAACGCTATTTTGACGCCCATCTGCCAGATTTCATAACCATAAAATGCGGCAATTGCTAACATATTTCTAACAGACTTAAGCATCGCTACGGGTGAGAAGGTCTCATCGTAGTCAACCCCTTGAACTTGTCGGAAACCCTTTGCAACAAGTCAAGCTTTATAGACGGTGATATTACCATCAGCGTCTGTCTTCTTCTTAAAGATCCATTTGTTTTCAATGGCCTGCCGGTCATCGGGCAAGTCAACCAAAGTCCATACTTTGTTTTCATACATGGATCCTATCTCGGATTTCATGGCCTCAAGCCATTTGTCAGAATCCGGGCTCATCATTGCTTCTTCATAGTTCGTAGGTTCGCCGTTGTCTAACAACATGACTTCCAGGACGGGATTACCGTACCACTCTGGTGCGGAACGTACCCTGGTCGACCTACGAAGTTTAGTAGTAACTTGATCTGAAGTTTCATGATCATCATCATTAGCTTCCTCTCCGGCTAGTGTAGGCATCACGGGAACTTCTTTCTGTGATGTGCTACTATCCAATTCACGAGAAGGTACAATTACCTCATCAAGTTCTACTTTCCTCCCACTCACTTCTTTCGAGAGAAACTCCTTCTCTAGAAAGGACCTATTCTTGGCAACAAAGATTTTGCCCTTGGATCTGTGATAGAAGGTATACCCAATGGTTTCTTTAGGGTATCCTATGAAGACACACATCTCTGCTTTGGGTTTGAGCTTATCAGGCTGGAGCCTCTTGACATAAGCGTCGCATCCCCAAACTTTAAGCAACGACAATTTAGGTTTCTTGCCAAACCATATTTTATATGGTGTCGTCTCAACGGATTTAGATGGTGCCCTATTTAAAGTGAATGCGGCTGTCTCTAATGCATGACCCCAAAATGATAGTGGCAAATCGGTAAGAGACATAATAGAACGCACCATATCCAATAGAGTACGATTACAATGTTCGGACACACCATTACGCTGTGGTGTTCCAGGTGGCGTGAGCTGTGAAACAATTCCACATTGTCTTAAATGCATACCAAACTCGTACTCAAATATTTTCCTCCACGATCAGATCATAAGAATTTTATCTTCTTGTTACGATGATTCTCCACTTCACTCTGGAACTGTTTGAACTTTTCAAAAGTTTCAGACTTGTGCTTCATTAAGTAAATATACCCATATCTACTTAAATCATTTGTGAAGGTCAAGAAATAACGATATCCACCGCGCGCTTCAACACCAATCGGACCGCATACATCGGTATGTATTATTTCCAACAAGTCACTTGCCCGCTCCATTGTTCCAGAAAACGGGGTTTTAGTCATCTTGCCCATGAGGCATGGTTCACATGTTTCAAATGATTCATAATCAAGTGATTCCAAAAGTCCATCAGAATGGAGTTTCTTCATGCGCTTTACACCAATATGACCTAAGCGGCAGTGCCACAAGTATGTGGTACTATCATCATTAACTTTGCATCTTTTGGCATCAATATTATGAACATGTGTATCACTACGATCGAGATTCAATAAGAATAAACCATTCACAAGGGGTGCATGACCATAAAAGATATTATCCATATAAATAGAACAACCATTATTCTCTGACTTAAATGAATAACCGTCTCGCAATAAACAAGATCCAGATATAATGTTCATGCTTAACGCAGGCACCAAATAACAATTATTCAGGTTCAAAACTAATCCCGAAGGTAAACGTAGAAGGAGCGTGCCGACGGCGATCACATCAACCTTGGAAACATTTCCGACATGCATCGTCACCTCGTCCTTAGCTAGTCTCCGTTTATTCCGCAACTCCTGTTTCGAGTTACAAATATTAGCAATCGAAACAGTATCAAATACTCAGGCACTACTACGAGCACTAGTGTAACATCCCCATGTATTAAGCTACAGTGATCACCCTTTTGATAATGCCAAGTCACCATGAGTAACAGTGCTTGATCATCATTTGAGTCATATCTCATTTCAAATTCCAATTCAAATTGAAAATTCAAATATGAAGTAAAAATAAAAGTTGTTCAAATTTGAAAACTAAAAAGTTCATAATTTTGGAAATATTCCATTATAAATAATGTTCAGGAAAACAACATCACCAAAATTCCCTAGATGTCTCTAACATCTTGAAAACAGTGCCAAAACAGCAATTTAAATGCCTTTTCCTTTATGAAAAATTCAATTGGAATTATTTTGCCCCCAAACCTTTTTATGGCACTGCCAAATATTGCAACATATTTAATTGGCCAGGTTGCACATTTTTCAAAAGTGTTGTGGTGGCCTAATATTTTGCAAAGCAAAAAGGAAATAAAAGGCAGAAAAAGAAAAGGGAAAAAGGAAAAGGCCCACTGTACCTGGGCCTAAGTCAAACCGAAAGCGGCCCAGCCCACTCCCCTCTTCTCCCTCCTACTGCTCCTCCCCGAGCCGCTGTCGCCGTGCGTGCACGCGCCAGGCCCCCCCACTCCTCCTGTCGACAGCGCGCCGCTACAGCCGCGGTGGGCGACTACATGGCCCCCCCTCGACCACCTGGCGAACCCCTAGTGCCATATCTCCCCTTCCCTTGCTCTCCCCCTCCTCTCCCGACCGGCGCCATGGCCGCTCCTCCGTAACCGCGCGGCCACCGTCTCCCTCTCGTCGCCGCGACATGTCCACGGGCTCCGCCGGCCTCGGCTATGCCCTCTGCCCCGACTCGTTGGAGCTCGGAGCCGCCACAGCGTCGCCGGCGTCTTCGTCTTCAACCTCGGGCACCCGAACTGTCGCCGTCGATTCGCCGCCGTCAAGCCTCCCCGAGCCCACCTTTGCACATCTGCGGGACCGCTGTAACCCCCGCATCCTTCCCCTCCTCGCTCGTTGGCGTTTGCCCCCTCTAGCTGCTCGCCGCCGTGCCCTTGCGCTGCTCGCCGCCATTGCCATAAGCGCGCGCTCTCGAGCCGTTTCGACATCGCCCGACTGCCCTGCCGTGCTCCTGGTGAGCCGTAGCCCACGCCTAGCTAGTTAGTTTGGCCATTCGCGCCGCGCTTTGCCGTTTTCGAAGAGCGCCCGAGAACGCCGCCGCCCGTCGTCGTCGCCGCGCTCAATTCCGGCCACCACCGCCCGCGAGAACGCCACCATCGGACGCGTGGCGAAGTGCCCATTCCATAGAGCCCAACCGCACACATTTTGGTGCCCCGTGGCGCGTTTCCGAGCTCGCCGGAGTTCGGCCACCGCGTTTGACTCGCCGGAGTGGTCTTCGGCGCCGGCGCCGACGTGGCCGCCTGGGGCCTCCCCTGTGCCGCTGACTGTGGGCCCGTGGAGCCCAGTTGACTGGGTTGACCCAGTCAACTCTGCTGACTGGGCAGCCCAGTGTCACTGACATGCGGGCCCCGCACTGTTTAAACGTTTTTAAAAATAAATAAAATGCTAATTAAGCTGTTAATTAATCTGTTAATTAAACCTGATAATTAATCAGTCACTGACAGTGGGTCCCACTAGCTAATTAGGTTAATTAGTTAAATTTAAACCCTGTTAATTAGTTCTATGTATGACAGATGGGCCCCACCTGTCAGTTTGACTGGTCAGCTGGTCAGTTGACCGCTGACGCAATGCTGATGCAATGCTGACGTCATATTTCTTTTTCTGTCAAATTAATTAATTAAAATAATTTTAGAAAATTTTTAAATCTTTGAAAAATCATAGAAATTAAACCGTAGCTCGGATCAAAAAGTTTTCTACATGAAAGTTGATCAGAAAAATGAGACGAACCCGAATACGCCCTCCGTGTTGCTGTCACATGCAAACAAGACAGCAAACGTGGAATCTTTCCCTCCGATTCGTCTGACCGATATTTGCCCGGAGCTGGTAAAACACCTCCAGATGTTTCCCGCTCCGGCTAACTTACGTAGTACTGCATTAGAACACCCCTAGCACAGCATGTTGACATGTCATGCATCCCTGTTACATTGATTGCCGTGTATTTATTGTTTCTTCCCCCTCTTCTCTCCGGTAGACTCCGAGACCGATGCTGTCCCTGTGATCGACTACGTCGTCGACGACCCTTCCTCTTTTTCAGCGGAGCTTCCAGGCAAGCAAAACCCCTTGATCATCCAGATATCGCCTACTCTTTCTCTCTATTGCTTGCATTAGAATTGCTTCTATTGTTGCTTCCGCTAACGCTTGTTCTCGAGCTTATGTATTCGAGCCCTCGAGGCCCCTGGCTTGTAATATACAGCTTGTATTATTTTGTTTTGTGTCTAGAGTTGTGTTGTGATATCTTCCCGTGAGTCCTTAGTCTTGATCGTGTGCATTTGCGTGTATGATTAGTGCACGATTGAGTCGGGGACGTCACGACTAGTAAGGTACACATCAATAACATGTATATCAAATATACCTTTGTTGACGTTGCCAACCTTCTTATCTGCCAAGTTCTTGGGGCAGTTCCGCTTCCAGTGACTCTTCCCCTTGCAATAGAAGCACTCAGTCTCAGGTTTGGGTCCAGCCTTGGGTTTCTTCACGGGAGCGGCAACTGGCTTGCCATTCTTCTTGAAGTTCCCTTTCTTTCCCTTGCCTTTCTTCTTGAAACTGGTGGTCTTATTGATCATCAACACTTGATGCTCTTTCTTGATTTCTACTTCTGTGGCCTTAAGCATCGCAAAGATCTCAGGGATCGTATTCTCCATCCCGCATATTATAGTTCATCACAAAGACCATGTAGCTTGATGGCAGTGACTGAAGAACTTTGTCAATCGCTAATTCATCCGGAAGATTAACTCCCAACTGATTCAGGCGATTATAGTACCCAGACATTTTGAGTACGTACTCACTAATGGAGCTGTTCTCCTCCATCTTGCAGCTAAAGAACTTGTCGGAGGTGTCATACCTCTCAACCCGAGCATGAGCCTGAAATACCAATTTCAGCTCCTGGAACATCTCATATGCTCCGTGGTGCTCAAAACGTCTTTGGAGCCTGATGTCTACTACACAACTTATTCTTGTAGACTCATGTTGGGCCTCAAAGTGCAGAGTTTTGTAGGATAGTAGCAATTTTCCCTCAAGTGGATGACCTAAGGTTTATCAATCCGTGGGAGGTGTAGGATGAAGATGGTCTCTCTCAAGCAACCCTGCAATCAAATACAAGAAATCTCTTGTGTCCCCAACACACCAAATACAATGGTAAATTGTATAGGTGCACTAGTTCGGCGAAGAGATGGTGATACAAGTGTAGTATGGATAGTAGATATAGGTTTTTGTAATCTGAAAATATAAAAACAGCAAGGTAGCAAGTGATAAAATAGAGCACAAACGGTATTGCAATGCTTGAAAACAAGGCCTAGGGTTCATACTTTCACTAATGCAATCTCTCAACAATGCTAACATAATTGAATCATATAACAATCCCTCAACGTGCGACAAAGAATCACTCCAAAGTTCCTATTAGCGGAGAACATAAGATATAAATTGTTGTAGGGTACGAAACCACCTCAAAGTTATTCTTTCTGATCAATCTATTGAGCTATTCCTATAAGTGTCACAAACAGCCCTAGAGTTCGTACTAAAATAACACCATATGATACGCATCAACCAACTCTAATGTCACCTAGATACTCCAATGTCACCACAAGTATCCGTGAGTCAATTATACGATATGCTTCAAACAACTTTAGATTCATAATATTCAATCCAACACAAAGAACTTCAAAGAGTGCCCCAAGATTTCTACCGGAGAAAGTAGGACGAAAACATGCATCAACCCCTATGCATAGATTACTCCAATGTTACCTCGGGAATCCGCGAGTTGAGTGCCAAAACATACATCAAGTGAATCAATAGAACACCCCATTGTCACCACGGGTATTCATATGCAAGACATACATCAAGTGTTCTCAAATCCATAAAACTATTCAATCCGATAATAGTGAAACCTCAAAGGTAAAAACTCAATTCATCACAACAAGATAGAGAGGGAGAAACACCATCTGATCCAACTATATTAACAAAGCTCGCGGTACATCAAGATCGTGCCAAATCAAGGACGCGCGTGAGAGAGAGAGATGAAACACATAGCTACTGGTACATACCCTCAGCCCCGAGGGTGAACTACTCCCTCCTCGTCATGGAGACCGCCGGGATGATGAAGATGGCCTCCGGTGATGATTTCCCCCTCAGGCAGGGTGCCGGAAAAGGGCTGTAGATGAGATCGTGGAGGTACAGAGGCTTGCGGTGGCGGAGTCAAAGTTCTAGGGTTATTTCTGGGGGTTTTGGTATTTATAAGAATTTTTAGCTTTGGAATCACGCGAATAGGGGACACAGGGGGCCCACGAGGAACCAGGGCATGCCCAGGGGGTGGGCATGCCCATGTGGCTTGTGGGGCCCCTGTGGGTCTTCTTCTGCTCCCCCGAAGCTTCCTGGGTCTGTTTCCTTCCAGAAAAAATCGTCAAAAAGTTTCACTGCATTTGGACTTCATTTGATATGGATTTTCTGGAAAACCAAAAACAAGCAGAAAACAACAACTGGCACTAGGCACTAGGTCAATATGTTAGTCCATAAAAATCATATAAAAGCCATATAAAAGTGCACCAAAATCATACAAAACTATAATAAACTTGGCATGAATACTTCATAAATTATAGATACGTTGGAGACGTATCAGCATCCCCAAGCTCAATTCCTGCTCGTCCTCGAGTAGGTAAATGATAAAAGAAATAATTTATAAAGTGTGAATGCTAGCATAGTGCATAAGTTTGATCAATGATAATTTCAATCACTTTTCCTAGCATCATGATAGCAACTTTTTCTCATAAAACTCATCAAGATAAAGTAGCAATCAATTCACATGTTATGGTTCAAACAATGCATTCTCTTGAAACTTAACAACCTATGTTCTTAGTCACCAAACAATTGCAATTCAACTTATCTTCAACAAAGTCTAAGTAAGCGCTCCACATACTCAATTATCATTTAGTCTTCTATGATTGCTAGTACTCAAAGCATATTTTTAGAACAAATAGCATCCATCGAACACAGAGAAGGATAGGGGCTTAATGTTTCGTGTCGTGGGTACGACCATCTATGGGGCCATCTAGCCCCTTGTGGTTCGGCAAGGGGGATCAACGTGCACAAAGATCATGAACAATGGAAGACGCAAGGGATTTACCCAGGTTCGGGCCGCTGAGAAGCGTAAAACCCTACTCCTGCTTTTGGTGTATTGGTTGTGTGAAAGCATGAATACAGAGAGCGCTTCTCCCGGCAAGGTGCGGAGATTGCTGCTACACGAGACGTGCAAGTGTTTGAAAAAGGGGGTCCGCCTCCCTCTAACTATTGCCTTGGCCCTCCTTTTATAGCTCAAGGGGTCACCACAGTGGCAAAACAGTAATTACATAACGATAAAATAGCAAACAGTGCTATCATACCTAACTCTGCCAGTTTAGGACAAAAGCATTAAATGCGCCGTTAGGTGTCATGTGGAGAGGTAGCCCCGGCAAGGTTTCTGCACCGCTTGCCCAACTACCTCGTATTATGCTGACACACCTCCTGGACGGGTGTCATTAGAGGCAAATCCTGTCCTAGTGTGCTAACACGTGCCCGACAAGCCTTACCAACCAGCCTGCGCGGTCGACACCTCATCCACTAGCGAGCACCTGTCCGGTGAGGTGGAGTGGTGGAGCGCTGGCAGGAGCTTGCCAGGTCTTCACCTTGCCGGTTTAGCCTCGCCGGCAAGGAAAGTCTTCATCTTCGGTACTCGTTGAGTGCTGTGTCTTGAGCTTCTTTCTGGTAGCTTCTGCGACTAGGCTCTGAATCTTGGTCTTGGCAGTTCCCGGCAAGGCTCGGCCGGCAGGGAAGCTGCTACTGTCTGTGCATAAGTCAGGGTATAAAATACCCATGTTTTATACACCGACAGGAGCCCCCGGGCCTGGGCCATACGCGCGTCCGAAGCGTTGTTGGGCTAGGCCCAAACAATGCACAGACACGCGGCGGGAAACTGCCGTTGCAATTTTCGTCATGATGATTATCCTGACGCACGTCCAATCCATGCATTAAATGCGGGTCGTGGGAACTTGGACTGTTGCGGTTATATCACAGTAGTGCGCCTGTAAAAGAATGTGGCCGGGGTAAACAGTGAAGAGCCAGCCTCCCCTGACGAAGGCGAAGTCCTTTCGGAGGTGGCTAATATTGCAAGGGATGCCGCCGAGAAAGCCGCCAAGATCGCCGCTGAAGAGGGCCCCGCACAAGTTGCCAAGGAGACTGGAACATTCCCCGACGAGTCCGATAGGCCCACCGGCAGCTTGTCCGACCCCGCCAAGACGGATGCGGAGAAGACGCCCGCCAATGCTGACGCGCCGACTCCCGGCAACCAACTAGTGGTGCCAATCTTGCAAGCTCCGTCAAGAAACTTGGCGTTGATCGCTCCTCAGCACGGGTCCGGAGCCCCCAGTTCCTCTGGCACCGCGGGGCCAAGTTTTGATGAAGAGATATATCGGATCTTGCTCCCTTTGGTCCAAAGAAATGACGAATCCACCGACGTGGCCGACAATGCCGAAGATCTCGCCTTCATGGAAATCATGGCCGTCGGTTTCAAAGGCGTCCAGGAACGGTACAGCCGGAGGTGGGACAAGGTGCACGAGGAGTGCAAAGCTGCGGATTTGATCGACCGGAAGCTGAGAGAGAAGGCGGACGAGCTGCGCACATGGTACAGTCAGTAGGCCTGCAATCTCAATGCTGCCACCAAGAGAGCAACAACCCGTGATGGCAAGCTGATAGAGCACGAAACGCTGCTCAACGCCAAAGAGAAGGATCTTGCCGTGCGAGAAGAAGCCCTTGCCGCCACTCTTCGCGGCAAGATGAAGAGATCGAAGCGCTCCTTAAGCAGCGGACCCAAGAGTTGGAGGATGGGCACAAGAAATCCATTGAAACCCAGGCCTTAGAGAACGCCGCCAAGGTCAAGGAGGCTGCCGATAAGGCTGTTGTTGCTGTCTCCGCCAAAGCAGAATTGGAAACCCAAGTGGCCAAACTGAAGGAAGATCTTGTCGGCAGCAGCAAAGAAATTGAGGCTCTCAAGGACGAAGCGCTGAAGGCAGCCCGCACTCTAGGGGACTTGCAAATGTAGCTATCGTCCAAGAACTAGGATCTTGACGCCGCCGCCAAGACGATCGGGGATCTGAAATCCCAGTTGGCCATTGTGGTAGCAGCTTCAGAATCTGCCAAGGAGAGGGAGAGGGTCTTGACGGAGAAGCTGGAGAAGGAAGAGGCCTCGAAGAAGGAGGTTGAGAACAACTACGCCCAACTGCATGAGAACCTCTCCCTCTGGACCGGCAGGCTTGTCAATGCTGCCGAGCGCATCAGCTCTCAAACCGCGGAGATGGACATGAAGAGCTGGGGTTTCACCGTCAACGACAAGGAGGCCACCAGCGTCAGGCTGACCAAGTTCTTCGAGGGCCTTATCGACGCCCTGAAGACGTACCACGAGGACAGGTCTGCTTCGTTTGCTGATGAGTCCTGGAAGTTTGCGCATGAAATTGTGTACAGGGTGCTGCTCAAGATCGCTCATCGCAATCCCGGCCTTGATCTCTCCGGGGTCTTCAAGAGGTTGCGGGATAGCACAGACATCACCACTGCCGACAAGATCGCTGGCCCTCTTGCCGACAAGGTTCTCCAAATCCCCAGGGTTCAAGGGAATCGTCGAGACTGAGCCTGTCGCTATATCCACCATTGTGCTGCCATGTACAAGATACATTTGATCTTTTGTTAGCCCTGCACTATTTCTGTGATGCAATATGTAACATCCCGATGTAATAGCTACAGTGATCACCTCTTGATAATGCCAAGTCCGCATGATTAACTAGTCTTGATCATCATTGCATCATATCTCAATTCAAATTCCAATTCAAATTGCATTTCAAATTTAAAGTGAAAAATAAAAGTTGTCCAAATTGGAAACAAAAATGTTCATTAAATAGCAAATAATTCATAACTAATTATGTTCAGGGAAACAACATCACTAAAAATGCTTAAGTAACTCTAACAACCTCAAACAGTAGCTAACAGCAACATTTTAATACCATTTTTATTTAATAGATCTGCAAATGAAATCATATTTTATCCAAACCAATTTCTGGTGGTAGGTAATATTGCTTTGTGATATTGGAGCCAAGTCACATATTTTACAAAACTAAAGTAGAGGCTAAACATTTTGCTAAACAGAAATAAAACAGAAAACAGAAAAGAAAAAGAAAAAGGAAACGAACCTACTGTGTCTATGGGCTTCGAGTGCGCAGTAGCCCGAGGCCCAGCCCAGCCGGGTCGTTGTCCTCCTCCCGCGCTCTCGCCTGCGCGCGTCGACACGGCGCCACCCGTCGCGCTGTCGCCCATCCGCCGCCTCCTCGGCGCCGTTAACGCCTCCCCCTGCTCGCCCCCTCTCTCCCCGAAACCCTAACCCCCACAGATCCCCCTCCCTCGCTCGTCTCTTTCCTCCCGCGCAGACGCCCGACCCCGTCGCCATGGCTGAGCTCATTGCCGTGGCTGCCGTCATCCTCACCGCCTGAGACCAGGCTCAATCGCTCCGCCTTGCTCCTCTGCTTCCTCTCCGCCACTGGATCGAGCGCTGCACCACCACTGCGAGGGGATCGAGCTCCTCCCCATTCTTCGGTTGCCGGCGCTTCTCCGGCCAATGTTGCTGCTCTGCTGCTCCTAAGCTTCCGCTGGGCCCTCGTGTGCCTCCCCGGTGAGCCTCCCCTTATTTCCCCTCTCTCTCGCACGCGGATCCTCCACCGTAGCCGTCTCTGCCGCCGCCGCCCAAAGCCGTGCTCTGCCGCATAGCTCGCCGCCGTTGAACTAGCCACTGTCATGCTCGTTTGAGCACGTAGGCGTGCTCAGCTTCTCTCCGCGATCCCGACGCGCCCACTCGCTCACCTCCTAGTGCCCCACATCGCCGATGCCGGACAGGGCCGAACTCCGATGAAGTTCCCGAGCTCGCCGCCGTCGCCGTAGAGCCACCCCGGCTGCGAGACCGCCACAGATCGACGCGGTTCGGTCTCCGCTTTCGAATGCGCCCAAACTTGCGGCAAACGGTGGCCTGTGGCCGTTTTCCGGCGCCACCCGAGCCGCGCCGCCGCGGATATGGTCGGCGGCGACTAGCCGCCGACGAGCTGACGTGGCTGCGTGATTAACCGCTAAACCGAGAACCTGTGAGACTGACTGGTGGGCCCCGTTCGCTAATTAACTCGGGTTAAATTAAAACGTTAATTAAGTTAAATGGTACAGTCACTGACATGGGGTCCCACCTCTAATTAATCACCGATTAATTAAATTTAAACCGGATTAACCCCGCTGTCTATGACATATGGGGCCAGCCACTGTTCCAGTGGATAAGCACTACTGAGTCAGCTGCTGACTCAGCAGGCTGGCCCCACATGTCAACCTCTATGGGCTGACCGCTGACTAGACCGCTGACCTAGTCAACGGGCCCACTAGTCAGCCACTGTGCTGGTCAGCTGGGTACGTTTTTGGGTACCCGTAGTATTTAGTTTAAATAATTTTTGAAATATAATTAAATCTAGAAATTCTAGAAAATGTTTAAAACTTTGAAAAATCATATAAATTAAACCGTAACTCGGATGAAAATAATTTATATATGAAAAATGATCAGAAAAATATGAAGAATCTGAATATGTAATCAAAATGCCTGTCCAACACTCCTAGCTAGGTGAACATGGAACTTTTTGCCCGAATTCGATAGATGAATAGTGCATGACTTTAATAAAATAAATCCAAATAAATTCCTAAATTAACTAAAACACTTAGTTAGGCAATATAACACCTCTGCATATCATTTAGGCATGTCATGCATAGTGATTGCATTTTTGCCGTGGATTTATTGTTTCTTCTCCCCCCATCTTTCCGATAGCCTCCGAAACCAACGCTGCCCAGGAGACCGACTACACCGCTGACGACCCCGCTTTTGCCGCAGAGCAACCAAGCAAGCAACCCCCCCTTGAGGCATGCCTATATCACCTATTCTTTCTCCCTCCTGCTTGCATTAGAATTTGCTACTGCTGTTGATTTATCCTATTCTGATGCATAGCCTGTCCTTGTAACTGTTATTGATACCTGCCTGTTATCCAAAATGCCTAGTATAGGTTGGATGGTAAATCATATGTGGCCCCTCTTCCTTGCTGTAGTTGCCCCGCTTTAGTATCTATGCCCGATCGATGAGATCGAACAGGATGAGACCAACACATCACCTCACACCCCCTAAGTTGTTCGACTCTGCAGAGCTACTGTCGAGTGCCGAGGGTGATACCTCTTATTTCACTCCTGATGTTGCCTCTGTAGTACAGCTATTCGGTTGTGGGTTATCGAGGGTGATTCCTCTTTCACCACCTCCGATAAAGCTTCCGTCGTGCAACCCCGCAAGTGTGAATACCATCGAGGGTGATTCCTTCGGATTCACTTTGATGGGATCATCGAGTGGGAATCCAACGAGGGTGATTCCTCGGATTCCTACTTGATGTTATGGACACACGGTTACTTGCACATTACTACTGTTACTGGTTAAAGTCGGGTCGGCCCCGAGGGGTACCCGCGAGAGATGTGAAGTCGGGTTGACCATGAGGGTACCCGAGAGTTAATTACGTGGCACGGCCGGGCATTCTTAGCCCCTGCCGTAAGTCCACGAGATGGGGCGACGGGGTCACATGATCATGAGTCTCTGCTTGTCACCGCGAGCTCCTAATGCCCTAAGGGTTAGGATATGTAATCTGAGTAGGCCTATGGCCTTTTCACGCTAACCAGCACGTGGGAATAATATGGGTACTCGGCGTTGTATGTATCAGCCGAAGCTCTTCACACGTCAGCAGTTGAGCGGCGAGCGCTGGGTTGGTCTGGTTAAGCCTGCGCTTGTATTAAGGGGGCTAGGACTGCTCACCGGCCGCGTTCGCAACGCGCAGGAGTGCAAAGGGCGATGGGCCCAAGACCCCTGAGTGCTTAGGATGTAGACCGGCGTGCTGGCCTCTCTATTGAGCCTAGGTAGGGCTACGACGTGTCAATAGTCCGAGGCCGGGCATCGACTGAGCAAGTATGTCCGGTCAGAGTCATCGAACATGTTGGGTAAGTTGGTGCACCCCTGCAGGGAAGTATATCTATTCGAATAGCCGTGTCCACGGTAACAGGACGCTTAGAAAATATCCCGATCTACTACAACTAGAAATGGGTTGAATATATTGGCTCCGGGATCGCTTTCTCACAGGGAGTCGAGGAAGGATCTCTGGGCGTTGTTGTTACTTGTTACTACTATTATATTTATGTACTAATCTGTACTCTTCTAATGCTGCAAGACCCTGAAGATGCTAGTCTTCGATAGGCTAGGACTTCCCCTCTATTCTGGCATTTCTGCAGATCAGTCCACGTATACAACCTTTCTTTGATAATATTGCATAAGTAGAATAGATCTGATGTTAGTCTTGCTGAGTACTTTGGATGAGTACTCACGGTTGCTTTGCTTCCCATTTTCTCCATACCCGATTATTGCGACCAGATGACGGAGCCCCGGAGCCAGCTGCTCCAGCCGACGACTACGACTACTACTACCCCCTGGCGGATACTACTACTACGAGGAGACCTCCGACGACCAGGAGTAGATAGGAGGCACCCAGGTAGGAGGCCTGCGCCTTTCGATTAGTGTTTTATTTTTGCCCCGCCTTCTTAAAGGCATATCTGTTTAACATTGTGTCTGCACTCAGATATCTAATGCTTCCGCTGATGCTTGTATGACATCGAGCTTATGTATTCGAGCCCTCGAGGCCCCTGGCTTGTAATATAAAGCTTGTATGACTTTTATTTATGTTAGAGTTGTGTTGTGATATCTTCAAGTGAGTCCTTAGGCTTGATCGTATGCATTTGCGCGTATGATTAGTGCACGATTAAGTCGAGGGCGTCACACAATATAACATGTACTGCTTGAATGTATGCGCGCTGTTTTCCGTTGTCTTCTTTTGCCTCTGTATGATTGTGTTCCCTACGCTTTGTTGCGAAACTTGCCGGTGCGCAAACTTGCCGCGAGCGCTTTGAGGAACGGGTCCTTAGCAGCCTGCTGGAAGTGCCGCTGCCGGCAAGGTAACTTGCCGGGCCGGAATGCAGCTGCTAGGCTCGCCGAGCGGACTCGAGGCAAGCTAGAGCGCAGGTCGACCGCGACAAGGTTCCTTAGCATGCAGGTTTCTCATACAAAGGACAGAATCGTTCAAGGGAAATCGCGAATGTAATGATGAAAAATTTCCAAAGTTTTTTAACTTAGCTTTTCCTTGCGTCGTTTTTCTCGTTGCATGAAATGATTACTTGAACGTCATTAAAATGGTATCCCATCTCCACTCCCCCCGGGAAACTTGCGCGCGAGGGATCCTTCTGTCCTTTTTAAGAAAAAGAAAGAAGAGAAAAGAGTGGGTTGGGAACCTTGGCGGTTCATCAGTCATTCCATACAAATTAAAGTGTAAATCACAATATCACAAGCATCCACATATAAATGAATATGCACTAGGAGTTGCGGAACACTTAGCTTTATTGTGCATAGGATCTGCGCCTGGCTTTGTACAAAGGGTTACATGTCTTGCCGACAAAGCTTGTACAAAAGGGGTTGCCGGGAGTTGTCCCGACAACCGCGCCTTATGGGTAGAACTTGCGAAGATGCTCAATATTCCATGAGTTTTGCACTTGAATGCCATCTTCGGTCTCCAATCGGACTGCGCTAGCTCTGGTGACTCGCACTACCCGATAAGGGCCTTCCCACTTCGGCGACAACTTGTTTGATCCTTTGGCGGACTGAGCGCGCCGAAGAACAAGGTCGCCTTCCTCAAGGCTTCGGGCGTGCACTTTGCGGCTATGGTAGCGGCGCAAAGCTTGCTGGTAGCATGCAGCTCGCACAGCCGCCCGAAGATGATCTTCCTCAAGGAGCGTTGCGTCGTCTTGCCGCAACCGCTCTTGCGCTACTTCATCGTAAGCGAGCACTCGAGGTGACCCGTATATGAGTTCCGTGGGGAGCACCGCTTCTGCACCGTAGATTAGGGAGAAGGGTGTTTGGCCAGTAGCTCGATTTGGTGTCGTCTTGAGTGACCAAAGAACCGCCGACAACTCATCAATCCAGTGTCTTCCACACTTGCGCAGCCTGTCGAAAGTTCTTGTCTTGAGGCCACGCAGCACTTTAGCGTTCATCCTTTCCGCCTAGCCGTTGCTTCTCGGGTGGGAAACAGATGCAAAACAGATTTTGCTGCCAAGGTCTTGGATATACTGCATGAAGGTGCAGCTCGTGAATTGTGTGCCATTGTTGGTGATGATTCTGTTAGGAACACCGAAACGGCAAACTAATCCTTTGAAGAACTTGACGGCCGATTGCGCTGTCACCTTCCTCACCGGCTCCACTTCAGGCCACTTTGTGAACTTGTCGATTGTGACATACAAGAACTCAAAGCCCCCGGCAACATGGGCGAAGGGGCCCAAGATATCGAGCCCCCAGACCAAAAAGGGCCAGGAAAGAGGGATTGTTTGGAGAGCTTGAGCTAGTTGATGTATGTTCTTTGAATGGAATTGGCATGCTTCACACTTGGTTACTAGCTCAGTCGCATCCTGGAGTGCAGTGGGCCAATAGAAGCCTTGCCGGAATGCCTTGCCGGCAAGTGTCCTTGATCCTATGTGAGAGCCACATATGCCTCTGTGTATCTCCGCCAACAGCTTTAGTCCGTCTTCCCAGCAAATGCACTTCAATTTCACACCATTTGGTCTCTTTCTGTACAGAATGGTATCCACAAACTGATACATACTCGACTGACGGGCTACTCTCTCAGCTTCTTCTTGCTCATCGGGAAGTTCTCCTGTTTGTAGGAAATGAACTATCTGCTGTGCCCATGCCGGAGCCTGCGGCTCGGCGACTAGGATTAAAGGCATCTCTTCGGCCGCGGGAGCGCTTGCTTCTGCGGCAAGAACCTGGGGTTCTGCGTTAAGCGGCTACTCACCGGCAACCGTATTGTTGTTCCCGGCAACATCCTTGTCGGCGGCTTCCGGGAGCTCTGCCGGAAAATACTTGCCGATATTCAACTTTCTTCTCTTACTGGCCTGCATTGATGGAGTGACCGTGGGTTGATTACAATGGAGCACAAAAGTTCCCGGTTCCATGGGAAGCTTTTGAGCAGCACATTTTGACAGGCTGTCAGCAATGCTGTTCTCCGCACGAGGGATGTGCTCTGTTCGTAACCCGTCAAAGTGTTCTTCCAATTTCCTCACTTCTTCCACGTATGCTTCCATCAAAGGGCTCTGGTAATCTTTGTTTACTTGCTTCACAACAAGGTGTGAGTCACCGCGGACGTTCAATTTTTTGACACCAAGGTCCACTGCGATTCTTAGACCGGCAAGGAGTCCTTCGTACTCAGCAGTGTTGTTTGTAGCTTGCTCCCTGGGAAAGGGCATTTGAACCACATACTTGAGGTATTCTCCGGTGGGTGCGACAAGCAGCACTCCGGCACCGGCGCCTTGCAGCAAGAAGGCACCGTCAAAGTACATGATCCATTTCTTCGCCGTTTCCTTGCTGGGGAGAGCTGTTTCTTGAACTTGTTTGTCTTGCGTTGGTGTCCATTCTGCAATGAACTCTGCCAAGGCTCTGCTCTAAATAGTTGAAGTGCTTTCAAACTTGAGTGCAAAGCTTGACAATTCCAACACCCACTCCACTATCCTGCCAGTTGCCTCTGGATTCCTCAAGATGCGTTGCAACGGAAAGCGGGTGACGACGGTAATTTCATGCGCTTGGAAGTAGTGACACAGCTTTCTCGAGGCCATAAGAAGGCCGAAAAGCAACTTCTGCACCCCAGAGTATCTCGATCTAGCCCCCTGTAGAAGGGAACTGACGAAATACACTGGTCGCTGCACCACTTTCTTCTTCGACATTGTTTGTCGATTACCTCCATTTGCTTGCGCTGTTTCTGACTTGTCGATGCCATGATTTGCTGGAGAAGATTCCGGTTTGTCGCTGGATCGGTTTGCCACGGTTACTTCCTCGTCATCGGGTTCTCTCTGCGCCATCAATGCAGCACTAGCCACTTGATTCGTTGCCGCTATGTATAGCAGCAACGGCTCTTGTGGTCTTGGCGCAACTAGTGTTGGTGAGGAGGAGAGGTATCTTTTCAAGTCCTGCAGCGCGGCCTCCGCTTCCGGAGTCCATTTCATCGGACCTGCCTTTTTCAAAATCTTGAAAAATGGCAGGGCATGCTCAGCGGATCTTGAAATGAACCTACTCCAGGCAGCAACACAATCGGCAAGACGCCGCACATCTTTGATGCTTGTTGGTGCTTGAATTTGCTCAATCGCTTTGATCTTGTCGGGATTCGCTTCGATTCCTCGTTGAGATACAAAGAATTCGAGAAGCTTACCGGATGGAACGCCAAATACGCACTTCTCGGGATTGAGCTTCAAATTGATTTTGTGCAAGTTTGCAAATGTTTCTTCCATGTCTTGAATGAGGGTAGATTTGTCCTTGGTCTTGACTACTATATCATCCATGTACGCTTCCACATTCCTATGCAGCTGGGGCTCAAAACCAATCTGGACTGCTCTTGCAAATGTCGAACCGGCACTCTTTAATCTGAAAGGCATGCACACAAAGCAGTATGTGCCACATGGAGTAATGAATGCGGTTTTCTCCTCATCCTCCTTGGCCATGAAAATCTGATGGTATCCAGAATATGCGTCAAGGAAAGAGGGCAAATGACTGCCAGAAGTGGAGTCTACAATTTGATCGATGCGCGGCAAAGGAAAATGATCCTTTGGACAAGCCTTGTTACTATCGGTGTAGTCAATACACAGTCTCCACTTTCCATTCGCTTTGCGCACCACAACTGGGTTTGCTAACCATGTGGGATGTAGTACACCTCTGACCAGGCCTGCTAAGGGCGTCCTGGACTAGGGGGTACTCGGGCTGCCGGCCTATCTCTCGTGGGCCGGGCTGGTGGGCCGCTCTCTACTCGTAGATGCAAGGCCGGATTGTGGGCGACCCCGTGTGTCAGAAGGAAACCTCCGAAGACTTGGCGTCTCCTCCAAGGAATAATTGGCGTGGCCGGCATGTTTGTCCCCTGATGGTAACCGACTATATGTAACCCTAGGACCCTCTGGTGTCTATATAAACTAGAGGGTTTAGTCCATAGAGGATCATATCCATTGCCTAGGGTTTAGCCCATCCGATCTCGAGGTATATCAACTCTGTAACCTTCATACAAACATATCAATACAATCAAGCAAGACGTAGGGTATTACCTCTTCGAGAGGGCCCGAACCTTGGTAAATCGCTGTCTCTACGTTCCCTATTACCCATTGATTCCTAGACCTACAGTTTGGATCCCCTACCCGAGATCTGCCGGTTTTGATACCGACATTGGTGCTTTCATTGAGAGCTCCGCCGTGGGTCATCAAGGAGCAATGGCTCGCCTAGTCATCAGCAACAGCGCTAGCCGCAGGGACGCTTTCGTTCCCGGCCAGCTCTTCGCGTTCGGTAGCTTCATGCTACACGCCGATCCGGCCGGTCACCTTGGCCGGGTCGACAGCTTCACCCCCGACTAGGATATCAGGTTCCGAAACTTAGAGTTTGTTGCCGACTCCCGGGGAGATCTTATCCTCATGGGGTCCTCAGCCTCGCTTGAAAGACCCACAAATCCTGAAGCACCGACTTCGAGTACGGCCAACCCCACTACCGACACGGCCGCCGCTGCGGATCCAGCCTTGAGCCCGGACCTAATCTCCGCGCTCGGCTGCCGAAGATCAGCCCCGGCCGAACATGACTACGGGGCGAGTTCAGACGCCCCCGTCATGGCTATATTGCAGGATGACCCCGCGAACTGCCAGAGCTTGGAGCCGACCGATCTCTCGTTATTAAACGGGATACTAGATCGGATCCAGGCCCTTGGAATCACCGATGGCCAGTCCTCGGTCTATGACCAGATCGGGCTTAAACCCGACGACCGGGAAATTCATGCCCCTACCACTACTCACTTGATCGCCACTATCGAAGACCCCACGGAGGCCTCACCCCTTCCCTCAGAACCGGAAGCGTATGAGGTGCAAGTTCCCGACCAGCAGGCTTCATCCCCCAGCTCGGCAGACGAACTCCGTTCCGGAGAGAGTTTAGGACCGAAGTCTGGTTCAGCACGCAATTCCGGATCCACGCACCCGTGCCCGACCAATTATCCAGAGCTTGGCGCATCGGATTCCATGTCAATCCAGGACGCGGCCGCCAAAACTTCGGACTCACACTCCGCTGGGATCAATTTTTTTATCCCGCCCACCCCCCCACGTTGAGTACTGTCCAGATAACTCAGGACGGCCCGACATATGGGACCTAATGTGCGTAAAGCAGCAGCCCAGAGAGATAGTTCGGCACTTCTGGGCCAGATTCCTTATCGTCAAAAACAAGATGACGGACGGCTGCAACAAGGACATTCTGGAGATCTTCCGACAGAACTGCCGAGACGAGGGTGTCTTAAACGCCCTCGCCCGCCGCCACATCCAAAATTTCTCCGATTTATCGGACCTGGTGTCCAAATACTGCGCCATGGAATATGCTTGGCAGGCACAGCTCGAGCAAACGGAGACAATCCATATAGAGGAACCAAACCGAGCTCGGGCAAAACGCGCACACCCTCGCCGGACACCCCAACACGAGCCATCCGAGAAAAGGATGAAACCCCTGACAAGATCCAGAACGGTCCTTGACGAACTGCTGGATAAACCATGCCCCATACACTCCGTCCTCCTCAACACAAAACCAACCCACAGCCTTCGAGCTTGCTGGGTGGTCAGGCAAGTCGTCAAGAGCGGCAAAGTCATCCTCGGAGGCCCGTACTCAAGTAAAAGTCCAGCAACGCCCTTTGATGATGACGCTGAAATCTTAACAATCTACGAGACGTATTCCTCGAAGAATCAGAGGAAGAGAGCCCTTCGAGAGCTCGCTCAAATTCACCACGTGGCAGAGACAGACTCATGGATAGACACACCCATCACTTTTAGTGAACAAGACCAGCCGAGGTCCTGCCCTACTCGAGCTGCTGCCACCCTTGTCCTTGATCCCATAGTGGATGGATTCCGACTCCAAAAGGTGTTAATGGACGGCGGTAGTGGGCTAAACCTCATTTACAAGGACACCTTGGACAAAATGCAGTTTGACAGATCCCGCATCGAGCAAAGTCACACCACCTTTCGGGGGATCATCCCCGGAAAGGAGGCATGTTCTAGTGGCCGAATAGCTCTTGATGTGGTCTTTGGAACTTCCGAGAACTACCGATCCGAAGAACTGCTTTTTCACATCGTGCCCTTCCGCAGTGGCTACCATGCCTTATTAGGGCGCGATGCCTTCGCACGATTCCATGTAGTCCCACACTACGGATACATGAAGCTTAAAATGCCAGGGCCAAACAGCGTGATCACAATAATAAGTGATCCGGATAGAGCTCTTCGGGCCGAGAACAAAACAGCATCCCTCGCCCTCGAAGCCTTGTCCGAAGCCCTCGCAGCTGAAGAACTGACCGCGCTCCACTCAACGGTGGATAAGGACAACATAATCCTCGACAAAAGGCCCAAATCCACGTCCTTCAAACCAGCGGATGAAGTAGTCAAATTCCAAGTGCACCCAACAAATCCCAAGAAGACGGCGTCCATTGGAGCTCAGTTGGACCCCGCGGTCGATGAAGAGCTGCGTAAATTCTTGCATGAAAACTGGGATATTTTCGCCTGGCACCCATCAGACATGCCAGGGATCCCGCGTAGATTAGCAGAGCACAACTTGAACATCATTAAGGGTTTCAAGCCAGTCAAACAGACTCTGCATCGGTTTTCCGAACCCAAGCGTCAGGCTATGGGCGAGGAACTGGCAAAGTTGCCCGAAGACGGATTCATCCGGGACATCAAACATCCAAAATGGTTGGCCAATCTGGTCAAGGTACCAAAGAAGGATAAGTCCTGGCAGTTGTGTGTCGATTTCAAGGATTTAAACAAGGCTTGCCCCAAGGATCCTTTCCCCTTGCCCCGCATAGATCAGATCATAGATGCCACCGCCGGGCATGACTCACTGTGTTTTCTCAATGCTTACTCCGGATACCATCAAATTAAAATGAAGGAGTCCGACCAAGCGGCCACTGCATTCATCACTCCTTACGGGCCATTCTATTTCAACACAATGCCCTTCGGATTAAAGAATGCAGGGGCTACATACCAGCGCATGATTCAAACATGTTTGGAAAAACAAATCGGCAAAACAGTCGAAGCATATGTGGACGACGTGGTCATCAAAACCAAATGCGTCAGCCAGCTGGTGGACAATCTCCGGCAAAGCTTTGATAGTCTTCGGACTTTTGATATACGGCTCAATCCGGAAAAGTGCATCTTCGGAGTGCCGGCCGGTAAGCTACTCGGATTCATCGTTTCCCGTCGAGGAATAGAAGCCAACCCAGCAAAAATACGGGCACTGTCCGAGCTGGCTATCCCCACTGAGCTCAAACACGTCCAGAAACTTGCCGGCACTGTTGCAGCCCTAAGCCGCTTCATCTCACGCCTCGGAGAAAAAGCCTTACCGCTATATAAATTGCTCAAACGGACAAAGAACATCAAATGGACCAGTGAAGCGGCGGCAGTACTCGAAGAAATAAAAACTCTACTGGCCAGCAACCCGATCTTGACAGCACCCAGCCCGGGCGAGCCAACGCTGCTATATATCTCGGCCACGAATCAGGTGGTCAGCGCGGTTCTCGTCGTCGAACGAGAGGCAGAAGGTCACAAGCTCCAGGTGTAGAAACCTGTGTACTACGTATCTGAAGTGCTCACCCCGTGTAAAATGAGGTACCCGCATTATCAGAAGATCGCCTACGCAGTTTTCATGGCATCTCGAAAACTCCGCCATTACTTCCAGGAGTGCTCGGTTACGGTGGCATCCGAAGTACCACTGAATGACATAATCAACAATCGAGACGCCACCGGCCGCATAGCCAAATGGGCTATAGAGCTCCTCCCCTTCGAAATCATATATAGACCATGCCGAGCTATTAAATCTCAGGTTTTGGCTGATTTCGTGGCGGAATGGACGGAAGCCGAACTCCCCAGGGAGTACAGTACATACTCACATTGGACGATGTACTTCGACGGATCCAAAATGCTCACCGGGCTGGGGGCTGGAGTGTTCCTCACATCCCCCACTGGCGACAATATTCGGTACATACTCCAGATCATGTACACCGACTCCAACAACGCAGCCAAATACGAGGCTCTGCTACATGGACTTCGGATTGCGGTGTCAATGAGCATACAGCGGCTCGAGGTACGGGGAGATTCTAATCTCGCCATCTCTCAAGTCAACGGCGAATTCGACGCAAAAGACCCGAAAATGACAGCATACCGCAACGCCGTCCTAAAAATTTCCGCCCGCTTTGAAGGACTGGAATTTCACCATATACCCATAGATAGCAATCAAGCTGCCGATATCCTTGCTCTAATGGGCGCCAAGCGTGACCCTGTCCCTGAGAACACCTTTTTAGAATGACTCTTCAAGCCGTCCGTGGTGTGGCAGGAGGATGCCCAGGGCTCGGAATCCAATACCTCAGGATAGCTCGTCCCTCCGCCTATCGAACCAGACGAAGGAATTATCGGGGGCTCGGCAATTGAAATGACATCTTCGGCTCACAAAGTCATGGCGGTAATCGCGCCATGGACCGAGCCCTTCCTCGCCTACCTCATCTGCCAAGAACTACCGGCCGACCAGACTGAGGCAAGGCGTATCATTCGACGATCTAAAGCCTATAAAGTCCACGAGGGACAATTATATAAGAAAAGCACTACTGGCGTCCTCCAGAGATGTATATCCGAAGAGGAGGGAAGGCAGCTCCTGGCCGAGATTCACGCTGGCATGGGCGGTTACCACGTGGCAGCTCGGGCCTTGGTCAGCAATGCTTTCCGAGCAGGGTTCTTCTGGCCCACTGCCCAAACAGACGCCCAAACATTGGTCCAACAATGCGTTGGATGCCAGCTCTTCGCCAATCAGAGCCATATGCCCCCCACGGCCCTTCGGACGATATCGATTACTTGGCCTTTCGCGGTCTGGGGGCTGGACATGGTCGGACCACTTAAAGGGGGGACCAAGAAAAAGAAATATCTACTCGTCATGGTAGATAAATTTACTAAATGGATTGAGGCAAAACCGGTAACTTCAGCCAAGTCTAAGCTGGTCATCGATTTTATATCCGGCGTCGTACACCGTTACGGTGTCCCCCATAGCATAATAACGGACAACGGATCCAATTTTACCGCCCAGGAATCAAAGACTGGTGCGCTAATTTAGGCATTAAGCTCGACTACGCCTCGGTGTATCACCCACAGTCTAATGGACAGGTCGAGAGAGCTAATGGACTGATCTTGAGCGGCATCAAGCCCCATCTGGTCCGATCTTTAAAAGAATCCGATTGCCGTTGGGTCGAGGAGCTTGACTCCGTACTGTGGGGCCTACGCACCACTCCTAATCGATCCACGGGCTACACACTGTTCTTCATGGTGTATGGGGCTGAAGCCGTCCTCCCCAGCGACCTTATTCACGACACCCCTCGGGTGCGTATGTATGAAGAAAAGGAGGCCGAGCTGGATCGGCAAGATGACCTGGACGCCCTGGAGGGCGAGCGCGACATAACTCGGGGTCATTCTGCTTTTTATCAGTAGCAGGCCAGACGTTATCAGAGCAGGGAAGTACGCGCGAAGGCCTACAGTGTCGGCGATCTAGTCCCGCGCCTCCCGGAGAAGCAGAAGCATAAGCTGTCACCCAAATGGTAGGGGCCCTTCATAATCGATCAAGTACTCGCGGGCGGAGCATACCGTCTCCGCGGCCCAAAGGACAACCGCCTCGAACCAAACCCTTGGAATGCAGCTCGGCTACGATGTTTCGATGGCTAGCTCCGCGACCTTACCTTGTTCGGTTTATCCTTCTAGGATTTATATCTTTTTTTCTAGTCAATAGTCTCTCCCGGGTTGTGTTCAGATATGCCGAACTCCGTTAAGTTTTTCTTCGGCAAACATCTTTGAATGTACCACACGCTGTTACCTGGGGGCTTCTTTTACGGAGCCAATCATATTTTTTATGCAACCATCCGTCTTTTACGAGTTTGCAACCTTCCTGCATCGTTTTAAAGCCACTATATGCATCAATTTGACTTAAGATTTGGCCAAGCTGGGTTGCCTCGCTCCTGTGTTTACCCCCTACGTTCCCGATTGTTCGGCTAGGGAGTAAAGGGAGCACCTCTATGATTGTTACGTCCGGATTTCCCGGGTACGTACCTCAGACGGGTGAAGCCAAAAGCTAGCGTTCTTAAGAACACAATTGGTCGGCCACGGGGGAAGTGAAAATAATTGGTACCTATCGCCAAGTTTCCGGGGTATTTTCCTGAAGTAACCATCCCCGTCTACTTTGGGTATTTCGTTATCCAACCACGGCTAATGTGGTAACCCGACGAAAGGGACCCATAGCGGAACTATTTTCGTCGGAAGATGTTTCTTACGTTACACAGCAATATAACATAACTCCCCAAGCACGTTTTTGTCTGTTTGCACCACATGGCCGGATTGCCTCGTTCTCCGAAGTGTCTCCGGTGTTTTCGGATCACACAGTAGGAAACACTCCTCGGCTCCTAGCCGAGGAGGCGGAAGCCGATGGCTGGTTAAGACAACGTTCTACGCACGGTTTGGAGACTACTTGATGTAAAGTACATAGATACATAGAATCAACCTGTTATTCTTGATCAAGACCATCTATTATGGTCTTCAGAGCACAATCTGCTTGGGACAGCCGAGCTGCGGGCATAACCTGGTCATATACCAGATGCATGGGCACTTCCTGCCCATCTAGCCCTACTGGCCCAACCCTAGCTAAATGCTCCGGTTCCAGCCTGGTGAAGCGGGTCTTGATCATCGCCCAGGCTTCCCGTGCTCCTTCACGACAAGATGACGTCTTCCATAGCTCAAAGCGGCGCCGAGCTCCTTTGAATCGATTTGTGAGTTCGGCCATCCCTTCCGGAGCCACCTCACCAGGCCACAATGCTTTGCACATGCTCTTCATGGCCTTTCGGGCCCGCTCGTGCACGGCGGATAGCTCCTTCAGCAAGTCCCGCCCAAAAGAGCCGGCCTCCTCTTCGGGGCGACCGGTTAGAAGAACTACAATGAGATGCGGCATTGTTCATATTACTGTCTACTACGTACAGTTTATGAACTGAAATTCTGGGTCGCACTCACCGAACATGCCCGCTTTCAGTCTCTGGTTCTCCTCTTGGGATAGGGGCAGTTGGGTTTTCAACCTTTTGATTTCTCGCGCCTGTTGGTCGCCTTCCGCCATCAGCTTATCCCTCTCCTCATAACTTCGGGAAAGCACCCGGTAGCCAGCCTCTTGCTATGACTCCGCATACCTTTGAGCTTCTCTGGCAATATCCAGATCCTTCCGTAGCTGATTTATCGACTCGGCTGCTATGGAATCATCTTTCCTTAGCAGAGGTGTTCCATCAAATTTTTAAACAACTTTTGAGTTCGGCACTTACCATGTGCCTCTCTGGTGAATTTCTTTACACCCTCTAGCTCGGCTTTCATAGATTCTAACTCTGTTCGCGCCAGCTTGAGGTCTTCGGACAGCTTTTTGTTTTGCTCCCTAACAGTCTGCACAATAGCATGGTATTAAAAATATCAGACCCTTAATTCGGCCGTCCCTCCCAAATCAAGGCTCAGGGGCTACTGGGTTAGATACTAGTTGTCAAACAAATACCATACCTGCACATTAGCAGACATGAGCTTTACGGCCCCTTCAAGTCCCATTCGGGTAGCGCCAAGGTACGCGTCTACCGAACTAAGGGCATTAAACTCCTGATCCGACAACGTGGAGTGCCGGAATGCTGCCTTACGCCGCCGATGATTCATCACACTTTCAACCTCGGAGTTAGTGACCGAGACGCCACCTGAGTCGTCGGGATGTTGGTCCTCGGCAGGGACTCCCGGAGTAACTCCGGCTACAGCTGGCGACCTCGGGTTGGAGGCACCCCTCGGCGCCTCTTGAACATCCCCAGCCAAGGATGGTTCAACATATCGTCTACAGGACACCGTGGGGGAAACATTGGCATATTCGGTGGATGTCGAAGATAGAGGCTATGACGGTACGGCGGATGCGTTACCTCTTCGGGCGGGGCGCAGATGATGTAGCTCCCGTTGGGGCCGCGCGTCTGGTCACCCCACGACTACTCGTTGCTGGGGCCGCTGGTGCCGCTCTTGCGGTGGTTCGGCGCGTTGTGCGGCGGCCCTTGGGAGTAGGTGTTAGTGTATTCGGGGCAGCAGCGGCTGAGTGTTTCTTTCGAGAGGAAGCCCGTTGGCCACTTACAGCGGAGGAGGGAAGCGCCCCAGGATGATCGGCCAAAAGGGCCACCTTAGAACCATCGAGGCTCTCCTGGTAGAAGACCCCCTCCTCGAAATTAATCGATGTTTCAGGGTCATCATGGAACCCAGGATCATCGTCACGAGAGTAATTCTCCAGTTGAGGAGCAGGGCAGCTCACTGTCTCGATCCAGCACCTCCAAATCTGTTCGGACAGGATAGGAATCTGGTTAAGAAAAAATTTGGGATGTCATACGAACTATAAAACGTGGTCGGGCTCACCATTTCAATGGGTTTGTAGCTTCAGAAGCCTTCCTTGGGCTTTAACCGAGCAAATGCCTGCTCCTCTCCCTTGAAGAAATCGGCCAGTATGGCCGCCATCGCCGCCTGGTCGGCAGGTCCCATCCGTGTGTACCGGGTTGCATCATCTGCCCCGTTGTAACACCAAAGCGGGTGTATTCTCTGTTGGAGAGGTTGGACGCACCGAGCAATGGCTGCGGCCATCACGTCAATAACAGTTAGCCCGTTGTGGGCTAGCCACCTCACTTGAGCGGCCAGCCGAGTTACTTCGGCGCTTTCCTCTTGAGAAGGACTCTTCGGGCGCCAGTTGAACCGCTTCTTCGGAGGGACCAATGAGAATTCGGGCAGCCCCCTCCAGACTGGATCAAACAGGGGGACATCTTTGATATAAAACCATGCCGAAGTCCACTCTTCGGCATCTTTCTTCGGAGTCCCTACGGGATATCCGGTTTCGGCGATACGCCATACTTCAGCCCCGCCGACCTCGTAGATTGTCCCTCCTCGGGTGCGGGGGACGAGGCAGAAGAACTTCCTCCACAACTTGAAGTGGGCCTCACAGCCCAGGAACATCTCGCAGAGAGTGACGAAGCCCGATATATGAAGGATCGACCCTGGGGTAAGGTGGTGAAGTTGAATCCCGTAAAACTCTAGTAGACCCCTCAAAAAAGGATGAATGGGGAAACCCATCCCTCGCAAGTGGAAGGGCACGAAGCACACCCTTTCCTCCCCGTGGGGGGAAGGAAAGTTCTCTGCGAGGGCCTCCCCATCTATGGAAGTTAATCCGGGACGGGTGGATGCGAGATCTGAAGCAGGGAGATATCCCTGCGTCTTGAGCCTGCGTAAACGCATGAGGGATACGGAGCAGCTCGCCCAATCACCTTGCCGGGGGCCATGAGGGCGTGAGGAACAGCCTAGGATGCTAGCCATTATTTACTGGTCGCGACCTCGCGAGGATGTGAGGAAGGATGGCAGGGGGTGGAGTGTGTCAACCTCCGCGCCCTTGGCCTATTAAAAGGGCATTGATTCCCCCCGAAAGAGGGGCATTTTTGTAAAAACCCATCGGGCCACTCGCATTCCGTGGGTGCGCAGAAATCGAGGGTCGTCATTTGATTCTGGGCGAAGAAAGGCGGTGTGACGGGCCCCACAGGGCCTCGCCAATCGGAGTATTCTTCAGCAACCGAGCTATTGGTGGCCGAACTATTGTTAAACCAAATGCATGTGAAGGGAGGAACTCGCCACCCAAGCCGAAGACCATTGAGGCATGAAGCTGCCGAAGACTGTCAACCTCGGCGTTGGAGGCTAGTTCGGGGGCTACTGAGGGCCTCCTGGACTAGGGGGTACTCGGGCTGCCGACCTATCTCTCGTGGGCCGGGCTGGTGGGCCGCTCTCTACTCGTAGATGGAAGGCCGGATTGTGGGCGACCCCGTGTGTCAGAAGGAAACCTCTGAAGACTTGGCGTCTCCTCCAAGGAATAATTGGCGTGGCCGGCATGTTTGTCCCCCGATGGTAACCGACTATATGTAACCCTAGGACCCTCTGGTGTCTATATAAACCAGAGGGTTTAGTCCATAGAGGATCATATCCATTTCCTAGGGTTTAGCCCATCCGATCTCGAGGTAGATCAACTCTGTAACCTTCATACAAACATATCAATACAATCAAGCAGGACGTAGGGTATTACCTCTTCGAGAGGGCCCGAACCTGGATAAATCGTTGTCTCTACGTTCCCTGTTACCCATTGAATCCTAGACCTATAGTTCGGATCCCCTACCCGAGATCTGCCGGTTTTGGTACCGACACCTGCTGCTTCAAGTTTCTTGATCTCTTCGGCAATAAACTATTGCCGTTCCAACGCTTGCTTCCAGACTTTTTGCTTGACGGGCCGAGCGGGACAGACAGCAAGGTGGTGTTCAATTACCTCCCTGGGAACACCAAGGATGTCAGATGGTCGCCATGCAAACACATTGACATTCGCCCGCAGGAAGGCAACGAGCGCGCTTTCCTATTTGTCGTCAAGGGTGGCACTGATGGTGAAGGTACCGTCAGTGCCGTCCTCCCTCGCCGGTACCTTCTTGGTTGCTGGTGCAGTGGCCTTGGATTTCTTACCGGCAGAGCACCCCGGGAGGTTTTCAATAGGCGCCCAGCAATCCGAAGAGGTGTGCTTCCCGGAGTCTTTGCTAGAGGTCTTGCCGGACTTCTTGTTTTCCTTCTTCTTGGCGGGAGCTGGTGCCTTAGCGGCCTCTGCTGCAACCGCATCTCTGTACATCTTGTCGACGCAAATGACTGCATCTTTCTTGTCAGAGTTGATGGAAATGACACCCATCGGCCCTGGCATCTTCAACGTGTTGTATGCATAGTGAGACGCTGCCATGAATTTTGCCATGGCTGGGCGGCCAAGAATTCCATTGTACAGCAAGGGGATTTTGACAACGTCAAACACAATCTTTTCCGTTCTGTAGTTTAACTCCCCGCCAAACGTCACCGGTAACGTGATCTTTCCATTGGGTTGGCTTCTTCCCGGGTTTACTCGTTGAAACGTGCGCGTTTTCTCGAGTTCCTCATCGGGGATCTGCAGCCTCTTGATAACTTCCGGAGATATCAGATTCAGCCGGCTCCACCGTCAACTAACATCTTTGTTACTTGGAGGTTGCGAATTGTTGGTGAAACCAACAATGACAAACACCCGACCGCAGTTATGCGATCAGGGTGGTCCTCAGCATCGAAAATGATAGGCGTGTGTGACCACTTGAGTGGCTTTTGAGAGCCCATTGCCGATTCTGCCGCGTTAACCTCACGCGCCCACTGCTTAAGTTGGTGGTGAGAGGAGTACAAAGATGCTCCTCTGTCAACACACATGGCCTCGGTTGCCTTCTGGAATTCTTGTTCGCTGGTTTCATCATCGTCCTCTTCCTCACTTCCATCATCTTCTTCTTTCTTTTCGCGGCCTCTAGTAGGCTTTTCTTTCTGCTGCTTGGCCTTGCCGCGACGGCCTCCTCGACCACCACGGCCCTTTTTGCCAGATCCACCGGCACCATCTTGACCCTTCTCTTTGTCACGCTTCTCATATTCGGCCTTCTGTTTCTCAACAAGGTGCTCAACTTGCCGTCACTCTTGGAGATCATGGCCTTTGGTGCGGTGAATCTTGCAGTATGGCCCATCAGACTTGCCGGCTTTCTCGTTTGCCGCCGCCTCCTGGCAAGCGGCGCATACAGCAGCCTCCTTGCCGGAGTTCTCAGTCTTGGCTTTCTTGGCAGACTCGGAGTTGCCGGAGCCTTCGACAGCCATAACAGTTTTACCCTTGCGCTTTCTGTTGCGCTTCCGGCCCTTCTTCCTCGGGGTGGCAGCATCATCGTCCTCAGAATCTACTTCGGCACCAGCGTCCTCCCCGGGAAGCCTCCGTCCTTCCTCAGCACGTGCACACTTATCCGCCAACGTATAGAGCTCATTGACGGTCTTGGGCAACTTGACGTTCATTTTCTCCCGCATCCTTCGATTGCGCACATTCATGTGAAAGGCAGCAATCACGGCTGCGGGGTGCACGTCTGGAATATTACGGTGCACACGGCTGAACCTCTGGATGTACTTGCGTAAAATTTCACCATCTCTTTGCGGGATCACTTGCAAATCGCTGGGCTGTCCAGGGGCTTTGTGGCCTCCGGTAAAGGCACCAACAAACTCGTTGCAGAGATCTAACCATGAAGAAATGGAGTTCTCCGGCAAGTTCATCAGCCAAGAGCTCACGTTGGGTTTCAGCACCAACGGGAAGTAGTTGGCGAGGATTTTCTCGTCTCTTCCCCTGGCAGCTTGCACGGCGATCGTGTAGATGCCCAGAAACTCTGTCGGGTTTAGCTTGCCGTCATACTTTTCCGGCACTTCTGGCTTGAAAGCTTGAACAGAGGGCCATCGGACTTGCCGCAGCTCATGGGTGAAGGCGGGACATCCAACCTCGTAAGGTAGATATCCGCCAACCCCTGGCGTAGGCTCATCAACGATGGGGCCGTTGCACGCGTCGGATTGACGGCGCGCCTCCCGGCGCCGTTCGATGGTGGTGCGGGCGTCTTCTGCCCGCCTGTCTCGCAGCACTTGCCGCTGATCTTGCCGTGCTCGTGGATCCGAAGAGGCCATCGACACCTCGTCGGGCTCGAAGGATCGTCGAGCATGCTGCGGTTGTTGGTGTTGTTGCTGCTGAGATTGTTGCCGCTGAGGTGATTGCACCGTTAGCGTAGTGCCGTCAACGCGGCCACCAACTGGGGTTGCTGGTGCCATTTGCGGACGCCGTGAGGGCTCCGCTTGCTAAGATTTACTGGCCTCGGCAAACCCAATCAAGCTTTGGATGGTAGCTCTCCACTAATCCATCTTCTCTACCGCTGGAGGGAAGTTCAGCAGCATCTGGGCTCGCGCCATTGCTTCCGTTGCCGTGGCTGGCGTGGCCAGAAGCGAAGAGCGCGACGACGCTTTACTCCTGGCAGAGCCAGCAAGAGCGCCATCGCGGTTTTGCTGCCACGTCACATGTTCAGCGGCGGGTCGCCGTGGCGGAGGCGATGCCTGGGGATCCGGGATTTGGTCCACAGGAGTCTTGCCGTGAGGTCGCCGCTGCCCGGAGTCGTTGGCGCCGCTCGGAGCTGTGCCGCACCCGTTGTACGAGGGGCGCGGTGTCTGTCCTGAGGCTACATTCTTGGACGCCGCCGTGGCGGGATCTTGGCTCGCGCCGGCCCGGGCGTTACCGCTCCGGTGGCTGCATTCGTCGGCGCGGCGAGGAGGAGGAGGAGGAAGTGGTCGTCCGTCTGCTCCGCCCGCGCCGTCGCGGCTCTGTTCGCCAGACAATCGAGGAAGTTGACTGCCCCAATGTGCTTGTCTCCTGCGCCGACCGCGGTGGGCGTGGCGACCGCGCCGCCTGCGCTGGTCGTGCCAACCGCAGTACCCGCGCCGCTCGCATTGGTCGCGCCTCTTGCGCAGCCTGCGGATGCGTGCGGGGTGGTCGTCATCGTGATGCCCTTCTTCTTGGGCGCCATCGACGACGAGGAGGACGACGAGGGAGTCGATGAAGACGATGAAGAAGACACGCAATCCACTGATCAAGGTTCGCACAAGCGATCTCCCCCTACCTGGCGCGCCATGGATGTCCTGGGTACGACCATCTATGGGGCCATCTGGCCCCTTGTGGTTCGGTAAGTGGGATCAACGTGCACAAAGAGCATGAACAATGGAAGACGCAAGGGATTTACCCAGGTTCGGGCCACTGAGAAGCGTAAAACCCTACTCCTGCTTTTGGTGTATTGGTTGTGTGAAAGCACGAATACAGAGAGCGCTTCTCCCGGCAAGGTGCAGAGAGTGTTGCTACACGAGACGTGCAAGTGTTTAAAAAAGGGGGTCCACCTCCCTCTAACTGTTGCCTTGGCCCTCCTTTTATAGTTCAAGGGGGTCACCACAGTGGCAAAACGGTAATTACATAACGATTAGATAGCAAACAGTGCTATCATACCTAACTCTGCCAGTTTAGGACAAAAGCATTAAATGCGCCGTTAGGTGTCATGTGGAGAGGTAGCCCCGGCAAGGTTTCTGCACTGCTTGCCCAGCTACCTCGTATTATGCTGACACGCCTCCTGGACGGGTGTCATTAGAGGCAAATGCTGTCCTAGTTTGCTGACACGTGCCCGACAAGCCTTACCAACCAGCCTGCACGGTTGACACCTCATCCACTAGCGAGCTCCTGTCCGGTGAGGTGGAGTGGTGGAGCGCTGGAGGGCTGGCAGGAGCTTGCCGGTACGGAGCTTGCCAGGTCTTCACCTTGCCGGTTTAGCCTTGCCGGCAAGGAAAGTCTTCATCTTCGGTACTAGTTGAGTGCTGTGTCTTGAGCTTCTTTCTGGTAGATTCTGCGACTGGACTCTGAATCTTGGTCTTGGCGGTTCCCGACAAGGCTCGGCCGGCAAGGAAGCTGCTACTGTCTGTGCATAAGTCAGGGTATAAAATACCCATATTTTATACACCGACATTTTGCCTCCCAACATATTTATCATAGAGATAATTGTCAACAATAATAATTCATGATCAAATATATTTGATTGGCCATATGTGCCTGGATCTTTCCCCACCACATGATGCTTGCCAACTAGAGAATAATTAAGGTTGAAATGAGAAGTAATACTATTGACTCTTGCATAAAAGTAAATACATAAAGTAAGAGATAGGCCCTTCGCAGAGGGAAGCAGAGGTTGTCATGCGCTTTTTATTTTTGGATGCGCAAGCCCTTAATGCAAAGGAACGTCACGTTATATTACCCCTTGTGATAGCAACCTTTATTATGCAGTCCGTTACTTTTATTTCTTTACCATCACAAGTTCGTACAGCGCTTATTTTCCCTTGCAATAAAAGATCATACATATTTTAGGTGCAATTTTTATTGCTTTTTGCACCGATGACAACTTACTTGAAGGATCTTATTCAATGCATAGGTAGATATGGTGGACACTCATGGGAAGAAACTGGGTTTAAGGGTTTTTGGATGCACAAGTAGTATCTCTACTTAGTACGAATTTTTGGCTAGCAAAAGATCCTAAGCAAGCACCACATGTTAGAGGATCCATAACAATATAACTTCTATGCAAATATACCCAAACATAACTCATTACGTTGTCTTCCTTGTCCAACTTCAACTAATTTTCTCAAGTTTGAAAATAATTAATGGATATTCACAATCATAAAAGATGTCCAAGATAATATATTTATATGTGAAAGTTCTCTTCCTTATACTAATCATTCATGAATTGCTTGTATGACCAATATTGTGGTTGTCAAACTTCAATAGATTTTACTTTCTAAACCAAATGTGAAATTACTACTAGGCATGATACAAGCATATGAAGCACATATAATTTCAACTTTATGATATTCAATTCATTCAACAATTTACTCATAGGATATAAGCGAAGCACAAGAGTAAATGACAAACTACTCCAAAAAGATATAAGTGAAGATCAAATGAGTAGTTAAGTAAATAGCTAGCTATGTGAACACTCTCTCTCATTTAAATTTTTTAGATCTTAAGTATTTTATTCAAACAACAAAGAAAACAAAATGAAATGACATTCCAAAAATATCACATCTCATGTGAAGAAGCAAAAACTTAGGCTCAACCACGACTAACCGATAATTGTTGATGAAGAAAGGTGGGATGCCTACCGGGGCATCCCCAAGCTTAGATGCTTGAGACTTCTTGAAATATTAACTTGGGATGCCTTGGGCATCCCCAAGCTTGAGCTCTTGTGTCTCCTTAATTCCTCTCATATCACGGTTTCTCTAAATCTTAAAAACTTCATCCACATAAAACTCAACAAGAACTCGTGAGATAAGTTAGTATAAATCAATACAAAACCTTAACATTCTCTACTGTAGAAAATCACTAAAATTATAATTAAACGTTCCATACTAAATGCCTCTGCATATTTAATACTCCTATCCTCAAATAGAATCATTAAACAAGCAAACATATGCAAACAATGCAACCATAACCGAAATCTGCCAAAACAGAACAGTCTGTAAAGGGGCATTTAAAATTCATACTTCCCTAACTCCAAAAACTCTGAAAAATTACCACGTGACAGAGAACTCATGCGTGCTTGCTGTGTAAAAATTTCAGATTTTTATCATGTTCTGATAATTCACAAAAATTCAGGACATAACAGAAAACTTTCTGTTTTCAAACAGCAACACATAAACTTGCAAACTGAGCATGGTAAAGGCTATAATTGGCATTTTATTGAACTAAAAGATACAAAACATGATTATTGATAATAGCAAGAAAATATCAACAAAATAAAATGATGCTCCAAGCAAAACTCATATTATGTGACGAATAAAAATATAGCTTCAAGTGAGGTTACCGATAGTGTTGAAGACAAAAGAGGGGATGCCTTCCGGGGCATCCCCAAGCTTAGACGCTTGAGTCTTCCTTGCATATTACCTCGGGGTGCCTTGGGCATCCCCAAGCTTAGGTTCTTGCCACTCCTTATTATCCTCATATCGATATCTCACCCAAAACTTGAAAACTTCAATCACACAAAACTTAACGGAACTTGTGAGATAGGTTAGTATGATAAAAATAAATCATCCACTTAGGTATTGTCAAGACAAGTTTCATAATTGTTCTCACATAACACTTACTGTATTCTATCATTTCCAAAAAATTTATTACTCAATATAAGCTATGGAAACACTAAAACAAGCAAACTATGCACCGAAAACAGAATCTGTCAAAAACAGAACAGCATGTAGTGAGCGATTTAAAACCCATACTTATGTACTCCAAAAATTCTGAAAAATTAGGAAAACGTAAAATATTTGTAACCCAATGCTCTGTAAAAATTTCAGAATTTTATCATGCTCCAGTACAGAATAGAACTTCCAGCACTGGACGCAAAAGTTTCTGTTTTTGCACAGAATCAAATCAACAAGTATCCACACAATCCCAAAGGCTTTACTTGGCACATTATTGAAAGGAAACATATAAAACATGATTACCACAGTAGCTTAATCATGTGAACACAAAAAAACAGTAGGGTTAAATGTTGGGTTTTCTCCCAACAAGCACTTTTCTTTAATGCCTTTTTAGCTAGGCATGATGATTTCAATGATGCTCGCATAAAAGTAAAGAACTGAAACACAAAGAGAGCATCATGAATCATATGACAAGCAAATTTAAGCCTAACCCACTTCCTATGCATAGGGATTTCGTGAGCATATAATTTATGGGATCAAGAATCAACTAGCATAGGAAGGCAAAACAAGCATAACTTCAAAACTTTCAACACATAGAGAGGAAACTTGATATTATTGCAACACCTACAAGCATATGATCCTCTTTCATAGTAATTTTCAGTAGCATCATGAATTAATTCAACAATATAAATATCACATAAAGAATTCTTTTCATGACCTACAAGCATAGAAATTTTATTACTGTCCACATAAGCAAATTTGTTCTCATCAATAATAGTGGGAGCAAATTCAACAAAATAACTATCCTGAGATACTTGAATGGCATAATCCAATTGAAAATTAAAATGATGACAAGTTTCATGGTTATCATTATTCTTTATAGCATGCATGTCATCACCATAATCATCATAGATAGCAACTTTGTTGTCATAGTCAATTGAAACCTCTTCCAAAATAGTGGATTCATTATTAAATAAAGTCATGACCTCTCCAAATCCACTTTCATAATTATTATAATAAGATTCAACACCCTCCAAAATAGTGCGATCATTATTACATAAAGTTGACACTCTTCCAAACCCACTTTCATCAATATAATCATCATAAATAGGAGGCATGTCATCAAAACTTGGGGGAGTAAAAATTTCATCTTCATCAAACATAGCATCCCCAAGCTTATGGCTTTGCATATCATTAGCATCATGGATATTCATAGAATTCATACTAACAACATTGCAATCATGCTCATCATTCAAGGAACTCACATTAAACATTTTATTAAATTCTTCCTCTAACAATTGAGCACAATTTTCCGATCCATCATTTTCAAGAAAGACATTATAAAGATGAATAATATGAGGCAACCTCAATTCCATTTTTGGTAGTTTTCTTCTATAAACCAAACTAGTGATAAAACAAGAAACTAAAAGATTCAATTGCAAGATCTAAAGATATACCTTCAAGCACTCACCTCCCCGGCAACGGCGCCAGAAAAGAGCTTGATGTCTACTACACAACTTATTCTTGCAGACTCGTGTTGGGCCTCCAAGCGCAGAGTTTTGTAGCACAGTAGCAATTTTCCCTCAAGTGGATGACCTAAGGTTTATCAATCCGCGGGAGGCATAGGATGAAGGTGATCTCTCTCAACCAACCAGAGGCTTGCAGCGGCGGAGTCAAAGTTCTAGGGTTATTTCTGGGGGTTTTGGTATTTATAAGAATTTTTGGCGTTGGAATCACGCGAATAGGGGCCACAGGGGGCCCACGAGGCACCAGGGCTTGCCCAGGCTGTGGGCGCGCCCCTAGGTGGCTTGTGGGGCCCCTGTGGGTCTTCTACTGCTCCCCCGAAGCTTCCTGGGTCTGTTTCCTTCCAGAAAAAATTGTCAAAAAGTTTCGCTGCATTTGACCTTCATTTGATATGGATTTTCTGGAAAACCAAAAACAAGCAGAAAACAGCAACTGGCACTGGGCACTAGGTCAATATGTTAGTCCATAAAAATCATATAAAAGCCATATAAAAGTGCACCAAAATCATACAAAACTATAATAAACATGGCATGAATACTTCATAAATTATAGATACGTTGGAGACGTATCAGAGCCCCGGTTCTAAGCCGTAAAGCATGGCACACTGAACTATCGTGTAATCATCAGAACGTGTCTGCCAGACGTTCACAACATCTACAGACGACGCTGGAGGTGGTGCATCTCCAAGAGGTGCAGCAAGGACATAAGCCTTCTGTGCAACATTGAGGATAATTCTCAGATTACGGACCCAGTCCGCATAGTTGCTTCCATCATCTTTCAACTTAGCTTTCTCTAGGAACGCATTAAAATTCAGGAGAGCTATAGCGCGAGCCATTGATCTAAAACATTAATTTGCAAAGACAATTAGACTAAGTTCATGATAATTGGTTCTTCTAATCAAATTACTAAAGAACTCCAACTTAAATAAACACCCCTCAAGTTGTCTAAGTGTTACATGATCCACATCAACTGACCCATGTCCGATCATCACGTGAGATGGGTCAGTCATCAATGGTGAACATCTCCATGTTGATCATATCTACTATATGACTCATGTTCGACCTTTCGGTCCTCCGTGTTCCGAGGCCATGTCTGTACATGCTAGGCTCGTCAAGTTTAACCCAAGTATTCTGCATGTGTAAAACTGGCTTACACCCGTTGTATGCGAACGTAGAGTCTATCACACCCGATCATCACGAGGTGCTTCGAAACGACGAAGTTTCGCAATGGTGCATACTTTAGGGAGAACACTTTTATCTTGAAATTAAGTGAAGGGATCATATTATAATGCTACCATCGTCCTAAGCAAAATAAGATGCATAAAAAGATAAACATCACATGCAATCAATATGTGACATGATATGGCCATCATCATCTTGTGCTTTTGATCTCCATCTCCAAAGCACCGGCATGATCTCCATCATCACCGGCATGACACCATGATCTCCATGATCATGATCTCCATCATCGTGTCGTCACATGGTTGTCTCGCCAACTATTTCTTCTACAACTATTGCTAACGCATAGCGATAAAGTAAAGCAATTACATGGAGTTTAATAGTTGACACGCAGGTCATACAATAAATTAAAGACAACCCTATGGATCCTTTCAGTTGTCGTACTCATCGACATGAAGTCGTGAACGTGTTACAAAACATGATCATCTCATACATCAACATATATCACATCACGTTTTGGCCATACCACATCACAACATGCCCAGCAAAAACAAGTTAGACGTCCTCTACTTTGTTGTTGCAATTTTTATGTGGCTGCTAGGGTAAACTATAAGAACCGTTCTTATCTACGCAAAACCACAACGGTGATATACAAGTTGCCTTTTAACCTTCTACAAGGACCACCCTTGTCAAATCATATTCAACTAAAGTGGGAGAGATAGACACCCGCAAAGCTACTTTTATGCAATACAAGTTGCATGTCAGTTAGTGGAACCGGTCTCATGTGCGAGGACATGTAAGGTTGGTCCGGGCCGTTTCATCCCACAATACCGCCGAATCCAAATAAGACAAAGGAAGTAAGCAATTTGAACATCAACGCCCACAACTTTTTGTGTTCTACTCGTGCAAATACATCTACGCATAGACCTAGCTCATGATGCCACTGATGGGGAACGTTGCATGAAAATCAAAATAATTCCTACGAACACCCAAGATCTAATCTAGGAGATGCATAGAAACAAGAAGGGAGTGTGTCTACTTACCCTTGTAAACCGAAAGCGGAAGCATATAAACCGCGGTTGATGTAGTCGTACTCTTCGCGATCCAATCACGATCCAACCGATCTAGCGCCGAACGGACGGCACCTCCGAGTTTAGCAAATGTGCGGCTCGTTGACATCTCCTCCTCCTTGATCTAGCAAGTGAAGGGGGAGAAGTAGATGGGATCTCAACCAGCACGACATCGTGGTGGAGATGGTGGTGGAGTTACTCCGGCAGGGCTTCGCCAAGTCGTACCAAGACGAGGATGTGGTAGAGAGGGCGAGGGGCTGCGCCAGGAGAGAGGTGCGGCTGTCCTCCCACCTCCCCACTATATATAGGGGCAAGGGGGAGGGGGCACCAGCCCTAGCCCCTCCTCCAAGGGAGGGGGCGGCGGCGAGGGGGGTGCCTTGCCCCCCAAGGCAAGTGGGGCGCCCCTCCCCACTATGGTTTGCCCCCCTCTAGCCGCATGGGCCTGTTGGGGGCTGGTGCGCCTGGCCCATGCTTTCTAGGGCACCCCTCCAACTGCCCATGTGGGTCCCCGAGGCAGGTAGACACCTCTTGTGGACCCTCGGAACCCCTTCAGTGCCTCCGGTACATTGCCGGCATGCCCCCGAACTTTTCCGGTAGCCAAAATAGGACTTCCCATATATAAATCTTTACCTCCGGACCATTCCGGAACTCCTCGTGATGTCCGAGATCTCATTTGGGACTCCGAACAACATTCGGTCACCAACGTACATATCCCAATACTACTCTAGCGTCAACGAACGTTATGCGTGCGACCCTACGGGTTCGAGAATCATGTAGACATGACCGAGACACCTCTCCGGTCAATAACCAATAGCAGGACCAGGATGCCCATATTGGTTCCTACATATTCTGTGAAGATCTTTATCGGTTGAACCACGATGTCAAGGATTCAATTAATCCCGTATGTAATTCCCTTTGTCCGGCGATATGTTACTTGTCCGAGATTCGATCGTCAGTATCTCCATACCTAGTTCAATCTCGTTACCGACAAGTCTCTTTACTCGTTCCGTAATACAAGATCCCGTGACTAACTCATTAGCCACATTGCTTGCAAGCTCTTTATGATGTTGTATTACCGAGAGGTCCGAGAGATATCTCTCCGTCATACGGAGTGACAAATCCCAGTCTCGATCCATGCAACCCAACAGACACCTTCAGAGATACCTATAGAGCACCTTTCTGATCACCCGATTAAGAAGTGATGTTTGATAGCACACAAGGCATTCCTTTGGTATCCGGGAGTGACATGATCTCATGGTCAAAGGAACAGATATTTGACATGAAGAAAGCTGTAGCAAATAACTAAATGATCTGATGCTAAGCTTATGGTTGGGTCTTGTCCATCACATCATTCTCCTAATGATGTGATCCCGTTATCAAATGACAACTCATGTCTATGGTTGGGAAACCTTAACCATCTTTGATCAACAAGCTAGTCTAGTAGAGGCTTACTAGGGACACGATGTTGTCTATGTATTCACACATGTATATAAGTTTCCGGTCAATACAATTCTAGCATGAATAATAAAAATTTATCATGAACAAGGAAATATGATAATAACCAATTTATTATTGCCTCCAGGGCATATTTCCAACAATAACTTACTTGGTCAAGACAGAGCCCCTGTTAACTCATGGTTACACTTCGAAGCTACTTAATTTTGAACTTGTACAATCCCTTCGAGCCTAGGCGGTTACCCACAAGTGCACCTCGTAGCAGGTAAACCATCGACATGGGCCCGATGGAGCCACTCAACAGTCAACCACTAAAGCAAAACCGAAGTATCGCCCAGATGGTTCATTGATTAAGTTGTTATTAAGTAGTCAACCATATTGTTTGTAACATGTCATTGAATGTTGGTCACAAACCCGTTATAATATAGCAACTAAGCATCAATACGCTATGGTTACAAGGAACAGAGTAAAGCAATCATATGCTTTGCCGCTAGTTTCCTGTCAACTACGCCACATAGTATTTCCTAGTTGGAAAATTCTACAGCAAGAAATATAGGTTATGGTAAAAGGTTCCACATACTTGGTATTAACGATTCTTCAATATCACAATCTCGATAAAGCTACTCTTCACTCTCTGAACAATCTATCGTAGATAAAGAGTTTACGTAAACAACCATACAATACAAATTTAACATACAACAAGTGTAGTGCATGGTGTCAGTGTAGATTATGCTCAGAGATTAAGTGTCACGTGTCAACTTAGAGAGTTTGGAAACAACATACTAGTTGTTACTTGGATACATGTGACTTGAGTGTTCACATGCATGTGGTATCAAACTGAATAGGTTCATCACATAAGGGGTATGTGATGCAAGGTTGCAGTGACAGATTCAATTGACAGAAGGAATCGTTGCAACTGGATTCATGGTCTATGAACTGTGGCTGGCCAAGTTCATCTTTTAGTTTGAATGACAATTCAAACTTGATTGACCTTTGTTGAATTTAATTCACTCTAGACCAATCTTGGTTCCATTTGAAGTTCATATTGATGGGGAACGTTGCATGAAAATCAAAAAAATTCCTACGAAACACCCAAGATCTAATCTAGGAGATACAAAGCAACGAGAGGGGAGTGTGTCTACATACCCTTGTAGACCGAAAGCGTTAGCATCGTGACGCGGTTGATGTAGTCATACTCTTCACGATCCAATCGCGATCCAATCCGATCTAGTGCCGAACGGACGGCACCTCCGAGATTAGCACACGTTCAGCTCGATGACATCCTCTCCTTCTTGATCCAGCAAGAGAGGGGGAGGAGGTAGATGAGATCGGAACCAGCACGACGGTGTGGTGGTGGTGGTGGCAGCGGAATTCCGGCAGGGCTTCGCCAAGCGCTGACGGAACATGGAGGAGGAGTAACGGGAGGGAGACGGGGCAAGCGTGGAAGGGGTGGCTGCCCCTTGCGCCTCCCCACTATCTATAGGGGCGAGGGAGGGGCGTGCCAGCCCTAGCGCCCCTCCCAAGGCAGGGGGGCAGCGGCCAAGGGGGGAGGAGTGCCCTCCAAGCCAAGTGGAACCACGCAACACCTCGTTAGCAGTACCTGCACACAAACAACAAATCCTTGCACCCAACGCAAACGAGGGGTTGTCAATCCCTCGGCGGTCAATTGCAAGATTAAATTGTATGGTGATAGATAGATAGATTAAACAAAAATACAAAATAAAATAAATAAAGAAAAAGTGCAGCAAACTATTTTTAGGGTTTTTAGTATATGATTTAGATAGACCCGGGGGCCATAGTTTTCACTAGAGGCTTCTCTCAAGAAAATAGCATACGGTGGGTAGACAAATTATTGTTGGGCAATTGATAGAAAAGCAAATAATCATGACGATATCCAAGGCAATGATCATGTATATAGGCATCATGTCCGAGACAAGTAGACCGACTCCTGCCTGCATCTACTACTACTACTCCACCCATCGACCGCTATCCAACATGCATCTAGAGTATTAAGTTCATAAAGAATGGAGTAACGCCTTAAGCAAGTGTGACACCCCCGACTTAATCGTGCACTAATCATACACGCAGATGCACATGATCAAGCCTAAGGACTCACTTGAAGTTATCACAACACAACTCTAAACACAAATAAAAGTCATACAAGCTTTATATTACAAGCCAGGGGCCTCGAGGGCTCGAATACATAAGCTTGAGTCATACAAGCATCAGCGGAAGCATCAGATATCTGAGTACAGACATAAAAGTTAAACAGATAAGCCTTAAGAAGGTGGGGCAAAACAACGACACTGGATCGAAAGGCGCAGGCCTCCTGCCTGGGTGCCTTCTATCTACTCCTGGTCGTCGGCGGTCTCCACGTAGTAGTACTCTCCACCAGAGGGGTAGTATTAGTCGATGACAGGGGCAGCTGGCTCCGGGTCTCCGTCATCTGGTCGCAGCAATCGGGTATGGGGAAAAAGGGAAGCAAAGCAACCGTGAGTACTCATCCAAAGTACTCGCAAGACTTACATCAGAACTATTCTACTTATGCATCAGTATCAAAGAAGGGTTGTATCAATGGGCTGGACTGCAGAAATGCCAGAATAGAGGGAAGGCCTAGCCTATCGAATACTAGTATCTTCAGCGTCTTGCAGCATTAGAAGACTGTAGATTAGTACATAAATATAGTAGTAGCAACAAGTAGCAACAACGCCTAGAGATCCTTCCTCGACTCCCTGCGAGAAAGCGATCCCGGAGCTAACATATTCAAACAATTTCTAGTTGTAGGAGATCGGGATATTTTCCAAGCGTCCTGTTACCGTGGACACGGCTATTCGAATAGATATACTTCCCTGCAAGGGTGCACCAACTTACCCAACACGCTCGATTAACTCTGGCCGGACACACTTTCTCGGTCCATACCCGGCCTCAGTTGATCGACACGTCGTAGCCCTACCTAGGCTCAACAGAGAGGCCAGCACGCCGGTCTACCTCCTAAGCACTCAGGGGTCTTGAGCCCATCGCCCTTTGCACTCCTGCGCGTTGCGTACGCGGCCGGTGAGCAGACCTAGCCCCCTTAATACAAGCGCAGGCTTTCCGAGTCCAACCAGGCGCGCGCCGCTGAACTGCTGACATCTGGAGAGCTTGGGCTGATACATACGATGTCGAGTGCCCATACTTATTCCCGCATGGTGGTTAGTGCGATAAGGCCAGAGGCCTACTCAGATCACATATCCTAACCCGTTAGTGCTCTGGGAGCTCGCGGTGACAATCGGCGATCCATGATCTGTGGTCTCGTCGCCCCGTCTCGTGGACTTACGGCAAGGGCTAGGAATGCCCGGCCATGCCACGTAATCATCACACGGGTACCCTCCTGGTCATCCCGATTCCACATCACTCGCGGGTACCCCTCGGGGCCGACCCGACTTTATCATGTAACTGTAGGTAAAAGTCATGGTAACCGTGTGTTTATCACATCAAGGGGAATCCGAGGAATCACCCTCGTTGGGATCCTACTCGATGTAATCCGTCAAGGAGAACCTGGAGGAATCACCCTCGATAGTCCACACTTCAGGGGTTGCATGACAGAGTCATCATCGGGAAGGGGAGAGCGAGGAATCACCCTCTGCAATCACCACCGATGTGCTATACTACAGAGATATCATCAGGAGTGCAGTACGAGGTATCACCCTCGGCACTCGATAGTAGCCCTGCAGAGTCGTACAACTAAGGGGGGTGTGCGGTGATGTGTCGGTCTCTGCACATCGATCTCAATGATCGAGGCACTGGTAACAAAGCGGGGCAACATGGACAAGGGTGAGGGGTCGCTGATGGATCACTATCCAACCTATTCTAAGCAGTTTAGGATGACAGATAAAGTAACAATAGCAAGTTACAAAAACAGGCTATGCATCAAAATAGGAGCAATCAATTACAGTAGCAAATTCTAATGCAAGCATGGGAGACAAAGAATAGGCGATATTGGAATGATCAAGGGGGTTTGCTTGCCTGGAAGCTCTGCTGAAAAGGTCTGGTCGTCAGGGGCGTAGTCGTACTCGGCAGCAGCGGTGGTCTCGGGGTCTATCGAAGAGAAGAGGGGGAAGAAACAATAAATAAACGCAAACAATGCAACACAGATGCATATCATGGCAGTATGCTGTGTTAGGCGTGACCTAATGCAGCACTACACGTTGCAGGCGGAGCAGGAAAATATCTGGGGATATTTTCCTGGCCTTAGGCAGTTTTCGGATAGTTGATCCGGAGGGGAAGGTTCCATGTTTGCAGTGTTGTGGGCATGTGATAGGTAAACGGAGGGCATATTCGGATTCGTCTCATTTTTCTGATCAACTTTCATGTAGAAAACTTTTTGATCCGAGCTACGGTTTATTTTCTATGATTTTTCAAAGTTTTAAACATCTTCTGAAATTGTTTTAATTAATTAAATTCGACATAAAAGGAAATATGATGTCAGATGAGGTCAGGGTGACGTCAGCAGTCAACCCAGCTGGTCCAGGTCAAACCTGACAGCTGGGTCCCACATGTTAGTGACTATGAGCTAACTAGGGATTATTTAAACTAATTAAAGATTAATTAGGGGGTGGGGCCCCACTGTCAGTGGCTGATTAACTTAATAGAGTAATTAGCAAAATAATTAGCATTTTTATTATTCATAAAATCATTTTAAATAGGTGGGGGCCCGCATGTAAGTGACTATGCAAGCCCAGTCAGCAGGGTTAACTTGGTCAACCGGGTCAATGGACCCACTGGGCCCACTGGTCAGTGGCCCAGGCGGTACCACATGGGCGTCACGTCAGCGCCGGCTGCCGGAGTAGCTTTGGCGAGCCCGAAACATGGTGGCGAGCTACGACCATCGCCGGAATTTCACTGTGGTGGGTGATTTAGCGCGCGGTTAGGCTCTTTCGATTGGCTAGTCCGTCGCGTGTCGAACGGTGGTGGCCGCAGCGGCTGAGGTGGCCGGGATGGGCGCCGACGATGAGCCGTGGCGGCGGCTGCTCTCGGACCCGAACGGAAACGCGACTGCGGGGCGTTTTCGAGCGCGTGGACTAGCTAGGCGGGGGCTGCAGCTCACCAGGAGCACGCTAGGGCGGATGGGCGGGGCCATAGGGGCTCGGGAGCACGGCATTTGCGGCAATGGCGGCGAGCAGAGCACGGGCACGGCGGCGACCAGCAGCAGCAGCTAAAGGAGCTACAGAAGAGAGAGGAGGGGAGCGGAGCTCACTGTCGAGCTGTAGAGGATGGCAGCGGGCTCGGGGAGGCTTGGTGCAGGCGGTGCAGCGACGGCGATCTCGGCGGCCATAGATGGAGAATAAGGTCGAGGGCGTCGCTGTGGGCCGACTTGCATCGCGTGGCTCGACGGGGAGAGGTGGTCGACGGAGGCGAAGCGCGTCCATGGCGGCGTTCGAGAGAGAGAGGCGGAGAGGGAGAGGGAAGAATGGGGCGGCTAGGGTTCATCCCCGGGGTCGCGGGCGAGACCAAGTAGCCGCCCACGGCGACTGGAGCCGTGCGCTGTCGAGTAGGCAAGGGGGGGGGCAGCGCGCTCTGCGGTCGACAGCAGCACGGGAGGAGTAGTAGGAGGGAGACGACAGAGGAGTTGGGCTAGGCCTCCCTGTTGACTTAGGCCCAGGTACAGTGGGCCCTTTCCTTTTTCCCTTTTCCTTTTTCTGTTTTGCTTTTTCCAGTAGCTTTTGCGTTTATTTCTAGCCAAAAAATGACTTTGCAAAAATGTGCAACTGGTAGAAACAAATAGTAAGGATTATTGTGCACTGCCACAAAAAGTTTGGGGGCAAAATAATTTCAAATGGATTTTGTATTGCAATTAAAGTGCCAAAATGGTGCTGTTGACCCTGTTTTCATGATGTTAGAGTCATCTAGGGAAATTAGGTGATGTAGTTTTCCTGAACATAAATAGGTATGGAATATTTCCAAAATTATGAACTATTTAGTTTTCAAACTTTGAACAACTTTTATTTTCACCTCATATTTGAATGTCAATTTGAGTTGGAATTTGAAATGAGATATGATTCCAATGTGATCAAGCATTGTAATATGATGACTTGGCATGATTAACAGATGATCACTGTGCTTAATTACAGGGGGTGTTACATATCTCCTCCACTACAAGAAATCTCGTCCCGAGATTTAAGAGGTGGAGTAAGGGGTATCTTCGGGAAAACGGACCTTTGCAAGGCCGATTATCTGGTAGATAACTCAAAGAATGTGGCAGGAAGTATCTCTCGAATTAAAACTTAAGAAAACATCGAGAGTAAAGTAAGAAGGTACAATAAGAAGTTTCAAGCGGATAGACAATCGTTCGATGCCTGACATAGAGTGTGAAAGGGGGTTCAGAGCAACGGGAATAAGTATTGCGTTTGATACCAGACTAGATCATCTCTAGGAAGGTGGCTCGTGAATTACTTACGAGGCCAAGTGCAAAGGATACTTCGGAACCAAGGGTGTACATGAGAGTCAGGTTTCGATCCTGTGGAACGATGGTTAGTGTGGATTAAGAGTAGGAAGGGCGGTGACATCTTGCACGGTCACGATAACAAGACATGTCAGAGGATAGCTTGTAAGCTATGCCGGCAACAACGTCGGTACCAAGGGCGAGGGACGAAGAGAACCATTTTCCTGCTCGTTACAATGAGGCGGACCAATAGGCAAAGTTCTCGTCCATCGGTGGTTACCGAAATGTCATCAACAATAGTAACACGGTCTTCCTGACAGAGTTGTACACCGAAGTGTTTACATAAGCAGGGAATTATCACTGCTTAGATAAGTTAGATTACATGAAAGGTTAAACAGGCGAATGGAAAGGAAAATGTGATTATCAGATTAAACAGACCAATGGAAAGGAAAATGTGACTATACACAAGTATTAGGTGTATATCCTTCCGAAGGAAAAGAAGAGCATGATATACATGATAGGACAGCAAGTACAAAAATCATTTAGATAAAGGGTGAGGAAATTCATGATGTTACCCATACAACGATGTTTGGGATAATTGATCAAGAAACATTTAGCATTGCACTCCAATGTTCTTGTTGACATTTGGAATACCACAGTCATGCTTCGAGGTAGCAATAATTTGGTGTTTGAGGTAAAGATTGGGTCTGAAGATCATAAGAGATTCGCAAGGAACAATTTTAAGAGTAGCAAGGAAAACAAGGTATAACCAGAACATGACTAAGCCTGTGCTGGAAGGAACGCAAGGAGGTTGTCCATGTCAACACAAATCATCGAGGGGCAAGGATGGTATTTCTCACCATGAATTCGATTCATAACCTGGAAGAAGTCAAAATGTTGGCGATGATCATGACACATTTTGTCGAGAGGTTTTAAGAGGATGCAATCGAACAGCGATGGCATCAAGCAAGGGAATGACGAAGTGGAAAGTTATGGGATCAACAAATAAGATGCACGCTCGGAATCGGAGTTGCTTTTAAAGACAACCAAATGATGTTGAAAGCTCAACGTCAGCCTTGCTCACGGTCTGAAGAATTCGTGCACCAAAGAAGGACGAGGTAGCACGGTCAGAGGTAGCATGACAAGGATGTACCCGGTAGTCTAGGAATGACAAGATTAAGTTTAAATTTACCAGCAACAATTTACCAAGGCAGTGGATACAATTTACAAGAGGCATTATGTACCAGGGGAAGAACACACAAGATTTTTGAATGTGAAGGACATTGTCGGATAATAATCCAACAAAGGATTCGGCGGTCCACAAAAGAGCTGGTGTGAGTATCAGTACTCAACCAGAAGAAGAAAGAATGCAAAGGCATTTGTTCATAGAAACATATGAACAATTCGAGGCTTAACTACAAAGGAATTATGATTTCCAAATCGAGGGATCAGAAGCAGACGCTCTGATCAAGGATGAGTAAGTTGAATAGAACTAGATGGACAATCAATTGCAACTTAATTGGCCGAGAACCAACTCATGTTTAAAAAGTCGTCTGAGCCGGAAGGACGAATTCTAGGAATTAACTGATGATAGGGAGCATTCTCATACATATTGAATCGATAAGCTCAGAATGACAATGGCAAAGGATGTTAATGAATATTGCTAGACATATGCATTTAACCATAATGCAAGCAGGCAAGACTTTCCAAAGCAATAGGTTGCAGTGGATTCTCGGGAGATCAGATAGCATTTCAAGGTATTTTGGGAAACACATGAATAACTGGGGATGAACGGACGCCTGATAAGTGTGAGGAATTATCCGCAGTGCGGAAAGAAGCTATAAGGCAGTAGGCTCAAGGGATTCTTGGAACAATGGATGGTATTTCGGGGTATCTTGTAATAACAAGAGCAACTGGGAATGAAGATAGAAACGGCAAGGATGTGTGGTTATCCACGGGAATTTATCAGTGGTAGGGAGCTGCAAAAACAATGGGCACAAGGGTCTCGGGAAACATCGAGGAGTATCTTCGGAATCATATGGTGAATCATGCCAGCATCTGGAATGAGGGGGCTCTCCGGGAGCAAGTGGTTACGAGAGCCTAAAGTTAGAGCTAGCAAAAATTTAACCCGAATAGAAGAGAGATCAGAGTCCCAGAGTAAAGAAGAGGAATAAAAGATCCTAATACCACCCATTGGCAACGTGGGCCCGTAAGCCACATAGCCATGTTTGTAAAACAGTTAGACTAGACTCGACTTCGGCCAAGGAGTTGGAAAGGGGGCTACCTACAGGCAGTCGGCTCTGATACCAACTTGTGACGCCCCCGACTTAATCGTGCACTAATCATACACGCAAATGCACACGATCAGGCCTAAGGACTCACTTGAAGATATCACAACACGACTCTAAACACAAATAAAAGTCATACAAGCTTTATATTACAAGCCAGGGGCCTCGAGGGCTCGAATACATAAGCTTGAGTCATACAAGCATCAGCGGAAGCATCAGATATCTGAGTACAGACATAAAAGTTAAACAGATAAGCCTTAAGAAGGCGGGGCAAAATGACGACACTGGATCGAAAGGCGCAGGCCTCCTGCCTGGGTGCCTCCTATCTATTCCTGGTCGTCGGCGGTCTCCACGTAGTAGTACTCTCCACCCGAGGGGTAGTAGTAGTCGACGACAGGGGCAGCTGGCTCCGGGTCTCCGTCATCTGGTCGCAGCAATCAGGTATGGGGAAAAACGGAAGCAAAGCAACCGTGAGTACTCATCCAAAGTACTCACAAGACTTACATCAGAACTATTCTACTTATGCATCGGTATCAAAGAAGGGTTGTATCAATGGGCTGGACTGCAGAAATGCCAGAATAGAGGGAAGGCCTAGCCTATCGAAGACTAGCATCTTCAGCGTCTTGCAGCATTAGAAGAGTGTAGATTAGTACATAAATATAGTAGTAGCAACAAGTAGCAACAACGCCCAGAGATCCTTCCTTGACTCCCTGCGAGAAAGCGATCCCGGAGCTAACATATTCAAACCATTTCTAGTTGTAGGAGATCGGGATATTTTCCAAGCGTCCTGTTACCGTGGACACGGCTATTCGAATAGATATACTTCCCTGCAAGGGTGCACCAACTTACCCAACACGCTCGATTAACTCTGGCCGGACACACTTTCTCGGTCCATACCCGGCCTCAGTTGATCGACACGTCGTAGCCCTACCTAGGCTCAACAGAGAGGCCAGCACGCCGGTCTACCTCCTAAGCACTCAGGGGTCTTGAGCCCATCGCCCTTTGCACTCCTGCGCGTTGCGTACGCGGCCGGTGAGCAGACCTAGCCCCCTTAATACAAGCGCAGGCTTTCCGAGTCCAACCAGGCGCGCGCCGCTCAACTGCTGACATCTGGAGAGCTTCGGCTGATACATACGATGCCGAGTGCCCATACTTATTCCCGCATGGTGGTTAGTGCGATAAGGCCAGAGGCCTACTCAGATAACATATCCTAACCCTTTAGTGCTCTGGGAGCTCGCGGTGACAATCAGCGATCCATGATCTGTGGTCCCGTCGCCCCGTCTCGTGGACTTACGGCAAGGGCTAGGAATGCCCGGCCGTGCCATGTAATCATCACACGGGTACCCTCCTGGTCATCCCGATTCCACATCACTCGCGGGTACCCCTCGGGGCCGACCCGACTTTATCAAGTAACTGTAGGTAAAAGTCATGGTAACCGTGTGTTCATCACATCAAGGGGAATCCGAGGAATCACCCTCGTTGGAATCCTACTCGATGTAATCCGTCAAGGAGAACCAGCAGGAATCACCCTCGATGATCCACACTTGAGGGGTTGCACGAAAGAGTCATCATCGCGAAGGGGAGAGTGAGGAATCACCCTCTGGAATCACCACCGATGTGCTATACTACAGAGATATCATCAGGAGTGCAGTATGAGGTATTACCCTCGACACTCGACAGTAGCCCTACAGAGTCGTACAACTAAGGGGGGTGTGCGGTGATGTGTCGGTCTCTGCACATCGATCTCAATGATCGAGGCACTGGTAACAAAGCGGGGCAACATGGACAAGGGTGAGGGGTCACTGATGGATCACTATCCAACCTATTCTAAGCAGTTTAGGATGACATATAAAGTAACAATAGCAGGTTACAAAAGCAGGCTATGCATCAGAATAGGAGCAATCAATTACAGTAGAAAATTCTAATGCAAGCATGGGAGAGAAAGAATAGGCGATATTGGAATGATCAAGGAGGTTTGCTTGCCTGGAAGCTCTGCTGAAAAGGTCTGGTCGTCAGGGGCGTAGTCGTACTCGGCAACAGCGTCGGTCTCGGGGTCTACCGAAGAGAAGAGGGGGAAGAAACAATAAATAAAAGCTAACAATGCAACACAGATGCATAGCATGGCAGTATGCTGTGCTAGGGGTGACGTAATGCAGCACTACACGTTGCAGGCCGAGCGGGAAAATATCTGGGGATATTTTCCCGGCCTTAGGCAGTTTTCGGACAGTTGATCCGGAGGGGAAGGTTCCATGTTTGCAGTTTTGTGGGCATGTGACAGGTAAACGGAGGGCATATTTGGATTCGTCTCGTTTTTCTGATCAACTTTCATGTAGAAAACTTTTTGATCCGAGCTACGGTTTATTTTCTATGATTTTTCAAAGTTTTAAACATCTTCTTAAATTGTTTTAATTAATTAAATTTGACAGAAAGGGAAATATGACATCAGCATGAGGTCAGGGTGACGTCGGCAGTCAACCTAGCTGGTCCAGGTCAAACCTGACAGCTGGGTCCCACATGTGAGTGACTCTGAGCTAACTAGGGATTATTTAAACTAATTAAAGATTAATTAGGGGGTGGGGCCCCACTGTCAGTGGCTGATTAACTTAACAGAGTAATTAGCAAAATAATTAGCATTTTTATTATTCATAAAATCGTTTTGAATAGGTGGGGGCCCGCATGTAAGTGACTATGCAAGCCCAGTCAGTAGGGCTGACTTGGTCAACCGGGTCAACGGACCCACTGGGCCACTGGTCAGTGTCCCAGGCGGTGCCACGTGGGCACCATGTCAGCGCGGGCTGCCGGAGTAGCTCCGGCGAGCCTAAAACGCGGAGGCGAGCTACGGCCATCGCCGGAATTTCGCTGTGGTGGGTCATTTAGGGCGCGGTTAGGCTCTTTCGATCGGCTACTCCGTCGCGCGTCGAACGGTGGTGGCCGCAGCGGCTGAGGTGGTCGGGAAGGGCGCCAGCGACGAGCCGTGGCGGCGGCTGCTCTCGGACCCGAACGGAAATGCGGCTGCGGGGCGTTTTTGAGCGCGCGAACTAGCTAGGCGGGGGCTGCAGCTCACCAGGAGCACGCTAGGGCGGATGGGCGAGGCCGTAGGGGCTCGGGAGCACGGCATTTGCGGCAATGGTGGTGAGCAGAGCACGGGCACGGCAGCGACCAGCAGCAGTAGCTAAAGGAGCTGCAGAAGAGAGAGGAGGGGAGCGGAGCTCACTGCGGAGCTGTAGAGGATGGCAGCGGGCTCGGGGAGGCTTGGTGCAAGCGGTGCGGCGACAGCGATCTCAGCGACCGTAGATGGAGAAGAAGGTCGAGGGCCTCGCTGTGGGCCGACTGGCGTTGCGTGGCTCGATGGGGAGAGGTGGTCAACAGAGGTGAAGCGCGTAGACACGATGGAGAGGCGAGGAGGGCACGGTGGCCGCGAGCTCAACGGAGCGCGTCCATGGCGGCGTTCGGGAGAGAGAGGCAGAGAGGGAGAGGGAAGAATGGGGCGGCTAGGGTTCGTCCCCAGGGTCGCGGGCGAGACCAAGTAGCCGCCCACGGCGACTGGAGCCGTGCGCTGTAGAGTAGGCGAGGGGGGAGCCGGAGCATGCGCGTGCTCTGCGGTCGACAACAGCGTGGGAGGAGCAGTAGGACGGAGACGACAGAGGAGTTGGGCTGGGCCTCCCTGTTGACTTAGGCCCAGGTACAGTGGGCTCTTTCCTTTTTACCTTTTCCTTTTTCTATTTTTCTTTTTCCAGTAGCTTTTGTATTTATTTCTAGCCAACAAATGACTTTGCAAAAATGTGCAACTTGTAGAAACATATAGTAAGGATTATTGTGCACTGCCACAAAAAGTTTGGGGGCAAAATAATATCAAATGGATTTTGTATTGCAATTAAAGTGCCAAAATGGTGCTGTTGACCCTGTTTTCATGATGTTAGAGTCATCTAGGGAAATTAGGTGATGTGGTTTTCCTGAACATAAATAGTTATGGAATATTTCCAAAATTATGAACTATTTAGTTTTCAAACTTTGAACAACTTTTATTTTCACCTCATATTTGAATTTCAATTTGAGTTGGAATTTGAAATGAGATATGATTCCAATGTGATCAAGCATTGTATTTGATGATGACTTGGCATGATTAACAGATGATCACTATGCTTAATTACAGGGGGTGTTACAGCAAGATGACATGATGTAGACAAAGCAAACTCATGCATGAATAAACCCCATCTTTTTACCCTTAATAGCAACGATACGTACGTATCATGTCCCTTTCTGTCACTGGGATTCAGCACCGCAAGATCGAACACATTACAAAGCACCTCTTCCCATGGCAAGATAAATCAATCTAGTTGGCCAAACCAAATCAATAGATCGGAGAAGAAATACGAAGCTATAATAATCATGCATAAAAGAGATCAGAGAAGACTCAAATAATATTCATGGATAATCTGATCATAAACTCACAATTCATCGGATCCCAACAAACACACCGCAAAAAGTGATTACATCAGATAGAACTCCAAGAACATTGAGGAGAACATTGTATTGAAGATCAAAAAGAGAGAAGAAGCCATCTAGCTACTAACTATGGACCCGAAGGTCTGTGGTAAACTACTCATGCATCATCGGAAGGGCAGCAAGGTTGATGTAGAGCCCCTCCATCATTGATTCCCCCTCTGGCGGAGTGCTGGAAAAGGCCCCCAGATGGGATCTCTCGAGAACAGAAGCTTGCGGTGGCGGAAAAAGTATTTTGTGGACTCCCCTGTTGGTTTCCCGTTTTTTTGGAATTTATAGTGGTGGAATTAGGTCAAAAGAGGCAGAGGTGGGCCCATGAGGCACCAGGGCGTGCCTGCCCCCCCCCCCCCCCCAGGTGTGCCCTGGTGGCTCGTGGCCACCTCCTGGGTCTTCTGGCCTCCTCCCGAAGCTTCTAGTGTTTGTTATGTCCAGAAAAAAATCTCCAAAAAGTTTCGTGGCATTTGGAGTTCGTTTGGTATTGATATTCTGTAAAACCAAAAACAGGCAGAAAATAGCAACTGGCACTGGGCACTAAGTTAATAGGTTAGTCCCAAAAAATGATATATAATTGCTTGTAAATGTATATAAAACATCCAAGACTGATAATATAACAGCATGGAACAATCAAAAATTATAGATACGTTGGAGACGTAACAGGGTTCAAATCTGAAATCATGCACTCGGGCCCTAGTGACAAGCATTAAGCATAGCAAAGTCATAGCAACATCAATCTCAGAACATAGTGGATACTAGGGATCAAGCCCTAACAAATTGACTCGATTACATGATAAATCTCATCCAACCCATCACCATCCATCAAGCCTACGGAGAAATTACTCACACCCGGTGGTGAGCATCATGAAATTGGTGATGGAGGATGGTTGATGATGATGATGGCGACGAATCCCCCTCTCCGGAGCCTCGAACGGAGTCCAGATCAGCCCTCTCGATGAAGAACAGGAGGTGGCGGCGGCTCCGTATTGTAAAACGTGATGAAACTTCTTTTATTTTTTCTCCGGGAAAGAGAATTTATAGCGTTGGAATTAGGTCAGAAGGACCTCTGTGGGCCCCACAAGGTATCCCGGCACGCCCCCTGGGGGTCGCGCCCTGTTGCTTGTGAGCAACAGGGGCCCCCTCTCCAGTTGATTCTTGCGCCAATATTTTTTATATATTCCATAAAAATGTCCAATTCCGAGAACTTTGATTTCTGCACAAAAAACAACACCATGGTAGTTCTGTTGAAAATAGCGTCAGTCCGGGTTAGTTCCATTCAAATCATGCAAATTAGAGTCCAAAACAGAGCAAAAGTGTTTGGAAAAGTAGATACGACAGAGACGTATCAACTCCCCCAAGCTTAACTCATTGCTTGTCCTCAAGCAATTCAGTTGACAAACTGAAAGTGATAAAGAAAAACTTTTACGAACTCTTTTGTTCTTGTATCCATATATAAGCTTAAATAGCACACAAGTTTTCAGCAAAGATCATGAACTAACCACGCAAATGATAACACTTAGAAACTACATTTACTCATATCAATGGCATAATCAACAAGTGAGCAATAATAACATATCTCAAATGCCAACAATTTGTCAAAACAATCATGATATAATATGATAACATTGTATCTCGCTAGCCCTTTCTGAGACTGTGGCACCCCGACTCAGAGGATCGGTTTACCCAGTGTTTCCAACCCGAACACACAACAACTTCGAACAGAACAGAACTGATTTTTATTGATATTCTTCGAGTACAAGCTCGTAATTTACATCGATAACGAGGCCAGAAGCACAACACGTGCTATGACAATATCTACATTATTTATGGAACATAGCAAGGCCTCGGTACTACTAGGTGATTCTACGACGTAGCGGAACATAGCGCGGAAAACTCCATTCCACAGGGACACTGCTGGGACACGGCCTAGTTAGCGTAGCACGAACCTTCGGGACCTCCGTCCTTGGCTTCTCCTGCATCTGGCATGACACGCCAGGTGAGTACTTGGAATGTACTCGCAAGCTCACAGCAACCAAAACAATGCAGCAAACAACAGCATGGCAATGATCATATTAAGTGCTTAAGTTGCTTACTTACTGTTACCGAATATCAACTTACTCTCTTCCGGGTTGTCCCACAACCCTCGAGATACTCATGATCCATTGAGCACTTCCAAACATAAGACAAGTTCTTCCATCATTATTATTATTATGGTTTTAATACTTCCATTACCAGTAAGATAGTTTATCATGAATAAACTAGTATGGCAGTAGTTATGCAACAATATAATTTACTATGAATTATCACATATTAAAATAATGCAAATAATTCAATTAATAAACCAATACTATTGACATGCTTCATGTAATGGATGATGTGGCTTGCCTTGCTCAGTTGGGTTGTCCACAAACTCCTGGTCTTCAAAACCAAAATGATTTCCTTCTGAAAATATTTTAAAATAGCAAAGGAAAATGTCACATAAAGCATTTCTGTTCACCAGAAATTCTGTACATGTTAGAAAAATACCAAAATTTACCAAAAAATAGAGAGGCTCAAGGCAAAACCAATGCAAAAAGAATCAATTGATTTGGACTTGTGGATAAAAAGTTATGGATGGTCAAAGTTTCTGGTCAAATCTTATTTAAAAACAGAAAATAGAAAAACCCACAGAGGGCCACGTCGATGGCGTAAAGTGGAGGGGCGCCACCACTTACCGCTTTGGCGCGCGGGGGTGAGCCGCTGACGGGTGGGCCCCTCTGTCCGATTTAAAAGGGGGAGAGAGAGAACAGAGCGCTGCGGCTCTACGGCGATGGTCGCCGACGATGCAGACGACGGCGAGGTCAGGAGAGGGCAGGGATGGAATGAGCTCACGAAGACGAGGGCATACGTACCCGCAGCGTGACGAGAGGTGGCTGGACGACGTCGTCTCTTTCCTCTCCGGCGGCGGCTGCTCTCAGGTGTCGCCGGAGACGGCAATTCCGGCAGGGTTCTGGTCGGGTAAGAGGTCGGGGAGAGTCGTGGCGGTGCGGTGAGCTCGAATATGGAGTCGGGCAAGGTTGGGGTGGAGTGGAGTGGGCGATGGCTGAGTGGGGATCGGCGGCGGTACTCCGGCGAACAACGAGGCCAGAGGGCCTCTCGGCCTTGGCTCGGTGCCCTAGTGGTCGATAGGAGGTGGAGGGAGTGGGGATGAGGTATTGGGAGAGCTCAGGCGCTGCTATTTATAGGCGGGTGGAGGATGGCCGAGCCGCAAGCCGCCGCAGTTGAGCTGGCGCCGGAAGGACGGCGAGCTGGCTGGCACGGCATGGGTGAAGTGATGGAGGAGGGCAGGGGAAGTTATTGCGCACAGTGGCGACACGCGCGGAAGACGACGGCCAGCGAGGCCACAGTACCCGCACGGGCGCCACAGTGGCCGCGTGCGGTGGCGCCCGGCGGGAGCGATTCCGGCGAGGGGAAGGCTCAGGAGTGAGGTACGTGGGTGGCAGCGACGACGTCGGCACCACCGGACAACGTACGGCAACGCGGGGTGGCCTGAGTGATCACATCAGACGCGGGCAGTGCACAGAGCGCGTGCACAGGCATGCCAGTGCCGTGCTCACCACGGGTACTGGCACCTGGAGGCCACGCACGCCTGGTGCACCTTGTCCACTGCGTCGACCATCGATCACTTAGCCTCCTTGTGCCACTGGCTCGACTAGGTGCACTCTGGTTTGAAGTGTAACTTCAACAACAGTTTCTGCCAGTAACTTTGGGAGAGATCTGGAGAGAAGATGAGCTGGAGATGAAGCCAGTGGAGATGTCTGGAGTGGTCTAGGTTGGAATGACTACAAGCTGGCCAAATTTGAGAAACTTTCATCAGAATTTGGACATGGTTCATGCACAACAGCTATACTGAACCAGAAACTTAGTGAGGATGTTGCACTCACATGAGTAGTCTTCTGGAGCTGAAATTTGGTGTGTGAGGGTTATTTGGCAATGCCAAGATGCCATAAAAATTTCAGCTCAAATGGATACCTCTAGCTGGTACTTCCTTCACAGAGGTTTGAACTGAACAGAAACTTGGCAGAATATTTCTGCTGAAAATTTGTACAGGACAAGGAGATGTTTTTGGATATTGTGGGAATATATGTTCCCTAGTATCTCAGGGAATTATTTGGGAATTGTCTGAGTTAAGGAAATATGGGTTGCTTCACAAAGGGCCAGTGCTGTCCAGAAGATAAATGGAATATTCTGGACAAAATTTTATACTGGACCATGAAATGTTTTTGAAGATTGTGGGAATAGATGATGACAAGAAGGTGTGGTATTAATTTGGGATTTTTCTGATCATCAGAACTATAGGTTGCTTCACAACCCATAGTGAAGACAAATTTTCCCAAAGGAGCAAATGAATTATTTTGAAAAGAATAAGAATTGGAATTTGATCCAGAAGGTGTGTGACAAGATTTTGGCAAGATGTTGAGGGCTTTGGATTGCTTAGATAGAAATTCAAAAGTTTCCCAAGACCAAAGTCAACTGAGAAGATTCAAAAACCATCCAAATTGAAAATAAAACCAGAAAAGTTTTGAAAAGAAAAAGTTGCCAAAAACCAGGGTGTCACAGAGAATGCAAAACATAAATGCAATGCACCTCCAAAGTTCAAGCAGCGACTAAACATTGTAATTCAGGGTAGAAGAGATCCAGTCATGATTTACCCAACATTAACTGTACTCAATGCATAAGAATGACAATAGTGCTCTCAGGATTGGTGCTTAAAATGAGAAGGTGATGACACAACGATAAAAGTAAAATAACATAAAAGTAAATGGATAGGCCCTTCGCAGAGGGAAGCAGAGATTTGCAGAGGTGCTAGAGCTAGAAGCTTAAATCAGAGATGAAAACAATTTTGAGAGGTGTACTTTTCCTGTCAACATCACGACCGAGGATTTTCAATATCTTCCATGCTAAACACATTATCGGCGGTTCCCAAGCGGAAAGGTAAAGTTTACTCCCCCTCCACCATACAAACACATGCCATGGCTAGCCGAATTCACGGGTGCCCTCCAAATGATCAAATTTTGGGGGGGGGGTTTGTTTTATTATATTTTTATTTATTTTGATTATAGGAAAGGGCATCCCAATTACCAGCCTCTCTCGTGCAATGACAAGTGAATAAACACTCATCTTGAGAATAACCCGCTTAGCATGGAAGATACTGACCACCCCCTGTCGCTCCACGAGCGGTACAGGCACACAAAACAAATGTTTATTTGAATGATTAGAGGTGGCACATGCAAATTTACTTGGAACGGCAGAGTAATATTGCATATAGGTAGATATAGTGGACTCATCTGGAACAACTTTGGTTTAAGGATTGTGGATGAACAAGCAGTATTCCCGCCTAGTACAAGCGAAGGCTAGCAAATAGATTGAGAAGTGACCAACTAGAGAGCGAAAACGGTCATAATCATGCATTGAGAATAATTAACATTGAATACTAGCATGAGTAGGATATAAACACCCTGAACATAAATATCGTGAAGACTGCATTGGTTTTGAATCAACTACATGCGTCAACATGTGCCAAGTCAGGCCACTTGAAACATTCAGAGGAGGATACCATACTAACATACAACATCATAATCATTTTAATGCATGCTGACATCCAAGATAAATCATTATCCACTCCTAGCTACTTAAGCATGGCATGAGCAACTATAATCTCTAATTGTCATCACAAACATGTTTACTCATAATATGCTGAATCATGGATACTGATATGTCTCCAACGTATCTATAATTTATGAAGTATTCATGCCATGGTTACAACAATTTTATATGGTTTTGGTATGATTTGAATGGAACTAACCCGGACTGACGCTGTTTTCAGCAGAACTACTGTGGTGTTGTTTTTTGTGCAGAAATAAAAGTTCTCGGATTGGGCTGAAATTTTTTGGTGATTTTTTATGGACCAAAAGAGACCCCAGAAGCTTTGAGGACGGACCAGAAACCTCACAAGGAAGCGACAAGCCTGGGGGCGCGCCTACCGAGCTTGTCGCTCCCTCGTGGCCCCCTGGCATGATTCCAACGCTGAAAAATCCTATAAATATAGAAAACCCCGAAACTAAACCTAGAACTTCCACGCCGCCGCCGCAAGCCTCTGTTCCGAAGCGATCTCATCTAGAGCCATGTTCCGGCACTCTGCCGGAGGCGGAAATCATCACCAGAGGCCATCTTCATCATCCCGGTGGTCTCCATGACAAGGAGGGAGTAGTTCACCCTCGGGGCTGAGGGTATATACTGATGTCTACTACACAACTTATTCTTGTAGACTCGTGTTGGGCCTCCAAGTGCAGAGTTTTGTAGGACAGTAGCAATTTTCCCTCTAGTGGATGACCTAAGGTTTATCAATCCGTGGGAGGCGTAGGATGAAGATGGTCTCTCTCAAACAACCCTGCAACCAAATACAAGAAATCTCTTGTGTACCCAACACACCCGATACAATGGTAAATTGTATAGGTGCACTAGTTCGGTGAAGAGATGGTGATACAAGTGTAGTATGGATAGTAGAAATAGGTTTTTATAATCTGAAAATAAAAAAACAGCAAGGTAGCAAGTAATAAAAGTGAGCACAAATGGTATTGCAATGCTTGAAAACAAGGCCTAGGGTTCATACTTTCACTAGTGCAATCTCTCAACAAAGCTAACATAATTGGATCATATAACAATCCCTCAACGTGCGATAAAGAATCACTCCAAAGTTCCTATTCGCAGAAAACATAAGATAGAAATTGTTGTAGGGTACGAAACCACCTCAAAGTTATCTTTTCCGATCAATCTATTGAGCCATCCCTATAAGCGTCACGAACAGCCCTAGAGTTCGTACTAAAATAACACCATATGATACGCATCAACCAAATCTAATGTCACCTAGATACCTCAATGTCACCACAAGTATCCATGAGTCAATTATACAATACGCATCAAACAACTTCATAATCATAATATTCAATCCAACACAAAGAACTTCAAAGAGTGCCCCAAGATTTCTACCGGAGAAAGTAGGACGAAAACGTGCATCAACCCCTCTGCATAGATTACCCTAATGTCACCTCGGGAATCCGCGAGTTGAGTGCCAAAACATATATCAAGTGAATCAATATAATACCCCATTGTCACCGCGAGTATTCATATGCAAGACATACATCAAGTGTTCTCAAATCCATAAAAATATTCAATCCGATAATAGTGAAACCTCAAAGGTAAAAACTCAATTCATCACAACAAGATAGAGAGGGAGAAACATCATATGATCCAACTATATTAACAAAGCTCACGGTACATCAAGATCGTGCCAAATCAAGAACACGAGAGAGAGAGAGAGAGAGAGAGAGAGAGATCAAACACATAGCTACTAGTACATACCCTCAGCCCCGAGAGTTAACTACTCCCTCCTCGTCACGGAGACCGCCGGGATGATGAAGATGGCCTCCGGTGATGATTCCCCCCTCCGGCAGGGTGCCGGAAAAGGGCTGTAGATGAGATCGTGGAGGTACAGAGGCTTGCGGTGGCGGAGTCGAAGTTCTAGGGTTATTTCTGGGGGTTTATGAATATATAGGATTTTTTGGCGTTGGAATCACGCAAAGAGGAGCCACAGGGGGCCCACGAGGCACCAAGGCGTGCCTGGGGGGGTGGCGTGTCCAGGTGGCTCGTGAGGCCCCTGTGGGTCTTCTGCTGCTCCCCTGAAGCTTCCTGGGTCTGTTTCCTTCCAGAAAAAATCGTTAAAAAGTTTCGCTGCATTTGGACTTCATTTGATATGGATTTTCTGGAAAACCAAAAACAAGCAGAACACATCAACTGGCACTGGGCACTAGGTCAATATGTTAGTCCATGAAAATCATATAAAATCCATATAAAAGTGCACCAAAATCATACAAAACAATAATAAACATGGCATGAATACTTCATAAATTATAGATACGTTGGAGACGTATCATGTACCAGTAGCTATGTGTTTGATCTCTCTCTCTCTCGTGTTCTTGATTTGGCACGATCTTGATGTATCGCGAGCTTTGTTAATATAGTTGGATCATATGGTGTTTCTTCCCTCTCTATTTCTTGTGATGAATTGAGTCTTTCCCTTTGAAGTTTCGTTATTGTCGGACTTTGAATATTTCAGATTTGAGAACACTTGATGTATGTCTTGCATGTGGATACCCATGGTGACATTGGGGTATTCTATTGAGTTACTTGATGTATGTTTTGGTGATCAACTCACGGATTCCCGTGACCTTGGGGTAATCTAGGCATAGGGGTTGGTTGCACGTTTTCGTCTTCTTTTCTCCGATAGAAACTTTGGGGTACTCTTTGAAGTTCTTTGTGTGGATTGAATATTATGAATCTGAAGTATTGGGTGTGTTGGGGACACAAGAGATTTCATGTATTTGATTGCAGGGTTGTTTGAGAGAGACCATCTTCATCCTACGCCTCCCACGGATTGATAAACCTTAGGTCATCCACTTGAGGGAAATTTGCTACTGTCATACAAAACTCTACACTTGGAGGCCCAACAATGTCTACAAGAATAAAACTTACGTAGTAGACATCAAGCTCTTTTCTGGCGCCGTTGCCGGGGAGGTGAGTGCTTGAAGGTATATCTTTAGATCTTGCAATTGAATCTTTTAGTTTCTTACTTACTCACTAGTTTGGTTTTATAAAAGAAAACTAAAAAAATGGAATTGAGTTTGCCTCAAATGCTTCATCTTTATAATATCTTTCTTGAAAATGATGCATCGGAAAATTGTGCCAAAGTGTTAGAAGAAGAATTCAATAAAATGTTTGGCATAAAATCTTTGAGTGATAAGCATGATTGCAATGTTGTTAGTATGAATTCTTTGAATATCCATGATGCTAATGATATGCAAAGCCATAAGCTTGGGGATGCTATGTTTGACGAAGATGATCTTTTTAGTCCCCCTAGTTTTGATGAGCAAATTTATTATGATGATTGCATGCCTCCTATCTATGATGATTACAATGATGAAAGTGGGTTTGGAAGAGTGTCAACTTTATGTAATAATGATCCCACTATTTTGGAGGGTGTTGAATCTTATTGGAATAATGATAAAAGTGGATTTGGAGACGTCATGACTTTTTAGTGATGAATCCACTATTTTGGAAGAGGTTTCAATTGATTATGACAGTAAAGTTGCTCTCTATGATGATTCTTGTGATGGCATGTATGCTATAAAGAGTAATAATAACCATGAAACTTGCCATCATGATTTTAATGTTCAATCTGGTTATGTCAATCAAGTATCTCATGACAGTTATTTTGTTGAATTTGCTCCCACTATTATTGATGAGAATAGATTTGCTTATGTGGAGAGTAATAAAAATTCTATGCTTGTGGGTCATGAAAAGAATGCTTTATGTGATAGCTATATTGTTGAATTCATTCATGATTCTACTGAAAATTATTATGAGATAGGATCATATGCTTGTAGGTGTTGCAATAATATCAAGTTTCCTCTCTATGTGTTGAAAGTTTTGAAGTTATACTTGTTTTGCCTTCCTATGCTAGTTGATTCTTGCTCCCATAAATTGTTTGCTCACAAAATCCCTATGCATAGGAAGTGTGTTAGGCTTAAATGTGCTAGTCATATGATTCATGATGCTCTCTTTATGTTACAATTACTATTCTTATGCGAGCATCATTGAAATCATCATGCCTAGCTAAAAGGCATTAAAGAAAAGCGCTTGTTGGGAGACAACCCAATATTTATTCCTACTATTTTCGTGTGTTCACATGATTAAGCTACTGTATTAATCATGTCTTATTTGTTTTCTTTCAATAATGTGCCAAGTGAAGCCTTTGGGATAGTGTGGATGCTTGTTGATTTGATTCTGTGCAAAAACAGAAACTTTTGCGTCCAGTTCTGGAATTTCTATTATGTACTGGAGCGTGAGAAATTCTGAATTTTTTACACAGTATTGGGTTACACATTTTTTACGTTTTCCAAATTTTTCAGAATTTTTGGAGGTACATAAGTATGCTTTTTAATTCGCTCACTACATGCTGTTCTGTTTTTGACAGATTCTGTTTTTATTGCATAGTTTCCTTGTTTTACTGTTTCCATAGCTTATATTGAGTAATACAAATTGTGGAAATGATAGAATACAGTAGGTATTATGTGAGAACAATTATGAATCTTGTCTTGATAGTACCAAAGTGAATGATTTATTTTCATACTAACCTATCTCACGGAGTTCCGTTAAGTTTTATGTGATTGAAGTTTTCAAGTTTTGGGTGAGATGACGATTTGAGGAGAATAAGGAGAGGCAAGAACCTAATCTTGGGGATGCCCAAGGCACCCCAAGGTAATATTCAAGGAAGACTCAAGCGTCTAAGCTTGGGGATTCCCCGGAAGGCATCCCCTCTTCCGTCTTGAACACTATCGGTAACCTCACTCGGAGCTATATTTTTATTCGTCACATAATATTAGTTTTGCTTGGAGCGTCATTTTATTTTGTTGAGATTTGGTTGCTGTTATTAATAATCATGTTTTGTATCTTTTAGTTCTATAAAATGCCAATTATAGCTTTTACCGTGCTCAGTTTGCAAGTTTATGTGTTGCTGTTTGAAAACAGAAAGTTTTTTGTTATGTCCTGAATTTATGTGAATTGTCAGAACATGAAAAAAATCTGAAATTTGTACACAGTAAGAATGCATGAGTTCTCTATCACGTGATTATTTTTCAGAATTTTTTGAGTTAGGGAATTATGAATTTTTATTCCCCCTTTACAAACTGTTCTGTTTTGGCAGATTGCTGTTATAGTTGCATTGTTTGCATATGTTTGCTTGTTTAATGTTTCCATTTGTGGATAGGAGTATTAAATATGCAGAGGCATTTAGTATGCAATGTTTAATTATAATTTTAGTGATTTGCTACAGTAGAGAATGTTAAGGTTTTGAGTTGATTTATACTAACTTATCTCACGAGTTCTTTTTGAGTTTTGTGTGGATGAAGTTTTTAAGATTTAGGAGAAGCCATGATATGCGAGGAATTAAGGAGACACAAGAGCTCAAGTGTGGGGATGCACAAGGCACCCCAAGATAACATTCCAAAAAGTCTCAAGCAACTAAGCTTGGGGATGCCCCGGTAGGCATCCCACCTTTCTTCATCAACACCTATCGGTTAGCCTAAGTTTTTACTTGTTCACATGATATGTGCTATTCTTGGAGTGTCCTTTTATTTTCATTTTGTTTGCTGTTTGAATAAAATACTTAGACATGAAAGTTTTTATTGAGAGAGAGTCTTCACATAGCTACCCATTCACTTAACTACTGTTTGTTCTTCACTTATATCTTCTGGAGTAGTTTGTCATTTACTCTCGTGCTTCACTTATATCCCAAGAGTAAATTGTTGAATGAATTGAATATCATAAAGTTGAAATTATATGTGCTTCATATGCTTGTCCCATGGGGAGTAGTGACTTCACATAAAAGAAGTATAAATGGTAAAATTTATTGAAAGTTAGCAAACACAGCATTGGTCACTTGAACAATTCATGAAAGAATGTTGAAGGAAGAGAGATTTCACATATAAATATACTATCTTGGACATCTTCTATGATTATGAGCCCCCATTAATTATTTTCAAACTTGATCAAGTAGTTGATGTTGGACAAGGAAGACAACATAATGGGTTATGTTTGTTTATATTCACATAGATGTTATATTGTCATGGATCCTCTAACATTTGGTGCTTGCTCATAATCTTTTGCTAGCCAAAATTTCGTACTAAGTAGAAATACTACTTGTGCATCCAAAAACCCTTAAACCCAGTTTCTTATCATGAGAGTCCACCATACCTACCTATGGATTCAATAAGATCCTTCAAGTAAGTTGTCATCAGTGCAAAAGCAATAAAAATTGCTTCTAAATATGTATGATCTTTTATTGTAAGGGGAAATAAGCTTTGTACTAACTTGTGATGGTGAAGAAATAAAAGCGACAAACTGCATAATAAAGGTTACTATCACAAGGGGCAATATAAAGTGACGTTCCTTTGCATTAAGAGCTTGCACATCCAAAAATAAAATGCGCATGACAACCTCTGCTTCCCTCTGCAAAGGGCATATCTTTTACTTTATGTATTTACTTTTATGCAAGAGTCAATAGCTCTCTTCTCTATTCTATTTTTATTTTCTCTCTTGGCAAGCATCATGTGGTGGGGAAAGATCCAGGCACATATATCCAGTTGAATATAGGTGATCATGAGTTATTATTGTTGACATTATCTCTATGATAAGTAAGTTGGGAGGCGAAACATTAAGCCCCTATCTTCCTATGTGTTTGACTGAAACGGTTTGTTCTAAAAATATGCTTTGAGTGTCAGCAATCATGGAAGACAATATGATAGTTGAGTATGCGGAATTTGCTAAATAAAAGCTCTTACATAGACCCTTCCTGAAAATAAGATGAATTGCAATTGTTTGATCACTAAGAACATAGTTTGTTAGTTTTCAAAAAAGTTTATGATCTATACTTTAACATGTGAATTGCTTGCTACTTGATCATGAGAAGTTTTATGAGATGAGCTACATTTTATGATATATAATGATGCTGGAAAAAGTGATTGGAATTATCATTGATCAAACTTATGCAGTATGCTAGCATTCACACTTCATAAATTATTTCTTTTATCATTTACCTACTCGAGGACGAGCAGGAATTAAGCTTGGGGATGCTGATATGTCTCCAACGTATCTATAATTTATGAAGTATTCATGCCATGTTTACAACAATTTTATATAGTTTTGGTATGATTTGAATGGAACTAATCCGGACTGACGCTGTTTTCAGCAGAACTACCGTGGTGTTGTTTTTTGTGCAGAAATAAATTTCTCGGATTGGGCTAAAAAATTACGGTGATTTTTTATGGACCAAAAGAGACCCCCGAAGCTTCGAGGAAGGACCTGAAACCTCACGAGGAAGCGACAAGCCTGGGGGGCGTGCCCTCCCCCTAGGGCGCGCATACCGAGCTTGTCGCTCCCTCGTGGGCCCCCCTGGCGTGATTCCAATGTTGAAAAATCCTATAAATATAGAAAACCCCGAAACTAAACCTAGAACTTCCACGCCGCCGCTGCAAGCCTCTGTTCCAAAGCGATCTCATCCGGATCCCTGCTCCGGCACTCTGCAGGAGGGGGAAATCATCACCGGAGGCCATCTTCATCATCCCGGCGGTCTCCATGACGAGGAGTGAGTAGTTCACCCTCGGGGCTGAGGGTATGTACCAGTAGCTATGTGTTTGATCTCTCTCTCTCGTGTTCTTGATTTGGCATGATCTTGATGTATTGCGAGCTTTGTTAATATAGTTGGATCATATGGTGTTTCTTCCCTCTCTATCTTCTTGTGATGAATTGAGTCTTTCTTTTTGAAGTTTCGTTATTGTCGGATTGAATATTTCAGATTTGAGAACACTTGATGTATGTCTTGCATGTGGATACCCGTGGTGACAATGGGGTATTCTATTGAGTTACTTGATGTATGTTTTGGCGATCAACTCGCGGATTTTCGTGACCTTGGGGCAATCTAGGCATAGGGGTTGGTTGCACGTTTTCATCTTCTTTTCTCCGATAGAAACTTTGGGGTACTCTTTGAAGTTCTTTGTGTGGATTGAATATTATGAATCTAAAGTTGTTTTGTGATGACCCACAAGTATAGGGGATCAATCGTAGTCCTTTCGATAAGTAAGAGTGTCAAACCCAACGACGAGCAGAAGGAAATGACAAGCGGTTTTCAGCAAGGTATTCTCTGCAAGCACTGAAATTGTAGGTAACAGATAGTTTGGTAGCAACGGTATGAAAAGTGCAGCAAGGTGGCCCAATCCTTTTTATTGCAAAGGACAAGCCGGAACGATCTCTTATAATAAGCAAAGCGTTCTCGAGGACACATGGGAATTTCATCTAGTCACTTTCATCATGTTTGTTTGATTCGCGTTCGCTACTTTGATAATTTGATATGTGGGTAGACCGGTGCTTGGGTGTTGTTCTTACTTGAACAAGCCTCCCACTTATGATTACCCCCTCTCGCAAGCATCCGCAACTACGAAAGAAGAATTAAGATAACTCTAACCATAGCATGAAACATATGGATCCAAATCAGCCCCTTACGGAATAGCGCATAAACTAGGGTTTAAGCTTCTATCACTCTAGCAACCCATCATCTAATTACTACTCCACAATGCCTTCCCTTAGGCCCAAAGATGGTGAAGTGTCATGTAGTCGATGTTCACACGACACCACTAAAGGAAGCACAACATACATGTCATCAAAATATCGAACGAATACCAAATTCACATGATTACTTATGACAAGACTTCTCCCATGTCCTCAAGAACAAAAGTAACTACTCACAAATCATATTCATGTTCAAGATCAGAGGGGTATTGAATATCATTAAGGATCTAAACATATAAACTTCCACCAAATAAACCAACTAGCATCAACTACAAGATGTAATCAACACTACTAGCAACCCACAGGTACCAATCTGAGGTTTTGAGACAAAGATTGAATACAAGAGATGAACTAGGGTTTGACATGAGATGGTGCTGGTGAAAATGTTGATGAAGATTGGTCCTCCCATGATGAGAGGATCATTGGTGATGTCGATGGCTTCGATTTCCCCCTCCCGGAGGGAAGTATCCCCGGCGGAATCGCTCCGCCGAAGAGCAAAATAGCTCCTGCCCAGGTTCCGCCTCGAGACAGTGGCGCTTCGTCCCGAAAGTCTTCTCTATAATTTTTTTAGGGCAAAAGAACTTATATAGCAGAAGGAGGGGTCTTGGGCGCGCCCTATTGCCTTGTGGTCAACTGGTGCACTGGTACAGCGAGCTGCTATACAAACGGTTTTTAACCCCTTTCCGCGACGTAGTTTTAAACCGTCACCTTGCCTGTGTGGGCGATAGGGAGCATGCAAGCATACGTTACCCAGAACTAAGCGTATGTGATGCCAGCATCTTTCCCAAAAGTCAGAGAATATAGCAGTCATACATCTTTGAAAGGTAGCAGGTGCATTACATAAACCAAAAGGCATACGACGATAAGCATAAGTTCCAAAAGGACAAGTAAAGGTGGTTTTTCTTGATCTTCAGGTGAAACAGGTATTTGAGAAAAACCAGAATAACCATCTAGGAAGCCAAAGTGTGTGTGCTTAGATAATCTTTCTAACATTTGATCAATAAAAGGCAAGGGGTAATGATCTTTCCTAGTAGCTTTGTTTAATTTTCTGAAATCAATTACCATCGTATAACCGGTTACAATTCTTTGTGGGATAAGTTCATTTTTATCATTAGGAACAACGGTAATACCTCCTTTCTTAGGAACACAATGAACAGGACTTACCCATCTACTATCAGCTATGAGATAAATTATACCTACCTCCAGAAGCTTTAATATTTCAGTTCTTACCACATCCTTCATTTCAGGATTCAACCTTCTTTGATGATCAACAACAGGTTTAGCGTCTGGCTCCATATGAATTTTATGCTGACATAAGGTGGGACTAATTCCCTTAAGATCGTTGAGAGTATATCCAATAGCGGCACAGTGCTTCTTCAGAGTTTTGAGTAATCTCTTTTCTTCATGCTCTGAAAGGTTAGCACTAATAATAATAGGATATATCTTCTTTTCATCAAGGTAAGCATACTTAAGTGTTTCCGGTAATTGCTTTAATTCAAACACAGGATCACTCTTTGGTGGAAGAGGATCTCCCAAAGTTTCCACAGGCAAATTATGTTTAAGGATAGGTGCTTGTTTAAAGAACAACTCATCTATTTCATTTCTTTCATTCATGTGCATATCATTCTCATGGTCTATCAAATATTGTTCTAAAGGATCAGTAGGAAGCACAGCAATAGAAGAAAGACCTATAATTTCATCTTTATTGGGTAATTCTTTATCATGAAGTTGTCTACTAAACATAGAGAAATTAAATACATGAGATATATCACCAAACTTAACTCTAACTTTCTCTTTAACACAATCAATTTCAGCATTAATGGTATTCAAGAGAGGTCTACCAAATATAATGGGGCAAAAATTATCTTGTTGTGAACCAAGTACAAGGAAATCAGTAGGGTATTTGATTTTACCACACAAGACTTCAACATCTCTAACAATCCGAAGTGGTGTAATAGTATCTCTATTTGCAAGCTTAATAGTAACATCAATATCTTCAATCTCAACAGGTGCAATATCATTCATTACTTCTTGATATAAGGAAAACGGAATAGCACTCACACTAGCACCCATATCACACAAACCATGATAGCAATGATCTCCAATCTTAACAGAAACAACAGGCATGCCAACTATGGGATTATTCTTATCTAACATATCTCGTTCATTTCTAACAGGTTTAGCAATTCTAGCAGCCTCATCGCAGAAGTAAATAACATGCCCATCAATATCATCAGCCAAAAGATCTTTAACCATTGCAATATTAGGTTCAACTCTAATTTGTTCAGAAGGTCTAGGTGTTCTTATATTACTTTTATTAACCACAGTTGAAGCTTTAGCATGTTCCTTAATCCTAACAGGGAAAGGAGGTTTCTCAATATAAGCAGTAGGCACAACTGGATCAATATTGTAAACAATTGTTTCTTCTTTAACACTAACATGTTCTTCATTCATTTCAATAGGTGGATGATATTTAAACCATTTCTCCTTAGGAAGATTAACATGAGCAGCAAAAGATTCACAAAAAGTAGCTACTATCTCAGAGTGAAGTCCATATTTAGTACCAAACTTATGAAAAGCATCAGTTTCCATAAAAGATTTAACACAATCAAACTCAAGATTTATACCTGACACTTTACCTTTGTCAATTTCCCAATCTTCAGAGTTACATTTAATTCTTTCTAGAAGATCCCATCTGAATTCAATAGTTCTCTTCATAAAGGAACCAGCAGAAGAAGTATCGAGCATGGATTGATCATTATGAGAAAGCCGAGCATAACAGTTTTGAATAATTATTTCTCTTGAGAGCTCATGATTGGGGCATGTACGTAACAAATACTTAAGCCTCCCCCAAGCTTGAGCGATAATTTCTCCTTCATGAGGCCAAAAACTATATATATAATTCCGATCATGATGAACCAAAAGCATAGGGTAAAATTTCTGGTGAAATTCCAGCTTCAACCGGTTCCAATCCCATGTTTCAGTATCATCACATAGCCTATACCATGTCAATGCCTTTCCCTCCAAAGATAAAGGGAATACTTTCTTCTTAACTCCATCTCCGGATAGACCTGCAAGCTTAAACAATCAACAAATTTCATCCACATAGATCAAGTGCATATCAGGATGCACCGTTCCATCTCCTGCATAAGGATTAGCTAGCAGTTTCTCTACCATACTCGAAGAAATTTCATAATAAATATTTTCAGTAGGTTCAGTAGGTTGAGGAGCAACTCTTAATGCTTTCGGTCGAGGTGAAGATACCCCGAACAAGCCCTTCAAAGGATTACTTTCCATAGTGATAAGTGACAGTAAATTTCAGCACGTAATATAAATGTTTCCTTACCAAATTCCACTCACCAAAGGCGCTTCACTCCCCGACAACGGCGCCAGAAAAGAGTCTTGATGACCCACAAGTATAGGGGATCAATCTTAGTCCTCTCGATAAGTAAGAGTGTCGAACCCAACGACGAGCAGAAGGAAATGACAAGCGGTTTTCAGCAAGGTATTCTCTGCAAGCACTGAAATTGTAGGTAACAGATAGTTTGGTAGAAGGTAATTCATAACAAGTAACAAAAGTGCAGCAAGGTGGCCCAATCCTTTTTATAGCAAAGGACAAGCCAAAACGATCTCTTATAATAAGCAAAGCGTTCTTGAGGACACATGGGAATTTTATCTAGTCACTTTCATCATGTTTGTTTGATTCGCGTTCGCTACTTTGATAATTTGATATGTGGGTAGACCGGTGCTTGGGTGTTGTTCTTACTTGAACAAGCCTCCCACTTATGATTACCCCCTCTCGCAAGCATTCGCAACTACGAAAGAAGAATTAAGATAACTCTAACCATAGCATGAAACACATGGATCCAAATCAGCCCCTTACGGAATAGCGCATAAACTAGGGTTTAAGCTTATGTCACTGTAGCAACCCATCATCTAATTACTACTCCACAATGCCTTCCCTTAGGCCCAAAGATGGTGAAGTGTCATGTAGTCGATGTTCACACGACACCACTAAAGGAAGCACAACATACATGTCATCAAAATATCGAACGAATACCAAATTCACATGATTACTTATGACAAGACTTCTCCCATGTCGTCAAGAACAAAAGTAACTATTCACAAATCATATTCATGTTCAAGATCAGAGGGGTATTGAATATCATTAAGGATCTGAACATATAGTCTTCCACCAAATAAACCAACTAGCATCAACTACAAGATGTAATCAACACTACTAGCAACCCACAGGTACCAATCTGAGGTTTTGAGACAAAGATTGAACACAAGAGATGAACTAGGGTTTGAGATGAGATGGTGCTGGTGAAGATGTTGATGAAGATTGGTCCTCCCATGATGAGAGGATCATTGGTGATGTCGATGGCTTTGATTTCCCCCTCCCGGAGGGAAGTATCCCCGGCGGAATCCCTCCGCCGGAGAGCAAAATAGCTCCTGCCCAGGTTCCGCCTCGAGACGGCGGCGATTCGTCCCGAAAGTCTTCTCTATAATTTTTTTAGGGCAAAAGACCTTATATAGCAGAAGGAGGAGGCCAGAGGCCAGCCAGGGGCCCCACAAGGCCTCAGGGCGTGCCCAGGGGGGCGCCCCCTGTTGCCTTGTGGGCAACTGGTGCACTGGTACAGCGGGTTGCTATACAAACGGTTTTTAACCCCTTTCCGTGATGTAGTTTTAAACCGTCGCCTTGCCTGTGTGTGCGATAGGGGGGGGGGGGTCTTCCCACACAACCCAGAAACCGTCGGCGATAGGGAGCACGCAAGCATACGTTTCGCAGATCTAAGCGTATGCGATGCCAGCATCTTTCCCAAACGCTCCGTCCTTGGTACTCGTTTGTGCTCGCATTACCATCGCACTCGGTATTCAGTGCTGCAACGTTTGCGATGCTCACCCCTTCACAAACAGTTCACAATTGTACACTGTATGTGAAGCTTGAATATCCCACACATTTGTATGTACATAAACATTTGAGATGTATAAAATGTCCCAAACGATTCATCCGTATTACCCGTGTCGGATGAAGGCCTATCGCACGCTTTCTTCTATGAGCAAATGTTTTTGATGCACACGACATCATAAACAGTTCATAATTGCCTAGCGTGTGTGATAAGGTGACTTTCACAAACATTTATTAAGAAGGAACTGTGTGCGTTGTTGTTGTTAATATCACATGTTTTTTCTTGTATGATCGTGTGTGCAGTAGAGTTTCATCGCACACGTACTGATCTGAGAAACGTGTCTGATCTTGACGTTTATCATAGACGTTTTGCTTTCGCAAACCGTGTGAAGTGTAATGGCATGCAGATCATAATTTATCCCTAATTTAATCCCTGCATTTAAAATTAATTTTAAATTGAAACAGATTTTCAATATGAAAGTAGACAATCACTTATTTCATATCAAACCATGTTTATTACAAATACAAGTTCAAGGACGAATGATTAATTCGATGCACAGGTACATATGCTGAAGAACTAGAGAATTAGCAAGGAAAGAATGATGAACCACGGTTGTACTAAAGACTGTAAAGGGAGAGGTGGAAGACATTCTGGTTGCTAGAGAAGGTGAAGTGGAATGCCCATATTGTGCCCTCCTCCATGCCTAATGCACGCACGACTCTAGGCCAACTCCTTGTGATGGCCGCCCGCCCACCTTTCACTGTCTTCATTAGGACTTCTCGATGCTCATTGTAGTCTCGATGAAATACTTTAGCCTTCATTGCATGTCCACCAATCATGTACTTTGTGAGGTAATCTTGAGTAAACTGCTTTGGGAACCACTGCAAACGAAAAAGATTCAGACATTGTTGTCTAACAACTCATTATGGGCAGTAAAAAGAGAAGGCTACAGAGTTCGTAGTTACCATCCTACAGCTCACGGTTGTGTTGGATAGAGCGTAGACCAATAATTTAATTGCCATCGGTCGTATCTTTTTGCTAATAATTCTTATCAGTTTCCTCACTTGATGCTGGTTCATGAATATCTCATTGCCCCATACGCAAAAAGGGTCGAGGCGTGGATCTTTGCCTAGGACATATGTACCTACAAGCGACAAGTCAATATTAGAAGCTAAAAAGTGTCCAGCCGTGGATTTGTATGCACTACATTATGGAACGGAGGCAGTATAAGCCGAGGGATGAAACTAACCTCGGTGGAAAATGCTGGCCACTCCCGTTGTTGTCCTGCGTAAGTACATGGAAAGGCGTGATAAGTACTACATGCTTAACATCAACCAAATATAGCCATGGTAAACAACAACATCTCAAAATGACAGCTTGAATGTGTTGGTTTCAGCATGATGTTAAATCAGTTAAAAAATGAAAGGGAATGTTAAGTACAACAGGCTTAACCGGGACCAAATCACTACAAGGATACCCCCTATAATGCAACACAAATTCTACAACGTTTTGACTATATGTTGTGAAAAGTCAGTGTAGATACGCATATAAGCGTTGCAGCATATGTGTTGCAAGTTGCAGCTCATGACCATGCTGTAGTACATAAACTGCAACAGATCATATGCGTTGCCTGGTTGTGTTGCAAATTATATCTGTTATACGACTGTAAATATACATAATAAAAAATAAAAAATAATTAGGCATGCCTGTACACATAAGGAATTTGGCGCGGAAATCTGTGTTAACCGTTCAAGCAAAACCAAATCGCGTGAAGTCCCTCTCGTTTATTCTTGGATCCAGATTGATATCAGATCGGTTGAGGGTTTTTTTTTTTGTTTAGGGGTAGTTTTTTTAGGTGATCTTTAGGGGTAGGTCGATTTAGGTCTCTCCCTCCAACTACCACACAAATCAATCATGGAATCTCCTCTCTCTCTCTTTTTTTTGAGGGGGTGGAATCTCCTCTCGTTTTTTTTTTGAGTAACTGGAATCTCCTCTCGTTGAGCGTCAACGGTGGAGCTGGGCCATAAGCAGCCCATGCCATTGCCTGGGCGTAAGAAAAAGTCCCAGCCTGCTGTATAAAAAAAATCTTTAGATCTGGCGCACAGCCCGCTCCTAACCTGTAGCTGGGCCTCACATCTTAGCCCAATACAACACTACCGATCGAGAAGAGAACGCAGTGCAGTTGAGGCTGACGAGAAAGAAAGAAAGAAACCTACCCCTGCCCGCCGCTGCCGGGCCATACCGCCCGCTGCCGTGCCCCGTCCGGCCGTCCCGTTTGGGCGTTCGGCGTCCTCCCTGCCTAGCCGGCCAGCCCCCTGCGGCAGCAGGCAATCCTCCCCTTCCATCTCCTTTTCGTTGCTTCCCTTGCAACCCCGGCGAAGCGGCGACCGCGTTCAGGTCTCGAGGAGGAGCAACCCCGGCGACCGGCGCCCTTTGGAATTCTGCCTCAGCAGCAGCGGGAAGGGGGACAGGGGAGCAGCGGGAAGGCGGCGACGGACAGGGGAACGGCGGCTTTGCGGGCAGCGCAGAAGGGAGAAGCAGCAAGGCCGCGGTAGGAAGGCTGCAACTTGTCTGTAAGAAAAATATGCTAGCGTCCCCTGCTGGGAGTCGGCTCTAGGTGGTGAAGTTCTTGAGGTGGAGTTTTTCCATTGTTGTATTTTTCTGGATTTGCGATTCTTGCAATTGTATGGTGCTTCTAGTTTGGGGTCATTGAGATTGCCTGGCCATTAAAAAGTGAATCTTTAAGTGTTATGTACTTCCAGTTTGGTTGTCTCAAAAAAAATGTACTTCCAGTTTGGAGTATGTACAAAGAACTAGAATGCTGCTGTGGTTAGAAACTTAGAATTGGTCGATGAATAAAAACCCTGGCATATAATTATTCCTGTATGCTTGTTCCAATTTTTGATGCCATTGCAGTGGCTTGGCTTCCCGTACTGGCATAAACACACTTCGTCTTGGTACTCACCTCTGTTAGTCTTCAAGGTTTGATCAGGCTAATTCAACGCAAACACTGTTTATTTCCTTCAGAATGGTATATGAACTTAAATATGCATCGTAGAGTGACCTTACTAGCCTTTTTTACAATGTTTAAAGAAAATTTTTCCTGCATATGTTGCAAAGGGTGGGAGGATGGTCCTTGCATTGTCGAAAAATGATATGATTGTGAATTTCTGTTGTACGATGATTAGGAACTTAAATGACAAATCAGATATTTACGAGCTAAGCTTTTGCAATTCTTTCATGGTTACAACTGCAGTAATATTTGTTATTTTTATGTAGTGTGCAATGGATTTAGAATCCACCAAATTACTATTGCGATTTCCTAGAGAAAGTACACAGTACTGAGCTGGTATTGAGATATAGATGGAGAAACTGTAGATGCTCCTAAATTGCCAAGTGATGACACTGTACCTCAATAAAAGTCAGCTTCCAATATGTTTGGGTTATTTACATTCTTAGTACCATTACTGCAACAGATGTCATTTTGGACATGAAACTTACTACTATATTGTTCTGCATGCAGGTTCGATGGATAATGAAAAAGTCACCGAGCTAAAAATGTGGAGCCTAGTTGGTGATGAATTCATTAGTGTTATTTGCTATTTTTTTTCTTCTCTGTCCATGTACTTTATAATTCAAACAAGAAGATTTGCAGGTGTGGCTGGCCTAAAGTGTCAATACTTGATCCCAAATACGTTGGTGTTGATTGTTCTATTTCCAATATATCATGAGTTTCAGTGTCTAAACTGGCTATTGATAATTACACATTCTTACACATGTTCATATGTATTTGCATCCTGGGTGTTGATTATATCTTAAACAACATAGAAGTGTTAAATAGGCTTTCAAAACGTACTAATTTTTAATTTTCAGAAAAATTAAAACACAATTATGTTCATAAAAAGTTTCAATTTCAATTCACATTTAGTTACAGTATGCTTAGATGAATCAGAGCTCCAAAATTAAAGACAATATGGCTATTCAACTAGTGATCTCTTGATTTGGTTATCCATGGTCATTGCTTGATTCGAAACAAACTACAACTTTAGGGCATCTTCAACAAGGACCCTCAAAACGCCCGCAAGATTCCGGACCGACGTGTCCAGGTGTAGTTTTTCATCCAACGCGGTACCCCATCAGTCTGTGCACGCGTCGGATTGTCCAAAATCCCATAAACCAGGGGACACGTTGATGCTGGTCAGAGCGACGCAAATGGACGAGTGGGCGGCGCCGCTTCAATGCCGACGCGGCGACCGTGAAGAATAGGCCGGTGCGCCGCACTGAAGCCGGCTGCCCGCTCCTTCGCTTGGCCACGACTACTTAAGCACGGCTATGATGCCATCCACACCACACCTCACATCCTCGCCTCTTTGCCCTGCCCCAATCCGCTTTCTCCGTCTTTGCTCACCAACCTCCATGGTGCTGAAATCGTGGTACTCTGCGCCTGCAGGTAGCGACGGTGGATCTCCTTCCGGATTCGGCGGATCGTGGCAAGCCGCCGTTGCTCTCCACGGCGGCCGACTCCTCCGGGAAGGTGGAGATCATCCTCTCCTCCAGCGACGAGGAGGAGCAGGAGCCGAAATCCAGTGAAAACACGACTGCCTGCTAGTGGAAGGCTTTCTGCGTTCAGTCAATCTACTCAGAATGAATAAATGCCTAAGGAGCCCCCAAAAGGGTTGTCGTCCGATGGGTACATGAAAGTGGCAAAGTTGGTTTGACAGTAGCCGTACCTCCTCGTGGAGGCAGCGACGAGGGACGAGGAGTAATAGCGACATATGGCGATCCTCCTCGAGCGGTTGATCATGAACCGCGGTCCGACGCCGCCTTCACCGCCACACAACGGGGTCAACGCGGAGCCGGCATCACGCCTTGCCACCGCGCCAAGACAGAGCCGGCTTTGCCGCCTCTCCGGCGCAATCACGGAGTCCAAATGTGGCGCCGCATGAAGGAGGAGCCAACGTCGCCGCCACTCAGCTGGTACACCTGCATCACCTGGCTGGCATCATCGCCGTGCATCATTTGGCGCGATAAGGTTGTGAAGTAGAAGGTACCCCCGGTAATCGCGAAGGCGCGTGGGTGGCTCCTTCACTGCCTCAGTGCCGGTGGCAGCTCCTTGTAATCGCAGAGCAGCGTCATGGTTGAGGAGAGGGTGGCAGGGCAAGCGGCCTGGTTGGAGCGGCGCAATGCGGCGTGCCACTCGACATTCGCGAAGTCCGACGCGACGCCGGCCTGGGTCCTCGCAGACCCCAACCTTGCTTAGGCCTGGGCCCGCGACCTGTCGGTGACCACCGTGGAGTCGTTCGTGAGTCGGTTGTGCCACTCGACGAGGAGCTCGCCAAGATCGGAGAGGAGAGGTTGCTCAGCGATACCTCCGCCGTCGCCTACAGGGGACAGGGTCATCGTGGGCCGAGGAGGCCGTCCGCACGATGTAGGTGGAAGCGAAGCGGTGCCTCTGCGAGTGCCGGGCGCGGCCGGACAGGGCTCCTGCGCCCGCCGACCCTTCCGCCATTCGAAGGACCGCTCCGACGATGACAGCGACGACGACGGCAGCGACGGCGACCGAGGTGCTGCCAACTAGCCGGCTAGGCGTACGAGGTCACCGCATGCTACAAATTAGTTTAGGGTTTTTTAGTTTTAGTTGAACGGATGAAATATCGTTTGGTTTATGTAAATTATACTGCACGTATATCCGTTTGAATGAGTTCCGTCAAGTTTGCATGAATTATGTCAGAATTTGTTTGTATTGCGGGCGGACGTTTGGGGCAAGCGTTTGATGGCCGGCTCTCGTACCATTGTGTTCACAAACAAATATTGTGTCCGTTTTGACGGCCAGCGCTGGCGATGACCTTAAACCTCTTATGAGTGCAAACTTTAGAAAATGTTGCTTTAGCCTTTGTCTCGATGAGAACTAGCTAGTGATCTTGGATGGACAACTAGTGATCTTGATTTGTACAGTACAAACATAGAAGAAGCACGTTCTGTTTGACACAAAAAATATATGTAAAGTGCCTGTCACGGGCAAGATGATATATAGTAACAAAATTTATAATTTGTTTCGCTCCAAATTTTTAGACTCCCTCGTCTTTCTGTTTTGGTTTCGCTCCAATTTTCACTTTCCCTCGCCATTCTCTCCCTCCAATAGCGACTAATCTGGTAAAAAAAATACGCGCGCTTCATTACCATGGCCCCACCTGTCATACGAAGCCCGGACGGAGACTAACATCAAACAGGAATCAGCTGATTTGCCGTCTGCCAAGGCAAAGGTCTTTGCCATCTGCCACAGACGGCAAACGCTTCCGGCACTGGAAGCTCCGGTAATGAGCTTTTTTACCGTCTGCATTAGTACAGCGGACGGCAAAGACCTTTGCCGTCAGCTTTCCTGGCCAAGCAGACGGCAAAGAAAGTGGACGGCAAAGAATAGACGTTAGCCACGTTAGGTGGCTAACGGGAGACTTTGCCGTCTGCCGGGAGACGTCAAACGTGCTCTCCCCTTTGCCGTCTGCTTCCTGACGTCAGCAGACAAGTGGTATAACGTCAGCAGACCACTCGCCTTTGCCGTCTGCCAGCGGACGGCATAATGACCAAATGGGTCAGACCCAGTACTCCCAGGTTGCACAGGTTGCTGCCACGTGGCACCTTTGCCGTCCGCTGGTTGACGGCAAAGACCTTTGCTGTCCGCTGGCAGACGGCAAAGTGCCTATATTGCCCCTTTTTATTCTGTTTTTTGTTATATCCAAGCATTTTCACAGCAAATATATGATATATATATATATATATATATATATATATATATATATATATATATATATATATATATATATATATATATTTCACAGGGCAAACAGTATGTGCAAGTTTCACAGCAAGTATATGATATCCAACACATAAGAAACTATATCCCTGCCATATGGATATGATCATCCAATAGATATACCAAAACAAAATGTGCAAGTTTCACCATATTACAATAGTTTCATCCATAGGTAGCAAGTTTCACATTATTCATGGATACAAAATCAAAACAAAAAGTAAACACAAGCACTCCATCAATGCAAGCTTCCGAGAACTGAATCAAATCTGCAAATGGGAAATAAGAAAGTTAGAAGAAGAAGACTAGAAGAAGAAGAAGAAAAAGAACAAGACTAGAAGAAGAAGAAGAAGAAGAACAAGAAGAATAAGAAGAAGAAGAAGAAGAAGAAGAAGAAGAGTTTTTCTTCTCTTTCTTTTTCTCCTCTTGTTTTTCTTCTTCTTATTGCTTGTTTGTGTCATTTTAGAGCTAACCTAGGTAATTATGCCATTTTTGACCTAACTAAGCTTATTGTGTCATTTTGGAGGAAAATAAGCTAAGTATATGACATTTATGAGGTTACCAAGGTTATTATGCCATTTTTGAAACGAATAAGCTAATTATGTCATAAATGGACTAAATAAGCTAATTATTACATTTTGGAGGATAATTAGCTAAGTATGTCTTTTTTGGGAAAAATAAGCTAAGAAGAAGAAGAAGAAGAAGAAGAAGAAGAAGAAGAATACTAGAAGAAGAAGAAGAAGAATAAGAAGAAGAAGAAGAAGAAGAAGAAGAAGAAGAAGAAGAAGACTAGAAGAAGAAGAAGAAGAAGAAGAAGAAGAAGAAGAAGACAAAGAAGAAGAAGACTAGAAGAAGAAGACTAGAAGAAGAAGAAGAAGAAGAAGAAGAAGACTAGAAGAAGAAGAAGAAGAAGAAGAAGAAGAAGAAGAAGACTAGAAGAAGAAGAAGAAGAAGAAAGAAAGAAAAAGAATAAGAATAAGAAGGAGTAGAAGATGGAGAAAAAGAAAGAAGAGAAAAAGGAAGAATAAGAATATATTTTCTTCTTCTTCTCTCCTTTTCTCATCTTTCTTCTTCTCTTCTATCTTTTTATCCTTTTCCTTCTCATTCTTCTTCTTTTATTCTTTCTTTTTCTTCTCTTTCTTCTTCTATTATTTTTTTCTCTCCTCTTCCTTGTTTTTCTTCTTCTTATTCCTTATTTGTGTCATTTTAGAGCTAACTTAGGTAATTATGCCATTTTTGAACTAACTAAGCTTATTATGTCAATTTGGAGGAAAATAAGGTAAGTATAGGTCATTTTTGTGCTAACCTAGGTATTTATGCCATTTTTGAGCTAACTTAGGTAAGTATATGCCATTTTAGAGCTAACTTAGGTAATTATGTCATTTTGGAGGAAAATAAGCTAAGTATATGACATTTATGAGCTAACCAAGGTTATTTTGCCATTTTTGAAATGAATAAGCTAATTATGTCATAAATGAACTAAATAAGCTAATTATGTCATTTTGGAGGATAATTAGCTAAGTATGTCTTTTTTTGGGGAAAATAAGCTAAGTATGTGGCATAATAGGGCTACCTAGCATGTACGAAGCTAAGTATGCATTTGTTAAGCAAAACACTAGAGAAAACTTACCGTCGTCGTCATCACGGAGGTCAAGCACCGGGGTTGCTCTGGCAGCCGCGATCACCTTGAGAAGGTTGCCCTGGAGAAGGGGTGTGCGATGCGGCTCCGGAGTTATGCTGCACCAAAGATCATTTGCAAAGTCTCGTTAGCATGATGACACTCAAATGTTAAGACTAGTAAATAATGACCAGTCAAATGAATCTCACCGTTCCCGCTCTTGTAATGACCGGCGTCGGCGGAGGGGTCTGACCGGTCTTCTTGCACATAGACTGCACATTTGGTTTTGACGAGTCTGTAATATTAGTTAGTAATGAAACGAACATTACGTGCATGATTTGGCTAATATGCAGAAGAAACTTACCACGAGGAGCTCGTACATGGCCCGGTGAGCCGCGTCATTCCGTGCCCTCTCCTCCTCCAACAACCTAGCCGTCTTCTCCTCCGCCAGAAGTTCCTTCTCCGCCGCCACCCGGTCCCTCTCCTCCAGAAGCGCCTGGGTTGTCGCTCTCTCTTTCTGAAGAGCATCCTGCAACACCACTCCTCGTTAGCATTGTAATCATCGATGGCCACACACACAATGTAATGGAGGAAAGATATCTGAGTCCGTATAACTAACCTCGATGGCGAGATCGACTGGCCATGGACGAGTCCTTATCTCAGGACAGGAGCTCGTTTGGCGCGCCTTGATCTCCGGGAGAGTGCGACGACAACGTATCAGTCCATCTCCAATGGCTAATGAGCCATGGGGCCTCCCGCCACCAGATATCATCACCAGCTCTGGATCAATAGGATTCTGGCTCGGGTTAAAGTCCTCCCCTTTCCTCGCCTTCCCCTCCTGGTTGTACCTCACGAGCTTGTGGTGGGAGGAGATGTTGGTGAAATTCTCTGGATGATCGAGGTCAGACTCAGAGAATGCCTTGGCCTTCTTGTACGAGGCAGTATGGGCCATGGCATAGAGGTCGTACACCTCAGGCACCTCCGTGTTATTGTGTCGCGCCTAAAAGAGAGGAACAAAGTATTAGTAAAGGGCTCAAGCTAGCATGAAGAATGAATTGCTTGAATCATGAAGCAAACCACATACCCAGTTCCGCCCGAACTGATATAAGTTGGCGCTGCCTTGATGGTGTGGCACACCAACCATTTGGGCACGCCGGTCCTTGGCATTGTCGTGGACGGCTCGCCTGCGGCCTGTGCACCACTCATCCACCAACGCCTCCCAACAATCCATCTTATCCGCACACCATCTCGGGGGCACCTAAGTTAGTAAAGAGAAATTTGAGCGCTACGCCTACGAATCAAATCAAGGAAACTAAGTACAATGCCTTAAGAATAGGTAATTACCTTCATGTACTGATCCTTCATCAGAAACTTAGCCCGGCACAACGGCTTGTCCTTCTTAATACCACGCTTGGCGTAGTAGTCTCGAACAGCCTGCGGCCGAGCCGCGTGCCGTAAGTTTTGTAGTAGGCGCTTGCACTCGGTATCGATAACCTTTGCCGCGTCCTCCTCGTATCCCTCCTCACACCTGTAGAAGGTCTGCAATCAAACGAGACAACACTGATTAGTACAATAACTAGCTAGTGTTAATTTTTAATTGTGTAAAGGAGAAATTAGCCAAAAGCTTCTGATCACCATCTCGACCCTCGTGTGGCACAAGACACCGTCGATCATCTCCTCCGGCGGGGCCGGGGAAACCAAGTAGTGCTCCCAGCTCAATCCTAGCTCTGGAAGCTGACCCTCACCGGGCAACGTGACAAACCCCGGGAAATTTTGCCGGCAAAGCACACCAAGGACGGTGTTGGGCCTGCGGACTCCACTGGCGTGTAGCCAACCCCTGCAGTATGACAAGGCCAACGCATTAGATATTTGAAGAAACGTGAAGGCAAAAGGTACAAAAAGAGTAAATGCACTTACTTCTCCCCATCAGGCCTAATCACCGGCCTCTGCTCGCGGGTCGCCGGCAGGGGCGGGAGCCGTGTACCACCACGCTGGTACACGGTGACCCCCTCAACCACCTCGCCCTCACTATCAGTAAACTGATCCCCGCCACCATCAGCATGGCCACTCGGCCCCTCAGGCGGATCCGGCCAGGTACCCCATCCGGACATCTCCTGGGACGTATCCCGATCCCCGTCCTGGTCCGGAGTCTCGTCGGCCGAAGTCTCATGGGCCGAAGCCTCTGGGACCGAAGTCTCGTGGGCCGAAGGCCCGTCGACCGGAGGCTCATGGTTCGGAGTCCCCATAGCCTCCACCTCAGACGGGTCCACCCTAGCAGTCCTGTGCTCGGGTGAATGAGCTGGGGGTGGAGGCGAGGAAGGCGTAGCAGTCTGCCGACCTCTCCCGCAGCCACGTCCTCCACCTCTCTTCTTCCCTCCCCGACCTCCTCTCCCGGTGGACAACGACGCCGACGAAGAAGCGCCAGCCGGTGTCCCCATACTCTCTATCAACGCTCTCCGGAGAGGTAGGGGTGGAATGGAAGTAGCCCTACCGCGGGCCGCCGCCGAAGAAGTACCCGCGGAGCGCTCTCGACCCGCGCCCACCATCTTTCAACACCTGCCATGACAAAGAGTAAACGAAATTAGTACAATATAATCATGATCCACCGAGTGTCAAATTTATTTCTTCACTTTTTTTGTAGCAAGATCATCATGATCCAAATTTTAACATCCATCTATCTATCTATATATCTACAAAAACCTACCAAAATTTGTTCTCTTCCATCCATCTATTTATCTACAAAACTACCCAATACTACACAAACAAAATATTCCAATGCATCTATCCATCTATTCATTCAAATTCATCTATCCATCTATCTACAAAAACTACACAATTCCATCCAAATGCATCGAGAAGGTTCTATCCAGGTCAAGAGGATTTCAAAACCATCAAGAAGGAATTGAGACTTTTGCTGGTGTTGGCATGCTAGAATCTGCATATCTTTCACTTGATGAACCAGAATTGTGAAAGTGGAGGTTCTTAACGTTTATCTTGCAAAATCAAATTAGTTAACAAAGTTACTCGTTCCTTAAAAAGAAAAAAACATGCTGCACTATAGCACTTTTTCAAAGGCCTGAAAGTGGATTTCAAACTAATTTGCTGGCAGAGAAATGAATACATTAAGAAAATATTTCTCTCAAGCACCTGGAATTTAATCCCAAGAGGCGTGCATATGGATGCTTATTTGGAGTTGTAAAACAATTTTTTTAAAGAAAAAAGAGTCGACACTATCGTGTCAAAAAGGAATTATTGGCAATAAGCAGTGGCATGTCAACATTGACATAATGTCATAGGCTACATCATTTCTCATAATGCCAATACATGTATGGTACAGAAATTCTATGGTGTAGTTCAGTTTGCTGAAAAACTGGAGCTTGGATTTAACATGGCACAGATTGTACTATCGTAAAGATAGAGACCAACCAGGGATAACAGGGAGACACAGCCCAACAGCACATCACATTATTGTGTACTTCCAATAAACTGGCATACAATACATGAATACAAACAGATGAACTGGACATTTGGAGGTGCTACCTGTAGGAAGTCCTTGCCGATGGGGAGAGTGATCAAAGTCAATATCAGCCCACCCTACCGCGTGCCGAGCTTCGACGGATTACAACCAGTGGAGGAGCAGAATCTTATTAAAAGATGCAATCTGCAAGTGAGTGAGCTTAGAAAAATTCCTCACGGATGAGAAACAAACAAACAGACATAATTTATGTATTGGCAACTACACAACCATGCCAATGATACTAACAAAATTTATGTATTGCTTGAACCAAAAAATGTTTTAGAAGCAGAGAGCCCCTTGTTAACTAGGTGCTCACTGTTATTAAAAGATGAAACCAATGGAGGAGCAGAATCTTCTTATTAGAAGATGCAATCTGCAAGGGAGCGAGCTTAGAAAAATTCCTCACGGATGAGGAACAAACAGACAGATGTATATATATAAAAAAAGTGTATAGCTACACAGCCATGCCAATGGTACTACTAACAGAATTTATGCATTGGTTGAATCAAAAGGAATGCTGATGCATATTTATTCATTCATTCATAGAAGAAACTGAACATCCGAAAAGGAATGCTCAAGATATAGTCATAGTTGAACCACCCGCATACATACGTAGAAAGTGAACCAAAACTCGTGGTGTGTATTCATCATATATATATAGATGTAGAATTGCTGCAACTGAACCAATTGCAAAGCCATAGATAACAAAACAGTAGTGGCATATTCATCGCATCAAACCACGGCCTAACCCTAGCACTTTCTAACAAAAAAAATCTAGTCTAACATTGCCCTCTAACAAATTCTAGTCTAACATTTTCCAACACATTGTTCTCTAACCTTTTCTAGTTTAAAATTCATCTAACAAGAATTATAAAAAAATACTCACCGGAGGCGGGTCCGGGCCGGCGTAGCGGGAGACGGGGTCGGCCTGCTCCTCCCCACGCGCGGCAAAGGGAGGCCGGGGGGCCTGTGGCGGCTGCAGGGTGGGGCGGGAGGAGGAGGCCGGGGCGGCGGGCCAGCGGGGCGCCGGGGCGGCGGGGGCGCCGGGTCGGTGGGGGCGGCGGGGATACAGGGCCACCGGGGCGGCAGGGCGGCTAGTGGTGGGGCGGTGGGGCGGCGGGGCGGCGGGTGGTGGGGCGGTGGGTGGTGGGGCGGCGGCGGGTGGTGAGGGCGGCGGGGTCGTGGTGGTCGTCGGGGAGAGAGAGGCAGAGAGAGAGAGGGGGGGAGGGGTGGGGGGCGGCCGTTTGTTAAGTCAAATGTTTGCCGTCCGCCGATGTTTACCGTCTACTTAAAGACACTTTCTCGTTCGCTAGCAGACGGCAAAATGTATTCCATTTGACCTAACCAACTACTCGGTCCAGTGGGGCCCAGCTGATCTCTTTGCCGTCTGCCTTTTGTCTATTTGCCGTCCACTAACAGACGGCAATGAATGCACTGACGGCAAAAAAATTCTTTGCCATGAGTCCTTTCATTGCCGTCCGCTTTGTGGAAGCAGACGGCAAAGACCTTCTTTGCCGTCCGCTAGCAGACGGCAAATTCTCTGATTCCAGTAGTTACGTGCTGAAATCGTGGTACTCTGCGCCTGCAGGTAGCGACGGTGGATCTCCTTCTGGATTCGGCGGATTGTGGCAAGCCGCCGTTGCTCTCCACGGCGGCCGACTCCTCCGGGAAGGTGGAGATCATCCTCTCCTCCAGCGATGAGGAGGAGCAGGAGCCGAAATCCAGTGAAAACACGACTGCCTGCTAGTGGAAGGCTTTCTGCGTTCAGTCAATCTACTCAGAATGAATCAATGCCTAAGGAGCCCCCAAATGGGCTGTCGTCCGATGGGTACATGAAAGTGGCAAAGTTGGTTTGACAGTAGCCGTACCTCCTCGTGGAGGCAACGACGAGGGACGAGGAGTATTAGCAACATATGGCGATCCTCCTCGAGCGGTTGATCATGGACCGCGGTCCGACGCCGCCTTCACCGCCACACAACGGGGTCAACGCGGAGCCGGCATCATGCCTTGCCACCACGCCAAGACAGAGCCGGCTTTGCCGCCTCTCCGGCGCAATCACGGAGTCCAAATGTGGCGCCGCATGAAGGAGGAGCCAACGTCGCCGCCCCTCAGCTGGTACACCTGCATCGCCTGGCTGGCATCATCGCCGTGCATCATCTGGCGCGATAAGGTTGTGAAGTAGATGGTACCCCCGGTAATCGCGAAGGTGCGTGGGTGGCTCCTCCATTGCCTTGGTGCCGGTGGCGGCTCCTTGTAATCGCGGAGCAGCATCATGATTGAGAAGAGGGTGGCCAGGCAAGCGGCCTGGTTGGAGCGGCGCAATGCGGCGTGCCACTCGACATTCGCGAAGTCTGACGCGACGCCGGCCTGGGTCCTCGCAGACCCCAACCTTGCTTAGGCCTGGGCCCGCGACCTGTCGGTGACCACCGTGGAGTCGTTCGTGTGTCGGTTGTGCCGCTCGACGAGGAGCTCGCCAAGATCGGGGAGGAGAGGTTGCTCAGCGATACCTCCGCCGTCGCCTACAGGGGACAGGGTCATCGTGGGCCGAGGAGGCCGTCCGCACGATGTAGGAGGAAGCGAAGCGGTGCCTCTGCGAGTGTCGGGCGCGGTCGGACAGGGCTCCTGCGCCCGCCGACCCTTCCGCCATTGGAAGGACCGCTCCGACGATGATAGTGACGACGACGGCACCGACGGCGACCGAGGTGGTGCCAACTAGCCGGCTAGGCGTACGAGGTCACCGCCTTCTACAAATTAGTTTAGGTTTTTTTAGTTTTAGTTGAACGGATGAAATATCGTTCGGTTTATGTAAATTATACTGAACGTATATCCGTTTGAATGAGTTCCGTCAAGTTTGCATGAATTATGTCAGAATTTGTTTGTATTGCGGGCGGACGTTTGGGGCAAGCGTTTGATGGCCGGCTCTCGTACCATTGTGTTCGCAAACAAATATTGTGTCCGTTTTGACGGCCAGCGCTGGCAATGACCTTAAACCTCTTATGAGTGCAAACTTTAGAAAATGTTGCTTTAGCCTTTGTCTCGATGAGAACTAGCTAGTGATCTTGGATGGACAACTAGTGATCTTGATTTGTACAGTACAAACTTAGAAGAAGCATGTTCTGTTTGACACAAAAAATATATGTAAAGTGCCTGTCACGGGCAAGATGATATATAGTAACAAAATTTATAATTTGTTTCGCTCCAAATTTTTAGACTCCCTCGTCTTTCTATTTTGGTTTCGCTCCAATTTTCACTTTCCCTCGCCATTCTCTCCCTCCAATAGCGACTAATCTGGTAAAAAAAATACGCGCGCTTCATTACCTTGGCCCCACCTATCATACGAAGCCCGGACGGAGACTAACATCAAACAGATCGCGATGAGGTAATTGCGCCAACAATATCGGTAACCTTTCCCCCCATATCAACTCGGTTCCCTTCCATATCTCATCTCCAATCTCCACCGAATCCACTCGCCAGCGCCACCGCCTAGCTACTCGCCGGCCGCCGCCCCCGCCCAGCTCCTCGCCCGCCGCCGCCTATCTCCCATAGCTGGTGCCCCCATGCATTCCGTGCCCACACATCTCTTGTGTTGCGTATATCGAGGGCACACCCCGTGCTCTGCCTGTACGCCAAGGTGTCGCCGGGGGCCGATGCACGTTGCAGCGGGACCAATTGCCGCCAGCGAGACCATTGTCCAGGGAACGCCGCTGCCGAAGCCTGAAGGTCATGGCGCTGCCACCGCTGATTGTGCTGGAAACATCTCGAACTTGGCTGCTTCTGTCCCAAATGGGCTGTCAGCCCAGCCACATGTAAGTGCCGCAGAGAATCTCTCTTCCCTTCTAAAAAACATTGTTCCCTTCGTCGTCTCTTGTTGGACTCATCGCAAGCCCGACGACCGGTGACGCATTAACACGAACTAAGCAAGGTTAGTTGCTGACCTACTATCCCACACTTCATCCTCTCCTGCTCCCTACTCAACCGATCTGCGCTCTTAATCAATTTTGTTATGTTATGTTCTACCGATCTGTGCATCTGTTCTGTTCTTGCCGAGAGAGTCGACTCATCTAAACAATGGTCAAGTTCACGTGTACATGTATACGTGTGCTAGTGCTATTGTAGATCAATCTAGGTGCCTATCTACTAGCTTCGTAAGCTAGCTTGCACACAACATAGCTTCTGGTGGATTTGATCTAGCAGGTTTAAAACCAACAGATTACCCCTTCCAATGGATCCTACCCAGATTCTTATGTTCGGTGTCTCTCTCAGATTGAATTATAATTTTTCCAAACCTCCGTGTGCTATATATTGTAGTTTCCGAAACAACCTATATTGTACTTTAGATAATTTATTTAAACTTGTGGTCATTGTCATGTTAATGCAGATATGTCACGGACAAGAATTAACGTTGAATCCAGTGAAGAATATATGACGGAAGAACCGTTCGAACATCGTAATTCTGGTGTAAAAGATGCTGTATCATCTGATGTCCAAGAAATAGCTACTAATGATGAAGGCTTCACAGATTGTGATGATGCCGATGCGGATGAAAATGAAGAAGTTAAGTTTGTTGCTCATTCCTTGCTGATTGCAATATATGATGATTCATCATCATAACATAATTCATGGTTCTATATTCAGCTGAAAATTCAGAAACAAAAGAGCGTAAGAAGAGGAAGCCGAAATATAGCACCTTGCGCACATGAGTATCTTCGATCCCACAAAATTTTAGATTTTTTAGATTTTTTTTGCTATTTTTTTCAGGATGGTCAAAGCCCTTTGACCGGACGGTAACGGCACAGAAGGGCATTTCTATATGTGCACATAACGGCAGAGGGGCAAATTTGAGCAGGCTTCGAAATTAGGGGCAAATATGAGTAGGTGGTTCAAGTTAGGGATAGAAATGCAAATGACTCAATAATATATAGCGTTAAGCACCATGTTTAAGTAGAGATTATAGCGGGGAGAAGAGGTGTTACACCGCTGCATAGAGGAGGAGAGAGTTGGTGTTGACGGAGGCGAAGTTGTTGGTGTAGATCGCCGTCACGATGATTGCCCCGGCGGCGTTCTGGCGCCACCGGGAGAGAGGGGGAGAGAGCCCCCCTCCTTCTTCTTCTTCCTTGGCCTCCCCCCTAGACGGGAGGAAAGTTCCCTCTCTGGTCCATGGCCGGCATGGCTCCCGGAGGGGAGGAGCCCCTCCGAGATTGGATCTCTCTATCTGTTTCTCTTCTGTTTCGCGTTCCCCTTTTCTGGCCTTTCACAGTTTCTTAAATATCCGGAGATCCGTAACTCCGATTGCGCTGAAATTTTAACACGATTTTTTTATTGATATAAGATTCCTTGCGGCCGAAGAAGAGCCACAACCAACTTACGGTGTGACCACAAGGCAACACCACGCTGTTGGGGGGGAGGCTGCGCCAAGATGCCTTGTGGAGGCTGTGGGCCTCCGTTTGCGTTGATTCCACCTCCCAAAAATCACATATATTTCAAAATAATTCTCCGTAAAATTTTATCGCGTTTGGACTTCGTTTGATATGGATTTCCTGTGAAACAAAAAACAAGCAGAAAACAGGAACTGGCACTGGGCACTGGATCAATATGTAAGTCCCAAAAATAATATAAAATGTTGCCAAAAGTATATGAAAGTTGTAGAATATTGGCATGAAACAATCAAAAATTATAGATACGACGGAGACGTATCAGCATCCCCAAGCTTAATTCCTGCTCGTCCTCGAGTAGGTAAATGATAAAAAGATAATTTTTGATGCGGAATGCCACCTAGCATAATCTTGATCATGTAATCTAATCATGGCATGAATATTAAGACACGAGTGATTCAAAGCAATAGTCTATAATTTGATATAAAGACATCAATACTCAGGCATACCAACAAATAATCATGTCTTTCAAAATAAAAATGCTAAAGAAAGTTACCCCTACAAAATCATATGATCCTGTCATGCTCCATCTTCTTAACACAAAATATTTATCATGAACAACCCCGATGACAAGCCGAGCAATTGGTTCATACTTTTTAATGCGCTTTAGCTTTTTCAACTCCCACGCAATACATGAGTGCAAGGCATGGATATAGCACTATGGGTGGAATAGAGTATAATGGTAGAGATTAATAAGGAGAAGTCAAAAAGGGAGAAAGTCTCGCATCAACTAGGTGGATCAACGGGCTATGGAGATGCCCATCAATCGATATCAATGCGAGGAGTAGGGATTGCCATGCAACAGATGCACTAAGAGCTATAAGTGTATGAAAGCTCAAACTGAAAACTAAGCGGGTGTGCATCCAACTTGCTTGCTCATGAAGACCTCGGGCATTTGAGGAAGCCCGTCATCGGAATATACAAGCCAAGTTCGATAATGAAAAATTCCCACTAGTATATGAAAGTGACAACATAGGAGACTCTCTATATGAAAAACATGGTGCTACTGTGAAGCACAAGTGTGGTAAATGATAGTAGCATTGCCATTTCTCTCTTTTTCTCTCATTTCATTTTTTTTTCTCTTTTTTTCTTTCTTTTTCTTATTTTTTTTAGAACAGTCTCATGGACCTCATCCCCACTTTTTCGAGGACTCATTAGTCTCCACCATTCTTTCCTCACTGGGACAATGCTCTAATAATGGTGATCATCACACTTTTATTTACTTACAACTCGATAAAAACTATACAAGATGACTCTATATGAATGCCTCTGGCAGTGTACCAGGATGTGCAATGATCTAGCGTAGCAAAGATATCAAAAAATGGACAATCCATGAAAATATCATGCTAGCTATCTTATGATCATGCAAAGCAATATGACAATGAATGCTCAAGTCATGTATATGATGATGATGGAAGTTGCATGGCAATATATCTCGGAATGGCTATGGAAATGCCATGATAGGTAGGTATGGTGGCTATTTTGAGGAAGATATAAGGAGGCTTATGTGTGATAGAGCGTATCATATCACGGGGTTTGGATGCACCGGCGAAGTTTGCACCAACTCTCGAGGTGAGAAAGGGCAATGCACGGTACCGAAGAGGCTAGCAAATTGCGGAAAGGTGAGAGTGCGTATAATCCATGGACTCACATTAGTCATAAAGAACTCACATACTTACTGCAAAAGTTTATTAGCCCTCGAAGCAAAGTACTACTACGCATGCCCCTAGGGGGATAGATTGGTAGGAAAAGACCATCTCTCGTCCCCGACCGCCACTCATAAGGTAGACAATCAATAATAAATCATCCTCCAACTTCTTAGCATAACGACAGACCATACGTGCATGCTTCGGGAATCACAAACCTTAACACCAATATTCTTACTAAACCACAATCATTCACTAGTACCTCCCACATATCACCATCTTAATATCGCAAAACTATTGCAAGGAACCAAACTTATCATATTCAGTGATCTACAAGTTTTATGTAGGATTTTATGACTAACCATGTGAATGACCAATTCCTGTTGACTCTCTAAATAGATATAAGTGAAGCATGAGAGTTTAATTCTTTCTACAAAAGACTTGACCATGCTCTAATAAATATAAGTGAAGCAAAAGAGCATTCTACAAATAACGGTTTTCTATATGCAGAGAAACAGGCATCCAAACTTCAAATCATATAAGTGAAGCACATGAAGCATTCTATAAAGCCATACTCAAAAGATATAAGTGAAGTGCAAAGAGCATTCTATAAATCAACCAAGGACTATCTCATACCAGCATGGTACATTATTAAAATAAAAATAAAAAGTACACGACACTCCAAGTAAAACACATATCATGTGATGAATAAAACTATAGCTCCAAGTGATATACCGATAGATTGTAGACGAAAGAGGGGATGCCATCCGGGGCATCCCCAAGCTTAGACGCTTGAGTATTCCTTGAATATTACCTTGGGGTGCCTTGGGCATCCCCAAGCTTAGGCTCTTTCCGCTCCTTACTCCTTTATCCATCGTAGTCTCACCCAAAACTTGAAAACTTCAGCACACAAAACTCAACAGAAACCTCGTGAGATCCGTTAGTATAACAATTAAATCTTAAACTCTAAGTACTGTTGTAAATTGATTCATATTTAATATTGGCATAATGCTACTGTACTCCAACTTCTCCATGACTCATACCCTCCGATACGATCCATAGATACATCAAAATAAACAAACTATGCAACAAAAACAGAATCTGTCTAAAACAGAACAGTCTGTAAAGATCTGAATTATAGTCATAGTTCTGTAACTCCAAAAATTCTGAAAAATTAGGAAAACGTGGGAAATTTATATATAAATACTGTGTAAAAAATTCAGAAGGTTCTGACACTCCAGAGAAAAAACAAAATTCTAGCACTGGACGCAAAAGTTTCTGTTTTCCAACAGCATCTACCATACTATCATCCAAATCATCCCAAAGGCATTACTTGGCACATTATTTTTATAATACAATGGATTTGTACAAGGGGATAATTATTATTTTTGAAAAGTTTCTGTAATCAAGATTCACAAAGTTTTCATGGGCATGAACAAAGTTCAAGACTAGCTCCCACTTCAACGATGCTCGTCTTTCTCACTTTCACTTTTCTTTTTGAAAAAGTTTTAGGTTACCCTCTATATTTTTTTATTTTTAAAATTTTTAAAAGCACACAATAGAAAAATGACTCTCTAAAACTTCCGGGTTGTCTCCCAGGCAGCGCTTTCTTTAAAGCCATTAAGCTAGGCATAAAGTGCTCAAGTAATTGATCCACCCGGATCCCAAGGTATATCAAAGCCAATTTTAATTAACAATGATTTATAATTTAGTAGTGAGCACAAAGCAAAAAATTTCATGCAATGACGAAGCTAACTCTCTTCCTATGCATCGGCATGTCATAAAAGAACAATTCATGCACATCAAGTAAAGGCCAATGCATAGTATAAACAGTTTCTTGCAATTTTATCATACTAGAAACATAGAGAGGTGGATTTGTAGTTCCTCTCTCATAATAATTGCAATTAGGAGCAGCAAGCACATGCATATTATATTCATCAAAATTATCATGTGTAATAGTAAAACGCAACCCATCAATATAATCCTTAATAAACGCAAACTTCTCCGATATAGTGTAGTTGGGAGAATTCAAAAAGATAATAGGACTATTATGTGTAGGTGCAATAGCAACAATTTCATGTTTAACATAAGGAACTATAGCAAGTTCATCTCTATAAGCATCATTCAAATTGGCATCATGGCCACAAGCATAGCAAGCATCAATTTCATCAAAAAGGGATATTTCAAACGAATCCAAGGGATCATAGCAATTATCATATCATCCTTCGGTAAACACGAAGGGAAATTAAACAATGTATGAGTTGAAGAGTTACTCTCATTAGAAGATGGGCACGGGTAGCTAATCTGCTCTTCCTCCCTTTGTTCTTCACTCCCCTCGTCATCTTTTTCATCTAATGAGCTCACAGTTTCAACAATTTCTTCTTCCATAGATTCCTCCAAAATATTAGTCTCTTCTTGGACAGCGGAGGCGTCCTCAATATATTCTTTAGCATAAGCATTAGAAGCATAGTTTTCATAGCAATATTTAAGTATGGCAAAATTTCCAGATTTGTAAAGAGTAGCATCATACTTTTCAATCAAAGAAGCAATTTCGTAGGCACCCTTAAAAGCAAGAAATTCTTCTATTTGTTTAATATCATAGTAACTATAAACACCCTTGGCATAAGAAGATAAGATTCCATTATCCTTAAACTCACATTGGTAGGAAAGGTGTTTTTTAGGGTCTTCAGAACAACAAGTAAAATCATGTATTTCACATAAATTCCAAGCATAGCATTGCAAACGATTAATTTGATCCAATAAAAGTTTCCCTTTTTGAGACAAGTGGTGTCGCACAAAATAAGCATGCTCATCTAATGATTTTCCCTCAACTAAGCTAGTTGGGTTTTTAGCACGAGCACAAAGGGATCGAAGATGATCCAAGTAGAAAGCTTCAGCAGTATGATAGATTTTGGGTGGTTCTTCAACCATTGGTTTAGCAAGTACAACTATTTTTTTTTTGGAATTTTACGTTTCCTACCCATAACTAAAGATAGAAAACAAGAGCACAAAATAAAAACTACTTAGTGATAAAGCAAACAAGCACACACGAGAATATCAACCCCACGCTATTGCTCCCCGGCAACGGCGCCAGAAAAAGGTCTTGATAACCCACAAGTATAGGGGATCAATAGTAGCTTTTTCGATAAATAAGAGTGTCGAACCCAACGAGGAGCTAAAGGTAGAATTAATATTCCCTTCAAGTTCTATCGACCACCAATACAACTCTACGCACACTTGACGTTCGCTTTACCTAGAACAAGAATAAAACTAGAAATACTTTGTAGGTGTAATGCTAGAACTACTTTGCAAGAATAAAACTAGGAGTACTTTGCGAGATAATAAAAGTTAGCTGTTTAGTAGAAAACTTTTTGTAACACAAGAGAAAGATTTGTTTCTAGGCAATCGATAACTAGACCGGTAATCATTATTGCAATTTTATATGAGGGAGAGGCATGAGCTAACATACTTTCCGTACTTGGATCATATGCACTTATGATTGGAACTCTAGCAAGCATCCGCAACTACCAAAGATCATTAAGGTAAAACCCAACCATAGCATTAAGTAACAAGTCCTCTTTACTCCCATACGCAACAACCCCCTTACTCGGGTGTAAGCTTCTGTCACTCTAGCCGCTCACTATAAGAGAATTATGAACGTATTGCAAACCCTACAGCGGGAATCCCTCACGCTTGCGCGACACGGAGGGCACCATAGGACAGTGATAGTTTGGAGAATAATAACTTGTATTGATTGGGGCCTCAAAGGGCTGTTTATATAGATTACAAGACTTGGGCTCCAAGACTAATAGAGATAGATTACAATTCCAAACCTTGCCGGATATGGTAACCGACCTATACTCTAATATCCCCCCGCAGTCTCAGCGCCAGGAGTAACGATGTTGAGACTGGAGCGTATGTCGGTGAAAGATGCAGTCGGAAGTCCTTTGGTGAAAATGTCAGCAAATTGAGCACTGGTAGGTACATGAAGAACGCGAACCTCGCCAAGAGCCACCTTCTCTCGAACGAAGTGTATGTCAATCTCAATATGCTTGGTGCGACGATGCTGAACTGGATTGGAAGCCATGTATACTACGGAGATGTTATCACAATAAACGATGGTGGCACGATCCAGTGGGCGATGAAGTTCCACGAGAAGCTGACGCAGCCACACCGCTTCAGCCACAGCATGAGCAACCGACCTATACTCAGCCTCAGCAGAAGACCTGGAAACTGTTGCCTGCCTTTGAGAACACCAAGAAACAAGATTACCACCCAAATAAACAAGACAGCACCAAAATAAAACATACAACTCAAACCAATCACGATCATCAATCAACCCATAGGACAAAACGAATCTACTCAAACATCATAGAATTGCCACATATCATTGGATAATAATATATAGCGTTAAGCGCCATGTTTAAGTAGAGATTACAGCAGGGAGAAGAGGTGTTACACCGCTGCATAGAGGGGGAGAGAGTTGGTGTTGACGGCGGCGAAGTTGTTGGTGTAGATCGTCGTCACGATGATTGCCCCGGTGGCGTTCCGGCGCCACCGGGAGAGAGGGGGAAAGAGCCCCCCTCCTCCTCCTTCTTCCTTGGCCTCCCCCTAGATGGGAGGAGAGTTCCCCCTCTGGTCCATGGCCGTCATGGCTCCCGGAGGGGAGGAGCCCCTCCGAGATTGGATCTCTCTATCTGTTTCTCTTCTGTTTCGCGTTCCCCTTTTCTGGCCTTTCACAGTTTCTTAAATATCCGGAGATCCGTAACTCCGATTGCGCTGAAATTTTAACACGATTTTTTTATTGATATAAGATTCCTTGCGGCCGAAGAAGGGCCCCAACTGACATACGGTGTGCCCACAAGGCAACACCACGCGGCTGGGGGGGAGGCCACGCCAAGATGCCTTGTGGAGGCTGTGGGCCTCCGTTTGCGTTGATTCCACCTCCCAAAAATCACATATATTCCAAAATAATTCTCCGTAAAATTTTATCGCGTTTGGACTTCGTTTGATATGGATTTTCTGCGAAACAAAAAACAAGCAGAAAACAGGAACTGGCATTGGGCACTGGATCAATATGTTAGTCCCAAAAATAATATAAAATGTTGCCAAAAGTATATGAAAGTTGTAGAATCTTGGCATGAAACAATAAAAAATTACAGATACGACGGAGACGTATCAGGGGCCTATATACTACGTGTCGCATGCTCAAGGTGGGACGATGCACCACCGATCGATCGAGTGGTCGGTCATTCGAACAGGAACATTTACCTATCAAATTTGGTAGATATATGGTGGGTGTACCGCACCCTACACTATAATGTGTGTCACAACATGTGCTAGCTTTTTTTGAACTTGTGGCACACTTTATTCAAATCAAATAATTGTTACATCACTAAAAAGTTCAGCTAGGATAATCTGCGGAGGATCACCCTCCCAAGAAATTATAGAATTAGAATCATAGAAATTCCTAGCAAGCTTGTGTGCCACCTTGTTCCCCTCCCTTGGAAAGTGAGAGTAAAAGACTGAACCAATAGTTTGAGCTAAATGAAAACACTCATTCAGAGTAGCAGAATAAGGACTCACGATATCATCTTCCCCTTTGCATGCCTGAATAATCTCAAGACAATCAGATTCAGAGATCACATTAGGGCATCCCAACTGGTCCGCTAGCTCCATACCATTCTTCAATGCCAAAGCTTCCACTGCAGGGGCATCAAGCACATGCATAAAGAGAGTTGTTGACCATGCAAGAGCCTCACCCCAGTGATTTCGAAGAACCGTCGTGGTGACTCCACTTCCATTTTCCATGAAGCATGCATCCACGTTCAATTTATAAAGATTTTGAGTAGGTTTAGATCATTTAACATCAGGTACACTCGTTGCACTCCTATAGCCAGCATAATTGGCCGTTATGTATGGTGAGTGCTGTTTTGGAAGGAGTCACCACACCTTTGCCCTTCACAGCTTCCCTTCTCTACAACCAGATGTACCAAGCTCCAACCAAGATAGACTCTTGGAAGCCGAGATGTTCAAGTGTGGTTGAATTACGCCTTTTATCTCTGAGGATATTCTCAAGCAGGACACTACCATATTGGTCCAAAGCAAGGGCTTGGGAAATCGTTTCCTGAAGACCCAAAGCTTTCCACACTTCTTTAGCACGAACACACGTAAACATGAGGTGTCGCAAGTCTTCATCCATGTAAAGCCTTCCAACCAAAGATCTTTATTTCACTAGTAACTTGAAGCTTCCAGAGAATCTCCCAAACTAGGTTAGACTTTGATGGTCCAATCTCATCTCTTCTGATTCTAGCACCAAATTGGTGCTCCCACTTAGTATAATACGCGGACTGATAACCCACAAGTATAGGGGATCGCAACAGTTTTCGCGGGTAGTATTTCACCCAGATTTATTGATTTGACACAAGGGGAGCCAAAGAATATTTGTGAGTATTAGCAGTTGAGTTGTCAATTCAACTACACCTGGAGAACTAAATATCTGCATCAAAGTGTTTAGTAGCACAGTAGTATGATAGTTTCAATATCAGTAGTAACAGTAGCAATAGTAACAGAGACAGTAACAGTAGCAGTTTTGTAGTGATTGTAACAGCAGCAACAACGAGATTAACTTAGCAAAGCTCAAATGCGAAAAGCGTAAGCATTGGATCGGTGATGGATAATTATGTTGGATGACATTCATCATATAACAGTCACAACCTAGGGCGATACACAATAGCTCCAATTCATCAATGTAATGTAGGCATGTATTCCGTATATAGTCATACGTGCTTATAGTAAGAACTTGCATGACATCTTTTGTCCTACCCTCCCATGGCAGCGGGGTCCATAAGGAAATCTAAGGGATATTAAGGCCTCCTTTTAATAAAGAACCAAAACAAAGCATTAACACATAGTGAATACATGAACTCCTCAAACTATGGTAATCACCGGAAAGAATCCCAATTATTGTCACCTTGGGGTATGTGGATCATAACATGTAATAGGTGCATATAACTTGCAAGATAGGATCAAGAACACAAGTATATTCATGAAAACATAAAGGGTTCAGATCTGAAATCATGGCACTCGGGCCCTAGTGACAAGCATTAAGCATAGCAAAGTCATAGCAACATCAATCTCAGAACATAGTGGATACTACGGATCAAAGTCCTAACAAATTAACTCGATTACATGGTAAATCTCATCCAACCCATCACCGTCCAGCAAGTCTACGGAGAAATTACTCACACACGGTGGTGAGCATCATGAAATTGCTGATGGAGGATGGTTGATGATGACGACGGCGTCGAATCCCCCTCTCCGGAGCCCCGAGCGGACTCCAGATCAGCCCTCCCGATGAAGAACAGGAGGTGGCGGTGGCTCCGTATCGTAAAACGCGATGAAACTTCTTCTCTCATTTTTTTTCCAGATGAATAGGTACTTATAGCGTTGGAGTTTGGGTTACCGGAGCTGCCAGGGGCCCACAAGCCTGCTAGGCGCGCCCTGGGGGGTGGGCGCACCCCCTGGGCTTGTGGCGCCTGGTTGGCCCCCCTCTGGTAATTCTCTTCGCCGGTATTTTTTTATATATTCTGAAATAATTCTCCGTAAATTTTCAGGTCCATCCGAGAACTTTTATTTCTGCACAAAAATAACACCATGGCAATTCTGCTGAAGACAGCGTCAGTCTGGGTTAGTTCCATTCAAATCATGCAAATTAGAGTCCAAAACCAAAGCAAAAGTGTTTGGAAAAGTAGATACGTTTGGGACGTATCAACTCCCCCAAGCTTAACTCATTGCTTGTCCTCAAGCAATTCAGTTGATAAACTGAAAGTGACAAAGAAAAACTTATACAAACTCTTTTGTTCTTGTTGTCTGTATATATATTCAACTAGCATCCAAGTTTTCAGCAAAGATTATGAACTAACCACATGAATGATAACACTTAGGTCACACATTTACTCATGGCAATAACATAACCAACTAGCGAGCAATAATAAGATATCTCAGATGCCAACACTTTGTCAAAACAATTATGATATAATATGATAACATGGTATTTCGCTAGCCCTTTCTGAGACCGCAAAACATAAATGCAGAGCACCTCTGAGGTTCAAGCAGCGACTAAACATTGTAATTCAGGGTAGAGGATATCCACTCATGGTCACACCCAACATTAATTATACTCAATGCATAAAAATGACAATAGTGCTCTCCAACTGGTGCTTACATGAGAGGGTGATGACTCAATAATAAAAGTAAAATGACATAAAAGTAAATGGATAGGCCCTTCGCAGAGGGAAGCATGGATTCGCAGCGGTGCCAGAGCTCGAAGCTTAAATCAGAGATTAAAACAATTTTGAGAGGTATGCTTTTCCTGTCAACGTTACGATCGAGAATTTTCAATATCTTCCATGCTAAACACATTATAGGCGGTTCCCAAGCGGAAAGGTAAAGTTTACTCCCCCTCCACCATACCAACACAAGCCATGGCTAGCCGAATCCACGGGTGCCCTCCATACCAACATCTTTCCGAGGGAGTTTGTTGCATTGTATAATTTTGATTTTGAGCATAGGACTGGGCATCCCAATTACCAGCCTCTCTCGTGCAATGACAAGTGAATAAACACTCGTCTGAGAATAACCCGCTTAGCATGGAAGATAATGAACACCCCCTATCGCTCCATGAGCGGTATGGGCACACAAAACAGATGTTCGTTTGAATGTTTAGAGGTGGCACATGAAAATTTACTTGGAACGGCAGGGTAATACCGCATATAGGTAGATATAGTGGACTCATCTGGAACAACTTTGGTTTAAGAATTTGGATGCACAAGCAGTATTCCCGCTTAGTACAGGCGAAGGCTAGCAAATAGATTGAGAAGCGACCAGCTAGAGAGCGAAAACGGTCATAGACATGCATTGCGAATAATTAACATTGAACACAAGCATGAGTAGGATATCAACACCCTGAACATAAATATCATGGAAGCTATGTTGGTTTTGATTCAACTACATGTGTGAACATGTGCCAAGTCAAGCCACTTGAATTACTCGGAGGAAGAGACAATATTAACATACCACATCACAACCATTTTAATGCATGTTGACACTCAAGATAAATCATTATCCACTCCTAGCTATTTAAGCATGGCATGAGCAACTATGATCTCTAATTGTCATCACCAACATGTTTACTCATAATATGCTGAATCGTGAATACTAAGCCAAACATATTTACAAAGACAAAAACAAGAAGAGTTCATACCAGCTTTTCTTCACCGCAATCACTTCATCAAATATTGTCATTATTGCCTTTCACTTGCACGACCGAATGATATGAAAATAATAATAGTGCAAGAGTGTCGTGGACTAAACTGGAATCTGCAGACATTTATTCAAAGGAGAAGACAAAGTAATAGTGGCTCTTTGTTAGTTCAACAATAAAGCATATGAGAGCCACTCAACGTTTTCATCGTGGTCTTCTCCTTACTACGACTCAAAGAAAAGAAATTCAGAGAAACACACTGAAATATTTTTGGAGTTTTTAGTTTTTCTGAAGGAAGCAAATTAACGAAGGAAAAACGAAAAATGAGAGAAACTATTTACACAGGAGAACTCCCAACAAGCAAAAGAAGAAACGAGAAATTTTTTTGGGTTTTCTTTTAATACTACGAATTAACTAAACAAGAAAGAACCTATAACTAATTTTTTGGATTTTCAAAAGTTTTTCAAACACACAAGAAGAAAGCGAAAATAAAACTAACATGGATATACAATGAAAAAGGGTGAACACCGACAACTGGAATGAATATGTGATACATGAATGTAATGTCGGTGAGAAATACGTACTCCCCCAAGCTTAGGCTTTTGGCCTAAGTTGGTCTATGGCCATGGGTCGAAATCAGCACCTCCAGGATAGTACTGAGGCTACTGAGGGTCCCACTGGTAAAAGGCCTCCTGAGGCTCCCATTGATAGACGGGCTCCTGGTACGGCTCTGGCTCAGGTGCTGGCTCTGGTGCCTGGGGCTGGTCCAAGCCCCAATAAGCATAAATGTCCTCAAGCATGATGATATATCTGCCCCTGTGAATATCAAACAAAGTAGGCGCAGGCAAAGTAATAATCTCACGAGTACCCTGATTAAATACCAAGTTATATCTAAAGCGAACGTCTCCAGAATTAATAAAGTTGTGCCCAACCATACTATCGTAATCAAGATGCATAGTGGGTAAAAGCCTCTCTCCCCTCTTGTCGTGCCAAATAGGAATCTCAAAATGTTTAGCGAGACGGGAAGCATAAATACCACCATAGATAACGCCCTTCGAATGGTTGGTGTGCAACCGCCGGGCAACCATAGCACCCAAACTGAAAGTCCTATCAGCGTAAAGAGCATGGCGCAAAATAGCAAGGTCAGGTGAGCTGAGTGTTCTGCTCTCCCACTGACCAGTCAAACACCTCCCGACAAATAGTGAATAATAGCGCAAAACAGGGAAATGTAAACTAGCAACCCTAGCCTCAGAAACTACCCTCGACCCCCCCCCCCCCACGGTCACCTCAGAGATGAACTCCGAGACATCACTGGGGTGTGGCTCTACTGGGCTGCCCTCATTAGGAAGTTTACATACCTCGCAAAAATCCTCAAGAGTCATCTCTTTAGGAATATCATATAAGTTAAATGACACTGTGGGTATATCTCTCCTAGAATGAAAATGAAAGCTTTGCACGAAAGTATTAGTGAGGAGGAGATACTGGTCACACTTATCTTCGAGGAACGGGATAATGCCGGCATTGTTCGTCAAATAATAGAAATCATCGAAAATTCCCGCATCCCTCAAGAACGTGTTGCATGGCCATTCGCACGGCCGCACCTCGGTCGCACGAGGAAGATGATACTTGGTCTTCGGAGCCTCCTTAGGATTCCGGCTCGAAGAACCTCTCAACCTCCACTTGAGCATTTTCTTTTTCTGAAAATTTCAGAAATTTTTAGTGACTCAAAATAAAAGTGAACAAAACTCTACAAAATTGATAGCAACTACTCCCACATGTATCTAGAGGCTATATCATGCATCAAAACTACTTTGGACCATACAAATTCAACATGCAAGCTCATAAACATGGTCACCACAGCAGCAAAAATTTGCAAAGTATAAAGCACTAGAACAAAAACTAATTGGAGCATTGGAGGAGTCACATACCAACGAGTAATTCCTCAAAACAGTTTTGGAAATGGAGTTCCGAGCAAAGAGATCAAAAATCACAGCAAAATGAGCAAGAACACGGGCTTGGGAGCAAGTTTATTTTTTCTGGAGGAAGAAGAAGGAGATGGGTGGCTGGCATAAGTGAGTGGGTCCCTATGGGACCCACAAGCCTGCTGGGCGTGCCTAGGGGGTGGGCGCGCCCTGTGAGCTTGTGGCTCACAGGTGCACCCCCCTGGGGTGTGTTCAGTGCCAAAAATTCTTAAATATTGAATAAAAAATCATACTAAATTTTCAGGGCATTCTGAGAACTTTTATTTTTGGGACATTTTTTATTGCACAGATAATTCAGAAAACAGGATAATCATGGCATTTTATTTTATTCAACTACAAATAACAGAGAGCAAAAGGTGGGTACAGAAAGTTGTGTTTACTAAATTCATCGACCACATGCCCCTCAAAAAGAATCCATTAATAAGGTTGATCAAGTCTTATTAACAAACTATTTCCGAATGGCATGAAACCGAAGAATCTTCGTATAACACTAAGTTACCTCAATGGGGATATGCATCTCTCCAACAATAAGAATTTCATATTTCTTTTTGACAGTAGGAAGAGGAAATTTGAAACCTTCAATAGTGATTGTCGAAACTTTTTCAATACAATTGATACCATACACCGAACTTTGTTTCTTCGGAAAATAAACCATATGCTCATTACCATTGACATGAAAAGTAACCTTGCCTTTGTTGCAATCAATAACAGCCCCTGCAGTATTCAAAAAGGGTCTTCCAAGGATAATCGACATGTTGTCGTCCTCGGGCATATCAAGTATAACAGAGTCTGTTAAGATAGTAACATTTGCAACTACAACGGGAACGTCCTCGCAAATTCCAATAGGTATAGCAGTTGATTTATCAGTCATTTGCAAAGATATTTCAGTAGCTGTGAGCTTATTGAAATCAAATCTTCTATATAAAGAGAAAGGCATAACACTAACACCGGCTCCTAAATCACATAGAGCAGTTTTAACATAACTTCTTTTAATGGAGCATGGTATAGTAGGTATTCCTGGATCTCCTAACTTCTTAGGTACTCCACCCTTAAAAGAATAATTTGCAAGCATGGTGGAAATTTCAGCTTCAGGTATCTTTCTTTTATTAGTGACAATATCTTTCATGTATTTAGCATAGGGAGACATTTTCAACATATCAATCAAGCGAGTGCGCAAAAAGACAGGTCTAAGCATTTCAACAAAGTGCTCAAAGTCTTCCTCATCCTTATTTTTAGATGGTTTAGTAGGAAAAGGCATGGGTTTTTGAACCCATGGTTCTCTTTCTTTCCCATATTTTCTAGCAACGAAGTCTCTTTTATCATATCTTTTATTCTTAGGAGGTGGGTTATCAAGATCAACAGCAGGTTCTATTTCTACATCATTATCTGGTTGAGCATCAACATGAACATTATCATTATCATTATCATTATCACTAGGTGTATGTTCATTACTAGATTGTGTCTCGGCATCAGAAATAGAAACATCATTTTGGTTCTCAGGAGGTTTTTCTATCACAGGTTCACTAGAAGCAGGCAAAGTTCTATCATTCTTCTTTTTCTTTTCTTCTTAGATGGACTAGGTATGTCAATATTAACTCTTTGAGAATCCTGTTCAATTCTTTTAGGGTGGCCTTGAGGATATAGAGGATCCTGAGTCATTCTACCTCCTCTAGTAACAACTCTAACAGCATGATCATTCATTTTATTATTCATCTCATCGAGCAAATCATTTTGTGACTTAGCTATTTGTTCTAACTGAGTCTGAACCATAGAAGCATGTTTACCTAAGCACTTAACATCATTAGCAGTTCTAAACATCAAATAACTCAAGCGATCAATCATGATGGCATTTCATTTTAATTGATTGCTAACATGCATATTGAAATTCTCTTGCTTAACAATGTAGTTATTAAATTCATGCAAGCATTGACTAGCAGATTTATTATAAGGAATAGCACTTTCATCGAATCTACGGAGAGAATTTACCTCTACTACCTGTGTCGGGGTGTCGAGACCATGTATTTCTTCAATAGGTGGTAAATTCTTAACATCTTCAGCCTTAATACCTTTTTCCTTCATAGATTTCTTAGCTTCTTGCATATCTTCTGGACTGAGGAATAGAACACCTCTTTTCTTCGGGGTTGGCTTAGGTGGTCGTTCAGGAAGTGTCCAATCATCGGCATTTCTCAATATATTATTTAATAGTTCTTCAGCCTGTCCAACAGTTCATTCCCTGAAAACACAACCAACACAACTATCTAGGTAGTCCCTAGAAGCATCGGTTAGTCCATTATAAAAGATATCAAGTATTTCATTTTTCTTAAGAGGATGATCAGGCAAAGCATTAAGTAATTTTTTTTGAGCAAACACAGTGGGGAAGACCCCCAGTGTAACTATGTTTTTTCATTATAAAAGATATCAAGCATTAAGTAATTGGAGAAGCCTCCCCCAAGCTTGAGGGAGATTCTCTTCTTCAATTTGCACAAAGTTAAATATTTCCTGTAAGGCAGCTTGTTTCTTATGAGCAGGAAAATATTTTTCAGAGAAGTAATATATCATATCCTGGGGACTACGCACACAACTTAATAACTAATCTTTTCCTCATGAGCAAATAGGGTGGCTATATCATTTAATTTAGTAAGGTGCGCCACAACAGTTTCAAATTCATAACCATGAAAAGGATCAGATTCAACCAAAGTAATTAACTCAGGATCGACAGAGAATTCATAATCCTTATCAGTAACAAATATAGGAGAGGTAGCAAACATAGGATCATATTTCATTCTCTCCATCATAGACTTTTCTTTCATCTTAGCCAGCAATTTTCTAACATCATCTCTATCATTACAAGCAAGAATTGCCCTAGCTGTCTCTCCATCAAAAACATAACCATCAGGTATCTTACGCATTTCAACTCTAGTAGGAGGACTAGGCATAACAGGTGAATCATAATTTTCAAAAGTTTCATCAATTTCAGCATTCTCAATTTATTTAGCTTTAGCAAGTTGTTCATCAAGAAATCCACCTAGTGGCACAGTATTATCAAGCATAGTACTAGCATCATCATAAGTATCATTCATAGCAGAAGTAGTATCATCAATAACTTACGACATATCAGAATGAATAACATGTGGTGGTGTCACAAGCCTACTCAAAACAGAAGGTGAATCAAGTGCAGAGTGTGATGGTAGTTCCTTACCTCCTCTAGTCATAGAGGGGACGATCTTGGTCTTAGCGTCTTTCAAATTCTTCATAGTGATCAACAGATATAAATCCCAAGTGACTCAACAGATAGAGCTATGCTCCCCGGCAATGGCGCCAGAAAAAGGTCTTGATAACCCACAAGTATAAGGGATCGCAACAGTTTTCGCGGGTAGTATTTCACCCAGATTTATTGATTCGACACAAGGGGAGCCAAAGAATATTTGTGAGTATTAGCAGTTGAGTTGTCAATTCAACCACACCTGGAGAACTAAATATCTGCAGCAAAGTGTTTAGTAGCACGGTAGTATGATAGTTTCAATAGCAGTAGTAACAGAGACAGTAACAGTAACAGTTTTGTAGCGATTGTAACAGCAGCAGCAACGAAAGTAACTTAGCAAAGATCAATATGTGAAAAGTGTAGGCATTGGATCGGTGATGGATAATTATGTCGGATGACATTCATCATATAACAGTCACAACCTAGGACGATACACAATAGCTCCAATTCATCAATGTAATGTAGGCATGTGTTCCGTATATAGTCATACGTGCTTATAGTAAGAATTTGCATGACATCTTTTGTCCTACCCTCCCGTGGCAGCGGGATCCATAAGGAAATCTAAGGGATATTAAGGCCTCCTTTTAATAGAGAACCGGAACAAAGCATTAACACATAGTGAATACATGAACTCCTCAAACTACGGTAATCACCGGAAAGAATCTCAATTATTGTCACCTTGGGGTATGAGGATCATAACACGTAATAGGTACATATAACTTGCAAGATAGGATCAAGAACACAAATATATTCATGAAAACATAAAGGGTTCAGATCCGAAATCATGGCACTCGGGCCCTAGTGACAAGCATTAAGCATAGCAAAGTCATAGCAACATCAATCTCAGAACATAGTGGATACTAGGGATCAAAGCCCTAACAAATTGACTCGATTACATGGTAAATCTCATCCAACCCATCACCGTCCAGCAAGCCTACGGAGAAATTACTCACACATGGTGGTGAGCATCATGAAATTGGTGATGGAGGATGGTTGATGATGACGACGGCGTTGAATCCCCCTCTCCGGAGCCCCAAACGGACTCCAGATCAGCCCTCCCGATGAAGAACAGGAGGTGGCGGCGGCTCTGTATCGTAAAACGCGATGAAACTTCTTCTCTCATATTTTTCCGGACAAATAGGTACTTATAGCGTTGGAGTTTGGGTTGCCGGAGCTGCCAGGGGCCCACAAGCCTGCTAGCCGCGCCCTGGGGGGTGGGCGCGCCCCCTGGGCTTGTGGCGCCTGGGTGGCCCCCCTCTGGTAATTCTCTTCGCCAGTATTTTTTATATATTCTAAAATAATTCTCCGTAAATTTTCAGGTCCATCCGAGAACTTTTATTTCTGCACAAAAATAACACCATGGCAATTCTGCTGAAAACAGCGTCAGTCCGGGTTAGTTCCATTCAAATCATGCAAATTAGAGTCCAAAACCAGAGCAAAAGTGTTTGGAAAAGTAGATACGTTTGGGACGTATAATGGATCGGACTAAAAAGGAGTACGTCCGAGTCTTGTGCCAGGCAAAAAAATCCCCAGTTAATTGTGTGCTCAAAGGGATCCTAAAAAATATTTCAACATCAACCGAAACAAATTGTCCAGAATTAAATCTTCATCCCATCTCCCTATCCCTGGATTAATCAACTCATCAACAGTATTCAGAAGGCAAAAACCCTTTCTAGATATAACTTTCTTGGATGGACTACTCAATATCCAGTGATCATCCCAGATATTAATATTACTTCCCGATCCCACTCTCCAAATATGCCCTCTTTTGAAAGTCTGGGGACCGGCAACAATACTTTGCCACATAAATGAAGATCCCTTATTCGGTCCTGCCTTCAAGAGATTTCCATTAGGATAATTTTTACCTCTCAAAACCCTTGCACATAGAGTGTCAGGATTTGATAACAGTCTCCAAACCTGCTTTGCAAGCATCGCAAGATTAAAAGCATGCAAATCTCTGAACCCCATACCCCCATCCTTCTTGAGGATACATATCTTCCACCATGCCCACCAGTGCATCTTATTCTTCTCCTTAGTATCACCCCACCAAAATCCTGATACATCATAAGTGATTTCCTTACATATTTTCTTGGGGATCTTGAACACTGACATAGCAAACACTGGTAAAGACTGAATTACAGGTTTAATTAGGATCTCCTTTTCCCCTAAAGATAGGATCTTTTCCTTCCCTTGCACCCTGTTGATCACTCTTCCGACCAAATACAAGAAATTGCCACTTCTATCCGCACCCACCATAGTAGGAAGCGCCAAGTATTTATCAGACATTGCTTCGGTCATAATATTGAGCTCATCACAAATGTCAGCTTTTAATTGGACATCCACATTTGGGCTGAAGTATATGTTACACTTTGCATCACTAACCAGTTGACCAGAGTTTGCCCAATATTGATCAAGCACTTGTCTCAATGAGGTTGCATTAATCAAATCAGCTTTCATGAGGATTAAGGACTCATCAGCGAATAACAAGTGTGAAACTGATGGTGCATTTCTGCATACTCTTACCCCCTCTATGCCACGAACCTCCTCCGCATGAGCCAGTAAAATTGATAACCCTTCTGCGCACAGCATACGGTGATAAAGGGCCCCCCCTGACGGAGGCCCCTTATGGGAACAAATTGTTCCGTCTCATGGTCATTGAACCTGACATTATATTTAACAGAAGAAACACAAGCCATAAGAAGGTCAACTAAATCCTGTTGGAAACCCAACCTGAGCATCATCTTTTGTAGAAAAATATCCATTCCACTATGTCATAGTCCTTATGCGTATCCAATTCAACTGCGCAATATCCATAATTCCCTTTTTTTCTTATTCTTGATTGTGTACATACTTTCATAAGCCACCAAAATATTATCAGTAATAAGGCGCCCTGGTACGAAGGCACTTTGGACGGGGGATATCTCCTCATCAAGAATTACCTTTTAGACGGACTGCAATCATCTTCGAAATAATCTTATACAAAACATTACAAAGTCTAATGGGCTTATACTGAGTTATCTTCTCTGGAACATCAACTTTTGGAATGAGAATAATAACAGTATCGTTCCAACCATCGGGAATTACCTTATTGTTAATTGCATCAAGTACCTCTTCAGTAACAGAATCCCTAAGAATGTGCCAACACTTTTTAAAGAAAGCAGCATGCAAGCCATCGTTACCTAGAGGCTTCAAATCGCCAATGAAAAAGAGGGCTCATTTGACGTCAGAATATGGCTGATTCAGTGCTTCATTCATAACTTGATTCACACGTGGTACTACCTTCTCCAATAAGTTAGGATCAACGTCATCCACCTCCGGATAAGCAGGACCCTCCTGCCAAGCACCATGATCGTCCTTCAGTTTATTTATTTTATTCCGCTGGCGACGCATGCTAGCATAATTATAGAAATACGCCGTATTGCGATCGCCAAATTTTAGCCAATTTAATCTGCTCCATTGCGACCAATATATTTCCTCTTGCTCCAATAACTTTTCTACCTCTTCCGACAGCTCCTTTTGTTTTGCCATATTTTTGTCATTCATCTCTAACCGAGTTACCTTCTCAAGTTCCCGTTGAACATTTTCTCAGTTTGCGTTTAGGGCTCTTCAAAATGGCTTTGTCCCAACAGTGCTGCTGATCATGAACAAAGTTTTGTTTCCCCGCCAAGTCGTTTCCTTGTAATTGAGGTCCCGCACAGTCCCAGGCTTCCTGCACCACCTCTCTAAATTTATCTTGTTTCAACCAGCGAGCCTCAAAGCGGAGAACTGAAGGTCTATTCCAGTCCATCGCATGACCCTTCCCTGTGCACATGAGAATAGGGCGATGGTCCGAACGATTGTACTCAAGGTTTGTCAGAACAATATCAGTAAATTTATTATTCCATGACTCATTTGTTAGAGCATCTATAGCTATGATGGGCAAATCCGGCCCCTCAAACGCCCGCGGACGCGCCCGGGCGCGTCCGCGGACACTGACCGGGCACCCCTCAAATAATGCAATCCATATCCGGACACCTTAATTATCATATCTTAAATCCATACAAACTCGTGCAACTACGTCGATGCATTACACACATCGTCCGGGTACTCTATCACTACTACATGCCATCGGACTACTAAAATTTGGCATGTTTGGCTATGGTGGAGATCATCCACGGCTGCCCTTACCCTTCCCGGCGCCCTTGCCGTCCTTCTCGCGGAAGTACCGGTCGAAGACGCAGTAGGGATCGACCCGGATCTGCTCGTCGCCTGAGCTGTCCTCGTCGTCACTGTCCTCCTTCTCCTCCCTTGGTGGCAGTCCGGCCATGGCACGAACCGCCCGATTCTGCTCTCGGGCGAGGGCGCGTGTGTTCCTCCGCTGCCATTTCTTCAGAATGCGGGCGCGGATGGCTTCCTCCTCTGCGGCCGCCCGCGCCGCCGCATCAGCCGCCTCCATGACCGCCATTTCGGCCGCGATACAGGCCTCGGCGGCCCTCATCCTCTCCTTCCCACGGCGGGCTGCCCGTTCCCGATGGGACTCATAGTCTGTCCGACCGGTGATGGGGAAGGAAAGATTTTCCGGCCGCCGGGACCGCAATGATCCAGCCCCAGAGGACCCGAGCGCACGTTGAGCCGACGTTATGGAGTCGCGCTGGACAGATCCGCCCGTCGGCCGGGCGCTGTCCTCCCGGGAGCGGCAAAGTGCAATGCAGACCGCCATTGCCTTCTCCAACCCGCACGGGAAGACACCCCAGTCATAGGATCCGGAGTGGTTGAAGTCAGATCCGCTGCCCGCCATGCCGGAGCCAGCCGGAAATCGACGGAGGTGAGCTCGGGTGGCGGAGGGAGTGGAGGGGAGAGGAGTGTGAAGTGGCTAGGGTTTGGTCCGCGAGCGGATGGGGACGAATATATGTGGGGTCGGAGCGGGCCAGGCCGACGTGGCGGGCGCGCCCGGGCGCCCCATATCCGCCCCATATTTGGGCTGGATATGGGGGGTGCCGGTCAGCCCGGGCGTTTGAGACCCATTTGAGGCGCCCGGCTGGGTCGAAATTTCATGACGAGTTAGTGACCGGGCGGCCCGCCCGGACGTTTGAGGGGGGTTTGGGGAGTCCGGCTATAGATGCTCTTAGCGCCCTATCAAGCCGCTCTCTGATATTACCTCTTTTCCAAGTGAATTTATCACCAATAAAACCAAAATCCTCCGGTTTGCAATCGTCGAGAGCATCACGGAACATTTGCAAGAATAGTTGGGGCCTATGATTGCTCCTGTCTTTTTCAAAAGAGTACATTATCTCATTCAAATCGCCCATCACCAACCATGGCATATTCCCGCATTTATTTAGACTAGCAAAAGAGTCTGTGCGTTGCAACGGGAGAACAATATAACACTAGCTCTTAACCCAATAATCATGACTGCGAACCAACCTGTGGTTGGATGGTTAGAGAGACAGTGGTATCCCTAGCCCACCAGGGTTCAAGTCCTGGTGCTCGCATTATTCCTGGATTTATTTCTGGATTTCCGGCGATGCACTCTCAGTGGGAGGAGACGTTCCTGTTGACGACGAGGCGCCTACGGTGACTTCGTAAATCTCAAGATGATGTGCCGGCTCAGTCTCTCGGAGGTGCTCATAGGGATAGGGTGTGCGTGTGTGCATTCATAGGGGTGAGTGTATGCGCGTATGTATGAGCGCTTGCATCTGTACTGTGTTCAAAAAAAAACCAATAACCATGACTCAAAACCCCAATAGGTCCATGTCCTTTATTTTAACAGGGCATCACATTTGTGTTGCCTCTTATCCTCCTCACCCACGCCGGTCCTCAGTGCTCACACAATTATAAAGCGTTTGAATGTGGTCAATCCTAAGGCGCCTCTCTCTCTCTCTCTCACGCGCGCGCTCTCGCTCGCTCGGAATAAGATGAGAAATCTGTTGTTTTTTCCCTGTGAGGTTTTTCAGAGGTGTGCATGCGTGGTTATTTGATGTTTTTTTTTTGTCTCAATCTGGTTTTAGTGGATGTTTATTTGCAATCCGGATCGCCGCCGGTACGGAAGAAAAACAGACCATGTGCTATAGTTTAAGTTTGCACCCAAAATAATATTTTAAAGATATTTAACAGGTAAAATAATATTATATTCAGATTCTACACATTTTTCTAACCAAATTTCATATATAACATGTTAAAATTGGAGTTACGGTTTAAAAGATATGTATAATTTAGGAAAGCATTTGTTTTAGATGGACAACGGATTGATTAACCGGAAAATCCAGGAATTTTCTGTTAAAACGCAAAAAATGATTAGTTTGACTTAAATATTGACGGTCGGTAAATTACCTCAAAACTCAAGGAATTTTCTGAAAAAACTGCAAAAACGGTCCGTACGTGACTTAAGTTGGACTGCGGGTTAATCTCTACTACTACTCCTAGCCTAAGCTACACATAACAACACGAAAAAATTACAACCTTCCGATCAGATCACTTAATTTAATCTAACCGTTAAGATTACACTAACACTCGGCCAAAACCTTGCTTAGCATTTTTGTCGGGCGGACGAAAACTCTGCCGAAGCGTTCCGCGCCCCGCGTGCACCCCAATACATCGCTTCCATAATCCAAGGAAATAATAACGTTTCACCACCGCTCCGCACGCTTCAGCCCTGGTTCGGCGCAGCCTCACCCGTCGGTTCGAGGGTTCGCCTGCAAGCGTGGCCGATGGTATCACCTCGCCGCCACGCACCGGCGCTGCCGTACGGGCACGCCAACCTTCGGCGGCGTTCCTCCCGTCCCGCACCTCCAACCCCGACCTCCGGCGGCACTCCTCCGGTACCCCACGTCCCTGACGCAACACCCACTTCTCCGCCCCCATGCCCCGATCCCCTTCGTCCTCCTCTTCCCAAGCCGCCGGCGTCGACCACGCATCCCCTCCTCTTCTCCACCAACCCAGCCTGTCCCCACACGGCGAGACCCTACAGATCGAGGCGTCTATCACGCAGATCGAGGTGTCCATTGCGCTCCCTTGAGATGGCCGCCCGGCGGTAACCCAGCTACTCCCCTCCTCCTCTTCTCCATCGCAGGGAGATGCCGCCTCCTTCCACCGCGCGTCGATCCGGAACAGGGCGTCGTTCTCTCTGTCCGCGCGCCGCCGTCGTAGTTGGCCGTGCTGACGGAGACAACGAGGCCGCCGCCAGCTCCGTGCGCCGCCTCGGCCCCAGGAGCCGGGAGTCAGGGGACCGTGCCGTTCGATGGTGCAGACCCGTGCGCCGTCGTCCCTGGCCGCGCGGGGCTGCAGATCACGCTGACGGCCAGAGGCGAGCACCCGTGCGGCTGCGTGGGGGACTCCGTGGTGCAATCCTGAGCGCGCAAAGGCGCTGTGCACGGGGAGATGGCCGGCCTCGCGGAGAGGAAGACACCGGTGAGAATGGGCATGATATTCTTACCTTATTCAAACCAAGACTCTTGTGCATCGAAATTGCTTGATGGATTAACATTATATCTTCTGTATTCATACCAAGACTGTATGTTCAGAACCTACATTTGTTTGTTGAATCTTTTGACTGAGGCATCAACAATGCTTGTTTGCCACACTAAGGTGAGTTCCCGGATGACACCGAGTAGGATGCAAAATTTCATTGTGTTCTTTCCATAGAACTGAACATTTTTAGCTGGTTGCTAACTTTCACGACATCCTTTTGTAAGGCACTGAATTACTTGCCATTAGCTTTTGGTGATGTGGATTCAAACAAAGTTCACAATTTTCGCAAAAAAAAAAAAACAAAGTTCACAATGATTTTGCTGAGTTTAGATAAAATTGTACATATGATTTGTATTTTTTCCATGTTTGTAATATGCTTGGGACAGTCCGTATTATTCACAACATGGCTTACAAATGCAGGATTAGTAGCAATATTTTATTTCTTGCAGTTCCTGGTGTAAAGAAACACTTTCAGAAAATAAATGTTTATTATTTGATAATGTACTTGGAATTATTTGCAACACGCCGATGCGGGTGAATAGTTTTTGTACTATCAACTGCAACAAGATTTACCAGGTATCTACATCCTCCCCTTCATTACTACTATAGTCCTATCAATGGGCAAATGAAGTGCAGAGAAGTCTGCAACAAGATATACAAACTTTGTTATCTACCTTGTTATTTCAGTAAATGAATTCACGGGCAAATGAAGTCTGATAATTTTTCTTGCGTCGACATCAAATCTTCACTTCAATTTTGACTACGGGACTGACCACTTCAATACCATAACCCAAATTTAGGTTCGGTTTTGCTTTCTCAGTTCAAGAGAGTGGCCCAAAGAACTGATTGTGAACTTTACAGGATATGATTTGTCTCCTTGTGGTGAGTCATGGGACCCTCTATGATTCTATCAATTTTTTCAAAGAAGCTACCGCTGATGACAATCAGATATATGAAGAAAGAGACCAATGGCCCTGCATGAGATAGTTTTTTCCATTGTATTGTAGGAAAGACTGATGACTTGACCAATGAAATGATGTGGCATCATTGAGTTAATTAAATGACCATGGTGCGTGCTCCAGTAGTATCTTTGAGTGCAATTACTGAGTCTCAACCAGATTCACCGTTGGGTGATTACTGATTAGTGTGCGCCTCTTTGGCTATGGAGAGATTATTAGCGCATCACCACTGCCTCCTGTAGTCTTGTTGTTTCTTTTCAGAATTTTATAAAATAAATCTGCAAGAAATTTCTATAACCGTGTACAAAAGAAGGGCTATAAGAACATAACTTTTTTTAATCCTTATCTTCCATCTAGCTTCAATATGATAACCCGAGATATGCTTGCTGCATTACATATTGGGAGTGATTCAAAGCAACGACAACAAAGTTAGTTATGTTTTCTGTAACTTGAATATCAGTTATTCTACTATTGTAATCATCTCAATTTATTTGCACATTGTGTTACAATTATTTGCCAACCATGGTTAACTTAATTCCTTAGTTATATAGCCAGTCAATTTACACTATAACCTGAGCTCTGAGAGTGTTTGCAGGTCATTGTTCAGACTGCAACAGTTTTGAAACATTATCTGCAATTAGATTTGGTTTGGAATGTTGCGGGAAGGAGGAGGCAGTGGCGCCGGTACGTAGCAGACTAGACTGAAGGCGGAGCGTCGGAGTCCTCTGATCTACCAGTGTCCGATTGATGATGCCCACTGCTCCATCAGCTTGCATCCCGCATCTCTAAATTGGCATTATGTCAGATAAATACAGATAATGATTATTGCAGCCACGAACCTGTTGAGTCTATATTTCATCCCATCTTCATGCACATGATAGTCCCGCCTTTTCAGGTCCTCGATATATTTGCAATGGATTAAGCAAAGGGCCTCTCTTGATTCACACGTTGTTCTCATTTGGTTTCTGTTTTGTTTGAGCAAGTGCAACGGCTTGCGAAGCTTTACTACTAATCCAGAGTCACTTTGTAACAATTAAAGGGTGATTGATAGTTCCAACGTTTACTCTTACAGCATGATTATTGTCAAATGGTTTGTCTAACAATACTGAGGAGACCCGCATGTGTGTCAGATTCTTAATATGGAACCATTAGATGATGGATGGCCATTTTTTGCAATATCCTATTGAGAAATAATGGTACAATTGATAAGACAAGGGCTGGACTTCCCTCTGCAACAATCTTCTTTGCTCAAGTAATTCAAGGTATGTTCCTTGACTTTCTGAGATATCACACAACACCATGCTCCTATTTGGTATCTATTTGATCCTCGTGGCACAGTCCTATTTTTCATGAATAATTCAGTCATATATTGATGCATATATACTGTGACTTGGCCCCTGCACGTTTGCAACATTCCAATATGGCAATTTATGGAACCCTAACAATTTTAGATGTCTATGAACATCATTATGTGCCATCACGATCTCAACAGGATCGGCACTTTGTTTTTATTTTTTGAACCAGAACCTTTATTGTCGATTTATATGTGTGCGTACGATCTTTATTCATTGTAGCTGATGATCTTTAACGTGTTTCATCATTTGTAGGCTATGCAAAGTGACATAGTCATGGATGGTGTTACCTGATGGGCTGGAGAGTTTCAAAACTATGAGTTGTGCATGATTAAGCGGTGTTGGACCTCTCTACTTCATTTATGGCCGTGGGTACCTGGCAAAGCAAGAAGGAACACCAAAGAAGCTGCTAAAATGGATGGGAGAATTTGCTAATACATGTTTAGCTATTTTTTTAAAGATCAAGTGTATTCTAGAAAGAAAATAATTGTAAAAGTTTCATGGAGTAACAAATTAGAAACTGCCGCAAGTATGTGTTCATTTTGATGGAAGTTTGTCCAAGATCCTGGATGAGGGTAGTCTCCGCAGTACACGTATCCAAGTGCTTAGGGATGTCTTTTGTGGACGAATTTAGGTTTTTTGAGTGAGCAGCTTGATACTTTTTTGTGAATGTATTCGAGTGGGTGAAATACTGGGGTGGAAGCTTAGCACTGGGTCTATCCTTTATTGAGGCAAGAATAGTTTGAATACACCAACTTTCATCTATGTTGTTGGCAGTGCATGATGCATCTTGTCTGGAAAAGGATATTTATATTTGTATACAGAAAAATAAAGTTTTTGGTATCTGAATAAAAAAAATTGTCGTTCCGTGACATGCCACAATTCGATCTTTTGTGCTTGTTATCGGTTTGAGTAAGTTTGTATTATCTCATATGTACAAGTCGTGTGCACGACTTACAATTTGAATGAACAATGAATTATGTATTTCACGACAAGCAACAATTTTGATGACCATCATGTTTGCCTAATTTTATGTTATCCTAAACGTGCGTTGCACGTGCACGCTCACTAGTTCACATAAAACGTAGGTTTTTCTTTGTAAAAGGGACAACGGACAGGCAGAAGCAATAGTCCCTTCATTAGTAAGTAAAAAAGGGGTATAGATATAGATTACCAAGTCTTTGCCATGTGTGGTGCTTCTCTGCCCAGCTAGGTTCACCATACAAGCCCCAATAAACTTGTCTGACTTAAACCGCAACGAAATATTGATATCTTTCTTCCAAAGTAATAAAAGTCCACTGCTCTGGCCATCGCTCCTAACAAATTCTTTATGATCCATCTTTAATCGCTTCATGAGACAATCTGCCGTCTGCCGGATACTCCTCTAAGTGTGTTTCCAACAGAAAAAGAACGTCAGGCTTCCTTCGTGAATTTACATCAAGAAGGGCCCTAACTATTGCAGCCTGCTGGAGGCCACTTCAATTCCAGCTCAGAAATTTCATTGCTCGTCACCAACAAGAAGAAACTCTCAGCAACAAAAATACGTGTAGCGCAACTCCTTACAACATCACCACATCCACCATGCACACGCCGGCTGGATCACAAACGACCACACACATCAGCAGAACTAACGTAGACGTGCTTCTCAGATAAACGAATCTACTCCCAGATGCCTTGTGCAAAACGACAGGGAATCCACAGTAGAGAAATATAGACCAGACACGGCACAGCAGGGTACCGCCGTGGGATAGAAACGCCGGCTAGTCGCTTAAGGAATCGTCTGACACCAGTGCAACTTCAAGTCTCCAATGACACCAAATTTTCGCGGACACGTCCGAATGTGTCCGCAGATAGATTGGTGGAACAGCTTGTGCTAGCTGATTGCAAGTTGCAACCTGTATGTTATTGAGGACTAAAACTCCATGATTTCCCGTGAAAAAAAACTATCATCATTACTGAAAAATATGTAGCCACGATGAGCTACACGTATTCACATGCCCACTGTGTACGTGTGGAAAATCGGACTCGTCGGTCGGTTGCTCGCCTGCGCGCTGGTAATTAAGCTGCGTGAGAGACAGAACCGTGTCCGAATTCGAAATCGACTTGGCAACGGCGTTCACGTACCCTCGCGCGCACATCGGCCAATCGATCGTCATTGGGGGTCGTACATAGCTGCTACCAACTCCTCGAGCTCAGCTTCCAGGCCGGCGCCCACGCGCAGGTCTCTATCGATTTCGCCGGCGAGCGGAGATATCGCCGTCGGCCGAGGAGATCGATCGATGTCGAGCGTGCGCCTGAGGCTGCAGCGCGGGTGCACGACGGCAGAGGACGCGTACCTTGAGCGGCTCGGCTTCGGCAACTGCTCGATGTCCGCTTCCTCGACGGCGCGCACGCACAGGTCTCGATTCGGCCAAGGAGGTAGATCAATTCGACGACGCGCGCACGCACTGCTGCTTGAGTGGACGGCGGAGGAGGATGCGCGCCTGGAGCGGCTCGCAAGGGAGAACGGCTTCGGCCACTGGCGCCGGGTGGCGCGCCGGATGCCGGACCGCTCCCGCAGCCTCTGCCGCGCCCGGTGGCGTCACCTATCGGCGGAGCGCGAGGTCTGCTACCTCCGCACCGCCCTCGCCGCACTCTCCCACCGCGACGAGGACGAGCTCCTCAGCCGCGACTGGATGCGCCGCTGGAGTAAGTTCAGAAAGAAGGCCGCCAAGAGCAGCCCGGAGAAGGCCGAAGAATACTGGAAGGAGTTCATGAAGAACGCCGCTACGGGTTTCTCGGAGGAGAGGCACTGCCGACCGGCGCCGCTGCCTGATGTGGTCGAGTCGGAGCCGGAGCCAGCTTCCCCGGCGCCGACGCAGCAACAGCAACAGCACCCTCTCGCCGACGTCCTTGCCTCGGGCTTGAGCTCTTGCAGCCTTGCAGCGGTAGATCCCAGGGCTGGCAGCCTCGCGTTAGGGCTCGCGCGCATGGCCATCTGAGGCAGCCAGACAAGAGCCCTCTATGAAGCATTGCATGTGTAGCTAGTCTCCTTTCGATCGGGTTCCATCAATGAATTTGTCTTTTGATGACGTACGTTGATGTAGTTGTGGTGCATCTTTTACTCCTATTTGCTTTCTGAAACTTGCTAGTGAGAGGTAAATACAGTAGCAATGCCTCAGTTTGACTTGCATGTTCACGTTAGTGCTTGAAAATTGAAAAATACAGATTTCTGAAATTACTTTGGTTTAACTGTGCAATACGATCCATTCTCGTTTGTACCTGTCAAAGCGTGCATGTGTGGCCGTACATAACCGTCAACCGTGGGTGCCCCAGCGAGGCACCGGGCCCATGCTCTCCTTATAAACTACCTCTTCGTCCCAAAATAAGTGTTGCTGACTTAATAAAAAATTAGTACAAAGTGTATATACTACTCTTCAACGAGGCTGCCGTTGAGCCTACGTGCTACTTCTTTTGTGTTTCGGCCTGAACTTGTGTTTGCTTTCGTGTTGTTGTTGGCCTGTAACCTTGTGAACTATGTGACTTTATCGCCTTGTTGTGTGCTTTATTAATTTAAAGCCAGACACTTTCTGCACCTTTGTTTTAGAAAAAAATAGTATAAAGTTGTACTAAACTAACGACACTTATTTTGAGACGGAGGGAGTACTATCTTTTCTTTCATTAAAAAAAACCATATATTAAGTATCTCAGGACCTTACATACACAACCTTATAGAAAAAATAAAAATACATTCAAAATGTTAGGGGTGTTGAAGCCTTTTTCCTATTGCATCCACGGGCGACGTACTGTGGGCATAGCTCGATGCAGCCTCTGGCCTCTGCTTCTGTGAAGCAAACATTTTAAACCGAGGAGCTTGTAGAAACGACGGTTGGGAAGTCGTCAACGCAGAGCACGAGATGCCAATGGACGCGGTCTGCGAAGCAAATCGCTGCCCCAGAGAAAAAAGGCCGATAAGGGCATGTACAAACTCCGAGACAACGAAATCCAACTGAATCCAAGCGGATCCATCGACAACCTAAACCTACTGAATGCCAAAAGACCCGCCGAAGACACAACTCCACATGCTCTCCCCCAGCGAGGAACACATCAACAGAATAGGGATGGGGCAGAGGAGAACATTATTCCTATCTTACAACAACGCCTCGCTTCGCTGCCCCATACCAAAAATGAAGACTCGCTAAAGAAAGTCTGGAAAAAAAAATCACACGTGCCACTTTACGACATGTACTGATTTGATGTCGAGCTCGCCGCCATCCATAACCATGCACCGATGCCCTCTTCTCCGATGATCCAGCCAGGCCAGGCCACCGATGAAGATGTCCGCGTTGTATCCCTCCATCCGCTGCCAGCTTCACCAACGTCGCCGTCGCTCACTGCTTGACAAAGGCCACCGCTCATTCACACATCTCCTTTGTCGTCACATAACAACCCTCCAGCGCCTCCACAACAAGCTGGCCCCGAACAAGACTTCCATGCCGTCGTGTGGGCTTTGCCCGTCAACGTGCCCTAGGAGCGGCGAGAGGCGCAGGCGACGGGTGACGGCTAGGATTTCTCAGTCACCCGCCTTCCGGACAGGAAAACGATTCGTGAATTATGTACTATATCCTTGTGACATATGGATCCCACTTGTCAGCAATATGGAAGAAATAAATATTCCCTCCGTCCTCAAATATGTGGTGTATAAATTAAGTCAAAAGGTCAATATTTTCTAAATTTGAGCAAGCATACATAAAAATATGAAGATAACTAACACTAAATCAGCATTTCCTGATCCCGCAAAAAAAAAATCAGCATTTCCTGATGACGTGTGAGGCCGACTTGTTGGTGTCCTTGATAAATAATATGAATGAAATATAGCACCATGGTGTTTCGAACCTGAGACCTCAGGTCAGCTGACTAGCGCTAAGCGCTGCACCAGACACAGCTTCATGCACATAGGGTGATTTCTTTTTGTGTGATGCAAACAAACAACTTCTATTATAGACATCAATGTATCATGTACCGTGGATAAGATTTAACATGCCAAAACACAAACACTTAATTTTTTTTTTTTTTGCAATATATGTAAGTTGTGTGTTTTTACACTTTGCGCCAGTCAATTTCGTTTGGGAAGTAAGAAGTAGGCGAGGCGGAGCTCCGAGGCTGAAGACGGGGCCGACGTGAAGAGCGACAACGAGGAGCGTCGACCTCGGCGAGGCCGAGCCAGGACGTCGCCGGGATGGGGACGACGCTTCAAACGGTAGCGAGCTGCGACATTGTAGACGGAGGCAAGAAAGAAATTTAACCGGTGCAGGTGGGGTTCGTAGGCTCACTGGAGAAATCTGGTTGCAGGGGAGGTTTAAAGGGATGGTAGGGGTGGCGCCAACACGGCTATGGGCCGCGATGTGGGGAGGTCGGGGTAGCGAGGCGCTGCTGAAGGTAACAATGCACGCAACCGTTAGAGCTGGAAGACGGAAATACCACAAGTTGGATCAAGATCCAACGATGAGGATAAAATAGGGAGAAATCGACAGGCCCTTAAAAACAAATCGAGGGGATTGACGTCTAGTTGATCCTAAGAACACAACTTTAAGAGCAAGGCAGCATATATATTGGATCGAGCATGTAGGAGAAACTACAGGGAATATGGTTCTGCCCTCTGGGTGGTAAGAGCAGACTGCTGGAGATTATCACCTCATGTATTTTTCTACCGAGTGTATCGTTAGTTCTTGCTTGGGGGATCCGATCAATGCCCTCATGTATGGACTAACCTGAAATTCTACATTTAGATACATTATAATTGAGCACTTTTCCTGCCCTCTCAGGCCATTAGCATTCCTAGCCGTCAGATGATTGGTTTGGAGCATTTTTGGCCATCGGATTTCCTCTTAATCCCGCTTGACTCTCTGTGTTCGCTACAATTGAGCGGTCTCCTTGCTGGGCCGCTACTCTGGTGACAATTTTGGGTGCCTCGTGTAAAAGTGGGCCTAATGGTCTTCTACGAGTCTCCGCCCGTGCATCCTGGAAAAAAAATACACCCCTCACACCACCCTCTTTTCGTCTCCCTCACATGGCGGCTGATGAGACCCTAACTAATGCTGCTGCCACCATGTTCTCCGTCTCGCGGCTCCTCTCGCCGTCGTCTCTCCGCGCTAGATTTATTTTGGTACCGATCTAACTCCAATGCAAATCTTTGATTCTCCTGTGACCCTTGACTGTATCTTCTTCGACCTCGACTCCCTGGCTCCCTGCACCACTCCCAGCGACGTCGTCTCGCCGCCCTCGGCCTCACCATCATCTGATGCAGGGACTGAAGCCGCCACCTCCATCTCCCCTTTCCCTGCCTCTAAACCCCACTAAGGTCTTAGTCCATGATCTGTTCGTCTCGCGCTAGAGTTGGGATTGATGTGTCATCACGGATTGTGTACATCAACATCATAGTGTGTCTTCTATTCCAGATTAAATCATCAAACCAGCGCGCCAAGCTGCAGGGATTACATGAGATTAGATAGAATTGTATCCGGATCCATGTATACGGCACACGAAAAACATTACGGGTGATGGCTGTGCGAGGATGGCATGGACGCGCACATCGATATGATGCTGAGAAGCTACGACAGGGACGTACACATCTAATCTGTTGTCGTGTCTCTCGTTTCTAATCTCTAGAACGGAGCAAGGCAACACAACTGTCCAGCCCCTCATCTCTCGTCCTCCACACTCTGCTACAGGACCCACGAGTGGAATTGTGTGCACAGCCACCCTCCTTCCCCTCCTCTTCCTCGCTCTTCACCTTTGAAGCAACACCTCGCCACCACCAAGCTGCATATTAACATTGTCGCGTGTTGTACCAGAAGTCCTCTCGCCGTGTATCAAAATTGCAATCCGGAGGCAGGAAGGAGGACGGCCGATGTACGGTGTCCCCGCTGAGTTTTTCTTTTTCTTTTTCAAGAAGGCTAGATTGAGTTACGGATGGACAACAATTTGTAAGCTTCTAGGATTAATTTGGGGACTGTTTCGAGATTCAATCTGTGAAGATATATGGTGGATTCAAGTGTAAACTGGGATGAAAACAAATCAAGAACAAATAGTGTGAGGAAATGAAAAATAAATGAACCTGATGCAGATAAGGAAAATAATTTTGATGCAATGAACTCCTTTAGAACTGGACTCATGCCCCAAGTTTGCTTGGTTTAGTTTGAGAGAGTAGATGGATATGTTTTTCATGTGTGTGCGAGAGAGAGAGAGAGTAGAGTAGAGATTTCATGCCGCATCGCCGCAAGATTTACTTTAGGTTGTTATTAAAAAAATTAACAGGGAGAGGAAGACACGGTGCTAGACAGATTGAGGCTGTCGTAGCTTTTTTTGCTTTCTCATCTGAGATTTTTTTCTGCTGAATTGAGCCAAATTTCAGCCGAGGTTTTTTTTTTTTTTTTTGCGAGAAACTTCCAATCTATTCATCTTCAATCATGGCAATACAAAGAACAACAGATATAATAAAAATTACAACCATGTCCGTGGACCACCTAGCGACGACTACAAGCACTGGAGCGAGCCGAAGGCGCGCCACCGTCATCACCCCTCCCTCACCGGAGCCGGGCAAACCTTGTTGTAGTAGACAGTCGGGAAGTCGTCGTGCTAAGGCCCCATAGGACCAGCGCACCAAAGTAGCAACCATCGCCGATGAAGAAAGTCGTAGATCAGAAGGTGTAAACACCCAAACAAAGACGAACGAAGACCGGATCCAAACAGATCCACCGAAGACCAGCACCGACCGAATCCCGCGAGATCCGACGGAGACAAACCTGGGCTAATCTACACCGTAATAACTTGGTCCCACCAGATCAATAGCTCTAATTTTATGATTAACGTGGGAATTTCTGGGGAGTGTCTAATTAGTACTCTAAGTATAGGTATAGATATAGATAGATAGATATAGGCGTATAGATATAGATAGATAGATAGATAGATATAGATAGATAGATAGATAGACATATATTATTTGCATCACACACTAATATTTGGCAAAATCTTAATTACAAGTTCATGTTAGGTGGTATATAATTAATTGGATTATGATGACTTGACATTAGGTATACTATTAATTAGGAGAGGATACTAAACACGTTTAACGCTAAACACCGAGGCAACATAAGCCATTGGATAGACGTGGTTGAATGTATGAGATTTGTTGGATCAATCCAACTCGATCTTTTTATATCTATATACTATACTAGTAAATCCGTACGTGCAACGCACGTTGATATTAGGTAGTATATTAATTGCACGCGGATATTAGGTAGAATATTATTTGCGTGTTAATTATGTGATTAGCGCTGGAATTGATATTTTTGTATGATATTAACTGCACACTAAATGTGTTGAGTGCTCACCATTGGAGCTGTCTGGGTTGTTGGGTTGACCTGGTTTGATGGCCGAGATTTGTTGGATCTGCCACATTAGGTCTTTTTATATTGGTCTGGGCCACCAAAGGGGCAGATCCAAATGATCTCGACCATCAAACCATGTCAATCCAACGACCTTGACTGCTCCAATGGGGGGTGCTCAACGTGTTCAACGTGCAATTAATATCATACCAAATATAGCACTAATCACATAATTAACACACAAATAATATCATACATAATATCTGCAGGCAATTAATATCCTCATATTAATGTGTATTGCACGTACGCATTTACTAGTTGGTATTAATTAATTCTCTCAATTATTTCTATTCTTGAATGCGAAGAGAAAACGCACCAAATTGGCTTGTGTCAATCTTGTTATTAATTACGTAAATATCTCGTACTATATATATATATCGAGGCAAGAGGAGGCCGTGCTCATTACCACCTACACTTTCGTGGTACGTAACTCTCACATAAAACATTTCATCCAGCAATAGATAAAGCTCACATATGAAGGGGAGCAGCTTGGTGTTCATGGTTGCTCTTTTGTCCATCGGCTATCTTGTAGTGATTGGACAGTGTAAGAAAGGAAAACTCTTTCGTGTATTTTCTCCATCAGGTGTACATTTTTAAGTATTGTGCACTGACAAACACATAATGTGTTGCAAATAATAGGCCGCCTCATGGATGGAAGGAGCCACCGAGACCGTCATGCCAACGCAAGTGTTAATGATCCTATATTATACTCGTCATTAGATGAGAGCAAGATCACCGTGCAATCTTGTGCCCTTCGGGACTGTAAGACCAAAAGTGACAAAATTTCTTGGGACCAATGCATGTGCTGCCTTACGCTGCCGGATGTTCCATGCTGGCGTACGCGAGACGAGTGTCAAGCAAATTGCCCGGCGTGCAACCCCAAATGTTAGGCTCAACTGGCGCTACAATTTGCATTCACTAGAGAGAAACAAATAATGTTTTGCCTTATTCAAATAAACTAGACCATACAGGCACGCATTGCAGCGCCCATCAATATTCAATGTAATGGGAAAACTCCTTTTGAAAAGGTACATAAGTTTATTCATGATGGATAAGGCAATGTTTATTTTTTGTTAGATTGCATGAATTGTTTATGTTATGCTAGAAAAAACCGAAGAGTGAATGCATCTTTCATCTATTGGACCACCGCGGTGACCACATATTCACTATAGTTTAGGCCTTAAATAGTGTGTCGTGTCAAACCTATCAGTTGGACTGTAGGGATGAGGTGAATACCTATTTGGCTCTTAAGGCGCTGTTTCAGGACCTCCGAACTCAGCTCTTTAAGCACCACGGAAGCGAACCGGCACTCACGCGCTTGTTGCATGCATTACTAGGGAAAACCCTAGCGGTAGCACGGGTACAGACGCTACTGCTACGGCATTACAGCTAAATTTTAGCAGTAGCGCGGGCTGAGCCACCGCTACAGCTAAACTTTAGCAGTAGCGTGGTCCTAACCTGCGCTACTGCTACCCTACCTAGTAGTAGCGTGTGTATAACCAGCGCTACTGCTATAATTTTCTGTATTTTTATTTTCTTCTGCGTATTTGCGCTGTATTGGTACAGGTTTTATAAAGTAGTCGATCCATCCACTTGAATCTAATCCGCGTTTCTTTCACCCAATGATATAATAACTTATTATAATCATAATAACAACTCATCATCATCATCATCATCATCATCATCATAATATATAACTCATCATCATAGTCATAACAACTCATCATCATAACAACTCCTCATGATCATCATCTATGAGTCATATAACAACTCATCATTCTAGCTAACACATTGTAGCACATAACTCATCATCATCATAATAACTAATCATCATCATCATAGTCATAATCAACACTAGCTAATTGTTCTTACTACCTAGAACCTAGTCCTCTCTCCTAGGTAAAATAGCATAAAACAGGTAAACCGGTCCATCTCCAAAATGGAGAATGGAGATCCACCTGTCGCCAACTTCTGGCTTGCGCACACGCATGTTGTCTCCAATCGGTTGCGTGCGCGCCTTCATTACTTTTCTCCAGTCTTTGATATTGAGCCTTCCATCTTTTAAAGAAATAGAGTATGCACTTTGGTAAGCCGTCGGTGGAAACGGTCGTAAGCTAACCATGTACATACTCCCTTCGGTAAGCATCATGTGAGGCACAACCTCGCTAGGGAGCTTCTGTTGAACAATATAGTAACATATATAGTTAGCAATGTAGTTTACTTAAGAAGAATGTATGCAACGAAGTTACCATCATTAACAAAATCATACCAAGTTTTTGGCAATGAGGTTACCATCAAGCAACTGATGGACTAGTGGCACGTATCCAGTATAATTTGGGCTGATAAACTGATTGGTCTTAAAAGTCTCAACATCATCTATAAATGAGACAAGATATCCTTTCTCCTCACAATTAAGCTTGGAGCCATAACTGTAGTACGTCATGTCCACAGCTTTCCGAGTATTTTTTGAAGATAAGAAATAAGCAGATAATTATAAATAAACAAGTTTAGTAGCGATGAACACCAAATATTTTTAAATAAAAAATATAAATTACTTAACAAATTAGTTTGACAAACTCACATTTAGGCAAAACAGGAGGCATATCCACATCGACCCAAATGTCAATATTATCTTCAATATCTTCATCTTCGGGACGAATATCAAAAGTTATTTGCATATTCTCCTCAAATCCATAGGCCTTGCAGAAAACTTCCCAATTAGAGCAGCCGAAATGTGAGTGATTAAGCGCATTGTAGAGCTTAACCCGAAAAGCATAACCGTGTTTAGTCCTGAGGTGAGCCCTCCTCGTCTCCATATTCTCAAGGTCTTGGAAACCGAGCTTCTGCAAGACATACGGTCTTGCATGGCACGGGATGTACTAATCGAATTGAAAAAAAACGGAAATTACACGTTGAAGCAAAGAATCACAAGTCATGATTAACTACGATGAAATACTTGTCGTTGCGTACCGTACAAACATCGAAGGTCTCTTCCAGCTTCACGGTGAAGAACCTACCATTTTGCAGGTGAGGCTCCCTGTCGCACAAACCCCGGTCATCGCAGCAGTAGTCGCACTCCGGGATCCTATCATCGTCGGACATTTCCTGTGTTCAAAATTCAAAGATTATAAATCGACGGCAACTAACAGGAACTCAATACACAGATCATTATTATTCATCATGGGTTGACTGTCGGTCTGTCGAGTCTTTTCTTGAAAACTCTCATCTCACGTGGTGTATATGGTGGGCACTCCCTCTCTGACATTTTCGACCGTCGGTGATGGTCGCTACTCCTCCTTCCCCTAGTGCATAACAAAGGTCTAGCACAAGGAGAAGAAGGAGAAATGACCCCCACGACAACAGTCGGCATTCTTCTTCTCTCATATATGGTGGACACTCTCCCTCACTGATTTTTTGACTGTCATGTATGGAGCCCCGACAGACTTAAAGTCAACCCAAAATGTCATTTAATTCTCTTTCCGGTAAATCCAGGGCACTCGATATTTCCTATATATTCTAGCACAAGTCATGCTAAAATTCACGGAAAAATCCGGCATGACCTTCGCTAAAATAGGACATATCGAGCGCCTGAAATTTGCCGGAACGGAAATGAATCAACACTCCGGCAAAACATAGGCCACTCGGATTTTCCCTGCGATACAAAGAGTCAAATGTGGCCATCTTTGGCACCATATACATAGCAGCTCAAGATCGACATGTCCATACACATACACATGTTTTTTTTAAGCATGAACAGAGTCAAGTTTTTTTTTATACAGAAAAGTTTAAACTTGATTTCTGTGAAAACAAAATATAAACAAAAAGATTATTATGCTGATTTTAGGACTTAGTGAAACCCTATAAGCTATCAACTAAACCCTAGAAGCATACTAAATCAAAGTGTTACATATCAACTAAATATATTAACTATGTCTAAATTTTTATTAATTCACTCTAAACCCTAAAAAATATTAACTATGTCAAAGTGTTACATATCAACTAATCAAAATGACTAAATCTATCAACTATGTCTAAATTTTTACTAATTCACTCTAAACCCTAAAAACTATTAACTAAATCAAAGTAATACATATCAACTAATCAAAATGTAGGAGGGGCTGTGCATGGAGGAGGGGGGGAAGAGGGGCTGTGTGGATGGAGGAGGGGGAGGGAGGAGGGGCTGTGGATGGAGGAGGAGGGGCGGCTAGAGGAGGGAGGAGCAGGGGGGAGGGAGGAGGGAGGAGGGAGGAGGAGGGGAGGCTAGAGGAGGGAGGAGCAGGGGAAGGGAGGAGGGAGGAGGAGATGGAGGAGGAAAGAGGCAGGAGGAGGGAGGAGGAGGCTTACCGAGGCCGGGGGATGGCGGCGACGGCGGCGGCAATGCGGCGACGGCGGCGACGGTAGGAAGAGTGAGAGAGTGAGACAGGGAGAGTGAGGAACGGGCGGGACGTGGAGGATAAGGCTGGATTAGCAGCAGCGCGGGTCACGGCCCAGCGCTGCTGCTAACTCAGTTTGCTGTAGCGCGTGTTCAAGCCCAGCGCTGTTGCTAAGTGGGGAAGGGCGGCTGGGCCCGGGCTGGCCACAGTAGCAGCGCGGGCCGTGGGCCGGCGCTACTGCTAGTGGGTTTAGTAGTAGCGTTCGGCCGAGATCCGCGCTACTGCTATGGCCAGCCCATGGGGGACGGCGGGGCCCTCATAGTAGTAGCGCCTGTTTGGCAAGCCCGCGCTACTACTAATATCTACCTACAGCGCGTGTGCTAAGCCCGCGCTACTGCTAAATAACAGTAGCGCGGCCCATTATCCCCGCGCTACTGTTAATCCTCTACCTATAAGGTATTTCCTAGTAGTGATGGGTCGGCCCATCTATGCGGCTACCATGCACGATCGCTCAGTCCTCGCCCCCTAGCTTCGTCCGCTCACTCAACTGTTAACCGGTCGACAGTTGATCGTCGATCGGTTACTTACAAAAAAAAATACCGGATTTTGAAAAAAGTTCATGAAATTGAAAAAAAAGCGGATTTGAAAAAATGTTCATAAAGTTAAAAAATGTTCATGCATTAGAAAAATATTCCTGAATTTGAAAATTTTCATGTATTTGAAAAAAAAATCAAGATTTAGAAAAAAAATTGCTGATCTGAAAAAGAGTTCACAAAATTCTAAGAAAAGTTTGCGAGTTTGAAAAAAGGTCGTGAATTTGCGAAAAGTTCATGGATTTGGAAAATTTCACAATATTGAAAACATTTCATGCCTTTGTAAAAAAAAGTAAATGAATTTGAAAAAAGTTCAAGAATTTGAGAAAAGTTCATGAATTCGTAAAAAGTTCATGAAATTTGATAAATTCCCCGGATTTGAAGAAGTTCATGAATTAAGAAAAAGATCATGAGTTTGAAAATGTTTAAAAATAATGAAAATACCAAAAAATCAAAAAAAAGGAAAAAAGAGAAAAGAAGCCGAAAAATAAAAAAACGAAAAATGAAAAAACCGAACAAAGGCAGGTGGAAAACCCCACAGAAAATGACAGAGAGAAACCAAACTTGTGTATAAGGCGCTGCCCTGATGGGTCGGTCCACTTAGGACACCTGTGTACGCTGGGGTGTGCGTCATTTACCGTTTAGCCTATAAGTGACGCAATGGGCGCTAAATAGGATTCGGTAATGTAAATTCTAACCATGGAAATTTAGTTGTCATGAAGATGACAATTTTCTTTAGCAAGAATGGCAAATCCTGACAAAAAACTAAAGAAAATTGCCATCCTCGCGGCAAGTAAATTTGCCATAGGAAACATTCGATTTGCCATGCTCAAAAACATGATGTTCCATTTGTAACGAAATGCAGGATTTCACTAAAATCTAACTTCAGATTTTTAAGAACGGCAAATCGAACGTTTTTTAATGGCAAATTACATTATCGTGACATGACAATTCCCTTCAGCGAGCATGGTAAATCCTCGCCATGTTCGGTTTTTTGCCATTCTCGCTGAAGGGTATTGCCATGCCGCGATAACGTAGTTGGCCATGAAAAAAAGTCCGATTTGCCATGCTTAAAAATCTGATGTTAAATTTTTAACATTCTCACTGTTTCCTACTCTTTTAGCAACTTAGCGCACATCCCCCTCCGTTCTTGGCTCGACCAATTACTTTTTTGTTTTTCCGCACAACAATTCAATAGTATGCAGCGTGTAACGCAAAAAAAAAGGGTGTGCGTGCTGGTGGTGCGTTTTGAAATTTCTCAAATTCATGGTTTTTTTTCAAATTCATAAACTTTTTGTCAAATCCGTGAACTTTTTTTCAAACTGACGACCTTTTCTCAAATTCACAAAAGTTTACAAATCCGTGAACTTTTTTGTCAAATCAATGAACTTTTTTCAGACGGGCACTGCTATGCACACGATACTGTGCAGCCGATTTTTACACGACAATCCAATCAGTTCCGTGCATTGCATGGCAACAGACGCAGCACACCACTAGATGGCCATCGTGCAATGGTCATGTACAGTTCGTTGTCTGCACATCAGTTCCGTTTTCAGACTGTCATCCCTCATCTATCGAAATGACAGTACGTATCTTGTTTTGCTCTGAATGCAACTAGCAATGAGATGTCGGTCCACATGGCTGGATGTACGTTAAGAATGGAGCCTGGTCAAGACGAATAACATATGCTTTGATTCTTCCATCTCCATGTCAACTTTGTAACATGCATGGTTACGTGCAAGTTGCATGCCTCAAGTCTCCCCTCGTAAGTCGTATGTAACGTGGTGCATTTATCATGCAGATCGAGATCGATCCATCCCTAATCTAGCTAACTATCACTTTTTCATGTGTGGCGTGACATGCCTATAAATAGCATCATCGGCCCCATCGTACTTGCACCAATTAAGAGTCGCCTCATCTTAATCTTAGCTATCCTTATCTCTTAAGCTCCAGCAATGGCTTCAGAAGCATATGGTCTTAGGACCACCGTCATGCACGCCGCCGTTTTGGCCGTGATAGTCCTAGCGCTGCCATCCTTAGCATGCAGGACGCTGTGCCAGGACTGTGACACGCGGTGTCAGGCGAGGTCGACGTGCGAAGCCTACGTTGCCGCGGCAGAAACGAAAGATCAAGGTAAGAGCAGTCCATTTTTGTTGGTTGTGTTCGCATGCATGATGTTTTTACTTTGTTTCATTAGTTTTTAAGTATGTATTATTTGTTGTTTTAGGTAGTATTTCATCACTTTGTGAAGTAATTTGGAGCTTCAGGAGTACGATTTGCCGTATGAAGTGAAGTACTTAGTGGAGTAATTTGATCAAGGTATGATCTTTTCAATACATGAATTTTTTTGTGCATGCACGTTGGAAATTAGTTACTATTTTAGCCCGTTATTCGCTATGCGATGTTTATTTCTTGAAAGTTATAAACGTTTTCATATGAGATATTTTTTAGCCCGTCATTTGCATTTATAGTAATATTTGTTAGAACAGTATGTTGAAGATGTTATACATCAATGTTAGCTATGTCCATTAGTACTATTTTTGAACATGCAAGATGTTGTTATTGTTCTTAGTAAGTCGTAATTAGGACTTATGTTAAACGTTTTGGTTGCGTTAGAGCCGGAATCTTGATAACAAATATTTGACTGTATTGTCAGTCAGCGTTAAGCCTTTAAGACGCATCATTTTAGTTAGACATGCAAGAAGTTCTTAAAATGTTAATTAAGAAAATGAATGTACTATAATTGGTCATTGCATAATTAATTGTGTTGTTATTTCATGTGTCATGTTTTTTAATAAGTGTTGTAGTAAGGAAATCATACGTAGACTTTATTAGCTAATTTGATAGAGTAGGAAACCGTACATGAAATGCAAGATAAATGCTAATATCCTTGATGATGTATGTAATTAATTAGGTAAAGAAAATATCGTCTGGGTAGCAAACTAGGAGGAGATGACGTGATTGATGAAATTGTTTTTCGGTCTTCGGTTTCTCTTTAGAGGTGATGACCACATGCATGCTACTGCTATTTTGAAACTTTTGGCAGCAGAAAAAATTATGCGTCTAATTTTTTTTTCATGTGATCATAGGTCGACCCCGTTGATATATTACCGGTGATATATTCACGCTAACGGATTTTTCTATTCGGAAGGATATCCTTATTGAACAAGAGGTATAAATGTTGTGGTGTAATTTTTTGAACAATTGTTTTTTGTGTTGATGTACTGCTGTGAATGATGTTACTGTTGTGTTGTGAATATTAGTCGGATTATTATATGTAAATAAGCGATTATTACCATAAGTTATTAGAATATAAATTGACTAACGATGTAAATATGGCTGCTCGTTAGGTACTATGGAAAATTTGTTAGTGTTCTATGGGGACATCGTACGCGACGGTCCTTCCGGTGTGGATGTGTCTAGGTGCGAGATGACTACGGTTGTAGTGAGAGACATGGTTGATGTAGGGTATGCGGCAGTTAGAAGGTGCATCCGATCGGTGTTTGGTTCAGCGATGGATGGAAAAAAAATGACCATGGAGGCTTTCGTGGTTGACGGAGAAAATGATGGGACAGTATCCCGTTGGGGTCTGCGGCGGGTTACTGGTGAAAAAGCCTGGGCGTCGTACATGGGGTTTGCAAGCAATCCCAATAACTCCATGTTTGGACAGCCCATGGTGTATGTGGAGTTCATTTCTGTCACTGATGTCGCCGAGTGCAGTAGCGGGGGCGGTGAGGCCGAGTTGGCAATCACTGTAGCCCCCAGCGCCGGTCCATCGGAACCGACAGGCGGCCAACAAGTGTATGACACAGGATACTGGTCTGCGGTCGTTGACATGAGTGAACACGTGGAGGGATTGCCGGAGGTGCTAGATGATGACGATGATGGTCATTCTTCTGCCTCTTCGGAATCAGATGATGATGAAGTTGTTCCTCCTGAGAAGGCGGTCGCTCCACCAATGAACCCAGAGTTTTTACAGGTTATGAGCATCACCAATGAATTTCACTCTGTTTCTGGCCTGGAAGCGGGAAGTCTGGCCGTTGGGCAGATTTTCCCAGATAAGAAATCTGCTTACCAAGCAATGAATAGCTATGCAATTGCCATACACCGGCAGCATAAAGTGATGCAGTCTGATAAAAAGGAGTTGAAGGTCATATGCATCCATCGCGAGTCGAATGGTTGCCGCGGAAGAGTTATTGCTCGCCGGAAGCCTGGGGTATGTCAGCCATGGCATGTCACAAAAATAGTGGAACATGGCTGTGAGCAAACCGGCACTCTTCCAGACCACCGCAATGTGACTGCAGAATTTGTGTCACAGATCATGCAAACGACTGTGCAGGAAAGTCTTAATATTAGTATTAGGGCTTTGCAAAAAACTGCAGCTGATCAGATTGGCTTCACTGTCAGCTACATCAAGGCAAGGCATGCAAAGGAAAAGATATTCCAGAGGTTGTATGGAACCTATGAGGAGGCGTATTCTTTTGCCCCCAGAATGCTGCATCAGATAGCAACTGCTAACAGGGGGACTCAAGTTTTCCGGAAACAACGTCCAAACCCAATGAACCTGGACGAGCTAATCTTGGACCGCTTATTCTGGGCATTCGCCCAGACTATACAAGCATTCAAGCATTGTCATCCGGTTTTATCAATCGATGGTACATTTCTCACTGGAAAGTACAAGGGCACACTCTTGGTGGCAATTGCTGCAGATGCAAATAATCAACTTCTACCTATTGCGTATGCAATAGTCGAGAGCGAGAACAAACATAGCTGGCTGTGGTTCCTGAGTTGCCTGAAGATGGGGGTCGTCAAAGATCGCGAAGGGGTTTGCATCATCTCTGATCGCAACACTGGGCTATTAAGCGCGCTCGACATAATTAAGGCTTCAGAAGACCCAGACTGGAGGTGGCCCAATCTGGAGACAAGGTGGTGCATGCGGCATTTGGCAGCTAATTTTTATTCCAAATTCAAAAACAAAGATTGGTTCAAGCTATTCAAGAGGATGTGCATGCAGAAAACTGAAGCCAAAATGAATGCTATCTGGGCAGGTATCAATGGTGAGATCGAGCGCGCATCCCTGTCGGAGAGAGAAGACCGGAGGGGTCGTCGGACAGCAATAAATTTGAGCCAGTGGATCAGCGAGAATTGTCCCCATTTGTACAAGTGGGCGCAGTCTCACGACAGTGGGGCTCGGTACGGTATAATGACAAGCAACATGTCAGAGGTGTACAATGGTGTTCTTAAAGGGGTGAGGGCCCTACCTATCACAGCCCTAATCGATGAAACTTGGAACCGGACTGTGTCATACTTTGCAGACAGAGTCACAGTCGCCAAGGCATTGGTTGATTTGAACAAGCCATGGTCTGAGAAGATGCAAAGACATCTTGATGAGAAAGCAAAGAAGTCGCAAAGCCATGGTTGCAAGAAGGTAGATGCACTTAGGAATAAATGGGAAGTCAATGTGCGAGCCAAGTTTGTTAAGGGTCACCACAGAGGATCAAAAAAACAAGTTGTGACCCTTGGTACAACCTCGTGTGAGTGCACTTGCAACAAGCCCAAGCTTCTGGGATACCCTTGCAGTCACATACTCCGGGCAGCTGCCGATCAAAAAATCAGTGTCGAACCTTACGTATCGCCGTTCTTTAACATGCACAATTTATACAACACTTGGAACGGTGAGTTCTGGGCATGGGGCATTGATATGGACTACAAGCTATTGTGGCCAAACGGGTCCAAATGGGTTCCTGATCCCAAGTTGATGAGAACCACCTCCGGACGGCGTCAGTCTAGGCATCATCGCAATGACATGGACCATAGCCAGTCGGGAGAACCAAGGCAATGTCACGTTTGCAGGTGCCCTGGACACTCGCGTAGGGAATGTCCGTATCGTACCAACAACACCGCATGATATTTAATCATGCTATGTATTTTAGTTTCATTTAATCATGATGTAATGTAATCTTCGGATATTTAATTTCATTTAATCGTGATGTAATCTTTGGATATTTAATTACATTTAATCATGATGTAATGTAATCTTCGGATATTTAATTTCATTTCATCGTGATGTAATCTTTGGATATTTAATTACATTTAATCATGATGTAATGTAATCTTCGGATATTTAATTTCATTTCATCGTGATGTAATCTTCGGATATTTAATTACATTTAATCTTGATGTAATGTAATCTTCGAATATTTAATTTCATTTCATCGTGATTTAATCTTTGGATATTTAATTACATTTAATCTTGATGTAATCTTCGGATATTTAATTTCATTTAATCGTGATTGCAGGTTATGGCCGAAATGCCAGCGCTTTTGCAGCGGCATCACGACGCCCACTACCGTTGCCACCTTTTCTTAAACCCGAATCATGAAAATCCTCCTCAGACCTTCAGACTTCGAACCGTAAAGAACACATGGCCAATACACAATTATTTCCGTCAACACCTTCAGGCTTATGGACTCCTTCATTTTGCTAACCTCGCAACTCGTCCAGGCACTTTCACTTCTGACCCATCGCTTTTGACATCCCTCGTTGACCGATGGAGACCTGAGACCCACAGCTTTCACTTTCGTTGTGGAGAGCTTGCACCTACGCTAAAAGATGTGTCAATGATCACAGCTTTACCAATTAGAGGTGAGCCAGTGGTCCCTCCACTGGTTCCTGCAACTTGGCCAGAATATGTCTCAGTCCGTCTTGGGCTTACAATGCCAAAATCAAATCGTCCTGGTCCGCCTCGGGGTGTCCCACTCAGCTGGCTTTTTAATAACTTTGAAACGTTATCTAGCTACGCTGATCTTGAGACGAGGAAGAGACACTTATTTGCATATTTGTTGTGGCTATTTGGTGTGATGTTTCCTAATTCTCATGGTGAGGTAGTCCTCCCTGGTCTCATCTACTTTGCCGCAAAGATAGTGGGCGAACCTTTACCCGCGGTTTCAACATACAGCTTTGGTTCTGCTATACTTTCTCACACATATAGAGGGTTGTGTGATGCCACTCAGAAATCTTCATTAGCAGCTAAAGCTCCATTACTTTGTGTCTCGTACGAGTTTCTACAGTTGTGGTCATGGGAATACCTACCTGTTGGACGACCCCAGATAGTAAATCCCGTAACCCCATACGACTGTGGTGAGGGCATTGTAACTATGTCCAGCCGGTGGACGCTCGGTCGGAAAAAATGGGCTACAAAAATTGCAAAAAGTTGTTACCCCATATACCATGATCAGTTTGAGCTTCTTGAGGACTCACTAATCACATGGAACCCGTGGACTGAGCTACACATTAACATGGTATTTGGTTCGCAACCCATCCCAGTGGAATGCATGAGAGATAGTGGCTTCTGGATGACTCGTTGCAATTTACTATGTCTGTGGTTTGTTGAACCGTACAATCCTGACCGTGTCATGAGACAGTTCGGTCTACATCAAGATATTCCACCACCTGTTCCAAGATGTATCGACGAACATACTCATAAGTAAGATGCGACCTCCCTAAATAGTTAATGTCTTTTTAATTCATAAAACTTACGTTCTGTTACATAAATTTCAGGATCAACAATAGTGGCAGAACTGGTGTCGATTACCGTGAAGAGAACATTCAATGGGTAAACCAGTGGAATAATGAAGCACTGGAAATGATAGTGCATGAACATAGGTAAATTTTATTTACGGTAATTTATGTACCTAAACAAGTTGATGTAATTATTTAATTATGCAGACCGTACGACGCGACTACAACACAAGCGTATTACGAGTGGTACTGCATGAGCACGCGTACTCGACTGACGCATCAACCACCTACGATGCCAACACATCCCACACATATGGAACAGTTGCAGAGACGGATAGACACATCATCAGCTTACTATCGTGACTACACGGTAATCATCAACAACTTACTTTTCAAGTCCATCATTTCATGAACAATTCAAGCAACCAACAACCTATTTTTTTAGATTGATATTTGCAACGAAGTAGGGGAGATGGTGAGGGAAGGCATGCAAGCCCGAGACACACCAGGTCGAACGTCTGCCTTAAAAAAATTGGTGAATTCGTCGCCAAAACGATGAGATGCGGTAGACGGAACGATGTTGACACTGGAGCGTACAACATGCCGGAACCGAGGTCAGCTAGAACGAGTGCAGCGCCGTCGTCATCCAGGCGGTGGGGAGAGGGTCCAAATACTACAACGACATTTCCACGACATGACTCGTCTCTGCCACTACAGGGGCATACATCCCAGGTAAATGTTGCAGGCTTGGATTCCATGCCCGAGCAGACTCATTTCGTGGACCAAAATGCGGACACATGATATGGCGCATACACCCAAGGTGACGGATCTCAGCCGTATCCCTCCACGCGAGGGATCAGGATGCCCGAGGAGACTCGTTTTCCTGACATAAACCAGCACACTAGGGGCGAGGGATCACAAAGCTACAACACCGCTCAGGTATGTTCAACCATAACAAGCAATTACAAGCATACAACATTTACATGACTTTTATTTACATACGGTTTTTATGTGCAGGAAAGTAATGATACATCATGGGAAGATGAAGAAACCCAGTGTGGCGTAAACAAAGACATACTCACGGAATCCCTTAATCCATACAATCCTGACCGTGTCCCAGGATTATTGAATGACTTTTTCGAGACGGACGTTATTGGCCCATCTTATATCCCTTCCCAGTCACAACCATACACCTATAATTTCGAATCATCATCTCAATATGGATTGCAGACTCCACCACCTATGCATGAGTCGCAGACACAGGAAGAAGAGGGGCAGTACGGTCGTGGTCTTCGTGAACACCGACCCCCTACTCGCTTGTCACCTTCCGGTCGTCGGGAAAGGCCAGCTGGCCGTCGTCGCGTAGGGTGATTCGTCTATCTATGTGTGCGAACTATTGTATCTATCTATGTCAGTTTCCAACTTTCAGACTTTTCTCATGTGTGAGGACTTATCTATGTATCAGACATCCTTCATGTATGTGTTACTATCTATGTATGAGTCATTATCTATGTAAGAGACTGATTTGTTTTCAAGACACTTGTCTACTTCATATTAGTAGTACATCTGAATTAAACGGTACGACTCAACTAAACGGTACGAGATACATTTCCAAACAGACTACAACAGATAATTAAGATAGAAGTACATCTGAATTAAACGGTACGACTTAACTAAAAAATACATCCCACAAACTACATGAAGTCATCGTCGTCATCCTCCGTTGATGCAGCACTCTTCCCCTTCGACGGTGCGGTAGTCTTGGACTTCAACGATGTGGTCTCTTGGCCTTGGTGCTCGGCATGAAGTCATCGTCGTCATCCTCCGTTGATGCAGCACTCTTGCCCTTCGACGGTGCGGTACTCTTGCACTTCGACGATGCAGGTATCTTGGACTTGGTGCTCGGCATGAAGAGGTCGTCTTCGTCCTCACTGTCTGCTGACCATAAATCTGAATTATTTAGAGCAAGCCTGAGGTAAGATTCACTCTTATGCAGTTGCTTCTGCCATCTGCCATGCAACCTGAGAAGTTCTTTCTGTATCTCCTCAAATGTCATGGGAGGCCACCCACTCCTAGCTAATGAGTGAGCCAACTCATTCATTATGGTGTCACTACTGATGAGTTTCTCCCATGGAACTACTCTATCGTCGATCTTGAAATTGGCGGCTAGACGGAGAAGACGATCGGACATACCAATGTGAAAACTACGATCAAAAGGATAATGGGACATCTCCACGAAACTACACTTGCCTGTTCACCCACCTTACTGCCGAGGGGGTTTTATAGGTTCAGAAGAGAAGATGGCGGGAGAGAAAGGCGGGAAAGAAAATGGCGGGAATGTAGGGCGGGAAAGTAGGACGGGAAAGAAAATGGCGGGAAAGTAGGGCGGGAAATAAAATGGCGGGAGAGAATGGCGGGAAAGAATGGCGGGAAAGAAAATGGCAGGAAAGAAGGGCGGGAAAGAAAATTGAAAATAACATGCATAAAATAAGATACATTAAACTGTTGAAATTAAGATGCATCGAAAATAACATGCATAAAATAAGATACATAAAAATTAAGATACAACTTGCTGCGAATTTTAAGATACAACTTGCTGCAATGCGAATTTTAGGATACAATAACATAAATCTACTGAGTCCAACGTGGATATTTTCCTTTTCCATCACCAGCTTCTTCTGTTGTCTTGGCTGCACGAGCCCTTTCTTTATTTATCTGCCTCTCAGTCTCACGGGCCTCCTGTCGCTGTCGTTGAACCTCCGCCAGTCGAAGTGCCTCTTCTCGGTTTTTCTTCTTCATCTCATCAAGAAAAGCCCTCTGCTTCACACAGTACTCTTGCCACTCTCTCTCCTGCTCTGCTTTCTCCTCTGCTGCCGCCTTCGCGCGGCGCTCTTCCATGTCCAAACTTGCCCATGCACGACGACCTCTTTCACGAATCTCGGTCCGGTTTTTTCGTGTCAATCCAACGATAGTACATGCACAGAGGCGGAGGAGACTACAACAAAAATAGAAATAGAAATATCAAATCAACAATAATATCAACAACGTGTTTATTCTTGGTGACTGAAACATACCGGAGGCCTGATGTACGGTGAAATAGCAATGGGTGGATCTTCCTCATAATTGGCGCACATGAAAAACTTCATGCCCAACCAATCTGAAAAATCCGTCACCTCCCTCACCTTGCAGAGATCACCACACCAACAACGAAGTACTTCCATCCCCCGAGGCAAAGTCGCACTCTTCATTTTCTTAGGCCTAATGCTTTGATCCGAGCAAGGCAAACTCATGCTGACTAGCGCGTTGGTGTTTTGAAGTGTGCCTGGACGATGCAGAAGAGAGTGAGAAGAGAGTGAGAAAAAACATGACACATGAAATAACAACACATTTAATCATGCATGTTAAAAAACGTTTAATCATGCATGTTAAAAAACATGACACATGAAATAACAACACATGAAATAACAACACATTTAAAATCAAAACGTTTAACATAAGTCCTAATTACGACTTACTGAGAGGGAGCAGTGTGCGCGCGCGAGAGAGTGCGCGCGAGAGAGTAGGCAGTGTGTCTGTGCGAGAGAGCAGACAGGGTGTGTGTGCGAGAGAGAGCTGGCATCGTGTATAAAAAGAATACGGGCACTGTAGTGTCGGCACACCGCGTTAGAATTTGCTCTCGCGTCCGCCGTAGCAATCAGCAGCAGCATTTTTTAGTCAGCCTCGCAATCAGCAGCGGCAGCATCTATCAATCAGTGTCGCACGTAGACAGCAGGAATCAGCATCTAGTAAAAAAAGAGAAAGCAGTCGTCGGCCGTTTCCCGCGCGGCTCGGCCGATTCCGTGCCTCGTTTTCAGCGTCGTTTGCCTCGTTTTCAGCGCAGTCAGGGTGCGTCGGCTAGCGACAGATGCCGCCGGGGCTGGTGGCGGCCGGGCCCGCGCTGCCGCCTCGGCTGCTGGCGGCAGGGCCCGCGCCTGCCGTCCGTTCCGTAGCGAGCACGCCGAAACGGGATTCCCCCCTGCCGCCTCGGCCATTGGCGGCAGGCCCCACCCGCCCGGCCGGCCGCCAGCGCTGGTGGCGGCAGGGGGGTCTGATCTAGCAATTTATTTCGCAGGTGGTCTCTTTTGGCATTTGCAGTCGACAGGTGGTCCTTTTGGACAAAAATTCTGATTGGCTTGGCCCCTCCTAGCACATCATATACTATATGACTAAATATTTTATCTTTACTAAATTATTATTTCTCTCACCATGCAACTATATGGCACCTCGATATGCAACCATTCTTGAGAAAATACCCACCTCAACATGAAGCCATGCATCAAAAAGATTCACCTCAGCATGCAACCATGCATTGGAAATATTTAGTCGTTTCAAATATATTATACATGGCCGGAGTGGACGCCAATTCGGCACCGTTGGGCTGGTGGCCTCATTGATGATGTCGTGCCTATGCTGCTGCAAGTGGTATTGTCCCTAGGCTGACGGTGGTTTTCCTTGTGTTGTTGCACTCCGGTCGTTTCATCGTCATGGTAGTCATGTGTTGGGTTGTGTTGTGGTGGGCTATCGTACAGGCTCTTGCAGTGGATGTTTCTCGCCTATCATGCCTGGTGGTGTGTTTTTGCTCTAGTCTAGGTTGTTATGGGTCGTGGTGTTGTTTGGGTCGGGGCATCGTTGATGATGTTAGGGTTGTAATGTTGTCGGGGACATGCCATCTTCGATGCAAGGGTGGTGGTGTTGGTGATGTAATGGTCATGTCGTCTTTGGCGTTATACTCTCCCTTAATACATTACATGTAGTTCTCCTGCATGATTTGACCATTTTGTACTTTTACGAATCAAAGCGGTCCTCGTCTCTACTAAAGCATGGTACACAAAATGAATAGAAAATCATCCATTTTCACTTGGCTACCATTTCAGCCTGTCATCATCTGTTAAAATGATAGTATTTTGTTTTGCTTTGAATGCCAGTAGCATTTTTTAAAGCCAGTAGCATTTATATGTTGGTCGACATGCATGGATGTATGGGAAGAATGGACCCGGTCAAGAAAATAATACCGTATATACTTTGTTCCCTCGATGTCAACTTTGTAACATGCATGGTAACGTGCAAATCTCCCCTCGTAAGTCGTGCTTAACATGGTGCATCTAGCATGCAGATCGAGATCTGTGCATCGTGAATCTAGCTTAGCTGGGTCTTCTGAGTGTGAGGCATGATGTGCCTATTAATAGCATCGTCCTCTTCGTCGTACTTGCAACAACTAAGAATTGCGTCTTAATCTCTTAGCTCCAGTAATGGCTTCAGATGCATATTGTTCTAGGGTGATCTTCGTGTTCGCCGCCGTCTTTGCCGTGCTGGTCCTGCCATCCTTAGCATGTCGGAAGCCTCGAGCTCCGGCTCCGGCCCCAGCCCTGGCTCCGGCCCCGGCTCCGGCGTCTGCGATACTGTGTCGGGATTGTGACTCGCGGTGTCAGTCGACGTCGATGTGCGACGCCTACGTTGCCGCGGCGGGATGCGGAAATGCCTGCAGCGGCGCGACGCCGGACTGCGAGCCCTGCATGTCCGAGGTCTTCCAGTCCTGCACGGCCAGCTGCAACGAGGGCTGCGCCAGGAACTGCGTTGGCCAGTGCGACTGCGCCGGCTCATGCAGCCAAGCCTGCGGCGAGGGTGCCCGGCGCACCTGTCAGAGCAAGTGCGCCTACTCCTACTACGCGATCAAATCATGCCACGAATGCGAGGACAGTGCCCGCACGCGGTGCACCGATGCCTGCAACAGCGACTGCAAGGCCAACTGTGTCAGCGGCTGATCGATAATCCTAGCAGGCCCAAGTGTAAAGTGTTGTTGTACTCCAACTATGTATACGAATAAGATATCAGTGCATGCAGCGGGATATGGTCATTGCACTTCGCAGTTTGCACACGTACGTATGCCTGCTACTTTTGTGCATCTATAGATGTATTACTATTTGTATACCTCCCTGGATGGCATATGGTCAATGCAGGTGTACCTGCTGCTTTTCTGTCGATAAAGCAAGGAACAATCTATCTCAGTAAGTCAAGGGATTCTGAAGTTAGGGCATCTTTAACGCTGACCCTCAAAACGCACATATACGTCCGGACCAAGCTGTTCGATGTAGTTTGCCATTGAACGTGGTACCCCATCGGTCCGCGGAGGCGTCCGTTTGTCCGAATTCCCACAAAACGGACGCAGACTGAGGGAGTTCCGTCAGGTAGGACTCTGGCACCCCGGCCCACTCAAATCCCTCTCCGGCCCACTTTTCTTCCACTCTGTCGCTGCTCCCCCATTGCTCTACATCCGCACCCTCCTCGTCTGATGCTGTCGTTGTACCTCTCCGGCCACCGCCAAGGCATTGTTGGACATTTGCATCCTCCACCCACGCGTCTGCCCGCCTTGAACTACGCCTTCCTCCAACCTGGATCTATCCATAGCCAGGTGACCTCCGCCCCCTACCGACGCCGTCGATGGTAGACACCACGCCCGGCAGGTGTTCGGTCAAATGTCATTGAGCCTTTGTTACCTTCTTTTGTTTTCTAGAGTAAAGCACAATGGTGGGGTACTCTGTGATGGAGGATGAGTTGTTGTTTGTTGTGTGGAAGGTCGTATTTGCGGACTTTGTAGGCATGAGGCAAGGGGCTCAACGTTTTGGCAAAACTTGCATTCTTCGTTTCATGAGCAAAAGCACTTCGCGCCCTACGACTTGCATGTGTCCCATGATCGCAATGTGAAGTCGCTAGGCCATCTATGGTACACCATCTCTAACTTCGTCATGAAGTTTTGTGGTGCGGTTGCACAAGTGGAGACAATGTGGCCACCGGGCTCGTCAACCATGGAGATCATAAATTTTGCTTCTTGCTGCTCTACATGTTGGTAAATTCATGGATTCACTTAATGTGTGCAACTTGATAATCATCACATTGTATAGCCTGGACGCGTTGTCATGTTGTACACAGGACCGAGGGCAGACCATTTACGTTCATACATTGTTGAATGAAGCTCAAGGGGCACAGTGCGTGGGACGATATGTGCCGATTCTAACTCGAGTATCATTGAATTCGGAGTTGATGAATCGAAAAACTTGTTAAACATCCGGTTATGTCGGATGTAATATTTATATTTGAACTATTGTTCTACTAGGGATATTTTCATATTATTTATGGATGAATTGTGCTATTTTCTATAATTATTTTAAGTATTGCAGACTTTAAGGGAAAAAACGGGAGCGGACATTTAGGGGACAGGGTTGGATGACCGGCTCCCGTAATCGTGTCCGCGGACAATTGGGGATGCCATTAGTCCATAAGACAATCTCCAAGAGATGCAAAATAGGGCGTCCGAAAAAATCAGAGCAGGAGAGAGAAAGTTGTTTGGCACCCAAAAAAATTCTGCCATGGCAGATGATGTAAATATGGTGTCCTAAAATACATCACGGCTGCATTTTGCATATACTTAACCATTGGACCTAACGTTTTTGACACAAAGTGATGTACAACGGCCATTTTCTTGTGGTCCCTCACTGCCCTAAAAAATTGTGGCAGTCAAGCGGCTGCTCTATATTTGCAGCACTTGGGGCCAAAATTTGGTCTGCCCTAAAAGTTTTGCATCAAAATTGGGAGATACATCATCTATACTAGAGAACGTTTTTTTTTGTTGTTCAAATGCCCTAAAAGACTGTTTTGCTCTATTATACACCATCTGTTGAAGATACCATAACGGTTTCATAGTCTCTAATAAAATATTAGCATCGTGCGCGAAATGAATAGAAAATTATCCATTTTCACTTAGCTAACATCATCTGTTGAAGATACCATAACGGTTTCATAGTCTCTAATAAATATTAGCATCGTGCGCGAAATGAATAGAAAATCATCCATTTTCACTTAGCTAACATTTCAGCATGTCATCATCTGTTAAAATGACAGTATTTTGTTTTCCTTAGAATGCAAGTAGCATTTTTTTTTTTTGCGGGGAACCAGTAGCATTTAAATGTTGGTCAACATGCATGGATGTATATGGGAAGAATGGACCTGGTCAAGAAAATATAATATATATACTCTGTTCCCTCCATGTCAACTTTGTAACATGCATGGTAACGTGCAAGTCTTCCCTCGTAATTAGCATGCAGATCGAGATCTATGCATTGCGAATCTAGCTTAGCTGGGTCTCCTATGCAGTGCGAATCTAGCTTAGATGGGTCTTCTCAGTGTGAGGCGTGACGTGCATATAAATAGCATCGTCCTCTCCATGGTACTTGCACCAATTAAGAGTCGCGTCTTAATCTTAGATATCCTAATCTCTTAGCTCCAGCAATGGCTTCAGATGCATCCGCTTTTAGGACGGCCATCCTACTCACCACCGTTTTGGCCGTGTTGGTCCTGCCATGCTTAGCTTGTCGGAAGGCTCGAGCTCCGGCCCCGGCTCCGGCTCTGTCTCCGGCCCCGGCTCCGGCTCTGTCTCTGGCTCCGGCCCCTTCTCCGACGCCCGTGATAGTGTGCCAGGATTGTGACTCGCGGTGTCAGTCGACGTCGATGTGTGATGCCTACGTTGCCGCGGCCGGCTGCGGAAATGCCTGCAGCGGCGCGACCCCGGACTGCGAGCCCTGCAAGTCCGAGGTCCTCCGAGTCTGCTTGCCCAGCTGCAACGAGGGCTGCCCCCGGAACTGCGCTGAGTGCGACTGCCCCAGCGCATGCGCCAATGCCTGCGGCGACGGCGCCCGGCGCCAATGTAAGGACAAGTGCGACTACTCCTACTACGCGGTCAGCTATTGCCACAAATGCCAGGACAGTGCCCGCACGCGGTGCACCGATGCCTGCAACACCGACTGCAAGGCCAACTGCGTCAGCGGCTGATCGATAAATTCTAGGCCAAGTGTTGTTGTATGTACTCGAATAAGAGATCAGTGCATGCAGTGGCATATGGTCATTGCACGTGTGCCTGCTGATCTATGGATGTATTACTATCTGTATACCATCAGCCGCTCCACCGTACTTGCATCAATTAAGAGTCGCATCTGAATCTCTTAGCTCCAGCAATGCTTTCAGATGCATCGAAAGGTGCACAGCTCCAGGGAGCCCTTGATTTTTTTTCATCGAAAATACATTTTCTACACCTCAAAAAAAATCTGAAAAGAACTATACACACAAACATATATGTGTAGTATACGTGTACTAAATTTCATGAATATATATGTTGCTATATGATGGACACAAAAAAGACAAATACATCCATGAAAAGAACTATACACACAATCCTTGGACAAGACTTTTGTCTTTTTTGTGTAGCCTACAAATAATATTATTATTTACTAAAGCTTTACAGATACTTAGAGAACATGTATATGCATTAGTAGAAAAAAATTGATATTTTTTAAACTTCTAAATATATTTTGATGTGTTTTTCAAAAACGGGCTCACTCAAGCTAGGTGACTGATAAACAATAGATCTAAACTTTTTTTAAATTTCAAAGGTGAATAATTTTTTATATGTGAACATTTTTTGAAAAAGGGATCATTTTTAAAATACATGAACATTTTCTGAAATTCACGAACATTTTTCCAAAAATGCGATTTTTTAAATTTATGAACAAAACTTGATAATGGGAATATTTTTTGAAGTTCTGAAAAGTGTGAACAATCTTTGAAATTCCCGAACATATTGTGAGCTTGTGAGGAAAAGTTTAAAGTGGGAACATTTTGTACATTCTGAACAATTTTTTATAAGAAAACGAATATATTTTTAAAACCAGTACATTTTTTGAAAACACAAACATATTTTACTTTTGGTAATCTTTAAAAAGCATGAATATTGAATGAATTTCCAAACATTTTTAAAAAACTAGAACATTTTCTAAAAATGATAAATAAACTTGAAGAAGGAAAAAGCAACGAAAAACAAAAAATGGAAAAGGAAAGAAAAAAGAAAAGGAAAGAAGAAAGAAGAAGAAGAAATAGAAAAAAAGAAAAAAAAAAGAAAAAGAAAAACAGAAAGAACGAAAGAAACAGGAAAACCAGTAAAAGAAAAAAAAAGGTATCTATGCTCGACGTCTTGGCAAGAGTGATAGGCACACTAGCTAAGCACTTTGTACCCATCAAATTAATAAATCTTCAAATGCAAACAAGTATGCAGTTCTTCCGCCGGCCCAGCAAAAGAGATGCAACTCTTTCCGAACGAGCAAGGGAGTAGAGTTCAGCTGGAAATTATGGTACAGAGTTTGACATTCTCGCAGCTCCGCCGCCGCGCCCGCTCCGCAGCCGTTTGTAGCCTCTGCGCCGCCAGCTCCGGCAGAGCAGTCCAATGTCCCGTCGTCGCCACCTGGGACATCGTCGTCGGCCCGGACGCCACCGCAGTACGTCCGGCAACTCTCTGCCTCCGCCTTGCGCTTCATGTGTTCGACACATTGTCTGACCGGATTTTTTGTGATTTTATTAGGGAAAACGATGGATTCCGATGCTTCGTCGGACGAGGAGTATGGACCGACGGAGCTTGATCAAATGATTCAAGATGAGTTCTTCGATTCCTCGGATTCGGACGAAGAAGTGGACATGATCATGCTCATGAGCATGCAAGAGAAAATGGACTGGCAAGTGGAGCATATTCTCAACTTCAAGGGCTCAATCAAAGGGAGAAGAGTGATCAATCGGAATAGGGTGTCCGGAGCTCGGCTACTGCAGAAGGACTACTTTGCTCCGAACCCAACATTTCTGGATGATCCATGGTTTCGTCGCCGTTTTCGCATGCGGAAACCATTGTTTTTGCGCATTGTGGAGGCACACGATGACTACTTCAAGTTCACAAGGGATTGCTGCGGCCAACTATCTTTCGGTGCCAAGCAGAAATGCACGGCTGCTCTGAGGATGCTTGCACTTGGTAGTGCTGCAGATGCCGTTGGTGAGATGGTCAGGATGGGGAGAGCACATGCCTGAAGACTACTGTCAAGTTTGCCGCGCCGTGGTGAAGGTGTTTGGACCTGAGTATCTCAGAAAACCAAATGCGCAGGACACGGAGAAGTTATTGGCTATTGGAGAGGCTAGGGGGTTTTCAGGAATGCTCGGATCAATTGACTGCATGCATTGGCAATGGAAGAATTGTCCCAAAGGTTTGCGGGGAATGTATCAAGGTCACACCAAAGAGGCCACCATCATACTGGAAGCGGTGGCATCACATGACTTATGGATTTGGAATGCTTTCTTTGGAATGCCCGGTTCTCACAACGACATCAACGTGCTTCAACGATCTCCGGTGTTTAGGAGGCTTTGCAATAGGGAATCACCGCCGTGCAACTTCACCGTCAACGGCTGAGACTACAACATGGGATACTACCTCGCCGATGGCATCTATCCTCAGTGGGCGGCGTTTGTGAAGACCATATCTGAATCGCATGGCAATAAACAGAGCCACTTTGCAACAATGCAGGAAGCGGCTAGGAAGGATGTGGAGAGGGCATTTGGTGTGCTTCAAGCTCGTTGGGGAATTGTTCGTGGCGCTGCAATGATGTGGGAATCGGAGACTTTGTGGCAGCTCATGACATGTTGTGTAATTTTGCACAACATGATTGTCGAGGATGAGGGTGATGGTGTAGCCCAAACCAATGATTTCGAAGCACCTGGAGAACAAGTTGAAATCCCGGAAGATCAAGATGCAACTCAGCTCATGAACTTTCTGCAGATGCATCAGAATCTTCGAGATCATCAGGTGCACGCGCAGCTCCTCAGTGATCTTGTGGAGCATATGTGGACCCACAATGGAAATCAATGAGCTGTTGTTTGAGTTGTGCACTTAAAATAAATTATATGTAAACACTATTTATGTTCGGTACCAAACATTTGTTATTTACGTACGACAACATCCTGTATGATCGACGTGCATGGATTTGAGAGACCGGATTTGAGATATGTGGATGTGCAGGGCAAGATATGAAGGCGTATAGAGGGCCGGATTTGCCAAGTCCGGCTGTAGATGCTCTGATAACCTAAACAAAGGATAGATGAAACGTCCACATGAGTACATGACCACATTAGTAAGATGCTTCGGTAGGTACACAGTACGTGCTCTAGAATCCAGATCTCCTAGCTAGAAGGTTAGGTATATTTAGTTCCATATTTGGTACTGTTATCCAACACGAACCGGCCAATCCCTTTGTACACACTGAACACCAAGGTTGATCGTCCCTTTTTTAGAAGAAGAAGAAAATAAGTATACCTAGGGCAAAAAATAAAAATTAAGACCAGCAGTACGCAGAGGATGATAGGGGCAGACCTGGACCGGGCGTCGTCGTCAGACAAAAATAAATAAAGCTCCACTGCAAGAACAACTTGAACGACGGCGGCAGAGATCTCTTCCAATCCGGCGGGCTGATCAGAGCGGCAGCATTTCTCATGGGCGACGAGTTTGTACATAAAGAGACATGCAATGCAACGAAGGCCAGCAAACCCCACTCGCCTGGAGCGCCCAAGTCCCAGCAAGTCGGTCACCAACGCATACGCATGTGTCCACACGATCGAGATGCACGACTTCTTGAATTCTTCTGTCAAGTCGTTTTCCGACGTTCAAACCAGAGCCGAATTAAATTCGTCTGCAGCCTCCGGCTCCGGGGGCCTTCGAACAGTGTCTAATTTTGTCTAGGATGCACGCGTCAGTAGTTCAGAACCGTCTGAAGATTACCTCCTCCGTCCATGTCCATGTGGATTACCACGCAACTTCCGTACCCATCCATATCTTAAACTTAATCCATGGTCACCATTCAGCTGCAGATCCAGGTCCGTCAAGGGAAGACAGAAAGACAGACAGTGATTCGTAATTGAGCGGCAGAGGATCATTTGTTCTTGCGAGATCGATGAGATCCAGAAGATGTTCCGCGATGCTGACTGCTAGCGCGCGCAAGCGCAAGCGCTAATCAGAAGGAAACGCAGGAGAATGTCACAGGCTGTCCTGTACGTACGCAGGAGAATGTATTCCGTCTACTGAGTTTTTCTACTGAATTAATTAGTCTTTCTTTATCTTTAGTTTTTTAGATCACTTTCTTTATCTTTAGGTAATTAAACGGAGAATGTTGGGCTACAGAATGGACGGCGCTTGCATGCTTCTGCTTTTAACCTTTCAGTTCTTTCGTTTTCACTTTACCCTTGTTCTTTCGGTAATTAATTAATTTTCGTCGATTGGATTATTTAGTAACTTCGATCTAATCAAAATTGTATGTCGATAGGTTTCAGGATATTGCGCGCATTGAGCGGTAGTATGTCACAACATATGATCTTTGCATTTTAGTGTGCATTATACATATAGTCTTGCTAAGTCTCAGTCGACTGAGACTTCGTTAAGTCTCAGTCAATGCTATATCTGTGAGATCTTACATTGAGATCCGTGCAAAAATGTTCTTTAAATTTTTCTTGTTCTCTCATGCATGTTATGTCACTTAACCGAGACTTGGTTAAATCTCAGTCGACTGAGATCTAACCACACCCTTATACATATCTTTCTTTATCGAAAAAGAAATACATATCTTCTCCAAGTTGACTTTAAATTTTAAAAGTCTGTATCTTTGCTCTGCTCCAAAAAATATATACTATACGTGGCACCATCGTTGAGTATATTTTTCTACTCCTAGTAACGTCGCCGTCCGTGACGTTGTGGTGTGACCTTAGGAAAAATCTGCACTTTTTCTTTTCTCGAAAAAGGTCTACACACTAAACATTTTGGACCTTGCACATCTCTTTCAGGCAACCGGTAGACCTTCTGCAGGAGAAATGGCACTAGATATTTTCCGAAGAAGCGAGTAGATAAAGATCCAAATGGAAATTACGGGACAAAGTTTGACATTTGTGTTTTCTTTTAATATTCTTTCTCTGTGGGTGACATTCTTGTGTGTAACTGTAGATAGACAGACTGATGCTGGAATACTCAGGGAATTTTCGCATGTCTTTTTTGGATCCATTACAGAATGCATACAGCTTAACAAGTGACGTGAAGCAAGCTAGTAGTAACCAAAATTTTCATAATTATAAGAATCAATATCTCCTAGACCACTAGAGGGAGTGTAGTTTCGTAGTATTATTAATTGTATGCTGTTAATTATCCAGCAAGATGGGCCAATTAACAGGACTAGCTGCTGTACCACCCAAATCTCCAAGAAAGCAAACCATATAAAAGAATACCACTCTTTTTTTTCGAGGATTAAAAGAATACCACTCTGTAGCAGAATCAATATCTCCTAGAAGGTAGGTATCTCTTGCAGAGGATTCTCCATAGATGCTCTTAAACTGGACCCAGTTCATTTCAACTTGACAAACGCCTTCAACGGGTCGGTGCACGTCCTCTGTACACATTCACACTGTGGTACGTACATACATATTTTCAGACACATGCCCTCTTTATACTAATTCAGCGACAATTAATATGGACCGGATGGAGTATCGTATTTGAGTTGGAAAAGAAAACCATGCCCATGAGGAGCATAGTCAATCGAGCAGCAAATACAGAACTCATAGGTTAGAAGGGAGGGATTAAAATAAGACGAAACGGTGTGAAAGTGTTACTCCAATCTCGAGCACAGATGCACCCGTATGAACAGTAAATTGCAAAAATTAGTCATAAATAAAAAAAGCTGATTTTTTTTTTGTGGATGAACATCAACAAGTTTCCTAACATCCTGCAGAATTTCGCCGAATTTGTAGAGGTGTGTGCTAAAAAAACAAAAATGAGTGCTCCAAAATGCTTTTTTTGACCCTTGATTTTTCTTTTATGTATGGGCCTTCATGGATGCCGTTTCATGATGAAATTTTACAGGATGTTAGAAAATTTGTTGATATTCGTCTAAAACAATTCAGATTTTTATGATTTTACTTACTACTCACTCCGCTTCTAAATATAAGTATTTTTAGAGATTTCAATACGGACTACACATGGATGTATATAAACATATTTTAGAGTGTAGATTCACTTATTTTACTCCGTATGTAGTCCATATTGAAATCTCTAAAAGGTCTTATATTTAGGAACGGAGGGAGTATTATTTTTTTTAGAATTTACTGTTCATGTGGGTGTATTTGAGCTCGGGAACAGATTATCCATGTCCGAGACGGTGGCTTTTCACTGTGTTTTCACCTTGGGTTTCCTTTCTATCCTCGTCGATCTCCTCTTGTGTACGCCCCGGCCCGACGTGCGTACGCTACGACCGTTCCTGCGCTGCCACGTAGCTTTCGATCGTACGTAGTACGTGGCCCACCCTCAGCGCGCGCGGGCAGACAAGTCAAAGTCAAGAGTCGAGTAGTTGTCAAGAGCAATGTCGCGGTACGCCACTCGCAGAACCAAATCGACTGAGACTGAGTGAGGTAGGTTCCATCGCCGGGTGAGCCGCGCGCGCGAGATCCGCCTATAAAGGGAGCGCGGCCGGCGCCGCTTAGAGGGTACTGATCACGCATCGATTTCTTCCCAAGTTCTATGACCATGGTGCGCGCGCTCTCCTCCTTCTACTGCGCTGTGCTGCTGATCGTGGCTGCCCTGGTTGGGCAGTACCCGGCGGGCCCGCCGCGTGTGGCGACGGCGCAGAGCGTGCCGGCGGCGCCGGTGCCCGTCCGCGTCGGCGTCATCCTGGACTGGGCGTCGCCGGAGTCGTCGGCGGTGTCGCTGAGGCGGCAAACGGGGATGCGGATGGCGGTCGAAGACTTCTACGCGGCGCACCCGGGGTCGGCCACCAGGGTGGAGCTCCACTTCAGGGACTCCGCCGGGGACGTCGTCGGCGCCGCTTCCGCCGGTAAGCTCCCCCACCGCCCACCTTCACAAGTAAATTCAGTATACTACCACCCTACTGCTCTATGCTCATCCGTCTCATTCCCAGTTGCGTGCGCCCCCCACATGATACGCTCGCACGCAATGATTGAACAGCCAGGCTGCTAACTAAATTCTTGGCCGCGAAAACACTTGCATCGCTCGAGACTATAGCATGCTTCTTTTTTTCTTCTTACGAAAAGATTTTAGCATGCTTAGTCTTGGCCATACGTACTGTACTAGGGGTTCAGACGTTCAGTGATCTGTTCTGTGGTGCGCGCTGCCTCCCACATGGTCTATGAAAACCGCCATTTTGTCGCTTCGCCGAGATGAGAAGGACGGGGCCACTCAACAACCATGCACGCCTCACGCCGGCATCATGTATGTCCGTGTTAGTCTGTTATACTAGATCAGTATCCTAGCCAGACCATCCCACATGGCATGAACTTCAATTGTTAACCGTGCGCGAGTCGATCGTGGGGGCTGCGCGATAAGCTTAATTATTGTGGAGACTTCAGACACCCACAGCCCCTTCGTCGACCTCCATGCCATCGCCATGCACGTCGCCTTCTCGCATGCCCGGCCGGCTTAGGTCTGTTGGACTGGCGTGCGTCTGTCCGACTGACAAGTCCTCGCGGTCTGCTTCTTCACCGCGTGCACGTGCTAGCGCGCGAGCTGGTCAAGCTCACGGTGAGTCCATCAGATCGGGACCAAATGTTGGCTTGGGCACGAGCACGACAGTCGACAACGACAGAGATGCCTCAAATCTTACTATACCACTATCCATTCCAACTCCTTGATTGCAACCTCATGCATCGGATCCAAGTTTCAACTGGTGTGACAGACATCATGTGGACGCATGTGCATCATCGGTCCTGTCACCGCTCAGTCGCCCAAGTTTTTAATGCTGCTCATGGAAAAATCTTTATATACGCAATAAGTAGTTGTCATGGCCAGTCATCAACTCTTCATCATCGTCGGTCATCAGTGCATACCTTTGCTTAGCCACATGCATGCAGTCCAAGCTGGCAGCATCTTTTCTCAAAAAAAAAATAGTGCCATTTAGTTAGCAGCAAGTGTTCAAAAAAAAAATTTATCGTCTGAGAGACGAGTTCCTTTCAAGTTTCAAAGTCTCCCAAGAGATGGCTTGTTAATTGGGCCGATCAAAGTGACTCCCCAGCTTCGGCAAAGAAAAAAAGGACTCCCGAGCTTAGATCTTACATGCGCACGAAATTGGATGTTCATCGATTCTTTCAGCTAACAGTGTACTCCATCCGTGCTCGAAAGGAAGGCATATAAGTTTTGTTTGAAATCGAACAGTGCAAAGTTTAATTGACCAAAAATGTAATAAAAGCTTTCAACAACTACAATACTTGATAGGTATAATATAAAAATATATTATATTACGTATTAATATTTTCCAATTTTTTATTGTATTTGTTCAGAGTTTTGTATATAAACTTGGTCAAAATTTGCATCCCTTGACTTTGATAAAAAAAAATATAAGCCTTTCGGAGCAATCTGAGTCATTTTTTATCGCACTTTCAGAGCAATCTCTCTCTGTCTCTCTCTCCTGGTTTAGGATTCTAACTGCAAGAAAAAATTTGTTGTTAAAGGCTCTCATTTGTAAATGGCCAAAATATACCATATATATAATCAAATTTAAATGAATATGCACGTTTGATGTAGTATGTTCACAAGCACTATTGAGAGTTATCTCCCATTCAATATTTGAATCGACTTTATGGTTAATTATATATATGGCCTAAAACTCTGCTCCTTACTGTTGTTGCAGCGCTGGACCTGATAAACAACGCCCAGGTGCAGGCCATCATCGGGCCCAAGACGTCGGCGGAGGCGGAGTTCGTGGCCTACTTCGGCAGCCGCGCCCATGTCCCGGTGCTCTCCTACGCCGCCACCTCCCCGTCCCTTTCCCCGGCACAGACGCCCTACTTCGTGCGCACCGCCGCCAATGACTCCTTCCAGGCAACCCCCGTCGCCGCCGTCCTCGCAAGCTTCGGGTGGCGCGCCGTGGCCGTCCTGCACGAGGACTCTCCCTACGGCGCCGGCATCCTCCCGGCGCTCGCCGACGCGCTCCAGAGCGTCGACAGCGCGGCGATCGTGGACCGCGTGCCCGTGCCGAGCGGCGCGGACGCGGACGCCCTTGACGCGATCCTATACCGCCTCAGGGCAATGCCAACGCGCGTGTTCGTCGTGCACGCGACGCATGACCTCGCCGTGCGGCTCTTCCGGCGGGCGAGTAAGGCCGGGATGATGTCCGACGGCTACGCCTGGGTTGCCACCGACGGCGTAGGCAGCTTCCTGGACAGGTTCGACCCCGAGGACCTCGACTTCATGCAGGGCGTCGTCAGCCTCCGCCCTCCGGCCTCACGTGGAGTTCTCGAACAAAGTCAAGAACTTCAGTGCGCGATTCAGGGCGAGGTTCCGGAGGGAGAACCCGGCCTCCGACGACGACGTCCTCAACGACGTGACCATGATGAGGCTCTGGTCGTACGATACGGCGTGGGCGATCGCCGCGGCGGCCGAGTCGGCCAGCGTCCCCGGCCCAGCATTTCGGACACCGCAGAATAGCACGGCACGTACAGATCTGGACCGGCTTGGCGTGTCGGCCACCGGAGCAGCGCTTCTCAGGGCGGTGCTCAACACGACGTTCGACGGGATGGCAGGCAGGTTCAAGCTGGTGGACGGACAGCTGCAGGTGGCGGCGTACGAGGTTGTCAACATCATCGGGAACGGCGCCAGGATGGTTAGGTTCTGGACGCCGGAGTCCGGTATCACGCAGGCCTCAGCGGCGGGGGTGGCAAGGTTTTGCGGCAGCTGAAACTAATCCTCTGGCCGGGCGAGACGTTGTCCAGGCCGAAAGGTTGGACAATGTCGCAGAACGGGCGGGAGCTCAAGGTCGCCGTGCCGGTGAAGCGCGGGTTCAAGCAGTTCGTCGACGTCGAGAACTCAACAACCAAGATCACGGGGTACTGCATCGAAGTGTTCGACGCAGTGATGAAGAACCTACCCTACCCGGTAAGGTACCGGTACGTGCCGTACCTCGACAGCTCGGAATCGTACGAGATGCTGGTGGACCAGGTGAGCGGCGGGAAGGCGGACATTGTGGTGGGGGATGTGACGATCACGGCGAGCAGGATGAAAGAGGCGGACTTCACGATGCCGTTCACGGAGTCCGGGTGGGCGATGGTGGTGGCGACGAAGCCGGACACGAGCGCCAGCATGTGGATCTTCCTGAAGCCGCTGTCCCCCAGCCTCTGGCTCACCAGCCTCCTCTTCTTCTGCTTCACCGGCTTCGTCGTGTGGGTCATCGAGCACCGCGTCAACCCAGAGTTCCGGGGCACGCCGTCGCAGCAGTTCGGCCTCATTTTCTACTTCTCCTTCTCCACCCTCGTCTTCGCACACAGTAAGCCACCAAATTCTGCAGAGTTGTGGAAGAATATCGATCACCAAATTAATCAATCTTGATGTTGTTTTCACAGAGGAGAAGCTGGAGAGCAACCTGTCGAGGTTGGTGGTGATCATATGGGTGTTCGTGGTGCTGATCCTGACGTCGAGCTACACGGCGAGCCTGACGTCGATGCTGACGGTGTAGCAGCTCCAGCCGACGGTGACGGACGTGAAGGAGCTGCAGAGGCGCGGCCAATACATCGGGTACCAGGAGGGCACCTTCATCGAGCCCATGCTCAAGAAAATGGGCTTCGACGAGCGGAGGATGAAGGAGTACAGCACGGACGAGCAGTACGCAGAGGCGCTGTCCAAGGGTTCGGTGAACGGCGGCGTGGACGCGGTGTTCGACGAGATCCCGTACCTGAAGATAGTTTCTGTCGCGGCACTGCGACGGGTACATGCAGGTGGGCCCGTGTACAAGACGGACGGCTTCGGGTTCGTGTTCCCGAGGGGGTCGCCCATGACGGGGGACGTGTCGCGGGAGATCCTGAAGCTGGCGGAGGGGGACAAGATGGCGCAGATCGAGAAGGAGTAGTTCGGCGAGCCAGGCACGTGCCAGAACGCGCTGGGCGGCATCGGTGGCGGGGGCGGCGGCTCGTCGAACCTCAGCTTCCAGAGCTTCGGCGGGCTGTTCCTCATCACCGGCGTCGTCTCCAGCCTTATGCTGCTGCTCTACCTCACCATCTTCGCGTACCGCGAGCGCGAGGAGCTCCGGGAGGCGGAGGCGAAGGCCGAGGCGGAGGCCGGCTCCGGGAGCGTGTCGGTGCGGCGGCTGCGCGCGTGGCTGCAGCACTTCGACAGGAGGGACCTCAAGTCCCCCACCTTCAAGACGTGGAACGACGGATCCGTCAGGAACGGCAGCGACTTCGCGGGCAGGACGCCGAGATGGACCGGCGGCGCCGGCGACGCGAGCCTGACGCCGAGGGCCGGTGGGGAGGAACACGCCATGGGAGGGACGAGCCCGCTGAGCGTGTACATCAGCTCGGAAATGAACGCTGGTTCTTCGCCGGAGGGCACGCCGGCGTCAGAGATCAGTGAGTCATTCGAGCAGAGGATCGAGGGGGCAGCAGCCGCCGTGGAGATGACAATGCCAACGGCATCTCAGTTGCAGCAGTAGATTCTACTACTACTAGTTTTGCAGTAGGAGTTGAATGCATTTGCATGAGGAATGCTACTACAGGAGTTTCGTTGTCTTGTGGCGCTGCTTGTAATTTAGCCAGAAAATTATTCGAGTGGACACTAGTAGGAAACTCAAAGGAAAACAGTTCACCGGTATTCGGGTTTGCTAAATCTCACTCGCCTAATATTTAATGAAGTCTCAGTCACGTGCTTAACCGTCGGATCAAGATGTGTGGAGATTTGTGCGGGTTGATGGAGTACATACTATAGAGTACTACCTTTGTTATATTTTGATACGGAGGTAGTACATAATATAAAGTAGTGCCTCGTTTGAAAGCTTTTTCTATATATGATCTTCGAATTGTAGAGTTAGCTTTGAATTTTTTTTTGAAGGAATCGTTCATTTTCTTCACATTTGTACATGTTTTCACCTTCTTTGAGAAATCCAAAGCAAAATGTGTCTAATTCTTCCTTCTCACCCCCCGAAATTGTGTTTGGCTCCCGGGCTCCATGGAGCCTGATTTTCGAAAAATTCAAAAATCTGATTTTTGGTTTAAAAAATCTGACAAAAAGTACTATGGATGTATACTACATGTCTGTAAAGTTTCATGGTGAAATACATGTTCATGCGAGCTACACAAAAATAACAAAATCATGTGTTTCTAGGAACATACTATTCACTATAAAAGTACACGCTTTTTTTTTGTGCAACTCACATGAGAACGTATTTCATAATGAAATTTTATACACGTGTAGTAGTATACATCCCCAATCACCTGTGTATATATTTTCAGATTTTTTGAAACTTTAAAAGTTGACTTTTGAAAAAAAAAATGGGCTCCATGAATTTTTAAAAATCCGCTCTCACCCCCTCCTATTTTTGTTGCTTGTGTGTTCAGATTTCAAGAAAGGGGTTGAATTGTAGTGTATTTATTAGGGAGGGAATAGTGACGGTACAAGGTACCGAGGGCGACCGACCTACGGGGAAGTCGGCCCAACGAAGAACACATAGGACGGACCGCGGCTACCGACAATAGCACCTTAAATGCCACGACAGATGCTACGATGGATGACGCGGCCCAAGCAGAATTGCAGCTTCTCAACACACCCCTCGTAGGCTAAGATGCAACCACCAAGGCATTGGAAGCCGAGCGCAAGACCACATTGTCGACATATCTCCGGCTCCAGAAAGATAAGGACGAACCGCTGCGAGACAGGCCTGGTGGCTCGAAACAATCGAGCACGAGCGTCAATGGCGCAACACAGAAACATAGCCTGCCCTTCCCACGTGGAAACTGCGGCTTTGGCACTTCATACTAACGCTGGGCGATATGAAATAGAAGGAAACAATCCAGATAAAATAGGGATTTTTCAAACCCTGCATTGCAACCTGCAAGCAATGGCCGCCATGGCCAACCGAATCGGAGTCGCCACAAATCAACCAGTGGGGAACTCATTGTTGGGAAACATAGTAGAAAACAAAAAAAAATCGTCCTACAATCAACCAGGAACACTATGAAGATGTAATAACGGTTTAGATCGAATCGTTACCAACTCCGAGTTGCGGCGGAAGAAGACGAGTCGGTGTAGATCGTACTTGAAGTTCCTCGAACCGTCGATGAACGATCCCTCAAACCGTCCACGAACATTCCCTCGAACGAAAGACTGAAAGCACGGCCTCTCCACATATTGCAAGCGTACGGTCTTCGCGATCCGGCAGCCTTCGCCGTCGAGAGATAATCGTCGCCGGAGAATTATAGGGAGGAGATTAGTACCACACTGGGCTTCTAATTATGAGAATTAGAGGATCTAGGTCTATCTCTAATTGGATCAACTAGAACTAAATCTAGAACTAGAGAACTAGATGAGGCTCCAAAACTTGTGTGTACAAAGAGTGCCAAAATCTCTAGTATATATAGGTTGGTGGGAGAGGAGGAGGCACCACACATGGGGGAAAGTCTCCCCCCTTGGCCGGCCAAGAGGAGGGGGACTTCCCCTCCAATTCGGCCTCCCCCTTCTACAAGGGGGAATGGGGAACCAAGTAGCCAAGTAGCTTTTCACCACTTTGCCTTTTAAGGCCCGTTGATATTTAAATAAATATAAAAGCATCATTATCATATTTAGAGCATTTTGATATTAATTTAACATTACTGAAAACTATTTCCACCTATATATAATTTATCGTTATTACCCGGTAAATCTCGAAACCCTTCTAGTGACCCCGAAACGTTTCCGGTTCCTCTCCAAACTATTACGAATATTAATGAAACTATTTCATAAATATTTTCACATTACTCCTGTCTTAGTAACACTCAACAGATCGTGATTACCTTAAGCTTGTGACCCTGTAGGTTCGGTAAAACATAGACATGAACAAAACCCCTTTCGTTCAATGACCGATAGCGGAACCGTGGATGTCCATATCGATCCCTATGAGTACACGAATGACATTCAAGTGAACCTTTGGTTATCATGTGCTATTCCCTTTGCTTCGCGATACTTTACAAAACCAGAGGTGAGATATATCGGTATCCTCTTGAGTCATACACATGCTCACTATACCGTTCTCCTCGTTACCGGTTTTGTTCTTCTTTCTTGTTGACATGTTCCGGCATCCCGTGAGCTAGTCACCTGTGTCTGGCCAGGCGATGATGGATGTCGTCACACCGAGAGGGCCCTAAGAATATATGTCCATCGTAGGAGGAGCAAATCCCACTCTTGAGCTATCTAGTCCCTTGTCAGACTTCCCGATGAATCTGCAAGTTGTCGTTATTATCACCGTGTTACAGATGACGTTTGACCAACCCCAAACTTCATCGTACTGTAAGAAGTGACTGCGATACTCTCATGGTCTAAGAAACTAAATCACATGTTAACACTCCGTGTTATAACAATTGATTTCTGACGATTGTATCTCAAAGTATAACAAACAAGTTTGGGTCGATTCAATACGATCGTTCTTCCAACATCATATTCTCAAAGTTGTTTTAGGACTATCGTTACACTTAACGATATCCTAAAATCCAGAAAACATGATCACCAACAACATTTGAGCTAGTCTTAGAGGCGAGACTAGGAATCTTATTTTACCGTTTATCATTTCACACATGCATATGAGTTTTCCACTGAATCGCACATTCCAGGATCATAGCAGTTATAGCATAGAAAATAAAACTCTTAATTATGAATATGGAAATATAATAATACAATATTATTGCCTCTAGGGCATATTTCCAACACTCATTGCCCCACTCAAAACCTTGCTATATGCCATCGTCGAGAAGGAGAACATCAGCCAATCACGGCTCAGGTTAGGAACTACAAGTGATGTTTTATCTACAATCGGGCCATCATAGCACCACAGACGCCTTCCGGCAACCGATCTGACTCGGCCCAGATTGTCACATCCCAAAATTTTCCCAATTTTGAAATGTGAATAAATAAATTAGGGTCAATTAAAAAAGTTTAATTTTGATCGTAATTGCTTAATCATAGCTAGGTTTGACTTGGATTTGATTTAATTGAGTGGATTTTTGGCTCGAATTGATTTTGGAATTATTCAGAACCTTAAAATCATTTTTAGAGATTATTTATAAAGCCAAAAATTGAGCAAAATGTGTGTGACCTTTTTATTTAATGTTTTGGGAAATGATTTCTATAAATCCCTAAATATTATTTGAAGCCCTAAGATAATCTTGGGAATTAATTGAACCTGTCTGAAAATTTGTTTATTTTTTGGGGCTGAAATGTAAACTTTCTAAGTCCCAAATATTCATTGGACCTGTGTGAAAAAATTCCCAAAAAGTTTGGATCAGTTTAATCCTTGAATCAAATTTAAATTTAAAAGGGAAATGGAAAACAGAAGAAAAATAAAAGAAAAGGAGAAAACCTAATCTAGCCCAGCCTATCTTTCTCGCATGCACACCACAACAGTAGGCTGAGCCCACAATGGCCCAACCTCATTTTAAAACTCGAACCGGTACAAGAGGTTGTTGACCGTCTGATTTAAGTGAAGATCGACGACCTCCGTTGTGCCGCGTCGCCTCATCGTCAACCTCCGTCCGCTTTCCCACGAGCACGATGCATCCACGACTCGCGCCCACGTCGCACGAACTCCAGTTCTCTTCCACGATATAGCTCGCCACCTCACCCTATAAATATCCCTGGCCACCCTCATCATTTGCTCCTGCTCACGCTCGCTATCGCTTCCAGGCTACCGTCAATTGAATTCACGGTCGCCGCCTCTGCTGCCGCCGTCGCCAGACGATTGCGACGAGCACAGACACTCCCGAGCCCTCTGCTTCCACCACTGCACTCCACACATCCGAACACACTGTTTTGGCACTGTCCGCGTGACCAACACGTTCTCAGCTCATGACCCCGACAAGGACCGAACAGCACCGCTGCCGCGACCTCGATTCCGATGAGGTGAGCACGCGTTTGACATCGCCACCATGTCCAAGAGCGCTTGAATTCGAGCAGAGCGACCACGCTAGAAGCGGAACAACATCGCCGCAACTCCAATGAGCGATTCCGCTCAATGTCGTTGACCCCCGAGCCCACCAAGGCCACCTTAATATTTGCCGCATCACGTTGAGCACCATTGACCACACCGGCATCGTCAGCGACCACCAGGGAGTCTCCGGCGAAACGCCGATAAGCCTTTTGCGAACCCTAGCTTTTCAGCCGTTAGATCTAGGACCAATGACCACGATTAGATCACTTACCAAACCAATACAAGCCAATCAAATGACACTACGTCATTTATGAGCCGAAGCGGTATCTTTCGATCGCAGCCATCCACGATGATCCAAATCAAACGCCCATGTCCTATTCGGTCCTGAATCGGTGTCAACCAATCAGGAGCCACCACGTGTCCTCTATTTCTTTTAGTTTCTTTTAATAAGGTTAAATCACTCTTTAACTTTTACAAAAATGGCCATGTAACTTCAAGCCTTCATAACTTTTCACCAGTAACTCTAAATTGAGAGATTTCTTGTGCATATCGAACCTCATGGAATGCACTATTTGCACATTTCAAGTTTGGATTTATTCTTTTTTTGACCATGAAACAATAGGGAAAATCCCTACTGTGTGTCATTTTCATTAAAATAAATCAGAGAGTATTGTTACAAAGAGCAACAAAGTAGTTGCATGATGTTAATGGAAGTTAGTGCTAGATAAACAAATACTAACTTATACACTATCTATCCAGGATCTCATCCCATCTTTTATGCTAGGCTTAGCCCTCATCATTGTGTTGTGGAAGGTGCTGATGAAATCATTCTTGCATTGATTAATTGAGCACTGTATTCCTTCAAAAACTTTATCATTTCTTTGATTCCATATGCTCCAGCACCCAATAATTCGAATTTCCATGAGGAATTCCATGTTGTATCTGTGCTTAGCATCAATGATCATATTGTGAATGTTATCATCTGTGTTCCATTCCATTCCAATACTCCACCAGAAACCTTGACTGAAAGGGCAGCCAAAAATAGGTGCACATGATCTTCCATAGCATGATCTTCACAAAGTGAGCATTGTGTGCTGTCCAGATGAAATTGTTTCCTGGTCAGGAGGTCGCATGTATTAATTCTATCATGTAGCAGAAGCCAGTAGAAGAATTTGTGTCTTGGAAGGCAACATGTTTTCCATATCCATCTGATAGGTGGGGGAGGAGGTTCAGTAGATCCCATAAGTGCATTGTAAACCTTTTTTAGTGCTATATAAAGATCCTTCCCATTTGAAATTCCACTGGTCTCTTTCTTGATTGTTTTTGCGATGCTCCAAGGTGTTGCATGATACGTCTCCGTCGTATCTACTTTTCCAAACACTTTTGTTCTTGTTTTGGACTCTAATTTGCATGATTTGAATGAAACTAACCCGGACTGACGCCGTCTTCAGCAGAACTACCATGGTGTTGTTTTTTGTGCAGAAATCAAAGTTCTTGGATTTGGACGAAACTTTTTGGAGAATTTTTATGGAATATATAAAAATTATTGGCGCAAGAATCAACAGAAGGGGGGCCACCCGCTGCCCACGAGGCACCAGGGCGCGCCACCCCCCCCCCCTAGGCGCGCCCTGGTGGCTCGTGGGGCCCACGTGGCTCCGCTGACCCTAATCTCAAGCCTATAAATTCACAATTCCAGAGAAAAAAAAATAGGAGAGGAAGTTTTATTGCGTTTCACGATACGGAGCCGCTGCCACCTCCTGTTCTTCATCGGGAGGCCAGATCTGGAGTCCGTTTGGGGCTCCGGCGAGGGGGATCTTCCGGCATCGTCATCATCAACCATCCTTCATCACCAATTTCATGATGCTCACCGCCGGGAGTGAGTAATTCCTTCGTATGCTTGCTGGACGGTGATGAGTTGGATGAGATTTATCATGTAATCAAGTTAGTTTTGTTAGGGCTTGATCCCTAGTATCCACTATGTTCTGAGATTGATGTTGCTATGACTTTTCTATGCTTAATGCTTGTCACTAGGGCCCGAGTGCCATGATTTCAGATCTGAACCCTTTATGTTTTCATGAATATATTTGTGTTCTTGATCCGATCTTGCAAGTTGTATGCACCTGCTATGTGTTATGATCCGCATACCCCAAGGTGACAATAATTGGGATTCTTTCCGGTGATTGCCGTAGTTTGAGGAGTTCATGTATTCACTAAGTGCTAATGCTTTGTTCCGGTTCTCTATTAAAAGGAGGCCTTAATATCCCTTAGTTTCCTTATGGACCCCGCTGCCACGGGAGGGTAGGACAAAAGATGTCATGCAAGTTCTTATCGCAAGCACGTATGACTATATACGGAATACATGCCTACATTACATTGATGAATTGGAGCTAGTTCTGTGTCGCCCTATGTTATGACTGTTACATGATGAATGTTATCCAACAAAATCACCGATCCAATGCCTACGAGTTTTTCACATATTGTTCTTGCTAAGTTACTACTGTTGCCACTGCTGTTACAATTGCTACTACTATTGCCGCTACTATTATTGCTACTGCTATCAAACTATCATACTACTGTGCTACTGATCACTCTGCTGCAGATATTTAGTCTCCGGGTGTGGTTGAATTGACAACTCAACTACTAATACTTGCAAATATTCTTTGGCTCCCCTTGTGTCGAATCAATAAATTTGGGTTGAATACTCTACCCTCGAAAACTGTTATGATCCCCTATACTTGTGGGTTATCAAGACCTTTTTTTCTGGCGCCGTTGCCGGGGAGCATAGCTCTATTTGTTGAGTCACTTGAGATTTATATCTGTTGATCACCATGAAGAATCTGAAAGACGCTAAGACCAAGATCGTTCCCTCTAAGATGAGGGGAGGTAAGGAACTGCCATCTAGCTCTGCACTTGATTCACCTTCTGTTTTGAGTAAACTTGCAACACCACCACATGCTATTAATTCTGATATGTCGCAAGTTATTGATGATACCACTGTTGGAAATATGCCCTAGAGGCAATAATAAATTAGTTATTATCATATTTCCCCGTTCATGATAATAGTTTATTATTCATGCTAGAATTGTATTGACCGGAAACTAAATACATGTGTGAATAGATAAACAAATACTGTGTCCCTAGTAAGCCTCTACTAGACTAGCTCGTTGATCAAAAGATGGTCAAGATTTCCTGACCATGGACATGAGTTGTCATTTGATAATGGGATCACATCATTAGGAGAATGATGTGATGGACTTGACCCAACCGTTAGCATAGCAAATGATCGTTCAGTTTATTGCTATTGCTTTCACTATGTCAAATACACGTTCCTCTGACCATGAGATCATGCAACTCCCGGATACCGTAGGAATACTTTGGGTGTATCAAACGTCACAACGTAACTGGGTGATTATAAAGGTGCACTACAGGTATCTCCGAAAGTGTTTGTTGAGTTGGCATGGATCGAGATTGGAATTTGTCACTCCGACTATCGGAGAGGTATCTCTGGGCCCTCTCGGTAATACAGCATCACAGAAGCCTTGCAAGCCCCGTGACTAAAGAGTTAGTTACAAGATGACGTATTACGGAACGAGTAAAGAGACTTGCCGGTAATGAGATTGAACTAGGTATTGTATACCGACGATCGAATCTCGGGCAAGTAACATACCGCCAGACAAAGGGAACAAAGTATGTTGACATATGAGGTTCACCGATAAAGATCTTTGTGGAATATGTAGGAACCAATATGAGCATCCAGGTTCCGCTGTTGGTTATTGACCGGAGAGTCGTCTCGGTCATGTCTACATCATTCCCGAACCCGTAGGGTCCGCACACTTAAGGTTCGATGACGATTTAGTATTATATGAGTTATGTGATTGGTGGCCGAAGTTTGTTCGGAGTCCCGGATGAGATCACGGACATGACGAGGAGTCTCGAAATGGCCGAGAGGTAAAGATTCATATATTGGAAGGCTATATTCGGACGTCTGAAAGGTTCCGAGTGATTCGGGTATTTTTCGGAGTACCGGGGAGTTACGGGAATTCACCGGGAGAAGTAATGGGCCTTTTTGGGCCATACGGGAAAAGGAGAGGCAGGCCACGTGAGGAGGCTCGCGCCCCCCTTGCCCAAACCGAATTGGACTAGGGGAGGGGGCGCAGCCCCCTCTTTCCTTTCCCTCTCCCTTCCCTCTTTCCTACTCCGTATGGGAGGTGGAATCCTACTAGGACTAAGGAGTCCTAGTAGGACTCCCCACTTTGGTGCGCCCCTAGGGCCAGCCTCCTCCTCCCTCCCTCCTTTATATACGGAGGGGGGGGCGCCCCTTGGAGACACAACAATTGTTCCAAGCCGTGTGCGGCGCCCCTCTCCACCGTTTTCCACCTCGGTCATATTTTCGGAGAGCTTAGGCGAAGCCCTGCCGGAATCACTTCACCGTCACCGTCGCCATGCCGTCGTGCTGACGGAACTCATCTACTACCTCGACGTCTTGCTGGATCAAGAAGGCGAGGAACGTCACCGAGCTGCACGTGTGTAGAACTCGGAGGTGCCGTACGTTCGGTACTCGATCGGTGGAGCTCGAAGGATTGTTCGACTACATCAACCGCGTTGTGAGACGCTTCCGCTAACGGTCTACGAGGGTACGTAGACACACTCTCCCCTCTCGTAGCGATGCATCTCCATGGATAGATCTTGCGTGAGCGTAGGAATTTTTTTGAAATTCATGCTCCGTTCCCCAACAGTGGCATCCGAGTCAGGTCTATGCGTAGATGTGGTTTGCACGAGTAGAACACAAGTGAGTTGTGGGCGTGGGTGTATACATATTGCTTGCCGTTACTAGTTGTTACTTGATTCGGCGGTATTGTGAGATGAAGCGGCCCGGACCGACATTACGCGTACGCTTACGCAAGACAGGTTTCACCACTACATGCACTCGTTGCATAAAGGTGACTGGCGGGTGTCTGTCTCTCTCACTTTAGTTGAATCGGTTTCAATGAAGAGGGTTCTTTTAGAAGATCAAAAAGCAATCACTACACCACGTTGTGGTTTTGCGTAGGTAAGAACGGTTCTTGCAAATCCGTAGCAGCCACGTAAAACTTGCAACAACAAAGTAGAGGACGTCTAACTTGTTTTTGCAGGGTATGCTGGTGATGTGATATGGCCAAGACATGATGTGATATAAGTTGTTGTATGAGATGATCATGTTTTGTAAGTTATCAGGCAACCGGCAGGAGCCTTATGGTTGTCTCTTTATTGTATGCAATGCCAACGCTATGTAATTGCTTTACTTTACCGCTATTAGTTAGCAGTAGTAGTAGTAGCAATAGCCGGCGAGACGACCACGACGCTACGATGGAAATCAAGGTGTCACGACGCTACGATGGAGATCAAGGTGTCAACCCGGTGACGATGGAGATCATGACGGTGCTTTGCTGATGGAGATCAAAAGCACAAGACGATGATGGCCATATCATGTCACATATATTGAATTGCATGTGATGTTAATCCTTTTATGCATCTTATTTTGCTTAGGACGACGATAGCATTATAAGATGATCCCTTCACTAAATTTCAAGATAAGTGTTCTCCCCTAGTATGCACCGTTGCGAAGGTTCGATGCTTCTAAGCACCACCTGATGATCGGGTGTGATGGATTCTTTCGTTCGCATACAACGGGTGTAAGCCAGTTTTACACACGTAGAATACTTGGGTTAAACTTGACGAGCCTAGCATGTACAGACATCGCCTCGGAACACAAGAGACCGAAAGGTCGAACATGAGTCATATAGTAGATATGATCAACATGAAAGATGTTCACCATTGATAACTAATCCACCTCACGTGATGATCGGACGTGGTTTAGTTGATGTGGATCATGTTACACTTAGACAACTTGAGGGATGTTAATCTAAGTGGGAGTTCTTAAGTAATTTGATTAATTGAACTTCAATTGTCATGAACATAGTCTTACTTTAGCAAATTTATGTTGTAGATCCATAGACCGCGCTGTAGTTCCCCTGTTTTTATTATGTTCCTAGAGAAAACGAAGTTGAAAGTTGATGGAAGCAACTATGCGGACTAGGTCCGTGATCTGAGGATTGTCCTCACTGCTGCACAGAAGGCTTATGTCCTTAATGCACCGCTCAGTGAAATACCCCTACGGCTTCGTCTGAGGACGTTATGAACGTCTGGCAGACAAGAAAAGATGACTACTCGATAGTTCAGTGCGCCATACTTTACGGCTTAGAACCGGAGCTCCAAATATGTTTTGAGCAACACGGAGCATATGAGATGTTCCAAGAGCTGAAAATTTGTTTTTCAAGACTCACACCCGGGTCGAGAGGGATGACACCTTCGACAAGTTCTATAGCTACAAGATGGAGGAGAACAGCTCCGTTAGTGAGCATGTACTCAGAATGTCTGAGTACTTCAAACACTTGAATCAAGTGGGAGTTAGACTTCCGAATAAAGCGGTGATTGATAGAGTTCTCTAGTCACTATCAGTAAAGCTACTGGATCTTCGTGATGAACTATAAACATGCAAGGGATAGAAGATCCTTAAGCTATTCGCGATGCTACAATCTGCGGATGTAGAAATAAAAAAAAAAGGGAGCATCAAGTGTTGATGGTTAATAAGACCACTAGTTTCAAGAAGGGCAAGGGAAAGAAAAGGGAACTTCAAGAAGAACGGTAAAACAGTTGCCGCTCACGCGAAGAAACCCAAGGCTGAACCAAACCCGAGACTTAGTGCTCCCATTGCAAAGGGAAATGTCACAGGGAGCGGAACTTCCCCAAAGTAACTGGCAGATAATAAGACTGGCAATGTCAACAAAGATATTTGATATACATGTTATTGATATGTACCTTACTAGTACTCGTAGGAGCACCTGGGTATTTGATACTTGTTCAGTTGCTTACAACTTGAAACATGGAGCTTCGGAATAAACGAGGGCTAGCTAAGAACGAGGTGACGATGTGCATTGGAAGTGTCTCCAAGGTTGATGTGATCACCATCGCCACGCTCTCTCTACCTTCAGGATTAGTGATGAACCTAAATAATTGTTATTTGGTGCTTGCGTTAAGCATGAACATTATATCTGATAGTGTTTATTGCAAGACGGTTATTCAATTTCAGAGAATAATTGTTATTCTATTTGGATAATATCATTGATGATCATGCACTTAAAATGAAAGGTTTATAGAATCTTGATCGTAGTAATACATATGTTCATAACACGAATGCCAAAAGATAATGATAGTACCACATATTTGTGGCACTGCCGCTTAGGTCATATCAGTGTTAAACACATGAAGAAACTCCATGCAGATGGGTTTTTGGAATCTCTTGATTATGAATCATTTGAGACATGTGAACCGTGCCTTATTGGCAAGATGACTAAAACTCCGTTCTCCGGAACAATGGAGCGAGCAACCAACTTATTGGAAATAATACATACCGATGTATGCGGTCCGATGAGTGTTGAGGCGCGTGGTGGATATCGTTATATTCTCACGTTCACTGATGATTTGAGTAGATATGGTTATGTCTACTTGATGAAGCATAAATCTAAAACATTTGAAAAGTTCAAAGAATTTCAGAGTGAAGTAGAGAACCATCGTAACAAGAAAATAAAGTTCTTACGATCTGATCGTGGAGGAGAATATTTGAGTTACGAGTTTGGCAATCACTTAAGACAATGTGGAATTGTTTCACAGCTCACGCCACATGGAACACCACAGCGTAATGGTGTGTCCGAACGTCGTAATCGTACTCTATTGGATATGGTGCGTTCTATGATGTCTCTTACCGATTTGCCACTATCATTTTGGGGTTATGCATTAGAGACAGCTGCATTCACTTTAAACAAGGGCACCGTCTAAATTCGTTGAGATGACACCGTATGAACTGTGGTTTGCAAGAAACCTAAGATGTCGTTTCTGAAAGTTTGGGGATGCAATGCTTATGTCAAAAGGCTTCAGCCAGATAAGCTCGAACCCAAAGCGGATAAGTGCGTCTTCATAGGATACCCAAAGGAGACCGTTGGGTACACCTTCTACCACAGATCCGAAGGCAAAGTATTCGTTGCTAAGAATGGATCCTTTCTAGAGAAGGAGTTTCTCTCGAAAGAAGTGAGTGGGAGGAAAGTAGAACTTGATGAGATAATTGTACCTCCTTTGGATAGTAGTACGCCACAGAAAGAAATTTCTGTGACACCAACACAGACCAGAGAAGAAGTTGATGATGATGATCATGAGGCTTCGGATCAAGTTGCTACAGAACCTCGTAGGTCAACCAGGACACGCTCCGCACCAGATTGGTACGGCAATCCTGTCTTGGAGGTCATGTTGTTAGACAACGGTGAACCTACGAACTATGAAGAAGCGATGGCGAGCCCGGATTCCGACAAATGGCTTGAGGCCATGAAATCCGAGATTAGATCCATGTATGAGAACAAAGTGTGGACTTTGGTAGACTTGCCCGATGAAACGGCGAGCTATTAAAAATAAATGGATCTTTAAGAAGAAGACGGACGCTGATGGTAATGTCACCGTCTATAAAGCTCGACTTGTTGCTAAAGGTTATCGACAAGTTCAAGGAGTTGACTACGATGAGACTTTCTCACCCGTAGCGATGCTAAAGTCTGTCAGAATTATGTTAGCAATTGCCGCGTTTTATGATTATGAAATCTGGTAAATGGACGTCAAAACGGCATTCCTTAATGGATTCCTTAAGGAAGAATTGTATATGATACAACCGGAAGGTTTTGTCGATCCTAAAGGTGCTAACAAAGTATGCAAGCTCCAGCGATCCATCTATGGACTGGTGCAAGCATCTCGGAGCTGGAATACTCGCTTTGATGAAGTGATCAAAGCGTTTGGGTTTATGCAAGTTTATGGAGAAACTTGTATTCACAACAAAGTGAGTGGGAGCTCTATAACATTTCTAATAAGTATATGTGATTGGAAATGATGTAGAATTTCTGGAAAGCATAAAGAATTAATTGAAAGGAGTTTTTCAATAAAAACCTGTTTTTTGAGTTATCCACGGTTTGGGCATCGAGATCTATAGAGATAGATCAAGACACCTGATAAAAGATTTTCACACACCTTGATTAGATTTTGAAGAAATTCAAAATGGATCAAGTCAAAAGAAATAAGTTCTTGGCTGGTGTGAAGTGGAGTAAGACTTGAAGATTTAGGTAAAGGTTGTTTACATGTTAGGCATCAAAATCTATAGAGATAGATTGAGACGCCTCATATGACTTTCACAAAACATATACCTTGACAAGATTTTGAAGAAGTTCAAAATGGATCAGTCAAAGAAGGAGTTCTTGAATGTGGTGAAAGGTGTGAAGTTGAGTAAGACTCAAATCTCGACCACGGCAAAATAAATAGAATGGATGAAGGTTATCCCCTATGCCTCGGCCATAGGTTCTATAAAGTATGCCAAGCTGTGTGCCTTGCCATGTGTCTGGCAAAAGAGGTACCAAAGTGATCCAGGAGTAGATCACTGGACAGCGGTCAAATTATCCTTAAGATGACTAAGGAAGAATTTCTCGGGAATAGAGATGATAAAGAGTTCGTCGTAAGGGGTTACGTCGATGCAAGCTTTAAACACTGATCCGAAAGACTATGAGTCTCAGACCGGATAAGTATAGTGGGAAAATTTTTTGGAGTAGCTCCAAACAGAGTGTGGTAGCAGCATCTACATAGAGATTTGCCAAGAACACACGGATCTGAATATTGCAGACCCGTTGACTAAAACCTCTCTCACAAGCAAAACATGATCAGCTTTAGAACTGATTAAGTGTTAATTACATGGAGATGTAATCTAGATTATTGACTCTAGTGCAAGTGGGAGACTGTTGGAAATATGCCCTAGAGGCAATAATAAATTAGTTATTATCATATTTCCCCGTTCATGATAATAGTTTATTATTCATGCTAGAATTGTATTGACCGGAAACTAAATACATGTGTGAATACATAAACAAATACTGTGTCCCTAGTAAGCCTCTACTAGACTAGCTCGTTGATCAAAAGATGGTCAAGATTTCCTGACCATGGACATGAGTTGTCATTTGATAATGGGATCACATCATTAGGAGAATGATGTGATGGACTTGACCCAACCGTTAGCATAGCAAATGATCGTTCAGTTTATTGCTATTGCTTTCACTATGTCAAATACACGTTCCTCTGACCATGAGATCATGCAACTCCCGGATACCGTAGGAATACTTTGGGTGTATCAAACGTCACAACGTAACTGGGTGATTATAAAGGTGCACTACAGGTATCTCCGAAAGTGTTTGTTGAGTTGGCATGGATCGAGATTGGAATTTGTCACTCCGACTATCGGAGAGGTATCTCTGGGCCCTCTCGGTAATACAGCATCACAGAAGCCTTGCAAGCACCGTGACTAAAGAGTTAGTTACAAGATGACGTATTACGGAACGAGTAAAGAGACTTGCCGGTAACGAGATTGAACTAGGTATTGTATACCGACGATCGAATCTCGGGCAAGTAACATACCGCCAGACAAAGGGAACAACGTATGTTGACATATGAGGTTCACCGATAAAGATCTTCGTGGAATATGTAGGAACCAATATGAGCATCCAGGTTCCGCTGTTGGTTATTGACCGGAGAGTCGTCTCGGTCATGTCTACATCATTCCCGAACCCGTAGGGTCCGCACACTTAAGGTTCGATGACGATTTAGTATTATATGAGTTATGTGATTGGTGGCCGAAGTTTGTTCGGAGTCCCGCATGAGATCACGGACATGACGAGGAGTCTCGAAATGGTCGAGAGGTAAAGATTCATATATTGGAAGGCTATATTCGAACGTCTGAAAGGTTCCGAGTGATTCGGGTATTTTTCGGAGTACCGGGGAGTTACGGGAATTCACCGGGAGAAGTAATGGGCCTTTTTGGGCCATACGGGAAAAGGAGAGGCAGGCCACGTGAGGAGGCTCGCGCCCCCCTTGCCCAAACCGAATTGGACTAGGGGAGGGGGCGCAGCCCCCTCTTTCCTTTCCCTCTCCCTTCCCTCTTTCCTACTCCGTATGGGAGGTGGAATCCTACTAGGACTAAGGAGTCCTAGTAGGACTCCCCACTTTGGTGCGCCCCTAGGGCCAGCCTCCTCCTCCCTCCCTCCTTTATATACGGAGGGGGGGGGGCGCCCCTTGGAGACACAACAATTGTTCCAAGCCGTGTGCGGCGCCCCCCTCCACCGTTTTCCACCTCGGTCATATTTTCGGAGAGCTTAGGCGAAGCCCTGCCGGAATCACTTCACCGTCATCGTCGCCACGCCGTCGTGCTGACGGAACTCATCTACTACCTCGACGTCTTGCTGGATCAAGAAGGCGAGGAACGTCACCGAGCTGCACGTGTGTAGAACTCGGAGGTGCCGTACGTTCGGTACTCGATCGGTGGAGCTCGAAGGATTGTTCGACTACATCAACCGCGTTGTGAGACGCTTCCGCTAACGGTCTACGAGGGTACGTAGACACACTCTCCCCTCTCGTAGCGATGCATCTCCATGGATAGATCTTGCGTGAGTGTAGGAAATTTTTTGAAATTCATGCTCCGTTCCCCAACAACCACTTCTGCTATGAATGATACTCATGATGATGCTAGTACTAAGCTTGATAATGCTATGCCACTTGGTGAATTTCTTAGTGAACAACTTGCTAAAGCTAAAGAAATTGAAAATGCTGAAACTCTTGAGAATTATGATTCACCTATTATGCCTAGCTCTCCTACTAGAGTTGAAACACCTGATGAACATTGCTTTGATAGGGAGACGGCTAGAGCCATTCTTGCTTGTAATGATAGAGATGAAGTTATAAAATTGCTTGCTAAAATGAAAGAAAAATCTATGAGGGAGAGAATGAAATATGATCCTAAGTTTGCTACCTCTCCCATATTTATTACTGATAAGGATTATGAATTCTCTGTCGATCCTGAGTTGATTACTCTGGTTGAATCTGATCCTTTCCATGGCTATGAAACTGAAACCGTTGTGGCACATCTCACTAAATTAAATGATATAGCCACCCGATTTGCTCATGAGAAAAAAAATCGCTATTACTATATTCTTAAGTTATTTCCTTTCTCATTAAAGGGTGATGCTAAGGAATGGTATAATACTCTTGCTCCTGGTTGTGTGCGTAGTCCCCAGGATATGATTTATCACTTCTCTGAAAAATATTTTCCTACTCATTAGAAACAGACTGCTTTACAGGAGATATTTAACTTTGTGCAAATTAAAAAAGAGAATCTCCCTCAAGCTTGGGGGAGGCTTCTCCAATTACTTAATGCTTTGCCTGATCATCCTCTTAAGAAGAATGAAATACTTGATATCTTCTATAATGGACTAACCGATGCTTCTAGGGACTACCTAGATAGTTGTGTGAGTTGTGTTTTCAGGGAACAGACTATTGAACAAGATGAGGAATTATTGAATAATATATTGAAGAATGATAATGATTGGACACTTCCTGAACCACTGCCTAAACCCACTCCGAAGAAGAGGGGTATTTTATATCTCAGTCCTGAAGATATGCAAGAAGCAAAGAAATGCCAGAAGGAAAAAAGTATTAAAGCTGAAGATGTTAAGAATTTACCACCTATTGAAGAAATACAAGGTCTTGACACACCGCCACAGGTAGTAGAGGTAAATTCTCTTATAAAGTTTGATGAAGGTGATATTCCTTATAACAAACCTCCTAGTCAATGCTTGTATGAATTTGACAATTATATTATTAAGCAATATCATTTCAATGCCAATGTTATGAAACAATTGAAAAGAAATGCCTACATGATTGATCGCTTGAGTGACTTGTGATGTCTACTACACAACTTGTTCTTGTAGACTCATGTTGGGCCTCCAAGCGCAGAGGTTTGTAGGACAGTAGCAATTTTCCCTCAAGTGGATGACCTAAGGTTTATCAATCCGTGGGAGGCGTAGGATGAAGATGGTCTCTCTCAAACAACCCTGCAACCAAATAACAAAGAGTCTCTTGTGTCCCCAACACACCCAATACAATGGTAAATTGTATAGGTGCACTAGTTCGGCGAAGAGATGGTGATACAAGTGTAATATGGATAGTAGATATAGGTTTTTGTAACCTGGAAATATAAAAACAGCAAGGTAGCAAGTAACAAAAGTGAGCACAAACGGTATTGCAATGCTTGAAAACAAGGCCTAGGGTTCATACTTTCGCTAGTGCAATCTCTCAACAATGCTAATATAATTGGATCATATAACCATCCCTCAACGTGCAATAAAGAATCACTCCCAAGTTCCTATTAGCGGAGAACATAAGATAGAAATTGTTTGTAGGGTACGAAACCACCTCAAAGTTATTCTTTCCGATCGGTCTATTGAGCTATTCCTATAAGTGTCACAAATAGCCCTAGAGTTCGTACTAAAATAACACCATATGATGCACATCAACCAACTCTAATGTCACCTAGATACTCCAATGTCACCACAAGTATCCATGAGTTGATTATACGATATGCATCAAACAACTTCATAATCATAATATTCAATCCACACAAAGAACTCCAAGGAGCACCCCAAAGTTTCTATCAGAGAAAAGATAATGAAAACGTGCATCAACCCCTATGCATAGATTACCCCAATGTCACCGCAGGAATCCGTGAGTTGAATGCCAAAACATATATCAAGTGAATCAATATAATACCCCATTGTCACCACGGGTATTCATATGCAAGACATACATCAAGTGTTCTCAATTCTGAAATATTCAATCCGACAATAACGAAACCTCAAAGGGAAAAGATTCGATTCATCACAACAAGGATAGAGAGGGAAGAAACACCATATGATCCAACTATATTAACAAAGCTCGCGGTACATCAAGATCGTGCCAAATCAAGAATGCGAGAGAGAGAGAGAGATAAAACACATAGCTACTGGTACAAACCCTCAGCCCCGAGGGTGAACTACTCCCTCCTCGTCATGGAGACTGCCGGGATGATGAAGATGGCCTTCGGTGATGATTTCCCCCTCCGGCAGGGTGCCGGAATAGGGCTCCAAATGGTATTCCGAGGATACAGAGAGCTGCGGCGGCGTAGTCCAAAATCTAGGGTTATTTCTGGGGGTTTCTCTATTTATAGGATTTTTCAGTGTTGGAATCACGTCAAGATGGGCCCACGAGGCACCAGCGCACGCCACCCCCGTGGCGTGCGCTGGTGCCTCGTGGGCACATCGTTGCTCTTCTGGTCCTTCCACGAAGCTTCTAGTGTCTCTTTTGTTCCAAAAAAATCGTCAAAAACTTTCAGCTCATTTGGAGAACTTTTATTTCTGCACAAAAACAAGACCATGGTAGTTCTGCTGAAAACAGCGTCAGTCCGGGTTAGGTCTAATCAAATCATACCAAAACCATATAGAATTGTTATAAACATGGCATGAATACTTCATAAATTATAGATACGTTGGAGACGTATCAGCATCCCTAAGCTTAATTCCTGCTCGTCCTCGAGTAGGTAAATGGTAAAAGAAATAATTTATGAAGTGTGAATGCTAGTATAGTGCATAAGTTTGATCAATGATAATTTCAATCACTTTTTCTAGCATCAATATATATCATAATCAGTAGCTCATCTCATAAAACTTCTCATGGTCAAGGAGCAAGCTATTCACATGTTTAAAGTATAGGCCATAAACTTTCTTGAAAACTAACAAACTATGTTCTCAGTCATCAAACAATTGCAATTCATCTTATTTTCAGGAAGGGTCTATGTAAGAGCTTTGATCTAGCAAATTCCACATACTCAACCATCATTTAGTCTTCCATGATTGCTGACACTCAAAGCATATTTTTAGAACAAACTGTTTCAGTCAAACACATAGGAAGATAGGGGCTTAACGTTTCGCCTCCCAACTTATTTATCTCAGGGATAATGTCAACAATAATAACGCATGATCATCTATATTCAACTGGATATATGTGCCTGGATCAATCCCTACCACATGATGCTTGCCAACTAGAGAATAATTGAGGTTGAAACGAGAAGAAATTATATTGACTCTTGCATAAAAGTAAATTCATAAAAGTAAAAGATAGGCCCTTCACAGAGGGAAGCAGAGGTTGTCATGCGCTTTTTATTTTTGGATGTCAAGCCCTTAATGCAAAGGAACGTCACGTTATATTGCCCCTTGTGATAGCAACCTTTATTATGCAGTCCATCGCTTTTATTTCTTTACCATCACAAGTTCGTACAACGCTTATTTTCCCTTGCAATAAAAGATCATACATATTTAAAGAGCAATTTTTATTGCTTTTTGCACCGATGACAACTTACTTGAAGGATCTTATTCAATCCATAGGTAGGTATGGTGGACACTCATGGCAAGAAACTGGGTTTAAGGGTTTTTGGATGTACAAGTAGTATCTCTACTTAGTACGAATTTTTGGCTAGCAAAAGATCCTAAACAAGCACCATGTTAGAGGATCCATGACAATATAACTTCTATGTGAATATAAACAAACATAACTCGTTACGTTGTCTTCCTTGTCCAACGTCAACTACTTGATCAAGCTTGAAAATAATTAATGGGGGCTCACAATCATAGAAGATGTCCAAGATAGTATATTTATATGTGAAATTTCTCTTCCTTCAAAATTCTTTCATGAATTGTTCAAGTGACCAATGCTATGTTTGTTAACTTTCAATAAATTTTACCACTTATACTTCTTGTATGTGAAGTCACTACTCCCCATGGGACAAGCATACGAAGCATATAAAATTTCAAATTTATGATATTCAATTCTTTCACAATTTACTCATAGGATATAAGTGAAGCACAAGAGTAAATGATAAACTACTCCAAAAAGACATAAGTGAAGATCAAATGAGTAGTTAAGTAAATAGGTAGCTATGTGAGGACTCTCTCTCATTTAAAAATTTCAGATCTTAAGTATTTTATTCAAAAGCAAAGAAAAAAAAATAAAATGACATTCCAAGAATAGCACATCTCATGTGAAGAAGCAAAAACTTAGGTTCAACCAAAACTGACCGATAGTTGTTGAAGAAGAAAGGTGGGATGCCTACCGGGGCATCCCCAAGCTTAGATGCTTGAGACTTCTTGAAATATTATATTGGGATGCCTTGGGCATCCCCAAGATTGAGCTTTTGTGTCTCCTTAATTCCTCTCATATCACGGTTTCTATAAATCTTAAAAACTTCATCCACACAAAACTCAACAAGAACTCGTGAGATAAGTTAGTATAAATCAACTCAAAACCTTAACATTCTCTACTGTAACAAATCACTAAAATTATAATTAAACATTTCATACTAAATTCCTCTACATATTTAATACTCCTATCCTCAGATAGAAACATTAAGCAAGCAAACATATGCAAACAATGCAACTATAACAGCAATCTGCCAAAACAGGACAGTCTGTAAAGGGTGAATAAGAATCCATACTTCCCTAACTCCAAAAATTCTGAAAAATTACCACGTGACGTAGAACTCATGCATGCTTACTATGTAAAAATTTCAGATATTTATCATGTTCTGACTATTCAGGAATATTCTGGACATAACAGAAAACTTTCTGTTTTCAAACAGCAACACATGAACTTGCAAACTGAGCATGGTAAAGGCTATAATTGGCATTTTATTGAAGTAAAAGATGCAAAGCATGATTATTGATAACAGCAAGCAAATATCAACAGAAGAAAATGACGCTCCAAGCAAAACTCATATTATGTGACGAATAAAAATATAGCTCCAAGTGAGGTTACCGATAGTGTTGAAGACGAAAGAGGGGATGCCTTCCGGGGCATCCCCAAGCTTAGTTGCTTGGGTGTTCCTTGAATATTACCTTGGGGTGCCTTAGGCATCCCCAAGATTAGGTTCTTGCCACTCCTTATTCTCCTCATATCGATATCTCACCCAAAACTTGAAAACTTCAATCACACAAAACTTAACGGAACTTGTGAGATAGGTTAGTGTGATAAAAATAAATCGTCCACTTAGGTACTGTCAAGACAAGATTCATAATTGTACTCACATAACTCCTACTGTATTCTATCATTTCCACAATTTATATCTCATAATATAAGCTATGGAAACACTAAAACAAGCAAACTATGCACCGAAAACAGAATCTGTCAAAAACAGAACAGCATGTAGTGAGCGATTTAAAAACCATACTTCTGTACCTCCAAAAATTCTGAAAAATTAGGAAAACGTAAAACATTTGTAAAAAAAGACTGTGTAAAAAATTCAGAATTTGCTCACGCTGCAGTACAGAATAGAAATTCCAGCACTGGACGCAAAAGTTTCTGTTTTTGCACAGAATCAAATCAACAAGCATCCACACTATCCCAAAGGCTTTACTTGGCACATTATTGAAAGAAAACATATAAAACATGATTACTACAGTAGGTTAATCATGTGAACACACAAAAACAGTAGGTAAAAATATTGGGTTGTCTCCCAACAAGCGCTTTTCTTTAATGCCTTTTAGCTAGGCATGATGATTTCAATGATGCTCACATAAAAGTAAAGAATTGAAACACAAAGAGAGCATCATGAAGCATATGTTCCTCTCTCATAATAATTTTCAGTATCATCATGAATGGATTCATCAATATAGCTATCACATAAAGCATTCTTTTCATGATCCACAAGCATAGGAAATTTATTACTCTCCACATAAGCAATGTTCTTCTCATTCATAATAGTGGGAGTATCATATGAAACTTGAATACTAAAAATTGTTTCCACATTAAAAGAGTAATGTTCAGTAAGAGGGTATTCATAATTATGACAAGTATTATAGATATAATCATCACTACTCTTTATGACATAAGTATCATCACAATAATCATCATAAGTAGGAGGCATGCAATCATCATAACAAATTTGATCATTCAAAGTAGGGGGACTAAAAAGATCATCTTCATTAAACATGGCATCCCCAAGCTTGGGACAAACATTAATTCCAGCAAATAAATTCTCAAACATGTCATTCTCATCAAACATAGCATCCCCAAGCTTGTGGCTTTGCATATCATAAGCATAATCACTTTCATCATTAATAGTATGAATAGCACCAATAGTATAACAATTATCATCATAATTTTCCAAGTTGGTGCCATAAAGATTTTCAAGATCATAAGAAGTATCATTATCTTCCCAATCATAATTATCATAATGAGTAGTAGGTATAATAAAATCATCATCAAGTGTATCATCTTCCACAATTATTTTTGATTCACTCTCATGAGGCACAACAATAATAGGAGCAACATTATTTGGGAGGGATACCTTTTTACCTCTACTCTTTCTTCTTTTCTTCTTCTTCACCACATCATGTGTGGGTTTAATCAATTTTTCCGAGCTTCTTATTGATGAGATTGGTTGAATAGGAAGCTCCTCCTCGTCACCTATTTCATCATGAGAGACAATAGGAGGGAAAGTGGAAATCTTTACCCTTTCATTAGTGTTCCTTTTATATTCTATTGGTTTTCCCGTCTTTCTATAGTTGGCAATATAAGCATTCTCATTGCAATTTACCACACAAAACATATAGATTTCCTCTAGATTAGTTTCAATGTTGTCTGTGAGAATGAATACTTCAAACCAACTATTTTTGTGTGTCAATTCTTCACACCCCAAAAATAGATAAAGCTCATTATATAGTTCAAGGGCGGTCAAGTCATTACAATATTTAGCCATGATTCGATCATGAAAAAGTATGCATTGAAAATTAAGGTGACCAACTTTATTGCAGAGTTCACAAGTAATAGGATAAAGAGAACATAATTTTGTAGCAAATTCATCTATCACTTTGAGCAAAAAATTGGTTCTATCATGTTTATGCTTCTTACAAAATCTATCATCCCTATAAGGCATGTCTTCACAAACTTTATGCACTCCACAAAAATTGACATGCTTATAAGAAACATTTTTGTCATGACTAGTGCAATCATCATTAGTATTTTGGATATTCAAAGTATTCATACTAACAACATTGCAATCATGCTCATCATTCAAAGATTTTATGCCAAACATTTTATTGAATTCTTCTTCTATCAATTGAGCACAATTTTCCTTTCCATCATTTTCAAGAAAGACATGATAAAGACGAATAATATGAGGCAATCTCAATTCCATTTTTTTGTAGTTTTCTTTTATAAGCCAAACTAGTGATAAAACAAGAAACTAAAAGATTCAATTGCAAGATATAAAAATATACCTTCAAGCACTCACCCCCCCGGCAACGGCGTCAGAAAAGAGCTTGATGTCTACTACACAACTTGTTCTTGTAGACTCGTGTTGGGCCTCCAAGCGCAGAGGTTTGTAGGACAGTAGCAATTTTCCCTCAAGTGGATGACCTAAGGTTTATCAATCCGTGGGAGGCGTAGGATGAAGATGGTCTCTCTCAAACAACCCTGCAACCAAATAACAAAGAGTCTCTTGTGTCCCCAACACACCCAATACAATGGTAAATTGTATAGGTGCACTAGTTCGGCGAAGAGATGGTGATACAAGTGTAATATGGATAGTAGATATAGGTTTTTGTAATCTGGAAATATAAAAACAGCAAGGTAGCAAGTAACAAAAGTGAGCACAAACGGTATTGCAATGCTTGAAACCAAGGCCTAGGGTTCATACTTTCGCTAGTGCAATCTCTCAACAATGCTAATATAATTGGATCATATAACCATCCCTCAACGTGCAATAAAGAATCACTCCCAAGTTCCTATTAACGGAGAACATAAGATAGAAATTGTTTGTAGGGTACTAAACCACCTCAAAGTTATTCTTTCTGATCGATCTATTGAGTTATTCCTATAAGTGTCACAAACAGCCCTAGAGTTCGTACTAAAATAACACCATATGATACACATCAACCAACTCTAATGTCACCTAGATACTCCAATGTCACCACAAGTATCCGTGAGTTGATTATACGATATGCATCAAACAACTTCATAATCATAATATTCAATCCACACAAAGAACTCCAAGGAACACCCCAAAGTTTCTATCGGAGAAAAGATAATGAAAACATGAATCAACCCCTATGCATAGATTACCCCAATGTCACCGCAGGAATCCGTGAGTTGAATGCCAAAACATATATCAAGTGAATCAATATAATAACCCATTGTCACCACAGGTATTCATATGCAAGACATACATCAAGTGTTCTCAAATCTGAAATATTCAATCCGACAATAACGAAACCTCAAAGGGAAAAGATTCGATTCATCACAACAAGGATAGAGAGGGAAGAAACACCATATGATCCAACTATATTAACAAAGCTCGCGGTACATCAAGATCGTGCCAAATCAAGAACGCGCGAGAGAGATAAAACACATAGCTACTAGTACAAACCCTTAGCCCCGAGGGTGAACTACTCCCTCCTTGTCATGGAGACCGTCGGGATGATGAAGATGTCCTCTGGCGATGATTTCCCCCTCCGGCAGGGTGCCGGAATAGAGCTCCAGATGGTATTTCGAGGATACAGAGAGCTGCGGCGGCGTAGTCCAAAATCTAGGGTTATTTCTGGGGGTTTCTCTATTTATAGGATTTTTCAGCATTGGAATCACGTCAAGATGGGCCAAGATGGGCCCACGAGGCACCAGCGCACGCCACCCTCCCCCCTGGCGCGCCCTGGTGCCTCGTGGGCACCTCGTTGCTCTTCTGGTCCTTCCACGAAGCTTCTAGTGTCTCTTTTGTTCCAAAAAAATTGTCAAAAAGTTTCAGCTCATTTGGAGAACTTTTATTTCTACACAAAAACAACACCATGGTAGTTCTGCTGAAAACAGCGTCAGTCCGGGTTAGTTCTAATCAAATCATACCAAAACCATATAGAATTGTTATAAACATGGCATGAACTTCATAAATTATAGATACGTTGGGGACGTATCAACTTGTTATTTAGAATTGCTAATGATGTTAAAGGTGTAAGTAAACATGCATCTATGGTTCAAACCCAATTAGAACAAGTTGCTAAATCTCAAAGTGAATTGCTCAATGAAATGAATAACAATATGAATGATCATGCTGTTAGAGTTATGACTAGAGGAGGTAGAATGACTCGGGAGCCACTTTATCCTGAAGGTCACCCTAAAAGAATTGAACAAGACTCTCAAAGAATTAATGTTGATGCACCTAATCCATTTAAAAAGAAAAAGAAAAAGAAAAAGAAAAATGATAGGACTTTGCATACTTCTAGTGAACCTAAGTTAGAAAAACCCTTGGAGGATAGTAATGATGTTTCTATTTCTGATGCTGAAACACAATCTGGTAATGAACATTCACCTGATGATGATAATAATAATGATGCTCATGTGGATACCCAACCAGATAATGATAAAGAACTTGATAATGATGTTGAAATAGAACCTGCTATTGATCTTGATAACCCACCTTCTAAAAATAAACGTTATGATAAAAGAGACTTCATTGCTAGAAAACATGGTAAAGAAAGAGAACCATGGGTTCAAAAACCCATGCCCTTTCCTCCTAAACCATCTAAGAAAAAAGATGAGGAAGAATTTGAACGCTTTGCTGAAATGCTTAGGCCAGTCTTTTTGCGTACTCGTTTGACTGATATTTTGAAGATGGCCCCTTATGCTAAATATATGAAAGACATTGTCACAAATAAAAGAAAGATACCTGAAGCTGAGATTTCTACCATGCTTGCAAATTATTCTTTTAAGGATGGAGTACCTAAGAAACTAGGAGATCCCGGAATACCAACTATACCATGCTCCATTAAAAGAAATTATGTCAAAACTGCTTTGTGTGATTTAGGAGCCGGTGTTAGTGTTATGCCTTTCTCTTTATATAAAAGACTTGATTTGAATAAACTCACTCCCACTGAAATATCATTGCAAATGGCTGACAAATCAACTGCCATACCTATCGGTGTTTGTGAGGATGTGCCCGTTGTAGTTGCGAATGTTACTATCCTAACAGACTTTGTTATACTTGATATGCCCGAGGATGACAACATGTCGATTATCCTTGGTAGACCCTTTTTGAATACTGCAGGGGCTGTTATTGATTGCAACAAAAGCAAGGTCACTTTTCATATCAATGGTAATGAACATACGATGCACTTTCCGAAGAAACAATTTCAAGTAAATGGTATTCGTGTTATTGGAAAGACTCCGACAATTACTATTGGAAGTTTTCAACTCCCTCTTCCTACTATTAAAAAGAAATATGAAACTCTTATTGTTGGGGAGATGCATATCCCCATTGAGGTAACCTAGTGTTATACGAAAATTCTTCGGTTTCATGTCACTCGGAAATGGTTTGTTAATAAGACTTGATCAACCTTATTAATGGATTTAGTAAGCACAACCTTCTGTACCCACTCTTTGTTTTCTGTTATTTTTAGTTAAATGCAATAAAATGCCATGATTACCCTGTTTTCTGAATTATCCGTGCAATAAAAAAATGTCCAGAAATGAAAGTGCTCATAATGCAATAAACTTTTGATATGAATTTTTATATAATATTTAAGAATTTTTGGCACTGGAAACATACCAGGGGGGTGCCCCAGGTGCCCACGAGGCACCAGGGCGCGCCACCCCCCTGGCGCACCCAGGTGGCTCGTGGGCCCCACAGGGACCCCCTCACTTATCCCTTCAGCCCACTTCGTCTCTTACCTCTAGCAAAAATTCCCGGTAGCTCTCTCTCTCGTGTTCCTACTCACAAACCTAAAATTTTCGATCTCTTTGCTCGGAGCTCCGTTTCCGAAACTGTTTTGGGAGATTGCTCCTTGGTATGTGACTCCTCCATTGCTCCAATTAGTTTTTGCTTTAGTGGATTATATTTTGCATAATTAGCTACTCTTAGTGCTACTGAAAATGAGCTTGCATGTTGAATTCTTTGAGTTCCAAGTAGTTTGAATGCTTGATATAGCCTCTAGGCATCCATATGAGTAGTTGCTATCAATCTTGTGAAGTTTTATTGATATCATTTTGTGGCCCAAAATTTTCAGAAATTTGTTCTTAGGAAAATGAATATCTTCCGGATTAGTTTCTCAAAGCGGACCGCCAAGGGAGTCCTTGTAGACTCCTCGGACAACGACCTCAACATCCCGCGTAGGACGGAGGTCCGGCCGTGCGAATGGCCGCACAATGCCTTCATGAACGAAGCCGGATTCTACCAAGAGTTTGCCCAATTTGTTGCTAATGCCGGATTGACCGACTTCCTCGCAGATGAGTGTGACCAGCACCACATCCTTACAAATTCCTTTGTGCAAAATTTTCATTTTCTGAATAGGCTCGAACCCCCTGAGGTGCGCTTTGATTTATATGTTGAACATCATCAGATACCACTTGCTGAATTTTGTGAGATATGTTTGATTCCCTTTGATGAGGACATAAGAGAGCCTCGACCAGAGGAGTTTGAGGGCTTCCTCCACACTTTAACTGTGGGAGAGGGAAGGGGCGTGTCGAAAGCCCGAGCCACTAGATTGCAATTTCCCGATGTTCATTACTTTGCTTTATTCTTAGGGAAATGCTTGATTGCTAGGGAGCAAGGTAGTGCCCTAGCTGCACCTGACTTTGCCATTTTACGCCGCGCACTGCATAATGACAACACTTATAACCTGGGAGCTATCATTGCATGCCGCCTGCACACTAATAGGACTAGGGGTAAAATTCATGGCGGTATTTATGCTACTCACTTAGCGAGACGTTCTAATGTTAACATACACCCTCATGATTACTTGTTGCCTAGAGTTTACTTAGATCACCAGTCTATGAGGGACCACCACTTTCTTGATGCTCCTGAGCCTCCTCACAACATTCATTATAACTTGGTTTTTAGTGAGGATACTCGTGATATTATTCCGTTGCCTGCACCTGCTTTGTTTGATTCTCATGCCAGGAACGGATATACCATGATGCCACCGGACATCGTTGCTTACCGGAACGCGTTGGTAGCGGCAGAGGAGGAGGCCCAGGATTGGGACGCTCGGGTGCCGCCGCCTCAGGACTTTCACATGGGACCGGATGGCTACTACGGATGGCCGTAGACCAAGCTAGGCAAAAGCCTAAGCTTGGGGGAGTACGTATTTCTTACCGACATTTCATTCATGTCCACACATTTCATTCTAGTTGTCGGTGTTCATACTTTTTCATTGTATAATCCATGTTAGTTTTATTTTCTCGTTTTCTTCTTGTGTGTTTGAAAAACTTTGAGAAAATCCAAAAACATTTCTCGTTTCTTTTCGGTTTTTCTTTCTAGCTTAATTAGTTGTAGAATTAAAAGAAAACCCAAAAAGATTTCCTGTTTTTTCTTTTGCTTGTTGGGAGCTTTCCCGTGTAAATAGTTTTTCTCGTTTTTCGTTTTCTTCTTTAATTTGCTTTCTTCAAAAAACTAAAAACTCCAAAAATATTTCAGTGTGTTTCTCTGAAATTCTTTTCTTTTGTTGAGTCATTGTAAGGAGAAGACCACGATGAAAATGTTGAGTGGCTCTCGTATGCATTATTGTTGATCTAACAAAGGGCCCATATTACCTTGTCTTCTCCTTTGAATAAAATGCTTGTAGATTCCAGCTTAGTCCACGGCACACTTGCACTATTTTTATTTTCATAGCATTCGGTCGTGCAAGTGAAAGGCAATAATGACGATGATTTAATGAAGTGATTGTGGCAAGGAAAAGCGGGTATGAACTCAACTTGTTCTTTGTTTTTGTAAATATGTTTAACTCAGTATCCATGATTCAGCATATTATGATTAAACATGTTTGTGATGACAATTAGAGATTATAGTTGCTCATGCCATGCTTAAGTAGCTAGGAGTGGATAATGATTTATCTTGGGTGTCAACATGCATTAAAATGTTCACGATGTAGTATGATGATATGGTATCCTCCTCTGAATGTTTCGAGTGGCTTGACTTGGCACATGTTTACTCATGTAGTTGATTCAAAACCAACACGGCCTCCACGATATTTATGTTCATGGTGCTTATATCCTACTCATGCTAGTATTCAATGTTGATTATTCATAATGCATGATTATGACCGTTTTCGCTCTCTAGCTGATCGCTTCTCAACCTGTTTGCTAGCCTTCACCTGTACTAAGCGAGAATACTGCTTGTGCATCGAAACCCCTAAACCAAAGTTATTCCAGATGAGTCCACTATATCTACCTATATGCGGTATTACTCTGCCGTTCTAAGTAAATTTGCATGTGCCACCTCTAAATATTCAAATGAACATCTGTTTTGTGTGCCCGTACCGCTCATGGAGCGACAGGGGGCGGTCAGTATCTTGCATGCTAAGCGGGTTATTCTCATGACGAGTGTTTATTCACTTGTCCTTGCACGAGAGGGGCTGGTAATCGGGATGCCTAGTCCCATTATTAAAATTGCAAAATAATAAAACAAACTCCCCCGGAAAGTTGTTGGTATGGAGGGCACCCGAGGATTGGGCTAGCCATGGCTTGTGTTTGTTGGTGGAGGGGGAGTAAACTTTACTTTACCGCTTGGGAACCGCCGCTAATGTGTTTAGCATGGAAGATATTGAAAAATCTCGGTCATGACGTTGACAGGAAAGGCATACCTCCCAAAATTATATTTATCTCCGATTTAAGCTTCGAGCTCTGGCACCTCTGCAAATCCATGCTTCCCTCTGCGAAGGGCCTATCTATTTACTTTTATGTTATTTTACTTTTATTGTTGAGTCATCACCTTCTCAAACAAGCACCAGACCTGAGAGCACTATTGTCATTCTCATGCATTGTGAATAGTTAATGTTGTGTGCATCATGACTGGATCTCTGCTACCATGAATTACAATGTTTAGTCGCTGCTTGAACTTTGGAGGTGCTCTGCATTTATGTTTTGCGGTCTCAGAAAGGGCTAGCGAGATACCATGTTGTCATATTATATCATGATTGTTTTGACAAAGTGTTGGCATTTGAGATATCTTATTATTGCAAGCTAGTTGATTATGCCATTGATATGACTGAATATAATTTCTAAGAGTTATCATTTGCATGGTTAGTTCATGATCTTTGCTGAAAACTTGGACACTATTTAAGCATATATATAGATACAAGAACAAAAGAGTTTGTAAAAGTTTTTCTCACTTTTAGTTTATCAACTGAATTGCTTGAGGACAAGCAATGAGTTAAGCTTGGGGGAGTTGATACGTCTCCATCGTATCTACTTTTCCAAACACTTTTGTTCTTGTTTTGGACTCTAATTTGCATGATTTGAATGAAACTAACCCGGACTGACGATGTCTTCAGCAGAACTACCATGGTGTTGTTTTTTGTGCAGAAATCAAAGTTCTTGGATTTGGACGAAACTTTTTGGAGAATTTTTATGGAATATATAAAAATTATTGGCGCAAGAATCAACAGAAGGGGGGCCACCTGCTGCCCATGAGGCACCAGGGCGCGCCACCCCCCCCCCCCAGGCGCGCCCTGGTGGCTCGTGGGGCCCACCTGGCTCCGCTGACCCTAATCTCAGGCCTATAAATTCACAATTCCAGAGAAAAAAATAGGAGAGGAAGTTTTATTGCGTTTCACGATACGCAGCCGCCGCCACCTCCTGTTCTTCATCGGGAGGCCAGATCTGGAGTCCGTTTGGGGCTCCGGAGAGGGGGATCTTCCGGCATCGTCATCATCAACCATCCTTCATCACCAATTTCATGATGCTCACTGCCGGGAGTGAGTAATTCCTTCGTAGGCTTGCTGGACGATGATGAGTTGGATGAGATTTATCATGTAATCGAGTTAGTTTTGTTAGGGCTTGATCCCTAGTATCCACTATGTTCTGAGATTGATGTTGCTATGACTTTGCTATGCTTAATGCTTGTCACTAGGGCCCGAGTGCCATGATTTCATATCTGAACCCTTTATATTTTCATGAATATATTTGTGTTCTTGATCCGATCTTGCAAGTTTTATGCACCTGCTACATGTTATGATCCGCATACCCCAAGGTGACAATAATTGGGATTCTTTTCGGTGATTGCCGTAGTTTGAGGAGTTCATGTATTCACTAAGTGCTAATGCTTTGTTCCAGTTCTCTATTAAAAGGAGGCCTTAATATCCCTTAGTTTCCTTATGGACCCCGCTGCCACGGGAGGGTAGGACAAAAGATGTCATGCAAGTTCTTATCGCAAGCACGTATGACTATATACAGAATACATGCCTACATTACATTGATGAATTGGAGCTAGTTCTGTGTCGCCCTAGGTTATGACTGTTACATGATGAATGTTATCCAACAAAATTACCGATCCAATGCCTACGAGTTTTTCACATATTGTTCTTGCTAAGTTACTACTGTTGCCACTGTTGTTACAATTGCTACTACTATTGCCGCTACTATTATTGCTACTGCTATCAAACTATCATACTACTGTGCTACTGATCACTCTGCTGCAGATATTTAGTCTCCAGGTGTGGTTGAATTGACAACTCAACTGCTAATACTTGCAAATATTCTTTGGCTCCCCTTGTGTCGAATCAATAAATTTGGGTTGAATACTCTACCCTCGAAAACTGTTGCGATCCCCTATACTTGTGGGTTATCATTGCATAGTTGTGTAAATTGCTAGAAAGCAATTTTGGACAGCGGTAGTTGAAACATGGAGTAGTAGCTGTCAGTGTGCTTGGCTTTATGGATGGTGATATTATCATCATTTGCAAATGAGTGTAGATGAGGAAATTTATCCATAAGGGTTTGGCCACACCATTTATCCTTCCATAACATGATAGTATCACCATTGTTGGCAGTGCAAGAAGTAAGCCAGTAGTATAGATCATAGAGTTTCATGCAGTCCCTCCACCAGAAAGATCCTTTATATGAGCATGCCTGGGGTGCAGAGCTATTGTGGTAGTGAGCTTGCCATATGAGCTTGACCCAGGGGACATCAGCATGAGTAAAAAACTTATGGAGATGTTTCATGATGAGAGCAATATTTTGAATCTTGAGATTAAGCACTCCAAGGCCACCAAGTTCTTTTGGTTTGCATACCATCTGCCAGTTAGCTAGGAAATTACCTTTTTTGTTGATATCATTTTGTAGGATCGAAAGTATGTCTAGAGGGGGGGTGATTTGACTACTTGAGCAAATAAAACCTAACCTTTTCCCAATTTTAGTTGTGGGCAGATTTTAGCAATAGTACATGTCAAGCATCACCCTACACATGCAATTCTAAGAGTATAGCAGCGGAAAGTAAGCAATTGCATATGTATGTAAAGGAGGGGATCGGAGAATTCAAACGCAATGAAGACACGGTGGTTTTTGGCGTGGTTCCGATAGGTGGTGCTATCGTACATCCATGTTGATGGAGACTTCAACCCACGAAGGGTAACGGCTGCGTGAGTCCACGGAGGGCTCCACCCACGAAGGGTCCACAAAGAAGCAACCTTGTCTATTCCACCATGGCTTACGTCCACGAAGGACTAGCCTCACTCGGGGTAGATCTTCACGAAGTAGGCGATCTCCTTGCCCTTACAAACTGCTTGGTTCAACTCCACATCATGTTGGAGGCTCCCAAGTGACACCTAATCAATCTAGGAGACACCACTCTCCAAAAGGTAATAGACGGTGTGTTGTTGATGAACTCCTTACTCTTGTGCTTCAAATGATAGTCTTCCTAGCACTCAAACAACTCCTCACAGATTTGGCTATGGTGGAAGAAGGATTTGAGTGGAAAGCAACTTGGAAAAGGCTAGAGATCAAGGTTCAAATGGTAGGAATGGAATATCTTGATCTCAACACATGAGTAGGTGGTTCTCTCTCAGAAAATGTATAGTGGAAGTGTAGGCACGTTCTGATGGCTCTCCTTACTGAGAAGGGAGTGGTGGAGGGGTATATATAGCCTCCACACAAAATCCAACCGTTACACACTTTTGACTCAACTCGGTGGCACCGAAATGATCATCTCGGTAGCACCGAACTGTGTAAAAGATATGAACTTTAGGAATCTCAGTGGGACCGATACGAACAACTCGAATGGACCGAAGTGCAATGGCTAGGGCAGTCCTCATCTCGGTGGCACCGATTGCATCAACTCAGTTGGACCGAAGTGAAGCAATAAGGCAACAGAGAGTTGGCAAGCCATCTCGGTGAGACTGATTTGCAAAACTCGGTGAGACCGAAGTAAGTGCAAACGATTACAGAGAGTTGGCAAGGCCATCTCGGTGAGACCGAGATCCATTTCGGTGGATCCGATTTGTTAGGGTTTTGGCAGTGGCTAAGTCTTGGATGAACTCGGTGGGGCCGGATAGAGAATTTCGGTGGGGCCGAGTTGGAATGTAGGTTTTGGACATATTTGGGATTGAGAGAGTGGTTGAGGGTTTAGGAGTACTGTCACTAAGCACTTGAGCAAAAAGACCATTAAGCAACACCTCATCCCCTTTTAATAGTATTGGCTTTCCTATGGACTCAATGTGATCTTGGATCACTAAACCAAAAATGTAGAGTCTTGAGCTTTTGCCAATCCTTGTCCTTAGCATTTTGAGGGGTCCACATCTCTAGTCCATGCCATGCCAATCATTGAACATCCTGAAATCTTTAACTTGAATGGACATTAGTTTAATGAGATATATGTTGTTATGAATTACCAAAACCACCAAGGGATCAAATGTGCTTTCAATCTCCCCCTTTTTGGTAATTGATGACAACATATAGATCAAAGCTTCGACAAATGATTAAATGAATGAAATATATCGTCGCTTTGAGAAGTATGTGATAAGCAAGAGCTCCCCCTAAATTTGTGCATTATTAAAAATTTGCGTTTGAATGCAAATGCACAATCGATTAGGCTTTTGGGTCACTCTTCCATGTCACATACATCTTGGTGGAGCGCGCAAAATGATATGATTGGAATAATAAGCACGCATCACCAACACAAATGAATGATCATACAAGATAATAACAGAGATAAACATAGATCATCACAATAAGCATAGTATGATCAATCAACATAGTATCTCACAAACATAAATGACAGAATATCTCACAAACACTGTAGCAAGCACACACATAACAAAGTAGCATCAAACAAATAGGTAGCAAAAGAACTCGAGCAAATCAAAGCAGAACACTCTCTCTCAAAGCCTACGATCTATACAAATTCTCCCCCTTTGGCAACAAGTACCAAAAAGATCGAATCGTATAGGACTAGTCGACACTCTAAGCACGATCCTCCGAAGCTCCTGAAGGTGATCTTCTGTTGGCTGCTCTGACCTATTCTGACTGTCACTGCTGTCTGACATCTTGCTGAGCTGACCCTGTGAATAGATGGGTATGGGTAGAGTAGATGAGTCATCACAAAAGGCAGAGATTTTTCATAAAATTTGAGTTCAACTCTTAGTTTCAAGTTTTCACAGGATGCATTTCGGATGGACCGAGTTGATCATCTCGGTGACACCAAAGCATACTACAGAAACCTTACACGCCATTTCGGTCAGACCGATATGGGTTTCGGTGGCTCCGAGATGCTAGGGTTTCACTGAGACTTTACTTTCGGTCTCACCGATTCATACAACTCGGTGCAACCGAGACGTACTAGTGCTATGGCCAGAGGCCAAATCGGTAGGACCGAAAATTTCGAATCGGTCAGTCCGAGATACATTCGGCGGAAACTTAAACCTAAAAATTTTATGCGCATCTAATCTACGGAATTTGCAGTGTAATAGGAGTTCTCAATCCGTGGCATGAATTCAGGCAGTCCAATCGTGCATTGAATCGGAAAAGGGAGCACGAGAGGGATCGAATCTCACCCTAACTTGGTGGAGATCCTCTACGGCGGCAACGGCGGAGGAGATTCCCGTTGACGGCGACGGAATCCGGCGGCGAGAGCGCGCTGGAGATGACGGCGAAGTCCGGAGACGAGGGCGACGGCAGCGACGAGGAGCGGGAACGAGTGGGGTCGAGAAATTTCAATCGTTCGGTCCGCGCGATATATATACCCGTACGCTGTCAGTGGCGCCGAGTTGAATAACTCGGTGGCACCGATATGTGTAACTGCACGCAGGTCAGCACATCGGTGGCTCCAAAATGGTTCAACTCGGTAGCACCGAGATGGAAAACCTAGATCAATCTAAGTGATTTCGGTTGGACCGAGTTTGAGTGAATTGATTCGGCCGAAATCATTTAGAAGGTTTTGGAGGTTCAGCCCTTTCAGATCGGTGGCTCCGAGTGCTCCTCACCCGGAGGGTCCGAAAATGACTTGTTCAATTTTTGTGATGCAGCAAGAATAGAATTTTAGACAAGAAAGCATAGATAGCTAGAGAAGGTACTTAGGCATTCTTGTACATCCACTTGGCCAGAAAAACCAAGACAATCAAAACAACAAATGGATGTCCTCGAATGATGAAAACATGCAAACCAACATGCTCACACAATAAGATAGCAAATGAAATATGTGTCAAACATGCACAACCAATTCTACCATCTATCAAGCAATGGCGATGACTAGGTCATCTATATATGAGTATATTGACTTAGGAGCCAAATGAGAACATTTGATCATAGGTCATACTCATCGTGTAAGCACAAGTGGGGTTACCACTTTTACATAAAGCATTAATGTGTTCACACCATTAGAGTTGCTTTAGCTCAATTGCTTAGAGCAAAGCTCCCCCTAGATGTGATATCCCCCCTAAGAGGGATGAACTAACCTTGGGTTTTGTCGATGATGACTTCATGTAGATGTTGAAGATGTGGATGCTCAATGTTGATGTAGACCATCAAGAGTTGGGAGCAATCTTTTGGAGTTTTGTGCTTTCAATACCTACATGGGTTAGTCCCACACAAGGAACATACAAGGATATCCATAGACATAGAGTGAAATACACATATGATGATGTCCATGAATGCATTGAATACCTTGTCCCTTGCCTTACCAACAAGAGGGTTTGTGACTCCATGAACTAGTGCAAAATGTGGAAGTTGGTTGCACAAGTTCTTGCCATAAAGAATATGAGTGAAGTTTGTTGGCGGAGTCACCCTCAAGAACTCTCTAGTTCTTCTTCTTTTGGACCCACATCAACTTGATGGGAATCCTTGGAGTTGTAGTAGCACTTGATGAAGTAGAACTTGAAGAAGTCTTGGGAACCCACTTGACCATGGCTTGAGGAGCTTCTTCAAATGAATCAATCTCTTCTTGAAGCTTGTCCTTGCCTTTTAGCTTGTGGTCTTGTGGGGGAAGACCTTCTTGAGCTTGTGTTCCCTTGAAGGAAGTAGGATCATACTTCTCTTGTTGAGGAACAAACTTCGTCTTGGGGTATTGATCTTCTTCCCACTCAATTCCATTGGCATTGAACTTTCATTCAAAACCGACACCTTGGTTCTTCCGGTGTCTTCCTTGCTTGCGTACAATTTCCTCAAATTGCTTACTCCCGGCAAGACTCTTGTAGACACCTTTCTCTATAATTCCTTTCAATAGCATATTTTCTTGCTCAAGTGTAACTTGGCTAAGAGAATCATTAGTGGAATCAATAGAACTACTAGAAGCAACAACATTGGATTTAGCATTGTTATTGTTACTACTAGAGGTAGAACCATTTTTACTCTTGTTGCTAGTTTGCTTAGATTTAACTTGTGGCATAAAGGTAGACAAGAGTAAACGCTTGGCAAGATATGAAGAACTCTTCTTTCGAAGATCGTCATTGATAGCTTTAAGAAACTCATGCTCTTGCTCTAAATTTAGCTTCTCGAAGCGTAGCTTCTCATGAGTTCTTAGAAGTTCTCTATGATCCTCTTGAGTTGTTTCATGAGCTAACTTAAGAGCATTTAGTTCTTTAGTTAGACGCTCAATCTCCTTCATAGCATTGTCACTCGTTTCCTCTTGACTATCATGATTACTAGCATTTTCCTTATAGCTCATATCACTAGCCCTATCAACAAGTAAATCATCATCACCAAGCAAATCATCTTCATCACTATTGAAATCAAGATACTCAGGGTGTGATACCTTGGGGCCTTTTGCCATGAAGCATATTCAAATTCCTTCATTTGGTGAGTCAAATAGATCATAGGAGTTGGATGACACAAGTGCAAGTCCGGCAACACCTTCATCTTGACTATAGTCGGAGTTGGAGTGATAACTTCTCTCGGAGTGGTTGTCGGAGTCGGAGCCGGAAACCCATTCACCAACATGAGCTTGATGTCTTCTTCTTGTGTATCTCTTGGATGACTTGTCCTTCCTCTCCGAATCCTTGCTTCTTCAAGAGTGTCTTCGTTCATAACGATCATCTCTACTCCTTCTCTCCTTATGAGGTGATTCATCTCTTCTATGTCTTCCTCTTGGTGATTCGTCTCTTTTCTTGTAGGGAGCCGTACACTCATTTGAGTAGTGTCCGGGCTTCCCACAATTGTAGCAATTGCGGTCACGACTTGATGATCTTCTCTCATAGTGTCTTGAGCTAGAGCTTCTTTCTTTCCCTTTGTTCTTGTAGAACTTGTTGAACCTTTTCACCATTAGGCTTATCTCTTCATTTGATACTAGCTTGTCACTTAAAGTTGTTGGAGCATCGGTTGAGGCCTTGTAAGCACCACTTGATTTGTTGTGCAACTCCTCTTTGTCCTTGAGTGACATTTCATGAGCAACAATCCTTCCAATGACTTCCGTGGGCTTGAGATCTTTGTAATTTGGCATCATTTGGATCAATGTGCAGACGGTATCATATTTTCCATCCAAAGCTCTAAGTATCTTCTTGATGATGAATTTGTCGGTCATCTCTTCACTTCCTAAGCCGACAATCTCATTTGTGATGAGAGCAAGCCTAGAGTACATCTCAGCGACTCCTTCACCATCGTTCATCTTGAACTTGTCAAGTTGACTTTGAAGCACATCCAACTTAGATTCCTTGACAGACACGGTACCCTCATGCATATCAACCAAAGTATCCCAAATTTCCTTTGCATTCTCGAGGCGGCTGATTTTGTTGAATTCTTCGGGACATAAACCGTTGAATAGAATATCACAAGCTTGAGCATTGTATTGCAACATCTTCAATTCTTCCGGGGTTGCTTCACGATCCGGTTCCTTGCCATCCTCAAAGAAGTCACCTTGCAAGCCAACACGAACAACAGCCCAAACGGCAGGGTTATGACCAAGAATATGCATTTTCATCTTATGTTTCCAACTAGCAAAGTTTGTACCATCAAAATATGGACCTCTACGGTGATAGTTACCCTCACTAGACGCCATACACTCCTAGGTTGTGAAACCAAGGCTATGATCACCAAAGCAATGGAAATCAAGGCTTAAGGAGACCAAAGATCTGATACCACTTGTAGGATCGAAAGTATGTCTAGATGGGGGGGTGATTAGACTACTTGACCAAATAAAACCTAACCTTTTCCCAATTTTAGTTGTGGGAAGATTTTAGCAATAGTACATGTCAAGCATCACCCTACACATGCAATTCTAAGAGTATAGCAGCGGAAAGTAAGCAATTGCATATGTATGTAAAGGAAGGGATCGGAGAATTCAAACGCAATGAAGACACGGTGGTTTTTGGCGTGGTTCCGATAGGTGGTGCTATCGTACGTCCACGTTGATGGAGACTTCAACCCACGAAGGGTAACGGCTGCGCGAGTCCACGGAGGGCTCCACCCACGAAGGGTCCACGAAGAAGCAACCTTGTCTATTCCACCATGGCTTACGTCCACGAAGGACTAGCCTCACTCGGGGTAGATCTTCACGAAATAGGCGATCTCCTTGCCCTTACAAACTGCTTGGTTCAACTCCACATCATGTTGGAGGCTCCCAAGTGACACCTAACCAATCTAGGAGACACCACTCTCCAAAAGGTAATAGACGGTGTGTTGTTGATGAACTCTTTGCTCTTGTGCTTCAAATGATAGTCTTCCCAGCACTCAAACAACTCCTCACAGATTTGGCTATGGTGGAAGAAGGATTTGAGTGGAAAGCAACTTGGGAAAGGCTAGAGATCAAGGTTCAAATGGTAGGAATGGAATATCTTGATCTCAACACATGAGTAGGTGGTTCTCTCTCAGAAAATGTATAGTGGAAGTGTAGGCACGTTCTGATGGCTCTCCTTACTGAGAAGGGAGTGGTGGAGGGGTATATATAGCCTCCACACAAAATCCAACCGTTACACACTTTTGACTCAACTCGGTGGCACCGAAACGATCATCTCGGTAGCACCGAACTGTGTAAAAGATATGAACTTTAGGAATCTCAGTGGGACCGATACGAACAACTCGGATGGACCGAAGTGCAATGGCTAGGGCAGTCCTCATCTCGGTGGCACCGATTGCATCAACTCGGTTAGACCGAAGTGAAGCAATAAGGCAACAGAGAGTTGGCAAGCCATCTCGGTGAGACCGATTTGCAAAACTCGGTGAGACCGAAGTAAGTGCAAATGATTACAGAGAGTTGGCAAGGCCATCTCGGTGAGACCGAGATCCATTTCGGTGGATCCGATTTGTTAGGGTTTTGGCAGTGGCTAAGTCTTGGATGAACTCGGTGGGGCCGGATAGAGAATTTCGATGGGGCCGAGTTGGAATGTAGGTTTTGGACATATTTGGGATTGAGAGAGTGGTTGAGGGTTTAGGAGTACTGTCACTAAGCACTTGAGCAAAAAGACCATTAAGCAACACCTCATCCCCTTTTAATAGTATTGGCTTTCCTATGGACTCAATGTGATCTTGGATCACTAAACCAAAAATGTAGAGTCTTGAGCTTTTGCCAATCCTTGTCCTTAGCATTTTGAGGGGTCCACGTCTCTAGTCCATGCCATGCCAATCATTGAACATCCTGAAATCTTTAACTTGAATGGACATTAGTTCAATGAGATATATGTTGTTATGAATTACCAAAACCACCAAGGGAGCAAATGTGCTTTCACATTTCCATGCCATAGAAACTTTCTGCCTGCTTTATTGACATGCTCCAGTACAGTGATATGGATTCTGAATGTGCACATTGCAAATATGGGCATGGAAGCAATCACTGAGTTAACATAAGTGAGTCTGTCAGCATAATTCATGAAATTGGCCACTCCAGATAGTTTCCTATCAATTCTGGAGATAATAGGCATTAGATCATGCACAGAGGGCTTGGTGGTGCCAAGTGGAAGACCTAAATAAGTGAATGGCAGGCTCTCAATTTTACATCCAAATGCATCAGCCAGCTGGGTGATAGTAGCATTATCAGTGTTGATTGGAACCATATGGAGGATTTGCTGTAATTAACAAAAAGTCCAGTGGATTGACTGAATAGTTGAAGTAGAGTTTTGAGATGCATCACTTGATCAATATTAGCAGGCATAATCATTAGTGTGTCATCAGCATACTGTATGATAGGATATTGCTATTCATATGCACAATTAACAGGAAGAGTCAATTCACCATTTCTCCATGCTTCATTTGTAATAGATTGTAGAAGATCAGCCACAATCACATATAAGAGTGGGGAGAAGGGGTCCCCTTGTCTTACACCACATTTGCAGTGGATAGTCTTTCCAGCAACTCCATTTAGTAATACTGAAGTAGTAGCAGATTGTAATATTCTTGTGACCCATTTAATCCATCTTGGTCCAAATCTTTTAGCCCTAAGCATGGCAATAATAGCATAGTGTTCCACTTTGTCAAAGGCTTTCTCAAAATCAAGTTTCAATATAATAATGGGTTTCTTTGATTGATGGCAGATATGTAAGTACTCAAAAGCATAGCGCGGACAGTCTTGGATATTTTTGCCTTTAATGAATCCATACTGATTTTGATGAAGCATTGGAATGATCTCTTTCTGCAGTCTATTGGCCATAAGTTTGGTAAAAAACTTGAGTGGTAAACTTACAAGAGATATTGGCCTATAATCATTCATGGTCTCAGGTGACTGCTTTTTAGGAATAAGTGTAATATATGCAGTGTTGCTCTGGATATCCATGTCACCCTCAAAAAAATCCCATATCATGGTGTAGAAATCCTGTTTGATAATGTTCCAACATTTCCTGAGAAATAGTCCATTGAAACCATCAGGTCCAGGTGCTCTGTCAGCTAGAAATTCTTTAACCACAGTTTCAATCTCATCAATAGAAAATTGATCATCTAAATGGCTTAGATTAAGTGGCTGTATAATCTCTTCCAAGTTGATGAGCATGGTGGGGTTGATGGAGGTACCCAGTCTGTCTTTGTATGCTTGCCAAATAACTGCAGCTTTTTGAGCATGATCATGGATTATATTGCCATCATCAGTAATAATGGATGTAATGTAATTTGTTCTGTATCTCTGTGTGGCCATGGCATGGAAAAAATTTGAGTTCTCATCTCCACATTTGATTTTTCTCATTTTGTATCTACTCTTACAGTAAATTCTCTTGGCTTCAAGAAGTTTCAGTATGTGTTTCTTGAGGATTTTTCTAAAGTTGCCCTCGGCATTGGATAGCGGTCTTTGATCTTCAATTCCATCAATCATAGTGAGTACATAATTACATCTGTCAATCAGACAATTTAGTTTAGATAGGTGCTGACTCCATCTCTTAAGTCCCTGTCTCAGACATTTGAATCTAGCTGAGATGTCCTTTGCTGAGTTTGGTATTTGGCAGATATTATTCCAGCATTGGATTACAGTATCACATAAGCCATCAAAATCCAACCAGTAGTTTTCAAACCTGAATATGGAAGCTTTGGGGATATCATTTCCAATCTTGATGGCAATAGGAGTGTGATCAGAACTGAGTCTTGATAGTGGAATGGCCATTGTATTAGGAAATGAAATGGTCCAGTTTGATGAGGTGAATATCCAGTCAAGCTTTTCCAATAGAATATTATCCTGCATGTTAGTCCATGTATAACTTCTGGATTTAAGTGGGATTTCTACCAAATCAAGTGATTGAATAGCACTATTAAATAACAACATGTTGTTGGCATCACCACCAGGTCTATTTCTGTCTTCTGGACTTCTGATAAGATTAAAATCACCCAATATGATCCAGTGATCCATTGAACTAGTATCAATGTTGAGGAGCCAGTCAATGAATTCCTGTCTGTCCTCATTATGGCAAGGTCCATAAACATAGTAACATAGAAGATGTTGCCTGATAAATTGCATGTCATCTTAGTGGTAATCTGAAATTTAGACTGATTAATAATGATACCATTGAAAAGACTGCCATTCCAGATGGTAATAAGGCCCCCAGAGCTTCCAATGGATGGTGTGTAGTAGTAGTTGCTGAATCTGCGTGGACTGAAGTTTCTGAGGTAGGTATAATCAAATTCTTCTCTCTTAGTTTCTTGTAAACAAATGATGCCACAGTTGCTTTCCTCAATTTTATTTCTCAAATCATCCCATCTGATTTGGGAGTTGATCCCTCTCACGTTCTAGTTTAATATACACCAGTGTCTATTCATATTGCAATGACTGTTTAAAGTGCCATCTGGATATACTAGCTATCCGGCATTGGTGTGAGAGGTATTTGTGCATGATATCATCAAAAAGCAGAGTGTTGTCATTGATCATCAGAGTCGTATTAATGTCTATGAAATTCCCAACCCAAATTGGTGTATTTGATGATCTACCCACATAATGGTAATAGTAGCAAATCATACTGATAGCATCATAATAAAAACTAGCCCATAATTCATACAAAGTCTTCATACGGCAGAAAAGCAAATAGTAGGTTCTGACCACATAATGATATAACTGGTACAAGCACCAGTGGGATACATAAAACAAGTTCATGATAAAATAGCCCCTAGGACAGTACATAGTGGCTAGGTGGGAAGTATGGCAGGCATTCCAGTACTCCACATGAGTTTAGGCTAGGTGGGAAGTTTGGATTTATTCAAATTTCAATTCAAACACTGTTTAGGGTATAAAATGCAAACCATAAATTCAAACACTGAATCCACCCCATCAGAATTGACCAATGATGGAGGTTACATGTTCACTAAAGTCCCCTTTGGTAGTCTGAAGCACGCCATTAGCACTCGAATAGCCTGAGCAACCGCTTCGATGAGCACTTCTTTTCCAGCTGTTGAGGGGAGCTTCTCCATCCACCCTTTAACTTTGGCTTTATTTTCTGTTATTGCCGGTTTCGTGTGTTATGTGCAAGATGTAAATTTTTGTTATGTGCAAGATGTAAATTTAAAAGTTTACTGGACTGTTTGGCTCGGCCTCACAGAAAACTGAAACGAGTACCGAGCATTCCTGTGCTAGGAATAGCCAAGAGAGAAATTATTCTGTACTGGTGCCTAGGGAAGTTAGTGCAGAAGCTAGGGTAAGAAGTCTCAACACCACAGCTATGCTTCACGCGATTGCAAAACAGCAAGAGTCATTCTAACATCCTGATATTAACCAACAGTTGCGCCTAGCAATTCAACCATCCAGCAAAACAAGAGATACAAATCAATTCAAGACTCAGACCATAACCTGCGACTCAGCGGCTCCATGGTGTGCGTAAAGCTGCAGGGAGTGAATGAATGTACATGAAGGAAATAAGAGGCATGAGAATTTTTTTGATAAAATTCGCAGGCACACAGGCCATCTTCAGGTTACAACCCCGGATTTCACCTCTGGGCTGCTTTGGTTGGGTCATATGTTGCAGGGTAAGGAGCTGGCGGCGCCGCTTGCCCCGCATTAGCAACCCCGCTGCTTGCCTGAACCGGTGCGGCAGGATATCCCATGCTACTAGCCGCACCGTAAGCGCTCGTGGCATCAGTAGCCGCGCCACTGGCTACTGGGTGCTGAGGTGCAGCGTATGTGCCAGGATAGCTGGGTTGTGCATAACCTGCAACTGGGTAGCCAGAATAGCTAGCGTACGCATTAGCATGCAGCTGGTAAGCGGTGGCAGAATCATAAGCTGTTGGGTAAGCGTATGTCCCTTGTTGATATGCTCCAGCTTGGGGGGCTCCTTGTTGATATGCCACGGCTTGGGGGGCTCCTTGCTGGTATGCCGCGGATTGGGGGGCTCCTTGCTGGTATGCCGCGGCTTGGGGGGTTCCTTGCTGGTATGCCGCGGCTTGGGGGGTTCCTTGCTGGTATGCCGCGGCTTGGGGGGTTCCTTGCTGGTATGCCGCGGCTTGGGGGGTTCCTTGCTGATATGCGGAGGGGTGATTGGTATATGCACTTGCATATGGATTTGTGGCTGCTGAAGCCGCTGCAGCTTGCCCTGTCCCAGGCTGTGGAGGTGTAACCTGTGCTGCTGCTTGTTCAAAAAACAGATGCAATTGAAGCATTAGTGTCATTAAAGTGCATGCAGATATATGTACAAGCCAGTCATAAACACCAGTATAAAAAAGCATATAAAAAGTAGAATTATGTTGCAATCCTTGCGCCTACAGGCTTTTTTTTCCATACATGTATGTACCATAATTTCTAATGACATTAGCTGCAAGTTTAGAGCTGTTTAATGAACCTATTCATAAGCTTCCTGTTCTAGTGTCCTGAAATCTGCAGGTAAGATAAGCTGTAAACTATATTTGACAGACTTTTCATCAAATAAGTCTAATAACAGAACACCTATCTTAAGCACATAAGCTAATACTCATCTGTTCCGATGAATAAGGCGTATTTCGTTTCGTTAAGACAAGACAAGACTTTGACCAACAATTAGTCTTTTAATATTTGATGTATGTGATACAAAATCACTATCATAACAAAGTACTTTAAATACGAATATAGTGACACAAATTTCATGTCATATAACCTTGTATTTATGGAGTAATTGCTGGTCAAATGCATGTCTTAACGAAACAAAATACGCCTTGCTTTTAGGAATGGAGGGAATAAAAAGTAAGTTCACCATTTCTTTTGCAGAAGCTGGAGTTTAAACTACAACAAACAATTGCTACGGGGTGTAAGTTTCAGGATAACACATCTACTTTGACATGAGTAACACAGGACACATGCACCTAGACATGACTATACCAGTCTGCAATTTCTGTCAGAAATGACAAATTTGGTGAAGCGTAGGGGCACACGAATGCCTCAACAGTACAACTCAGTCTAATTCCACCTATGAGTTGTGACCCTCTACATAGACAGCACAACCTGGTTCCACCCATATTCAGATCAACAGAATGAGGAGAAATCAAATACCATGTGCTCGGTTTGCAGCATTTGCCAAATCAGCTCGTAACTTGTCCGCCTCTTTGGTCATGGTTATCAAGTTCATTTCCATGGTCCGCATCTGCTCAACTTGCTTGATGTTTGTGTTTTTCTCATACTCGAAGGCAGATCTTTGCACGAGGAGCCAAAAATCGTATTAGTAAATACCAATACAAACCCAAAGCTCAGGTTGACATCGAAAACGTTTTAGAAGGGACATTATCACAAACCTTAGACTGTGATGCTCTTTCCGTAGACCATCTAGCTCCGCAACCAATTCAGCAAGGTTACTATTGTCACCAGAGTACTTCTGTAGTTCTTTAGTCGCAGCCTCTAAGTCATTAGTAAGCATCTGCCTTTCAGTAATAAGTCGCTTTGCCTCCATATGCACTTGGTGAAGCTCCTTCTTCACTGCGTCACCAGCCTGTATGTCCGCCTCCATTAATCTGATTCTCTCCACCAAATCTCTCATGTGCATATCAGTCTCTACCTGGACATCACCTAGGTGGGTGCGTATCATTTGCATTTCTGTCTCAGTGTCAATAATATCCTTTCTCAAGGCTGCATGGCTATCTGCCAATCGTTGATTTTCTCTGATAAGTTTTTCTGCCTCTGCGGTCTGCACGGCAAGCTTGTTTTCCAGGATCTCCAGTATGGTGGCAGGAGAAGGCTCCAAAGGCTGGCGGCCAGATAGGCCGGCTCCAGAGAATGCACCATGGCGCATTAGTCCATCTAGGTGTCCACGATGAGCCATTATCCTAAAATAGGAAGTCTTGTCAAAAAGGGACCCAGTAATAATTAGCAATTTTAAGTAGGTGATGTTGATTTCAAAGTTGGCTAGTTTGCTTTTCTCTGATCAAGAATTGTTCCAAGAGGTCGCTTTCCAATGGAAGGAACAAAGCTTATGTTTAAGTCAGAAGAACCAATAGGGGGGAGTGTGATAGTGGACTAAGTGCAGATACGAGAACTTCATGCACATTACCCAGGGTAGAGTGCACGCACAAAAAGCAATCTTCAAAACCTACAAGCTTGAACCACTTCCACACAGACATCATGTTTCCTCAAAAGAAAAAACAATCCATCTAAACCTACACCCAGCTTAAGGCTAAAATGCACCGATACGGATATGTGCATCAGTATCAGTCCGCTACGGATACGTAAATTCGGCATTTTGGAAAAGCACCAATACAGGGATACGTTTTACTATTTTTAATTCACAAAAAAAAAATATGTATAGAAGCTAGGAACAGCAGCTTACCTTCGTGTTTACTCTACTGTGGATGCCGAAGCAGTTCCAAGCCCCTCCAATTGACAATGTTGATGCCCTGTTCCAACTCGAAGTTCCAAAGGGGTAGAGTTAGACTTTTAGTAAGTGTAAAATGAATACGGAACATCAAATCAAATCATTAGTTAGTTGTAAATCAATCATGGCATAACACGAAAGGTGGAACCTGAAGATCAATCAGCTAACATGCAAAAGTAGAAACAATAACTTTAAACAGTAATATGTTAGGTCTGACTGTTAAAATCAACAACACAGCATAACAGCACCACTATATTCCCAATCGTAAACAAGATTTGGGACATCTATGATGCCAACAATACCACTAGTACTAATGTGTTAACCAATTTCGGCCAGTATAACCAAGACAAAGCTGCTGCTCTCTCAAATTGCATGTTACTGCTAAGCTTTGATTTCAGGTCAAGACGGTGCAGATAAAACAACTTAATATTTTCCTTCTCATACATCGTCAATCATTGCATGTTTCACTGCTAACATGTTTAAACCAAAACATTTGCTCATCTGAAAAAAAAAATCAACCTACAATTTGTAAACATTTGCCCTTAGAGGCATTATCACAAACACCTATATCAAGCAAAATCCTTTCACATGTAAACTTGAATATGCTCTGGAAAAATCATGCAGCAAGTACTCATCAAGAAATAATTATCATTATATTCTCACAATATCAAATCTACATCAAGTACTCATCCACTAAAAATCAGGAAAAAAATTGAACAAACAGAGGATGCAAGAGGAAGGAGGGAGGGGGGATGAGGGAAGAGGGAGGAAGGACGAAGGAGTGGTGGCTGCCTGCCTATGGACTGGTCGCCGGCCTAGCTCCGGGCGGCAGCGTTGCTGGGCAGGGGCGCCTGCTCCAGGGAGGGAGGCGCTGCTGGTGGGAGCGGCTGCTTGACGGAGGGAGGCGCCGCTGGGATCCTGTACCGAAGGCGGGGCAGCGGAGGCTTCGGCCGGGTGGGCGCGCCGCGGCGGCGGGCCGGCAGTGGTGGCGGCGGCTAGGAACCCTAGCTGTCGCGCTCGGGAGGGGGCTCGCTTTTTTGGGGGGTAAGGCTCGCTTGAGGGAATAGTGCTGCAATCTCCGAAAAGTGCACGCAGCGGCCGAGCTCCATGAAGCATTTTATTTTTATTTTCAGCGAAAATACTATTTCCACATTAAAAACTTTTTTTTAACACGGTACATACGCAAGCGCTCATATATATACGCGCATACACTCATCCCTACGAACGCACACACGCACACTCAACCCCTATGAGCACCTCCGAGAGACTGAGCCGGCATATCATCTTAAGACTTTACGAAGTCATCGTGGGCGCCTCGTAGTCGACAGGAACGTCTCCTCCCACTGAAAGCGCATCGCCGGAAATCCTGAAATAAATACAGGAATAATGCGAGCACCAGGATTTGAACCCGGTGGGCTAGGGATACCACTTTCCTCCAAACCATCCAACCACAGGTTGGTTCGCTCCACATCTAAAAACCTGGAAAAAAATACACATACATATTTTGTAGTATACACACGTATAAAATTTCATGAACACATATGTTCGTATGTGATGTGCAGAAAAAAAATACATAGATTTTTTTTTTGAGAAAAAAAACAAATACATAGATTAAAAGGGGTGTTTCCCTTTGTTGTATTTGGGCCAGATTTTTGCGTGTGTGTAGCATGGGCTCTCTTGGGCTATGCTCATCAGATGCAAAAAAGGGCCTCAACTATGCTCACTCGAGCACCCCAGATAGGCGAGCCGTGGTCCATGAGGCTGCGATCGAACCCCAGGAATTCCCCCCGCGAAGTGAGTGGTAGTTGCACCGGCTGCCCCACCAGTGAACCACCTCCTTTTTGCTGATGATAGCTTGTTGATGTTCAAAGCTAATGAGGAGGCTGCAACTATTATTCGGGATATGGTCCAAGAGTATTGTGATGCATCGGGCCAGAGAGTAAATTTGCAGAAATCATCGATTTTCTTTGAAAAGGGATGTTCTGAAGGAGTAAGAGACAGTATTGACAATATTTTGACTGTTCCCAACGAGACTCTGAATGAACGGTATCTTGGCCTACCGTCAGATGTGGGAAGGCCAAAAAATGGTAGCTTCAAATACTTAAAGGATAGATTGTGGATGAAGATCCAGGGATGGATAGGAAATTGTATGGCAGCAGCAGGAAAAGAGGTCCTCATCAAGTCGGTAGCACAGGCTATTCCAACATATTCTACGACATGTTTTCTGCTGCCACAGGGTCTATGTCTAGAGATTGACAATATGCTGAGAAAATTCTTTTGGGATTGCAAGGATGGAAAGAGAGGGACTGCTTGGGTATCTTGGGAGGACATGACGATGCCAAAATACATGGGAGGTCTTGGATTCTGGGACACCGAGATGTTCAACCTTGCGATGCTTGCAAAGCAAGGGTGGAGGATTATCACTGAGCCGGAAACGCTAAGTGCTAAGATCCTGAAGGCAGTCTATTTCCCGTCAACAAATGTTCTACATTCAGAACTAGGAAGCCACTCATCACAGATTTGGCGTGGCATTCATGCAGGACTGGATGTGTTGAAGCAAGGACTAATCCGGCGTATTGGTAATGGAGAAGACACACAAATCTGGAACCATAATTGGCTCCCGCGGGATAATCTGATGCGAGCAATGCATCCAAGGCTTCCACACCCTCCGGAATTAGTTTCTGAATTCATTGATGCACCTTCAAGAAGCTGGAATAGAGAGATTATTCAGCAATATATGCAACCGATGGATGCTCACTTTGTGTTTAGCGTACCACTGAGTTCACACGTGGGGGTGGATCAATGGGCATGGCACTATGAAAAATCGGGTTGTTTTAGTGTTCGTTCAGCATATAGACTTTTATCAGACACAAAACGAGGAGAGTTGATTGGCTCGAGGGAAGGGAAGCAAGTTCGGACAGACTAGCATATCAAAAACAGTAGAAGAATTTATGGAGAGCGGCAATCCCGGCACGGATAAAGCAGTTTGCTTTGACGTTAGCGAAGAACTCAATCCCAACCAAAGAAACACTTGCAAATAGACATATTTCAGAGTCAGAAGTATGCATAATGTGTTATGGCGATGTTGATTTATGGAAGCATGCTTCAGTGGAGTGCAGAATATCGAAGTGCGTGTGGGCACTAGTTGATGACCTGCTCCTGTAACATATGATCGTGTGCAGATTAGATGATGCACGGCTATGGTTGACAACTCTCCAGGAATCTATGAGTGAAAAGCAATTTGCAAAGATGCTAGTCACTCTGTGGGCAATTTGGTGGGCGAGGCAGAAGGCCAAACATGAGCAAGTTTTTCAGAGTCCACTGTCCATAATGGAGTTTATAAATAAGTATATGGATGATCTTGACTTGGTGCCGCAACGGTAGCAGATGAAAGCTGGTGTCACGCAGCAGAGGCAAAGGATATGGATTAAACCACCTGAGGGAGTAATGAAAATCAATGTAGATGCTGCTGTATCCCAGAATGGTCTTACATGAGCATGTTCAGCGATACGCAGAGATGACAGGGGAAAGTTATGGGTGCTTCAGTCCAAAGCTTTGAAGGATTGGTGGATCCTGAGATCCTTGAAGCGAAAGCTTGCTCAGAAGCTCTGGCTCTTGCCGCTGATTTAAATCTAAGCCGTGTTATAGTGTCTACAGATTGTCAAGCGACGATTAATCATTTGAGGAACATTTTTCGTGGCACATCATCAATGATTATTGAGGAGATCAAGATGAAGCTCATTGCTTCTCCGGATGTGGAGATAGTGCATGAAGGACGTGAAGGAAATTTTGAAGCAGCTACTACGCTGCCAGTTGGTCGTCTTGTGTGGTTTTTAAACACCCCGGACATTATTTGTATCGATGACATTGTTGAGTTCTAACTAAAGCGGGGGTTTCATCTAAAACAAAAAAGGAACACACCCCCCCCCCCCCCCCGCGAGTTTCTAAAAAAAAGGAAATCCCCCCGCGACCCACGACTCCCTAGGGGCGTGTTTGGTTGCCTTCTGCAATAGTACCTGCATTTCATTCCCATCTTAACCCAGCCTGGTTGAGCAAAAACAGGCAACAAACCGACATCTGCATGTTGTTTGGTTGCCTGCATTGCATCAATGAGCATTTTAGGGCTGGGTGTTTGGTTGCCTGCATATGTGCTTAAGGGCTGAGCAGATGCAAACCACGGCTGTTTGGCTGCATACACGTTTGTGTTCTGCTCACCCCCATTCAAATGTGGTGGCCTTACCACCACATTAGCAGCACAACAGCAGGCACAGCATAGAGCAGATAAAAAAGAGGCAAACAATGACAACAAGCAGGTAAAACAGCAGATAAAGAGGCAAACTAAGCTAACTACGAGCATAATTAAAGACAGTAGGGGCATCCCATGCCCCTGCTTCACACCAGGATGTTGATCTTGGCCAAAATGATGAAGTTCACGGCACAAGTTCATACCATCACCAACACCACAAACTACTGGCAGTTCTATGACACGTCTCTGTCGTATCTATAATTTTTGATTGTTTCATGCCAATATCCTACAATTTACACATACTTTTGGCAACATTTTATATGATTTCTTGGACTAACATATTGATCCAGTGCCCAGTGCCAGTTCCTGTTTGTTGCATGTTTTTTGTTTCGCAGAAAATCCATATCAAACAAAGTCCAAACGCGATAAAAATTTACAGAGATTTATTTTGGAATATATGTGATTTTTGGAAAAAAAAATCAACGCGAAACGATGCCCGAGGAGACAACAAGCCTGGAGGGCGCGGGCCCCCATGGGCGCGCCTAGGGGGCTTGTGGCTCCCCTGTAGGTCGGTTGAGGGTGTCCTTCTGCCGCAAGGAAGCTAATATCCGGATAAAAATCCCCTCAAAATTTTAGCCCAATCGGAGTTACGGATCTCCGGGAATTTAAGAAACGGTTTTCGGCCAGAAAACAGGAACGCGAACCAGAAGAGAACAGAGAGAGAGATCCAATCTCAGAGGGGCTCCTGCCCTCCGGGAGCCATGGCGGCCATGGACCAGAGGGGGAACTCTCCTCCCATCTTGGGGGAAGGCCAAGGAAGAGAAGAAGGAGGGGGGCTCTCTCCCCCTCTCCCCCGGTGGCGCCGAAACGCCGCCGGGGCAATCATCGTGACGGCGATCTACACCAACAACTTCACCGCCGTCAACACCAACTCTCTCCCCCTCTATGCAGCGGTGTAACACCTCTTCTTCCCGCTGTAATCTCTACTTAAACATGGTGCTTAACGCTATATATTATTATCCAATGATATGTGGCAATTCTATGATGTTTGAGTAAATTCGTTTTGTCCTATGGGTTGATTGATGATCGTGATTGGTTTGAGTTGTATGTTTTATTTTGGTGTTGTCCTATGGTGCCCTCCGTGTCGAGCAAGCGTGAGGGATTCCCGCTGTACGGTTTGCAATACGTTCATAATTCTCTTATAGTGGGCGGCTAGAGTGACAGAAGCTTACACCCGAGTAAGGGGGTTGTTGCGTATGGGAGTAAAGGGGACTTGTTACTTAATGCTATGGTTGGGTTTTACCTTAATGATCTTTGGTAGTTGCAGATGCTTGCTAGAGTTCCAATCATAAGTGCATATGATCCAAGTACGGAAAGTATGTTAGCTCATGTCTCTCCCTCATATAAAATTGCAATCATGATTACCGGTCTAGTTATCGATTGCCTAGGGACAAATCCTTCTCTTGTGTTACAAAATCTTTCTACTAAACAACTAACTTTTATTATCTTGCAAATTACTCGTAGTTTTATTCTTACTAAGTACTCCTAGTTTTATTCTTGCGAAGTAGTTCTAGCATTACACCTACAAAGTACTTCTAGTTTCATACTTGTTCTAGGTAAAGCAAACGTTAAGTGTGCGTAGAGTTGTATCGGTGGTTGATAGAACTTGAAGAGAATATTCATTCTACCTTTGGCTCCTCGTTGGGTTCGACACTCTTATTTATCGAGAAAGGCTACAAACGATCCCCTATACATGTGGGTTATCAAGACCTTTTTCTGGCGCCGTTGCCGGGGAGCAATAGCGTGGGGTTGATATTCTCGTGTGCGCTTGTTTGCTTTATCACTAAGTAGTTTTTATTTTCTGTTCTAAGTTGTTTTATATCTTTAGTTATGGATATGGAACACGAAATACCAAAAAAATTAGTTGTACTTGCTACTCATGGAGATGGGGAACCTCCTAAGACCCTCGATGATGCTTATGTGGAAAACATTAAATACTACTTTGATAATCCTGATAAATCTCCATCAACTTGATAATGGGTGATACTTTGGATCAACGGGAATACTTTAGGGATTATCGCTTGTCTCAAAAAGGGAAACTCTTATGGGATCAAATTAAAATGTTGCGTTGGTATGCTTGGAATTTATGCTTAAGGTGTGATTATACTTGTTGCTCTAAGATGAAGGCTCCACACCTTTCCTTTCAATATGAATTTAATGATAATGAAACCTTCGCTTCTTATGCTAATGGTATATATGATTACTATGATGTGGAACTAATAGAAGAATTTGTTGCTTTTATAGGTGCTTATGAAATTAAATCTTTGTTTGAAAAGTATGAAGATTGTGATGCTGCTATTTACAGATCTGAAAATTATGCTATACTTAAATATTGCCATGAGAATTATGAATATAATGCCTATATTGATGAATTTATTGAGAAAGTCTCCGCTGTCCAAGAATAGATTAATATTTTGCAGGCTCCTATGGAAGAAGAAATTGATGACACTGTGAGCTCATTAGATGAAAAAGATGATGAGGAGAGCGAAGAACAAAGGGAGGAAGAGCGGATTAGCTACCCGTGCCCACCTTCTAATGAGAGTAACCCTTCAGCTCATACATTGTTTAATCTCCCTTCGTGCTTACCGAAGGATGAATGCTATGATAATTGCTATGATCCCTTGGATTCATTTGAGAAACCCCTTTTTGATGAAATTGATGCTTGCTATGCTTGTGGTCATGATGCCAATATGAATTATGCTTATGGAGATGAACTTGCTATAGTTCCTTATGTTAAGAATGAAATTGTTGCTATTGCACCCACGCATGATAGTCCTATTATCTTTTTGGATTCTCCCAACTACACTATATCGAAGAAGTTTGCGCTTATTAAGGATTACATTGATAGGTTGCGTTTTACTATTACACATGATGATTTTGATAAATATAATATGCATGTGCTTGCTGCTCCTACTTGCAATTATTATGAGATAGGAACTATATCTCCACCTCTCTATGTTTCCAATACGATAAAATTGCAAGAAACTGTTTATACTATGCATCGGCCTTTATTATGTATGCATGAATTGTTCTTTTATGACATGCCGATGCATAGGAAGAGAGTTAGACTTCGTCATTGCATGATATATGTTGCTTTGTGCTCATTACTAAATTACAAATCATTGTTAATTAAAATCGGCTTTCATATACCTTGGGATCCGGGTGGATCGATTACTTGAGCACTATATGCCTAGCTTAATGGCTTTAAAGAAAGCGCTGCCTGGGAGACAACCCGGAAGTTTTAGAGAGTCATTTTATTCTGTTGTGTGCTTTTAAAAAGTTTAAAAACAAAAAAAAATATAGAGGGGGACCTAAAACCTTTTCAAAAAGAAAAGTGAAAGTGAGACAAATGAGCAATCTGGAAGTGGGGGCTAGCCTTGAACTTTGTTCATGCCCATGGAAACTTTGTGAACCTTGATTACAAAAACTTTTCAACAAAAATAATTATCCCCTTGTACAAATCCATCGTATTATAAAAATAATGTGCCAAGATTTACCTTTAGGATGTTTAAATTGCTTGTTTGGTGTGTGTTGTGAAAAAACAGAAACTTTTGCTGTAGTGTTTGAATTTCTATATTTTACTGGAACATGCAAAAATTCTAAAAAATTTACACAGTACTGCTATGTAAATTTGTTATTTTGTCCTAATATTTCAGAATTTTTTGAGTTACAGAAGTATATGTTTCATTTGCATCTTTACAGACTGTCCTGTTTTTACAGATTGCTGTTGTAATTTCTTTATTTGCGTATGTTTGAAATCTTGTTGAGCCCCATTGACTTGGGAGCCATAGAATTGTGATAGCATACAGTGGGTAATGTTTGATTATAATTATACAATAATGTTACAACAGGACATGATGGGATTTGATGTTATATGTACTAATCCCTCTAATGAAAAGTTCGGTTAAGTTTTGTGTGGATGAAGTGTTCGAAAATCAAGGAGGTATCGATATGAGGAGAATAAGGAGAGGCAAGAGCTCAAGCTTGGGGATGCCCAAGGCACCCCAAGTAAATATTCAAGGAGACTCAAGCGTCTAAGCTTGGGGATGCCCCGGAAGGCATCCCATCTTTCTTCGACAATTATCGGTATGTTTTGATTTTTGTTTTGTTCACATGATATGCGTAAATTTTTGGAGCGTCATGTGCTTTTTTATTTTTCTTTTAATAATGCATCATGCTGGTCTGAGATAGTCCTTGGTTGATTTATAGAATGCTCTTTGCACTTCACTTATATCTTTTGAGTATGGCTTTATAGAATGCTTTATGTGCTTCACTTAAATTATTTGAAGTTTGGATGCCTGTTTCTCTACATATAGAAAACCGTTATTTGTAGAATGCTCTTGTACTTCACTTATATTTATTAGAGCGTAGGAAAGTCTTTTGTAGAAAGAATTAAACTCTCATGCTTCACTTATATATATTTAGAGAGTTAAACAGGAATTGGCCATTCACATGATTAGTCATAAAATCCTACATAAAACTTGTAGATCACTGAATATGATAAGTTTGATTCCTTGCAATAGTTTCGTGATATTGAGATGGTAATTTGTGGGAGGTACTAGTGAATGATTGTGGTTTAGTAAGAATATTGGTGTTAAGGTTTGTGATTCCCGAAGCATGCATGTATAGTCTTTAGTTATGCTAAGAAGTTGGAGCATGATTTATTATTGAGTGTCTTCCTTTGTGTGGAGGTCGGGGGCGCGCGATGGTTAACTCCTACCAACCTCCCCCCTAGGGGCATGCGTAGTAGTACTTTGCTTCGAGGGCTAATAAACTTTCGTAATAAGTATGTGAGTTCTTTATGACTAATGTGAGTCCATGGATTATACGCACTCTCACCTTTCCGCAATTTGCTAGCCTCTTCGGTACCATGCATTGCCTTTTCTCACCTCGAGAGTTGGTGCAAACTTTGCCGGTGCATCCAAACCTTGTGATATGATACGCTCTATCACACATAAGCCTACTTATATCTTCCTCAAAACAGCCACCATACCTACCTATTATGGCATTTCCATAACCATTTCGAGATATATTGCCATGCAACTTCCATCATCATCATAAACATGACTTGAGCATTCATTGTCATATTGCTTTGCATGATCGTAAGATAGCTAGCATGATATTTCCATGGCTTGTCCGTTTTTTGATATCTTTGCTACGCTAGATCATTGCACATCCTGGTACACTGCCAAAGGCATTCATATAGAGTCATCTTGTATAGTTTTTATCGAGTTGTAATATCGAGTTGTAAGTAAGTAAAAGTGTGATGATCATCATTATTAGAGCATTGTCCCAGTGAGGAAAGAATGGTGGAGACTAATGAGTCCTTGAAAAAGTGGGGATGAGGTCCATGAGACTGTTCTAAAAAAAGAGGCCAAAAAGAGCCCATAAAAAATGAACGAAAAAGAGAGAAGGGGCAATGTTACTATCCTTTTCCACGCTTGTGCTTCAAAGTAGCACCATGTTTTTTCATATAGAAAGTCTCATATGCTGTCACTTTCATATACTAGTGGGAGTTTTTCATTATAGAACTTGGCTTGTATATTCCGATGATGGGCTTCCTCAAATGCACGAGGTCTTCATGAGCAAGCAAGTTGGATGCACACCCACTTACTTTTCAGTTTGAGCTTTCATACACTTATAGCTCTTAGTGCATCCGTTGCCTGGCAATCCCTACTCCTCGCATTGATATCAATTCATGGGCATCTCCATAGCCCGTTGATCCGCCTAGTTGATGCGAGACTTTCTCCCTTTTTGACTTCTCCTTATTGATCCCTACCACCGCATTCTATTCCACTCATAGTGCTATGTCCATGGCTCACACTCATGTATTGCGTGAGGGTTGAAAAAGCTGAAGCGCGTTAAAAAGTATGAACCAATTGCTCGGCTGACATCGGGGTTGTACATGATTTATATTTTGTGTTAAGAAGATGGAGCATGACAAGGCTATATGATTTTGTAGGGATAGCGTTCTTTAGCATTTTTATTTTGAAAGGCATGATTGTTTGTTGGTATGCCTGAGTATTGATGTCTTTATATCAAATTATAGACTATTGCTTTGAATCACTCGTGTCTTAATATTCATGCCATGATTAGATTACATGATCAAGATTATGCTAGGTAGCATTCCACATCAAAATTTATCTTTTTATCATTTACCTACTCGAGGACGAGCAGGAATTAAGCTTGGGGATGCTGATACGTCTCCATCGTATCTATAATATTTGATTGTTTCATGCCAATATCCTACAATTTCCACATACTTTTGGAAACATTTTATATGATTTCTTGGACTAACATTGTCGGAGTCTAGGACATGCGTCCAAGAAACTTCTCCAAGAATTGAGGATTCAAACTCTGGGGGACTTTGCTTGGCAACCTACTACACGACGGCAACTACGACATGATCATGACGGGCTCACTGGCTCTCACCGGACACGAAGGGGACGCGCGAGCTACCCAGGTTCGGGCCACCGTGCGGTGTAATACCCTACTCCTGCCTATGTTGGATTGCTTTGTGATGGAGAGCTTGTGGCTCGAGGTACACGAGGTGTGGGGGAGAATGAATCGATCGATCCCCTTACATGGGGGCGGCCCTGCCCCTTTTGTAGTGCCTTGGTCCTCTTCCCCGAAAATATGAGCGGGAAAGGGTGGCCACAGGGCGGCAATTCAAAGGGGGACAGGCGCACAGGCCTATCCTCACTAAAGGCGGTCTCCACCCGATAAAGTAGTCTTCCTGACGTGCTGGTGGGCTTGGCGATGACCTCCATCCTGGCATGCTGAGCTGTCCTGGTCTTCTTTCAACAAAGCGGAAGGCATTGGGACTTGCTTTGGAGGGAGGCAGACGCCGCTGCTCCCTTGCACCAAAGAGGAAACTGGTCTTGGTCGCGTCCTGCCATCCTTATCCTGACAGCAGGACGTCACCCACGTGATGGGCACATGCCGCGCGACTGGTGCCGCGCAGCCTCCTTCGTGGGGTGGCCCTCACGAGGCGGCCCCTCACGAAGCCTCCCCTCACGAGGCTACTTGCCACTTGTTGATTGCAGCGTTCCGCCTGGCGATGAAGGGGCCTCACGAGGCTGGCTCCTCGCGAGGTGACTTGTTCCGGAGAGCCTAAGGCAGAGACGTCCTTCGTGGGCCGCCCCAAGAGTTGCCTCCTGGGCCGCAGGCAGACGGGCCGTGGTACCCTGGTTCCCACTGGGCTGACAGTAGCCCCCAGGCCCGCAGCGCGCACGTTCTGCCCGTTAGGAACGAAACGACGTGGGGCCCATCGAACTACCGGGCCCAGGAAGCGACGCGTAGCGGCCTCCACTCCCCCATGACGCCTAGGGGGGTTCTCGGTCGCGCCCTCCCAGGTTGTGCCTCCGGAGGACGAGGTGACCCTTGGCGTGGAGGGCGACGCACTTCGCGAGGAGGGTGCGCTCGTCGAGGCCACGGGAGGAGGCCCCGGCAGGCCCCCCGCGCGAGGCCTCGGGAGTCAGCTCGAGCGAGCCCCGAGGGAGCGGCAGCTGCTCCGGCGTGAAGCTGAAGGAGAGGCGGTGGGCCCCTATGGACGTGTATGTCCCCTCGTCCTATCCTTTCCCTTTACGCTTACTCTTCTTCCTCGTGAGGCATGGGCTAAGACCCCTTGGCGGCGCAGGGACCCTCCATCGAAGAAGAAGGAGGCCTCCGGGGCGGAGGGGGCCGCGAGGCAGACCGCGCCCCCGCGGAGGGTGCGGATTGAAGAGCCGCTGGAGCCCCCGCCAAGCCTGGAGAGGCACGGGGCGGATGGCGAGGGAGAGCGCACGACGTCTTCCCAGCTGTGCAAAGGATGCGCCTCCACTTGCTGGGGGAGGTGGACCTCTGGAGGAGGTCCACATGGAGGAAGAGGTGCCGCCACGGGGGACGCCGTGAGGCCGAGCCCCTCGAAGGGCTCCGCGGCGGCTGGGGCGGCAGGCGCAGACGCAGCGGCCGCGGTGAGCCCCGAGCGCCCGCCAGTGCGCCAAGAGCCGAAGGCGACCGCGCCAAGCCCCCCGTGCGCGACGGAGTCGTAGGCGGAGGTGGAGGCTGTGGAGAACCCCCAGCATCTGACGGGAGGTGAAGCCCCTGCCGGCGGAGACATCGCTGGGCTTGGTGGAGCTGCAGCCCCCGGGCCTCTCGCGGCCAGCGGGGACGGACGAGGAAGATGGGCCGGACACGCCCCTGGCCATGGCGTTCGTAGGCCACAGTACTCCGCTGCGACGCGGGACTCTGCGCCACGCCCGGTCGGCCCTCATCACCCTCGAGGCCGACCTCATGGCCGAGGGGGAGGACCTCCGCCAAGAGCGAGTGCGCCTCGCGGAGGGCTGGCGACAACTAGAAGTTGCCGTCAAGTTAGGCCGCCGGCAGGATGGCGTCACGCGGGAGGAGCGCGAGGAGGCCACCCGGAAGACCAAGGAGCTCCTTGATGGGGCGACCCGGGAGGCGGAAGAGGCCGCCCGGTGACTTGAGGAGGCAGAGGCCGCGGAGAAGGCCTACATGGAGCACGCCGCGACTTGCGAGGCCCAGCTTTCCCCTCACAAGGAGGCGCTCGGCAGGCGCGAGAGCATGGTGGCAGTCCGGGAACTGGACAGGGAGATCCAGGAGCACGAGCTCGCGCTGACCACCACCGAGCAGGAGAAGGAGCGCGAGCTCCTGGAGAACCTGGAGTGCACCGTGGCGGCCGCCAAGGGCGGAGGCGTCGCTGGCGACACTGGCGCCGACAGTGCCTCGTCTGCTTGAGTCTTTACCTTTTGTCTCCTGTCATAGAGTAGACGTGGCCCCGTGGGAGTGTGAAGATGTCTCCTAGCACTTTTGATTGAAGTACTTTAATATTTGCTGTGTTTTCGTCTCCTCATGAAGTCTTTCTTCCCTTTTTACGTTGCCCTTGTGCCCTGCGTCGCTGGGACCCAGCCTTCGAGCGGGCTACGACCGTCGCTGGTATGCTGGAGCGCGCGCTCAGCAAGGCCAGAAGGTGTAGGGCTCTTAGGGCTGGTAGGAGTTCCCGAGGCGCGATGCTCAAGGATCTCCCCCTTGACGCACAGGCGGCTCGTGCCAAGGAAAACAAAGATGCTTCAAGGGAAAAGCGAAAGGAAGAAAGACCGAAGGGTGCTACCAAAGCCTCAAGCGATACTTTAGACTTAGCTTTTTAGCAGCACGTGACTTGGCGTGGTGCCGCCCGCAGCCGGTGGCTCGTGAGGGGCGCTTGCTCGCGAAGCCCCCTGCTCACGAGACGTCGCTCATGAGGCCTCCCGAGGAGGAGCTCCTGAGGCCTCCAGTGTCGCGAAGCACCCTGCTGACGAGACATCGCTCGTGAGGCCTCCCGAGGAGGAGCTCCTGAGGCCTCCGGTGTCGCGAAGCCCCCTGCTGACGAGACGTCGCTCGTGAGGCCTCCCGAGGAGGAGCTCCTGAGGCCTCCGGTGTCCTGCATTAGCGAGATTGCCAAGTTTTTGCAAGTAATGCAGCGGAGCGTGCTCGCGAGGTCGCCTGTGGGTGTCACGCGAGGAGACAAGAGCACCAAGGACCTTTGTGAGGTGAAGTGCACGGGAGCGGGCCCGCGAGCCAGAGCTCAGTCACTTGGGTTTTTGCGACGCTGCTGGGACTGACCCGAGCACAGGCACCGTGCCCAGCCCCCGCTCGCGTGATACGCATGGGGGAGATCGCGAGCGCGCGCCCTTCATGCTGCCGTGCTCGACACGGGTTAGCTTGAGGATGCGATGGCCAGGCGGCCCCTCAGGTAAGTAGTCCGCCAGCGCTAAGCATGGGGCTTCCACGAGAGTGGGAGGGAGCTCTCGCGTGCCGGTGGCAGCGCTGGTAGAGAGAGCTCCGGAGCGTGTACAACTCCATTTTGCGCCACCGTGCTCGACACGGGTCAGCTTGAGGTTGGTGCAGCCCGTGGGGCGCCCTCAGTTGATAGTTCCGCCAGCGTGGAGCATGGGGCTTCCACTAGGCGTGGGCATGATCGCGGTTCGATCGTTCTGCCAGCGTGGGGCATGGGGCTTCCACTGAGACGTGGGCATGATCGCGGTTCGATCGTTCCGCCAGCGCGGGGCATGGGGCTTCCACTGAGACGTGGGCATGATCGCGGTTCGATCGTTCCGCCAGCGCGGGGCATGGGGCTTCCACTGAGACGTGGGCATGATCGCGGTTCGATCGTTCCGCCAGCGCGGAGCATGGGGCTTCCACTGAGAGGTGGGCATGATCGTGATTCGATCGTTCCGCTGGCGCGGAGCATGGGGCTTCCACGAGAGTGGGAAGGGGCTCTCACGTGCCGGAGGCAGCGTGGGTAGAGAGAGCCCCGGAGCGTGTACAGCTCCATGTCGCTCCTATCCGTGGGGCACGGATAGAACTTACGATGATGGCGGGTGTTCCATGTGTTTGGTACCGGAACACCCGCCTCCGTCACGAGTGGGGCCGTGGGGGGCCGGTGGGCGGGTGTTAACCACCTCCGTATTCCTTGCGATGTGGGACTCCAGGCTCATGCGCATCAGCCTCGCGAAGGTGGCTCCGGCACCCTCCAGGCCGAACGGCATACGCATGAGCCAGGGCGAGCCCGCGGCGATGCGTGGAGGAGGGAAGGGGCCCGCGGGACGAGCCTGGATGAGGGCGATGAAGTCGATGCACATGCGCGCGCTGCTGCGCGGCCTGGCGACGGGGGTGAGGCTGGCGATCCATTTGGGGTGGGGGGCCTCGCGGGCGATTCCAGCATCCTGGGGCTTGTTGACTTCCTGGGTGGTGACTTCCTGCTTCTCGATGGCTCGCCTTCTCATCAGCGATGGAATCCGCAGCGGGGACATCTTCGTCCCCGGACAACTCTTCGTGTTCGGCAGCATTGTGCTGCACGCCGATCCAACCGGTCACCTTGACCGGGTCGGCAGCTTCGCCCCTGGGCAGGAATTCAAGTTCGGCAGCCTTGAGTACGTCGCCGATGCTCCAGGCGATCTGGTCTTTACTGGGTTCTCGGCTTTACCCGAGGAGCCCACCAATCCCGAGGCCTCGACCTCGGATTCCCTCCCCGTCCCTATCCCCGGGCCGGGCCTCGGTTCGGATCTGGCCTTGAGTTCAGATCCAACCCCAGCGCCAGAAAACCAAGGGTCTCCCTTGGCCGAACACATTTACGGTATTGGCGCGTCGGAGCTCAACTCCGACGGATGCCCGAACGTGAATCCGGTTGACCCCGGGTTTTTAAGCGAGATGTTAGATCGGATCCAGAGGATGAATATCACGGATGGCCTGTCCTCGGACCAGGAGCAGGTCGGACAGGAGGCCAGCTGTGGGGAATTTTACGTCCCACCCACCACCCACTTGGTAGCCACTGTCGAAGACTTAACCGACATGCTGGACTACGCCTCCGAGGAGGCTGACGACATGGACGAAGATATCGACGTCCCGCCCTATACGGCTCCTTCCCTTGCCACTTCCAACACCGAAAAGTGGACCGCCACCTCCACCTACGACGTTTACATGGTCGATACCCCCAAGAAGGACGGCGACATGACTATGAAGGACGTCGACGGCCCAGCCGAGGAACCGCCCAAACACCGACGATGGCGAGCTAGAGGATGAGGAAAGGGCAAAGAAAACAACACAGACACAAACGGCACCGGAGAGAACGACACTCCGGATAACGTGGGGGAGCTCGGCGACAACACCCCCGAGCAGCACCACGATGCCCCTGAAGGGCATGAAGACCAGGGTGACCCCAAGGACCTCGAGGATTCCGAGGATAGCAATTACCTCCCTCCGTCCGAAGAGGAGGATAGCCTCGGACCCGAAGACTTCATCGTCCCAGAGGACCCCCTGGAGCAAGAGAAATTCAAACAGCAACTCATTGCCACCGCCCGAAGCTTGAAGAGGAAGCAACAACAGTTAAAAGCGGAACAAAATACGCTCAACGACAGATGGACGGTGGTCTTAGCTGCTGAAGAGGGCCTTGACGATCAACGTCAGGGTCAATACAAGAGTTACCTACGGCAGCGCCTACTCCCAGAATTTGAGGATGATGCCCTCGAGCCCATGCCTCCTAAACGAATTTACGCAAGCTAGCCTGACCGCCCCCCTCGAGGACGAGATAGGCCGGCTGTGGAAACCGAACTCCTACCCGTCCCCCCTCGAGGACGGGATAGGGCGGCCGGGGAAACCGAATACCCACCCGCGCCTCCTCGCCGAGCAGGCAAAGACCCGGTTCAACCGGACGACCGATACGATCTGCGCCGCGACCTGAACGCCTGAGGGATCCAGTCCAGATCCATCTATGGATCCACAGGATACGCGCCCGCTGGACGGGACGGATACCAAGCCTGGCGCGATAGGAACGACAGAGCTCGGGAGCAGCACCATGCCCGGATGACAACCGATCTTCGGCGCGATGTGGCCCGGGCCAGGGGCGCCGCACACCCAATGTGTTTCACCGATGAGGTGATGCAGCATCAGTTCCCCAAGGGGTTCAAACCCGTCAATATAGAATCCTATGATGGGACAACCGACCCAGCATTGTGGATTGAAGATTTCTTCTCCACATTCATATGGCCCAAGGAGATGATCTCCACGCCATTAAGTACTTACCGTTGAAACTCAAGGGACCAGCAAGGCATTGGCTGAACAGCCTACCCGAAAACTCCATCAGGAGCTGGGAGGAGCTCGAAGATGCATTCTGAGCTAACTTTCAATGCACCTATGTTCGGCCACCGGACGCCGATGACCTAAGCCATGTCATTCAGCAGCCTGGGGAGTCAGCCCGGCAATTCTGGAACTGGTTCTTGACCAAGAAGAACCAGATCATCGACTGTCCGGATGCCGAAGCAATTGCGGCATTCAAACACAGTATCCGGGACGAGTGGCTCGCCCGCCAGCTCGGCCAGGACAAGCCGAGAACAATGTCGGCCCTTACCTCCCTAATGACCCGCTTTTGCGCGGGTGAGGATAGCTGGTTAGCTCGTCGAAGCAACCACCCCGAAGACCCCGGAACTTCAGAGGCCCGGGACGGAAACGGGAAACCCCGGCGCAATAAAAACAATAAGCGCCGGCACTCAAACAACGGCGGTGAAGCCGATGATGCAGCAGTAAACGCCGGATTCAGCGGCTCGAAATTGGGACTGCGGAAAAAACCCTCTAAAGGGAACCAGGACGGCCCGTCCGTGCTGGATAGAATATTAGATAGGCCCTGTCAGATTCACGGCACCTCGGATAAGCCCGCCAACCATACCAACTGTAACTGTTCGGTAATCAAACAGGCCGGCAAGGTCACAGCCGAAGAACAGGGCAAGGGCCCCCGCAGCGAGGATGACGACGAACCTCGCGGACCGAACAACGGAGGCCAAAAGCAGTTCCCTTCGGAGGTCAAAACCGTGAACATGATCTATCTCACGCATATACCGAAGAAGGAGCGGAAACGCGCTCTTCGGGATGTCTACGCCGTAGAGCCGGTAGCCCCGAAATTCAACCCGTGGTCGGCCTGCCCGATCACTTTCGACCGTCGAGACCATCCGACCAGTATACGCCATGGAGGAACGGCGGCTCTGGTGCTCGACCCAATCGTGGACGGATTTCACCTCACCAGAGTCCTTATGGACGGAGGTAGCAGCCTCAATCTGATTTACTCAGATACAGTGAGGAAAATGGGGATCGACCCGTCAAGGATCAAACCCAGCAACACCACCTTCAAAGGTGTAATCCCAGGTGTCGAGGCACGCTGCTCGGGATCCGTAACATTGGAAGTTGTCTTCGACTCGCCCGATAACTTCCGCAGCGAGGACTTGATCTTCGATATTGTCCCCTTCCACAGCGGTTACCACGCACTCCTCGGCCGGACTGCGTTCGCCCGCTTCAACGCCGTCCCACACTATGCATACCTGAAGCTCAAGATGCCAGGACCAAAGGGTGTTATTACCATCAACGGTAATACCGAGCGCTTGCTCCGAACAGAGGAACACACGGCGGCTCTGGCCGCGGAAGTCCAAGCTGCCGAAGAGGCGTCGCAAGCCCAGTCTACTGCCAAGATACTGGACGCACGCAAGCGCTCCCGAGCTGTCGCCTCGGTCCCGGAGCACTCCCACCCAAATAGGGGTATGCGCCCCACATCACGGCCCACCTAGTCGCGAAATATGTACCTCGAGTGCACAATTTCGCGCTCAAAATTCCATGGGCAGTTGTGGGGACACATGAAACAAAGGCCGAGAGCTCAGTTCGACCGAGCAATGGACAACAGATGTCTTCGAATTAACATCAACAACGGGCACCATCTAGGGCCTGATCAGGGTCAAACTGATATACCACGGCGACTTCTCAAAACCCTTCCCCAAGGGCTCGTCTGCCGAACATTAGTACTTCCGCCGAACATACAGTCGACAGCTTCGCTTATACGGAAGCTTCTTAAAGAGCAAAGGCACAGACGTGCAGCAGGGCGTAGTAGGGACGTCAAACCACTCATGAAGGCCCTGTGTAAACCTTTACTCTAACGTATTTATTTCTTCAAAAGTATCTATCAAAGTTACTTCGACAATCTAGATTGTACGGTTGGACGTCACATATTCAAAGGAAATAAAGACCAATTTTTCTCTGGTAATTGTGTAGTCATTCACGTTGCATATTCCTTTCCGCTTTTTTAGGCCGAAGTAAACTATTACGATACGTCCCTTTTTTAGTAACCGGCTAATAGACCGGGGGCTCGAACATAAATCTTGCCTCAAACTTTATCCCGGCACCTACTTTTATTTTATGTGCTCGGCGTCATGGATATTGCACTATATGAATCAGTTCCGAATTGCGTCTTTGGTCAATAGTTGGGTTGCCCGGCTCCTGTGTTTACCCTCTTACGTTCCGCACTGTTCGGCTAAGAGGGTAAAGGGAGAACCACTGCGATTGTACTTCTAGCTAGCCTGGTTAAGTACCTCAGTGGAGAAAGCCGAAAACTGACTGTCACAATAAAGCGAGAACTGGTCGGCGATCCGATGACTCATGTCAAACCAAAAATCGTTGGAGGTTAGTCCGTGTTAAACGAAGGGTTCTCTGTTACAGAAGCCATGTGATGATGGTATCAACCACGGCTCGTCCGAATATCACACACACACTGGGGGCTAGTCACCAGCCCCCGCAGTCAAGCTCCTATGGCTAAGTGAAAGCACTAAAGCCGCATAGTCTGATTGCCTGGTTTTCCGTACATACGACCGCCTCCGGGCACCGAGACGTCGGCTAAGGGTTCGAGTATTACGAGAAAACACCCCATGCAGTATCTGCAAGGGGGCTGAAGCCGCCGACTGGTAACTTTCAGTTTAAAAACGGCCACACAGGAGTCAAAATTAACATAAGCAGGCACTATATTCACAGCCAACAACTTGCATAAGCATCAAACAAAAGTTTCAACTCCTTGGCTACAAGGAAACTAAATCTACTCATACATTACATCTTTCGAGCACTGGGCCTCTATTGCCCGAGCACCATCCATCACGACAGGAAAATATTGCTCGGGGCGCCTATGCTCCTTCCCAGGGGGCGGAGGTCCGGTGGCCATCTCGGCTGGCTTGATCTTCGGCCAGTGCACCATGGTCCTGCTGAAGGCCATCCGAGCTCCTTCGATGCACGCGGAGCGCTTCCAAGCATCAATTCGGGGCACGGCGTCGTACAGCCTCTGCATCAACCCAAAATAGCTGCTCGGCAGCGGCTCTGAAGGCCACAGCTTGACGCAGAGGTCCTTCATCGCGGGCTCCGCCATCCGATGCAGCTCCATCAGCTGCTTCATCTGGTTGTTAAGGAGGGGAGGGTGTTCGGGCGCTTGGAATTGCGCCCAAAACAGCCTTTATTCGGCCCGACCCTCCTGGGCGGCAAAGAACCTCGCCGCATCAGCCGCACTCCTCGGGAGGTCCACAAAGGCGCCTGCGGAACGCCACACCCGCGTGAGCAAAGCGAACCTGTTATCTCCAAAGACACTTTGCAGCAAATATGGCTTACCATCCGCAATAAGCTTCACTTGACGGAGTTCCTCCTGGTAGCCGCGCGCCTCTGTCCGCGCTTCCTTGGCCACCGACCCCAGTGAGGTTAGCTCGGCGGCCTACTCTTTATTCTTCTGCTCGAGAGCCTCACACTTTGTGACGGCATCCGCGAGCTCTTGTTGCACTTCCGCCACTCTGGCTTCGTGCTTCTGACTAACGGTTTTCACCGTTGTCAGTTCGGCAGCTGATTGTTCAGCTGCCGACCTCTGCTTCGCCGCTTCTAGCTGAGCCATCCTCAGCGCGGCCTTGAGGTTCTCGACCTCCGCGGCGGTAGCTGTAGTCATATCCACTGATTCCGTTTAGGCTACTTTAAACCTTACTTAACAAACATGTAACGACTCTAGTAAATACTGCAGTTCAGACTTACCTTATGCCTCGTCGAACCTCTTGTTCACTAGGCTGAGGTCGTCCTCGGAGCTTTTGAGCTTCCGATTCAGCTCGGGCAACTCCTTGGCGTTGACGGCTGCTGCCGAAGACGACGCCTGCGCATCCCTCTACGCACATTAGTATCTGAGATATTGATTTTTGATCCTCTGACCGGCTTTGATCAAGCCAGTCAGAGTCTCGGGGGCTACTGGGTAAGAGGCTATACATTTGCACAAAAGAAATTCTTTAAGGGAAAACATTACTTGGCTCACCTTGAAGCCTGTGAGAAGGCCATTGAAAGCCTCCTTCAGTCTGCTATCCACGGACCGAAGACTTTGAAACACCGCGCCCATAAGGGCACGGTGCTCTTCGGCGATAGAGGAGCTGTTTAGAGCATCCTCCATGTCATCCGGCCACCCAGACAATGCCCGCTCTGGAGCGGGCGGGGGTGGTGGGGGCACTTCGGTTTCTTCCCTCTCGAGGACCGGAGTGCCCGACTCCGGACGCCTTGACGACTCCGGAGCCGCTCTCGGAGAGAGCTCGGATTGACCGGGCTCCTCCTCTTCGTTAACCAGAGGGGCCCTCCCCTCCTGGTCTTCGACGACCGAGGTGTTTGCCTCGGCCATGATGACGTCGCCCCCTCCCCCTGTGTGCGGCACGGGAGGGGTCCTCCTCGGCAGGACCTCCTCGGCCTCTTCGAAGATTGGGGGAGGCGAGGCGCGCGATTCGGTCCCGCTCTCCGCCAGCGCGGCCGGTGGAGAGTCCCCCTCCGAGACTCGGTCGGTGGGGAGGTCGCACAGCGAGCTGCGATGTCAAAAGCAGAAAGCAATCAGTATTAAGCTTAGTTCGGCCGAAAACACTTGCGCGGATACTGGAAATGCGTACCTTTGGGCCTGCGGTTTGGCCCTGGGGATCCTCCGAGGAACCTCTTCGGAGGCCTCGGAGTCCTCGGCAGTAGCCGAGCTATTGTCGGACAGGGCCACCTTGGCCCTGCGTGCTCTCTTGAGGGAGGGGCAAAGCAGCTCCTCCTCGACGTCTTCGGACGTCGCCCTTTTTCTTGCTCGGGAGGAATTGTCTTCCTCCCCTTCTCCTCCCAGCTCCTTCTCCTCCTCTTGTGCGGAGGGAGCGTGGGTGTCCCCGGATCCAGTATCCGGGGGTCCTCGGGAGCGGAGGCCCTCTCTGGCCTCCCTCTTCTGGTCCTTCTTCTTCTCCTTCCTCTCCGGTGCCTCGTATGGCTCCACGGCCAACATGGCCGTCGGTAGGGGTGTCCTGGGCCCCTCTGGCAGTAGCACCGGACTGTCAATCCGCTCGGCCTTCTTCAGCCAGTTCTGTGGAGGGGAAGTAAAAAGGCTAAGTACCTTATCAAAGGGGAACAGTTCGGGCATAAGAACAAAAATTAATCATACCTCCCGTGGGGGATTTGCGGCGTCGAGTCCGATGTCTTCCTCCTCGGCCGGCCAGTCCTTCTGCAGCTTGAACAACGCCCTCCATAGCTGAGCGTGGGAGGTGCGAAAGAAGTTGCGCACGGTGGCCGGGTCTTCGGGCTTGTAGGCCCACATGGGGGAGGCCCTGTCCTGGCATGGGAGGATTCGGCGGCCGAGCATGATCTGGATCACATTGGGCAGCTCGACGCCCTACTCTATCATCTTGGCAATCCGGCTCTGCAGCTGCGCCACCTCCTTGTTCACCCCCCAGTCGAGGCCTTTCTTGGTCCATGAGACCAGCCTCGTAGGGGGTCCAGATCGGAAGGCCGGAATCGCCCCCCAATCCGCGCTCCTTGGCTCGGTGATGTAGAACCATTCCTTTTGCCAGACCTTGACGGTCTCGATAAAGGTGCCCTCTGGCCACTCCACTTGGGGGAGCTTGCTGACCATCGCGCCCCCACAGTCCGCCTGCTGTCCATCAACGATCTTCGGCTTGATATTGAAGATCTTCAGCCACAGGCCGAAGTGTGGCCGGATCCGAAGAAAGGCCTCGCAGATGATGATGAAGGCCGAGATGTGGAGGAAGGGGTTCGGCGCGAGGTCGTGGAAGTCAAGCCCATAGAAGAACATCAGGCCCCTGACGAAGGGGTGGAGGGGAAAGCCCAGACCTCGAATGAAGTGGGGCAGGAATACCACCCTCTTGCCCTGCCGCGGCGTGGGGACGACCTGGCCGGCCTGTGGGGCACGGTGGGCTACGTTGGCGGGGAGATAGCCCGCGTCCTTCAGCTCCAAGATGGCGCTCTCAGTGACGACGGACGCCTCCCAGTTGCCTTTAGACCCGGAGCCCGCCATTGCTGGATTGAAACTGGCGGCCGGAAAGGTTCTTGAATAGGAAAGTGGATCTGGGCGCTAGAGCTCAAAGAATGGGGAAGGCAATGGCAAAGGCAGAGATGGGAGCGTGCGAAGGAAATGGAGACCGTTCCCCTTTTATGGGCTGTAAAACCCACGGCCCCTTTTACTGCGCCGCAGTCCTCGCCATTTCCCCATGTAACCGTGCCACCATGCGCGCGTGGGGCGGGGCAGATTATTGATCATATCCCTTAAAATCAGGGCACGATCTCCATATCGATGGGATGTGCCAATGAAAAAAACAGCCTTGAACCGCGGATCGAGTTTTTCATAAAACAACTCGTGGTCGTGGTGCATTGTGACCCTTCAGTAAAAAGTTGTCATATGGGGGTACTGTTCGTACCGAGGTAACTAGCCTTCGAGACTAAGTTATCGATACCCCTTGGCGACCGAAGTGTATTTCGGGGCGTGTGCGGCCGGGCAACACTTAAAGACTCGACTCGGAGGAGATATAGGCTGATCATTGATATCACAGAAGGAAGGGAATTGGTCCATAAAGCCGATGGTGTTCGGCGTCTACCTCGGCTTCGAAGACTAGTTCGGGGGCTACTGAGGGTGTCCCGGACTAGGGGGTACTCGGGCTGCCGGCCTATCTCTCGTAGGCCGGGCTGGTGGGCCGCTCTCTACTCGTCGATGGAAGGCCGGATTGTGGGCGACCCCGTGTATCAGAAGGAAACCTCCGAAGACTTGGCGTCTCCTCCAAGGAATAATTGGCGTGACCGGCATGTTTATCCCCTGATGGTAACCGACCATATGTAACCCTAGGGCCCTCTGGTGTCTATATAAACCAGAGGGCTTAGTCCGTAGAGGATCATCATATCATCATTACCTAGGGTTTAGCCCATCCGATCTTGAGGTAGATCAACTCTGTAACCTTCATACAATCACATCAATACAATCCAACAGGACGTAGGGTATTACCTCTTCGAGAGGGCCCGAACCTGGGTAAATCGCCGTCTCTACGTTCTCTGTTACCCATTGATTCCTAGACCCACAGTTCGGATCCCCTACCCGAGATCTGCCGGTTTTGGTACCGACAGGAGGGTCGCGACGTGCAAGCGAGGAGGTGGCGGCGGAGCGGCCGTGCGCCTGCTCGTTCACCGACGGGTGGGCGGAGGAGGCCACCCGCTCCCCAACAGGCTCGGTGGCGGCGCGAGGGCGCCACCGAGGGGCACCTCGGGCGGCGGGCCCCGCGTGGACCCTGGCAGCGGCTCGGCGCGCAGCGCGTTCCCGGCAAGCGGCGGCGTCGTCCATGTCGATGCTGACGTCAAGGTTGAAGGCGCGAAGACGACAAGTCCCCCTACCTGGCGCGCCAAATGTCGGAGTCTAGGACATGCGTCCAAGAAACTTCTCCAAGAACTGAGGATTCGAACTCTGGGGGACTTTGCTTGGCAACCTACTACACGACGACAACTACGGCAGGATCACGACGGGCTCACTGGCTCTCACCGGACATGAAGGGGATGCACGAGCTACCCAGGTTCGGGCCACCGTGCGGTGTAATACCCTACTCCTGCGTGTGTTGGATTGCTCTGTGATGGAGAGCTTGTGGCTCGAGGTACACGAGATGTGGGGGAGAATGAATCGATCGATCCCCTTACATGGGGGCGACCCTGCCCCTTTTGTAGTGCCTTGGTCCTCTTCCCCGAAAATATGAGTGGGAAAGGGTGGCCACAGGGCGGCAATTCAAAGGGGGACAGGCGCACAGGCCTATCCTGACTAAAGGCGGTCTCCACCCGATAAAGTAGTCTTCCTGATGTGCTGGTGGGCTTGGCGATGACCTCCATCCTGGCGCGCTGAGCTGTCCTGGTCTTCTTTCAACAAAGCAGAAGGCATTGGGACTTGCTTTGGAGGGGGGCAGACGCCGCTGCTCCCTTGCACCAAAGAGGAAACTGGTCTTGGTCGCGTCCTGCCATCCTTATCCTGAAAGCAGGACGTCACCCACGTGATGGGCACATGCCGCGCGACTGGTGCTGCGCAGCCTCCTTCGTGGGGTGGCCCTCACGAGGCCTTCCCTCACGAGGCGGCCCCTCACGAGGCCTCCCCTCACGAGGCTACTTGCCACTTGCTGATTGCACCGTTCCGCCTGGCAATGAAGGGGCCTCGCGAGGCTGGCTCCTCGCGAGATGACTTGTCCCGGAGAGCCTAAGGCATAGACGTCCTTCGTGGGCCGCCCCAAGAGTTGCCTCCTGGGCCGCAGGCAGATGGTCCGTGGTACCCTGGTTCCCACTGGGCCGACAAACATATTGATCCAGTACCCAGTGCCAGTTCCTGTTTGTTGCATGTTTTTTGTTTCGCAGAAAATCCATATCAAACGAAGTCCAAACGCGATAAAAATTTACAGAGATTTATTTTGGAATATATGTGATTTTTGGGAAAAAGAATCAACGTGAAACGATGCCCGAGGAGACGACAAGCCTGGAGGGCGCGGCCCCCCTGGGCGCGCCTAGGGGGCTTGTGGCTCCCCTGTAGGTCGGTTGAGGGTGTCCTTCTGCCGTAAGGAAGCTAATATCCGGATAAAAATCCCCTCAAAATTTCAGCCAAATCGGAGTTATGGATCTCCGGGAATTTAAGAAACGGTTTTCGGCCAGAAAACAGGAACGCGAAACAGAAGAGAACAGAGAGAGAGAGATCCAATCTCGGAGGGGCTCCTGCCCTCCGGGGGCCATGGCGGCCATGGACCAGAGGGGGAACTCTCCTCCCATCTAGGGGGAGGCCAAGGAAGAAGAAGAAGGAGGGGGGCTCTCTCCCCCTCTCTCCCGATGGCGCTGGAACGCCGTCGGGGCAATCATCGTGACAGCGATCTACACCAACAACTTTGCCGCCATCAACACCAACTCTCTCCCCCTCTATGCAGCGGTGTAACACCTCTTCTTCCCGATGTAATCTCTACTTAAACATGTGCTTAATGCTATATATTATTATCCAATGATATGTGGCAATTCTATGATGTTTGAGTAGATTCGTTTTGTCCTATGGGTTGATTGAGGATCGTGATTGGTTTGAGTTGTATGTTTTATTTTGGTGCTGTCCTATGGTGTCCTCCGTGTCGCGCAAGCGTGAGGGATTACCGTTGTAGGGTTTGCAATACGTTCATAATTCTCTTATAGTGGGCGGCTAGAGTGACAGAAGCTTACACCCGAGTAAGGGGGTTGTTGCGTATGGGAGTAAAGGAGACTTGTTACTTAATGCCATGGTTGGGTTTTACCTTAATGATCTTTGGTAGTTGTGGATGCTTGCTAGAGTTCCAATCATAAGTGCATATGATCCAAGTATGGAAAGTATGTTAGCTCATGCCTCTCCCTCATATAAAATTGCAATAATGATTACCGGTCTAGTTATCGATTGCCTAGGGACAAATCCTTCTCTTGTGTTACAAAAGCTTTCTACTAAACAACTAACTTTTATTATCTTCCAAATTACTTGTAGTTTTATTCTCGCTAAGTACTCCTAGTTTTATTCTTGCGAAGTAGTTCTAGCATTACACCTACAAAGTACTTCTAGTTTCATACTTGTTCTAGGTAAAGCAAACGTTAAGTGTGCGTAGAGTTGTATCGGTGGTCGATAGAACTTGAAGGGAATATTAATTCTACCTTTAGCTCCTCGTTGGGTTCGACACTCTTATTTATCGAGAAAGGCTACAAACGATCCCCTATACTTGTGGGTTATCATTCTATAATACGGCAAGATCAAACTGACGATCTAGATAGCTTCGGGAAGTTCGCCGACGCAGCTATGCTTGCTGCAGCGCACCTGCACATGATCGAGCTGTCGTGGTTGTATATCTGCACCTTCAGGCCCAGGCCGGAGATCCGCACGACGATGAGGTCGTCGGGGACGATCCTGTGGCGCCGGCAGAAGTGCTGCCAGCCCCGGCCAAGCACCATATGGCCCTCGAACCTCTGGACTTGAACCTAGAACTCACACCTCTTGTTGGCCGACAGCCTGACGACGCGCGGGGGCTTGATCACGAGCCACTGCTTCATCACCTCCTGGAACTTAGGAGGGATGACGAGCATGGCGAGATCCTCCTCGTCCTTGATCTGGACGTAGAAACGCAGAGGCTCTCGGGACCCCTCCTCGTGGCCGGTCCTCAGAGATCGTCCCCTTGAACGCAGCTGGCTCATGAAGGCAGCCTTGCTAGGCAGGTCCACCCTCTTGAGCCAGCGGTTCGTGGGGATGAAGTCCACGGCGCCCTCGGCGCCAACCACTACTTGGGCCCCTTGACCGGCCCTGTCCCACTCCGTCTTCATCACCTTGTCAGGTAAGATGACAAGGGCTAGTAATAGGGCATTGGGCTCAAACACTGATCAGTGGCACTTGCCGAAGAGCAAGTGTCACTGATGAGTGGCACTTGCTCATGGGCAACAGCCACTGATCAGTGCAGTTTCCAAAACATGATCAGTGGCACTTGCCGAAGAGCAAGTGTCACTGATGAGTGGCATTTGCTCGTGGGCAACAGTCACTGATCAGTGAACATCATGGCCATGATCTAAAGCTAGCAGTGCAAGTTGTGACCATTTCCACATTTGACAGCATGCTACATTGGTACTGGTACCTAAACGAGGAAACACAATGGTCCTACAACGTGTATGAGCATGCAAATTTGTCATACCTACCATGAACGCCATGCACGTAATGAAATCAAGCAACAAACCATGCCTAAGCCAACACTAATGTAGCTTCAACATCAAACACAAACCCTACCTATGAACAGCATGAACATGTACAAATCTACCCTTCCTATGAACTACGATGTAACCACCTATGAATAAGAACCAATCTACCCTCCTACCAACAACATGAACGAGAACCAATCTACCCTCTTACGAACAGCATGAACATGAACAGTAGCAGATAAGAAGGATTCGATTGGATTGGATTCGATCAGATTCGAATCCAATCCAATCCAATCGATTCATTGTCATGCCTAAAGCAGAAAACCCTAATCTACATGTACGAGCAGAGAGGAAAATAGTAACTTACCGAAGGGGGTCGAGTTGGAGCGTACGCCGGCCGAGGAGAAAACCCCGGCGGGAAGGAGATGGCGGGCGAAGAGGAGGAGGAGCTGGCAATGCCGACAGCCGTCGGCATTGCCCCGGTGCTCGTGGCCACGCGGGAGGTCGAGGAAGCGGGCGTCATCGTCCATGGCCCTGACGCGCTGCCCGGAGAAAACCCTCGGATGGGGGTAAAAAAAAAACCCCACCCACAGGGGTTCCGAGCAGCGGCGCGGTCGCCGCCCCCTCGGGCGCCACCATCGAACCCAAGACCATGAGGTCCGGATACGGCGGCGGAGCCGGAGCGGCCGACACCGCATTGGCCGGACGAGGTGGCCTGGTGCAGATGGGCGACGGCGCACGGAGGGCCGTCCTCAGGTCAACGCCGGAGTTCGCCAGGCCAGCAATCTACCTCTCGTGGATGCGGTTGCCGCTGGCCTCGATGGGGGTGAGGGGACGGCGCGGCGGCAGGAGAGACATCGGAGGAGAGAAGAGCAACGGGCGGTGAGGAAAGTGGGGGTGAGTGGTGTGAATGCAGCGTGGGTGGTGACACGAGAGAGGGGAGTTATTGAGACGTCTCGTCCGTCTCCCGCGCTCCCCGAGGCGTGCAGGCAAGAGCCACGCATGGCCGCGCTGAGCCTGACTGCCGAGAAACTGCCGATTCGGCAATAGCTCGCGGGCCTGGCCCGGGACTGCTTTAAATTTCGTACGGCCCGAGATTTAGATGAGACAATCAAACAGCCCGTTTTCGTCCCGCGCGGCCCTAGTTGGGCCGGCAACCAAACACGCCCTATAACAACCACCCCTCGCCGCCCAAGATCTTAAGGGCCAGTTCTTTTGTAGCTTATCGGCAGCTGTGGAAATAAGCTGCCCCCTCCCCAGCTTATTCTAGAAGCCCAACATAAAGTTTTATTTTAGAAGCCTACTAATTAAGGGTTAATTAGTAGGCTTCTAAAATAAAACTTTATGTTGGGCTTATTTCCACAGCTGCCCATGAGCTACAAAAGAACTGGCCCTAAGGTCTACCTCTGCCCCTCCCCTGCTGCTCGGTCAACTCGCCGCCGCTAGAGGTAGCACGACGTAGCCGCCGTGAGAGGTAGCACCTCCACCCTTATTTCCCCTCCCCGTCCGCCCTCCTCATCCCCTCCTTCACCTCCTTCTCCCTCCTCCCTTCCTTCCCATAGCCCCCTCCCCCCATCCTTCCTGCCTCGTCCGTCCTGTTGTGACGAACCCTAGCTTGTGAATTGTTATCTTGTACAGAGAGCTTTTTATGGTTACTTAGATTATGAGTATTTTGTTTTGTGAACTGCTTTATCTTCTGTACAGAGCCTAATTCGTTGCATAATTTTCTTCATATCTCAAATGCATGAAGGTTGCCATTGCTATTAATTTGCATTCCTCTATTCCCTTCTGATTATGTTGTTTAGGTGGTAAGAACGAGCACAGTAGATGTTTCTTTTTCATATGTTGTAGCTATTGTGCTCAGATCTAATTTTGTTGATTGCTTGTCATGCTGAAAAAATTGTGTGTGATAAGTTTTATTTGTTTTTATTTTTTATATGGATGAATTGGCAAGAAAATGAACAAATAAATTATGGAGATGCTATAACAACTCGCCTCCTTCTTGGACCCACCCGTCAGACCGGACGAACCAATCGTGTGCATATTCCTTTGGCCGGGGCGTCAGTCGAGGGCACACACACTCCGCAAGTGCCACCCCGAACCGAATCTCCTCCACTGAACCGCAAGCAGCGACAGCGCTGGCGACTGAGGGGAGGAGGGGCTGCGGACAGCGGGGTCGAGCGATGGCAGGTGAGCCCCGCGCCTGCTGCGCCCAATGGTGTCCTTCCACGTGTCTCCCCACCTAACTGGAGGAGCCGTCTGCCCTTGTAGTTGTCCGGCGGCAGGCGGTGGCGCGGCTGGAAAGAGTGCATGGCTGGCGGCTGACGGGAGCAAGAGGTGGGGGGAGAAGTTCTTTCTGCTATACACGCCCTTCTGGCTCACGCTCTGCCTCGGCGTCGTCGTCCCCTTCAAGCTCTACGAGGTACTAGTACTAGCCGCCGTCACCTGTTGGTGGATCTATCTCATCTTGGGAGCATTTTGGTGGATCCTAAAAGGAATATGGGATCCTAAGAGAAAGATTTGATCTTGGTAATTTGTTTTGTGGCGATTGGATTTACATTTTTCTTTCTCTTAAGCATTCTTGTATTTTTTGTTGCAATGTGCAGAGTTTCACGGAGCTAGAATATTTGGTTGTTGGATTGGTGTCAACCGTGCCTGCTTTTGTCATCCCTCTGCTCTTCGTAGGAAAGGTATTTTGGCACGCTCCTCCTACTCTCTCGTCAAATCAACATCGGAAGATCTGTTCGATGTGATATTCAGTCTTCAGAGGGTGCCCATGACTACTCTTCGTAGCAAAAAGGGCAGTATTTGCACAGCAGCATTACTGTTTCACCAAATTCATGTGTCTGCCGTTAAGTCAGAATCAAGAAACATTATATGCATAAACGTAGACATTAACATTTCGTTGCAATTAAGATGACAACCAGAGTTGAGAAAACATTTTATGTTGAGAATCTACTTGCATTTTGGTGTTTTGGATCAGCGGGCAATTCATGTTTCCAAGCATAGCAGCAGTTTCTCTGGCCTACACTAAGGAATCCATCAGTGCTGCAGTAAATGAAAAATTAATAACGAGAGTAAGGGCAAGTATGCAAATATTAAATGCTGAGCGAACACATGACAAAAACTATAAAAGTGGGGAAAGAAATGGAAGAGCAGGGATGGGAGGAGAGGGTTGCCTCAGCAACTCAGCTTTTCCATAAGGATGGGCACCTCTCTCTTGCAGCTCTCTTATTTGAGCTTCAGTTTTGCATTGCATCTTTTCCCTTTTCATTTGATTTCCTATTTTCGATCCTAAACTATATCTTCTTTAATTTGGCCCATAAAGGATAAAATTTCGAGCTTATTATGTTACTCTTGTATACTGGTGTCATATATTTGAAAGTTAACTTCATTTTTTTTCCATTTCAGGCAGATAGTATTAGAAGTTTAAAAGATCGTTACTGGGTCAAGGTATGTATTTTCAGTGTGGATATTTTGTAAGCCAATTTGAGTTCCAGAAATGGACACGGTCCTGGAAAATCCCACAGTTGTATGTAATATGATTCTAATATATGGATCTGATTCAGGATTATATTTTTCACTACAATTATACCTTACTCAGATCTAACTTTGACCCACAGAAATTTAGAAGTGGTTTTATAACAGTTGATGTATCAAATGTTTACCATATTTTTGTCAAGTGACACTCATGAAAGCTTTTGTACGCACATGAAAGCTTTCGTAATATAAACTCAGCAAACTACCATGTCTGAACAAACACTAGTGATATATTCTTCAGTTACGACAGTACTTACTTTGTTGCTAAACTACTAATACAGGTATAATGAGTAGTACTTCTCATTGTCTATGGACTTAGTTTTATTTGGTAATGCATTTTCTCGTATTATCTCTTTGGAACTGTTTGCTAAATCTACGATACATCTTTCAATTGCAGGCTAATGTTTGGATTATAATTTTCAGTTATGTCGGTAACTACTTTTTGACACATTACTTTTTCACAGTTCTTGGCGCATCCTATACTTTTCCTTCATGGAGGATGAATAATGTAAGATCTTCACACAAGGGATGGATGGGTGGAGAAATTTCACCGAGTGCTACACATGTCCTTTTTACTTACTAAACTTATAAAATCTTTTTGCGGAATACTAAACTTATAAAGTCAATCAATGGCTCAATGCTAAGGAAACTAGGAAATTGTCTCATTTCATTGCTTTGTTCCCACTTCATATATTCCCTTCCATCAATTCTCTTCTGCAAATTAGGGGTTAATAGCAGGGTTGATGTTTCTGCATATTAGTTGAGTACCATACGTTGACGGTATCATTCATCAATTCAGATTTTATATTTAATTTTTAATTTTAATTTAAAACTTAGTTTGGTTGCTACATAGTTTCCGTCACGTTATGTACATTATTGATACACATCTGTTGCAACTCTTCTGTTGCAATTCTGTTTGTAGTTCATCTGTGGGATAGTAACTAGTTATTCAAATGTGCTACACTAATTCTACTTATTTGTTTGCAATGCTTAATGATTTTTTTCTTCATGTTTCAGGTACCCCATACAACATTTCTCCTAACTCATGCCTGCTTCTTGTTTTATCACATGGCATCGAATATGTCACTTCGTAGATTACGTCACTCTACAGCTCACCTGCCACAGTCTATTCGGTGGTTGTTTGAAGCCGCATGGATTTTAGCACTCTCATACTTCATTGCATACTTGGAGACCCTAGCCATTGCAAATGTATGTTCCCGCATATATTTCTTCATGCATAGGGTGCTATGAATACTATGAGATTTTTTCTCCCCAATCTACTAATATTTAACTTTCATTTGCTTGCTTACAGTGGCAATTATCAATATTTTGTGCCTTAATTCTAGAGTACAAACTATATTTGATTGAATCCAATCTGTTATTACTTTTTGTATGTGTATCTCATGTGGCTCAATTGCATAGAACCCATCTATTCTAACGATGTATCCTGCTGGACTAGGTAGATACCAGAGAACATGCAGCCAGTGCCTTTTTTGAATCTCTAGTTATGGGCAATTGTGGATAAGAACTTCTAGGCAATCCTTGGTATCTCTTAATTTTGTTGCTAACTACTACTCTGTCTGATCCATAATAAGTGTTGCAGTTTTGAACTAAGGTCGACACTTATTTTGGATCGGGGGGAGTAGGCTATATCAAGTTTGTATTGCCCATTAACATATAAATCAGTAGTAGCTTGTACAATGCTTTCGACACACGTTCTACTGTTCACTGTGCGGGCATTGTGAGCCTGCAATCAATTCTCTGGTGCACTCGGAAGAATAAAATAACAATTAGGTAAACACAATCAAATATTTGTACTTACATACAAAACAGATGGCATATGTAAATAAATTTTAAAACAGCGCCTGGTTATTGTCACTTAACATTTTGAGGAAATTACTGCTTCATATTTTGGTTGCTTGACGTGGAGAAATCCTTAGTTCCTAATGTAAATTGTATCATCTACTCCGTATTTGACTAATATTCATTTACCTTATGTCTCAAGAATTTAACGCTGTAGTGTTTACATTTTTGGTGTAAGCAGAGGTTTTTCTGTCAGTCTTGTTTATTTTCCATGCATCAGAATTTCGTAAGGTACTTGGGAAAAATAAAAAAGCAAAACATTCAACCCCCATGCTGCAACTATTTTGTGGCATCACATAACACTATTATGAAGTTATGTTATACACAGCCACAGTATGTCATTATTTTGTGATGTACATACAATTGATGTTGTTTTCACTTTTCAGTGATGCTATCCAGAAAGCTAAATGTTTCTTTGCTTATACTAAAATCTTTCCGCTTCTGCATCCTTTTTTTAATTTGTGAATGAAGTCTTCCCTTTTTGCTCCCCAAGATACTACATTCCTGATGTTGAAATTGACCTTGCAGTTTCCATATTACGAATTCGTCGATCGGGACATAATGTACAAAGTTGGATCATTGTTTTATGCAATATACTTCCTCGTCAGCTTTCCGATGTTCTCAAGGTAAAAATTTATCTGATAGACGTGTACAACTGGTTTCATTGATAATGTCAACTTTGCTCTATTTCATATTGTTGATCTATCAGCTATGCATAGGGAGAATATTCTCCTTCGCTCCTCTATCTGCTATGACTTTATCTATCAAGCTCATTGTTAAACAGCAATATCTGGTTCTGAACTCGGTCAATGCTTGCGAAAACATTTACTTTCGCTCACATCACCGCTTGGTTATGACACGTCCAATCAACGGGCGCCGCTTATGCATCAGAATTTATTTACCAAGCCCGCATGCGTGACACGCCTAAGCATCAGGCTCTACCCAGCCAGATTCGCTGGTAAACTTTAAACCGCACTGACCGTGCAGTCAAATCGAGTTCAATGCGTTCCACGCTTAGTCCCTAGCCGCCATCGGCGAGGGAAACTGCTCCAAGCAAGCCATTGGCCTGCTTCAACAATCGTTGAGATTCCAATCGATTCATTCAGTCAGTGGAACCGCCGCACGGCAGTTGCCAACACCACTACCTCTTCTCCTCCCCTGCACTTCCTCTCTCACAATGCCACACCATGCCACACCAGAACCGCACTGCTATCCCTTCCACTCCCACTCTCTCTCTATCCCTAAGCCATGGCTGCGCTGGAGCCCCACGGTGAACGCCTGCAAGGCTTGCCGGCGATGCAGGACGACACTCTCAGGGATACGATGGCGCGCGCCGACCTGCTGGACCGCATTCGAGTTGCTGGAACCCACGTCAGCCTTCACCGGGTCGTGCGTCGAGTTGATATGGAGGTGGCCAACGTGCTGTACATGCCCGCCGTCCTCGAGGACGATGTTTCCTGGGAGGTCGGCCCTGTGAAGCCTGGACACATGCGCCTGCTGACGCCGCTGGACTCGCCGACCATGACGACGAGGATCTTGTATGAACCTCCTCCTAACAAGGCTTGGTTCCCCCATGTTTGCGCCCACCCAGTAATCGCTCTCTCCCGTACCATCATCTTTTAGGATGCATCCGCAAGCAACTAGTTCATTCACTTGTTTCCACTGCGTACAATGTAGTACTATGTGGGAGTGAACGGCGATTGGATGGCCTTCGTCGATCTAGGAGGCGACATGCACCTGCACAATGTGTACAGTGGTCACAACGTACACCTTTCGTTGGTTTCTGCCCAAAGATTCGACCCAGTGCGCATTTCTGGGAGGTTAGATTTCAGGTACAACCATGTCAGGGCGAACCTACTCAAGGTTGCCATCGCCCATCCGCCAACAAGAAGATTCGGCTACACAGATTACATCATCATTGCAGTCTTCGACAAGGCAATTGCCGTGAACACAGGTTGTGGTGCGGATCGGTGGCAAATAATGTCTCCGGCTGCTTTGGCACCGCACTACTAAGAGAATGCGGCCTACATGGCTGGCCGAATTTGCATGGTCACCACAGGCGGTACTTGCTTTGTGTGGGATTCGTCAACCTACGGTACTTCAATGAAAATCAGAGCATCTCAATTAACTAGCTTTCTGTCATTTCTGTTGCACGATTGCTATGACTGACACGCTACTGATGCTAATTTTGTTTTGTTTGAACGCTGGCTCCAACAAGGTTAATACAGGCCCCGCTCATGCACGAGCAAGAGCCCAAATTCTGGAACCTGGTGCCAGACACGAATGATCACCGAAACAGCATGTATCTTGTGCGCTCGGGAGGCATGGTGACAGGGCAGGAGCAGGGGGCTCGTCCATGAAGATCAAATCGTGCGCCCGTACCCAACGCTCAATTGCCAGGTGCTCCGCTTCGACGGACTGGATGGCCATCTTCAAGGTGCACAGTGGCATCCCGGCGTTGACCTGGGTACGCGCTCTCTGTTTGTAGGACAAAATTATCCCTTGATGATGGAGATACCACCTTCTGATCAAGATGGCAACGGGCTACCGTTCCTAAAGCAAAGATGCGTTTTCACAGCTCAACGACGCACTTCTTTCTGGAATGGTGTCCTCTCTAATCTCTGTCGGTATAACCTTGACGATAGTCCGAGGTTGGGCGTCTTCCTTAAGAACGCAGCGCCGAAAAGATTTGACCACCCAGTGTGGCTCGTGCCATCTTTGCGTAACGCGGCATACTGGCATGAGCATCGGGGGGAGTGAAACAGGGGCTACCGTGGCCGCATGGACAATTTGGCTTGCCCTATAGTTATAACATATGTAATCCTTGTACTTTTCCTTCAGATCGTGTTAGTTTCTAATGTGTGTGAACAACTAGTTAACATTCCTCGGTACAGGGAATGTGTTTTAGTTCCCTATATGTTAGTTTCTAATTAAGGTGAACAACTAGTTGACATTTCTCGGTATGGGGAATGTGTTTTAGTACACTGACGATATAGGGCACTAAAACACATTCCCCGTACCGAGGAATGTCAACTAGTTGTTCACACACATTAAAAACTAACACGGTTTGAAGGAAAAGTATAAAGATTACATATATTAACTATAGGGCAAGCCAAATTGTCAATGCGGCCACGGTAGCCTCTGCTTCACTCCCACTAATGATCATGCAAGTCCGCCGCGTTACGCAGAGACGGCACGAGCCACACTGGGTGGTCAAATCTTTTCGACGCTGCGTTCTTAAGGAAGACGCCCAACCTCGGATTATCGTCAAGGTTGTACCGACAGAGATTAGAGAGGACACCATTCCAGCAAGAAGTGTGCCGTCGAGCTGTGAAAACGCATCTTTGCTTCAGGAACGGTAGCCCGTTGCCATCTTGATCAGAAGGTGGTATCTCCATCATCAAGGGATAACTTTGTCCTACAAACAGAGAGCGCGTACACAGGTCAACGCCGGGCTGCCACTGTGCGTCTTGAAGATGGCCATCTAGTCCGTCGAAGCGGAGCACCTGGCAATTGAGCGTTGGGTACGGGCGCACGATTCGATCTTCATGGACAAGCCCCCTGCTCCTGCCCTGTCACCATGCTGCCCGAGCGCACAAGATACATGCTGTTTCGGTGATCATTCGTGTCTGGCACCAGGTTCCAGAATTTGGGCTATTGCTCGTGCATGAGCGGGGCCCATATGAACCTTGGTGGAGCCAGCGTTCAAACGAAACAAAATTAGCATCAGTAGTGTGTCAGTCATAGCAACCGTGCAACAGAAATGACAGAAAGCTAGTTAATTGAGATGCTCTGATTTTCATTGAAGTACCGTAGGTTGACGGATCCCACACAAAGCAAGTATCGCCTTGTGGTGACCGTGCAAATTCGGCCAGCAACGTAGGCCGCATCCTCATAGTAGTGCGGTGCCAAAGCAGCCAGAGACATTATTTGCCACCGATCCGCACCACAACCTGTGTTTACGGTGATTGCCTTGTCGAAGACCGCAATGACGATGTAATCTGTGTAGCCGAATCTTCTTGTTGGCGGATGAGCGATGGCAACCTTGAGTAGGTTCGCCCTGACATGGTTGTACTTGAAATCTAACCTCCCGGAAATGCGCACTGGGTCGAATCTTTGGGCAGAAACCGACGGAAGGTGTACGTTGTGACCACTGTACACATTGTGCAGGTGCATGTCGCCTCCTAGATCGACGAAGGCCATCCAATCGCCGTTCACTCCCACACATTGTACGCAGTGGAAACAAGTGAATGAACTAGCATCCTAAAAGATGATGGTACAGGAGAGAACGATTGCTGGGTGGGCGCAAACCTGGGGAACCAAGCCTTGTTAGGAGGAGGTTCATACAAGATCCTCCTCGTCATGGTCGGCGAGTCCAGCGGCGTCAGCAGGCGCATGTGTCCAGGCATCACAGGGCCGACCTCCTAGGAAACGTCGTCCTTGAGGACGGCGGGCATGTCCAGCACGTTGGCCACCTCCATATCAACTCGATGCACGGCCCGGTGAAGGCTGACGTGGGTTCCAGCAAGTCGACGCGCGCCATCGTATCCCTGAGGGTGTCGTCCTGCATCGCCGGCAAGCCTTGCAGGGGTTCACTATGGGGCTCCGGCGCAGCCATGGCTTAGGGACAGAGAAAGCGGGAGTGGAAGGGATAGCAGTGCGGTTCTGGTGTGGCATTGTGAGAGAGGAAGTGCGGGGAGGAGAAGTAGTGGTGTTGGCAACTGCCGTGCGGCGGTTCCACTGACTAAATGAATCAATTGGAATCTCAGAGGTTGCTGAAGCGTGCCAATGGCTTGCTTGGAGCAGTTTCCCTCACCGATGGCGCCTAGGGACTGAGCGTGAAACGCAATGAACTTGATTGGACTGCACGGTCAGTGCGGTGCGGTTTAAAGTTTACCAGCGTGTCGTCACGCATGAACTGGTTGGGTAGAGCCTGGTGCTTAGGCGTGTCACGCATGCGGGCTTGGTAAATAAATTCTGATGCATAAGTGGCGCCAGTTGATTGGATGCGCGCACTCCCTATCAACTGGCTACCCCAAATAATAAGTATAGTTCTAAATTCCAACAACTTACTTTCGCTCACATCATCGCAGCTGGGTGGATAGGCCTCTCACTGTTTTTCTCTTTACCTAGTTGTCAATCTCATAATCCATGTTCAACTCTGTGCAACTCTTATTTGGCATTCAGGATCGACGAAAAAGCAGAGAAGTGGCCCCTTTCCAGGGTAACCGTCGACGCTCTGGGCGCAGCGATGCTCGTCACGATAATACTTGATTTATGGCGCATATTTCTGGGGCCAATCGTGCCCATCCCCGAATCAAGACGGTGCGGCCAGCCGGGGCTAGCATGGTTCCATGTGCACAATGAAAGCGTCTAGTCCAGGAATGATGTGGATTCTTCTGTTCCCACGTGTACCGTTGACCCTCCGCCAGTGCCGGTGTTCTTCAAGAATCAAGAATGTTCGCCTCTCCATTGGAGGGATGAAAATTGCACCGTCAAGGCGTGGTTCTTGCTGATTAATGGATCGATTTCTTGTCTGCATGTTGTATTTGCTTCGTGCGAAATAGCGAACTGGTAATTTGTAAGTTCAGCCTGATCTTAGAAACCATCTTGAATAAGGTGGAGGCAATGAAGATTTGATGTCAACCAGAAAGGGATTCTTCTTCTTTTTTTCTTTGAGAAAACCAGAAAATGGTTCTTGACACACCACGGTCTGAGTGCGGCTCGACGGTACCCTTCGGGGTGTTTGGGGCATGCATGTCTAATGTTAACTCTGACGCATTAGATCCGCGTGTGTTGTAATGAACAAAAACGATGCCTAACGCACCGACGCAAACCCAAATCATATCTGCTCGGTGTTCGTCTGAACGTATTTTCGGCCCAAATTTGCGTCAGGTTTGCGTCCACACGGACACGAGCGGACGTGCCGCGTGTCCTCTCGATGTTTGCCTCGGGCCCGCCTGTTGGTCGGCCAACCATCGTCGTTGGCCCTATTAAATGCCACGCGCGTCTTTTTGAATGACAAGTGTGTGGTGGGGGGCCGGACTCATCCACTTCAAGTGTGTGTGTGTGGGGGGGGGCTTCATCCACTTCTCGCCACACAAGTCCGCATCTAGAGCTTGCTCCCCCGACATCCGACACGAACCCTAGCCCGCCGCGGTCGCCATGGGCTTCTTCGGCCACAACAAGCGTGGCAAGCATGACCACGAGGCCGGCTCGTCACGCTTATCTACACCCGATGAACAGTTAATTCATAAAAAAGAGTAAAAAGTAAAAAAAAAATCTGATTTTCATTGGCATCAAAGATGATCGAGTGCGCAAGGAGCATGCAGATTTTCGTGATGTTTGGACATTTGAGGAGCTCTAGGCGAAACAGACAAACTAAGCAGTGTAATTTTTCAAAGTTTCTTTCATACCCAATTTTCTTTTTTTTTCGCCATGACCTCCTCGAATGTCTAGATGTCATGAATTTCTGCACATATCACACATTCAAGCATCTTGGATGCCAAAAAAATGTTTGTTTTGATTTTTTTTTGGTATTTTAAATGATTTTACTGTTCACACGCCAGGTGCATCCGCTATATATGGCTCATTGCATTTGTGTATAACAAGGAGTCATCCCATTCACCCCTCATTGCGTCAGATTGACGGACAAACGTTGGTTTATATAATTTTTTCGTTTGGCTCTTCTGCTTTTTCTTCTTCTTGGTTTCTTTCAGTTTTTTTTTCTTTCATTGTATTTTCCTTTTCTTTTTTATTTCTTTTTTTATGTGTATAGGTGATCATTTCTTGAAAAATTTATAAATTTAAAAGCGCCATGTAATTTTATAAAGTATTCACATATTTACAAAATGTTCATGTAATTTTAAAAAGCGTTCAGGTATATTTTTTTATAATATTTGTGAAAATAAATAAGCATTTATTTAAAAAATTCGTCATGTAATTTTGAAAAGTTGTTATGCCTTTTAAAAGAAGATTCATGCAAATTTTGAAAATTCATGTATTTTACTAAAATTATGTGTATTTTTTTTAAAATCATGTAATTTAGAGAGGTTTGTGTTATTTTAAAAAGAATCAATGCCTTTTACAAAAATAATTTTAAAAGTTATTCCTGTACTTTTCAAAATGTTTGTATATTTTTTTAAATGATCATGTATTTACAAAGAAATATTGAACACAAAAACATTCAAATTTTTAAAATGGAAAAATAAAAGGAAAAAACTGAAAGAAAATCCAGAAAACACAAAAAAGAACCTAGCCTAAATGTTAAATCAGATAAAAACGGAACGAAGATCTTCTGCGTGATGGCCATGAACAAGGGATGGGCCTTCCTTGCAGCTTCATAGGCTCCCAAAGGGGGGGGGGGGGTACGGAACGAAAACCTTCTGCGCGAGAGCTATTTCTCGCTTTAAGCGAGACGATAGCTTGCTCTCGCTGAAGGAATTTTGCTCTCGCGTACGAATCAGACAGTTTTCTTCGGTTTTCTGTTTTCTTTCTTTTTGCATCCGTTTTTTTTCACTTTTTTACACGGTTCTTGTCGGTTTTCTTTGCTTCTTCATGCTTTTCTTTGTTTTCCATCGATTTTCTTCCCTTATTTCTTGTTTTCACAAGGTTTTTCTTTCTTTCTTCTTTTCTTTAGTTTTTTAATTTCTTAATCATTTTTCTTTGGTTTTTCTTGTTCTATGTTTCTTTTTCTTTTTCTGCACTGGTTTTCTCCGGTTTTTCTTATTTTCTTTTCTATTATTCTTGGTTTCTCTTCATTTCCTCATGGATTTTTACGGTTTTCTTCGGGTTCCCGTTGTTATTCGTTTCTGAGGTGATTCTTTTGTTTATTTCTTCAGTTTCTTCAGTTTTCAACGTTTTTCTTTGGTTTCTTTCTTGTTTTTCATCAGATTTTTTTTGTTTTCTCTCGGCTTTTTCTGGTTTTGTACCCTTTATTTATATATTTAATACATTTTTCTTATGAAAGTTTGAATACATAGTCAACATTTTTTCTATACACATTTAACATTTTCCAAGTGCTTGGTTAACATTTTTCAAATACAAGGTCAACATTTTTTAATACATGGTCAACATTTTTTCTATACACATTTATCATTTTTCAATGAATTATTTGATGGGGAACGAAGCATGAAAATCAAAAAAATTCCTACGAACACCCAAGATCTATCTAGGAGAAGCATAGCAACGAGAGAGGAGAGTGTGTCTACGTACCCTCGTAGACCGAAAGCGGAAGCGTATATAACGCGGTTGATGTAGTCGTACTCTTCGCGATCCGATCACGATCCAGCCGATCTAGTGCCGAACGGACGGCATCTCCGAGTTTAGCACACGTGCGGCTCGATGACGTCTCCTCCTCCTTGATCCAGCAAGAGAAGGCGGAGAAGTAGATGGGATCAAAACAAGCACGACGGCGTGGTGGTGATGGTGGTGGTGGAGCTAGTTTAGCAGGGCTTCGCCAAGCGCTACTAGAACGAGGACGGAGGAGCTACGGGTTAACGGGAGAGAGAGGGGCGCCCAGGGGCTGGTGTGTTGTTTGGGGCGCCCCCTCCTCTATATATATAGGTGGAGGGGCATGGGGAACAGCCCCTCCAAGCCCTAGGGCGCAGCCGGGGGGGGGGGGGGGGGGGAGGACTTGGACTCCAAGTCCAATCCTATTCCTACTAGGACTCCCCCCTTTTTTTCCCTTCCCTAGCTACATGGGCTTTTGAGGACTTGGTGCGCCTAGCCCAATAAGGCCAGGGCGCCTCTCCTCAGCCCATGCTAGCCCTTGAGACGTGGTGGACCCACTTGTGGACTTCCGGACCCCTTCGGAATCCTCCGGAACCTTCTGGAAGCTTCCCGGTACAATACCGAAAAAACTGCACCTTTTTCCGGAACCCAAAATATGACTTCCCATATATAAATCTTTACCTCTCGACCATTTCGAGGCTCCTCATGACGTCCGGGATCTCATCCGGGACTCCGAACAACATTCGGTTACCAATCATCAAATATCCCAATACTACTCTAGCGTCAACGAACGTTAAGCGTGCGACCCTGCGGGTTCGGGAATCATGTAGTCATGACCGAGACACCTCTCCGGTCAATAACCAATAGCGGGACCTGAATGCCCATATTGATTCCTACATATTCCACGAAGATCTTTTATCGGTTGAACCACGATGTCAAGGATTTGGTTAATCCCATATGCAATTCCCTTTGTCCGGCGATATGTTGCTTACCCGAGATTCGATCGTCGGTATCTCCATACCTAGTTCAATCTCGTTACCGGCAAGTCTCTTTACTCGTTCCGTAATACAAGATCCCGTGACTAACCCATTAGCCACATTGCTTGCAAGCTCTTTACGATGTTGTATTACCGAGAGGGCCCAGAGATATCTCTCTGTCATACGGAGTGACAAATCCCAGTCTCGATTCGTGCCAACCCAACAAACACCTTTGGAGATACCTATAGAGCACCTTTTTGATCACCCAGTTACGAAGTGACGTTTGGATACACACTAAGTATTCCTCCGGTGTCAGGGAGTTGCACGATCTCATGGTCTAAGGAACATATACTTGACATGAAGAAAGCTGTAGCAAATAAACTAAACGATCTGGTGCTAAGCTTACGGTTGGGTCTTGTCCATCACATCATTCTCCTAATGATGTGATCCCGTTATCAAATGACAACTCATGTCTATGGTTAGGAAACCTTAACCATCTTTGATCAACGAGCTAGTCTAGTAGAGGCTCACTAGGGACACGGTATTTGTTTATGTATCCACACATGTATTTAAGTTTCCGGTCAATACAATTCTAGCATGAATAATAAACCTTTATTATGAACAAGGAAATATGATAATAACCATTTTATTATTGCCTCTAGGGCATATTTCCAACAGTCTCCCACTTGCACTAGAGTCAATAATCTAGTTTCATTGTAATGAATCTAACACCCATGGAGTCCTGGTGTTGATCATGTTTTGCCCGTGGAAGAGGTTTAGTCAACGGGTCTGCTATATTCAGATCCGTATGTACTTTGCAAAGTTCTATGTCTCCATAATTACTAACGGAGTTGAAACGGCGCTTGATGTGCTTGGTTCTCTTGTGAAACCTGGGCTCCTTGGCAATGGTAATAGCTCCAGTGTTGTCACAAAAGATAGTCATTGGATCCGATGCACTAAGTATTACACCTAGATCGGATATGAACTCCTTCATCCAGACTCCTTCTTGCGCTGCTTCCGAAGCAGCTATATACTCCGCTTCACATGTAGATCCCGCCACGACGCTTTGCTTGGAACTACACCAACTGACCGCTCCACCATTTAATATAAATACGTATCCGGTTTGAGACTTAGAGTCATCCGGATCTGTGTCGAAGCTAGCATCGACATAACCCTTTACGACGAGCTCTTCGTCACCTCCATAAACGAGAAACATGTCCTTAGTCCTTTTCAGGTACTTCAGGATATTCTTGACCGCTGTCCAATGATCTACTCCTGGATCACTTTGGTACCTCCCTGCCAGACTAATGGCAAGGCACACATCAGGTCTGGTACACAGCATGGCATACATTATAGAGCCTATGGCTAAAGCATAGGGAATGACTTTCATCCTTTCTCTTTCTTCTGCCGTGGTCGGGCTTTGAGTCTTACTCAACTTCACACCTTGCAATACAGGCAAGAACCCTTTCTTTGACTGATCCATTTTGAACTTCTTCAAAACTTTGTCAAGGTATGTGCTTTGTGAAAGTCCTATTAGGCGTCTTGATCTATCTCTATAGATTTTGATGCCCAATATATAAGCAGCTTCACCGAGGTCTTTCATTGAAAAACTCTTATTCAAATATCCTTTTATGCTTTCCAGAAATTCTATATCATTTCCAATCAACAATATGTCATCCACATATAATATTAGAAATGCTACAGAGCTCCCACTCACTTTCTTGTAAATACAAGCTTCTCCGTAAGTTTGTATAAAACCAAAAGCTTTGATCACCTCATCAAAGCGTATATTCCAACTCCGAGATGCTTGCACCAGTCCATAGATGGATCGCTGGAGCTTGCATACTTTGTTAGCATCCTTAGGATCGACAAAACCTTCTGGTTGCATCATATACAATTCTTCCTTAAGAAACCCGTTAAGGAATGCCGTTTTGATGTCCATTTGCCAGATCTCATAATCATAAAATGCGGCAATAGCTAACATAATTCTAACAGACTTAAGCATCGCTACGGGTGAGAAAGTCTCATCGTAGTCAACCCCTTGAACTTGTTGGAAACCCTTTGTGACAAGTCGAGCTTTATAGACGATGACATTACCATCAACGTCTATCTTCTTCTTAAAGATCCTTTTATTCTCAATGGCTTGCCGATCATCAGGCAAGTCCACCAAAGTCCATACTTTGTTCTCATACATGGATCCTATCTCGGATTTCATGGCCTGAAGCCATTTGTCGGAATCTGGGCTCATCATAGCTTCTTCATAGTTCGTATGTTCGCCGTTGTCTAACAACATGACTTCCAGGACAGGATTACCGTACCATTCTGGTGCGGAACGTACCCTGGTCGACCTACGAAGTTCAGTAGTAACTTGATCCGAAGTTTCATGATCATCATCATTAGCTTCCTCTTCGGTTGGTGTAGACATCACGGGAACTATTTTCTGTGATGTGCTACCTTCCAATTCGAGAGAAGGTACGATTACCTGATCAAGTTCTACTTTCCTCCCACTCACTTCTTTCGAGAGAAACTCCTTCTCTAGAAAGGATCCATTCTTGGCAACAAAGATCTTGCCCTCGGATCTGTGGTAGAAGGTATACCCAATGGTCTCTTTAGGGTATCCTATGAAGACGCACTTCTCCGCTTTGGGTTTGAGCTTATCAGGCTGAAGCCTCTTGACATAAGCGTCGCATCCCCAAACTTTAAGAAACGACAACTTAGGTTTCTTGCCAAACCACAACTCATACATTGTCGTCTCAATGGATTTAGACGGTGCCCTATTTAAAGTGAATGCGGCTGTCTATAATGCCTAACCCCAAAACGATAGTGGCAAATCGGCAAGAGACATCATAGAACGCACCATATCCAATAGAGTACGATTACGACGTTCGGACACACCATTACGCTGTGGTGTTTCAGGTGGCATGGGTTGTGAAACAATTCCACATTGTCTTAAATGCATACCAAACTCGTAACTCAAATATTCACCTCCACGATCAGATCGTAGAAACTTTATTTTCTTATTATGATGATTTTCCACTTCACTCTGAAATTCCTTGAACTTTTCAAATGTTTCAGACTTGTGTTTCATTAAGTAAATATACCCATATCTACTCAAATCATCTGTGAAGGTAAGAAAATAACGATATCCACCGCGTGCTTCAACACTCATTGGACCGCATACATCAGTATGTATTATTTCCAATAAGTCACTAGCTCGCTCCATTGTTCCGGAGAACGGAGTTTTAGTCATCTTGCCCATGAGGCATGGTTCACATGTCTCAAATGATTCATAATCAAGAGATTCCAAAAGTCCATCGGCATGGAGTTTCTTCATGCGTTTTACACCAATATGACCTAAGCGGCAGTGCCACAAATATGTGGTACCATCATTATTAACTTTGCATCTTTTGGCATCAATATTATGAATATGTGTATCACTACGATCGAGATTCAACAAGAATAAACCATTCACAAGGGGTGCATGACCATAAAAGATATTACTCATATAAATAGAACAACCATTATTCTCAGACTTAAATGAATAATCATCTCGCAATAAACAAGATCCAGATATAATGTTCATGCTCAACGCAGGCACCAAATAACAATTATTTAGGTTTAAAACTAATCCCGAAGGTAGATGTAGAGGTAGCGTGCCGACGGCGATCACATCAACCTTGGAACCATTTCCGACGCGCATCGTCACCTCGTCCTTAGCTAGTCTTCGTTTATTCCGCAGCTCCTGTTTCGAGTTACAAATATTAGCAACCGAACCAGTATCAAATACCCAGGCGCTACTACGAGCACTAGTAAGGTACACATCAATAACATGTATATCAAATATACCTTTGTTGACGTTGCCAGCCTTCTTATCTGCCAAGTACTTGGGGCAGTTCCACTTCCAGTGACCATTCCCCTTGCAGTAGAAGCACTCAGTCTCAGGTTTGGGTCCAGCCTTGGGTTTCTTCACGGGAGCGGCAACTACTTTACCGTTCTTCTTGAAGTTCCCTTTCTTTCCCTTGCCTTTCTTGAAACTAGTGATCTTTTTAACCATCAACACTTGATGCTCCTTCTTGATTTCTACCTCCGCGGCCTTAAGCATCGCGAAGAGCTCGGGAAGTGTTTTCTCCATCCCTTGCATATTATAGTTCATCACAAAGCCCTTATAGCTAGGTGGCAGTGATTGGAGAATTCTGTCAATAACCGAGTCATCTGGAAGATTAACTCCCAACTGAGTCAAGCGGTTGTACAACCCAGACATTCTGAGTATATGCTCACTAACAGAACTGTTCTCCTCCATTTTACAGCTAAAGAACTTGTCGGAGATGTCAGACCTCTCGACCCGGGCATGAGCTTGAAATACCAATTTCAGCTCCTGGAACATCTCATATGCTCCGTGGTGCTCAAAACGTCTTTGGAGCCCCGGTTCTAAGCCGTAAAGCATGGCGCACTGAACTATCGAGTAGTTATCAGAACGTGCCTGCCAGATGTTCACAACATCCACAGACGACGCTGGAGGGGGTGCGTCACCTAGCGGTGCATCAAGGACATAAGCCTTCTGTGCAGCAATGAGGATAATCCTCAAGTTACGGACCCAGTCCGCATAGTTGCTTCCATCATCTTTCAACTTAGCTTTCTCTAGGAACGCATTAAAATTCAGGGGAACTACAGCGCGGGCCATTGATCTACAACACAAATTTTGCAAAGACAATTAAGACTAAGTTCATGATAATGTTAGTTCAGTTAATCAAATTACTAATGAACTCCCACTTAAATCAACATCCCTCAAGTTGTCTAAGTGACACATGATCCAAATCAACTAACCCATGTCCGATCATCACGTGAGATGGGGTAGTCATCAATGGTGAACATCTCCATGTTGATCATATCTACTATTTGACTCATGTTCGCCCTTTCGGTCTCCTGTGTTCCGAGGCCATGTCTGTACATGCTAGGCTCGTCAAGTTTAACCCAAGTATTCTGCATGTGTAAAACTGGCTTACACCCGTTGTATGCGAACGTAGAGTCTATCACACCCGATCATCACGAGGTGCTTCGAAACGACGAACTTTCGCAACGGTGCATACTTAGGGAGAACACTTTTATCTTGAAATTAAGTGAAGGGATCATCTTATAATGCTACCGTCGTCCTAAGCAAAATAAGATGCATAAAAAGATAAACATCACATGCAATCAATATGTGACATGATATGGCCATCATCATCTTGTGCTTTTGATCTCCATCTCCAAAGCACCGGCATGATCTCCATCGTCACCGGCATGACACCATGATCTCCATCATCATGATCTCCATCATCGTGTCGTCACGTGGTTGTCTCGCCAACTATTGCTTCTATAACTATTGCTAACGCATAGCGATAAAGTAAAGCAATTACATGACGTTTAATGATTGACACGCAGGTCATACAATAAATTAAAGACAACCCTATGGCTCCTGCCGGTTGCCGTACTCATCGACATGCAAGTCGTGAACCTATTACAAAACATGATCATCTCATACATCAACATATATCACATCACGTTTTGGCCATACCACATCACAACATGCCCTGCAAAAACAAGTTAGACGTCCTCTACTTTGTTGTTGCAAATTTTACGTGGCTGCTATGGGCAACTAGCAAGAACCGTTCTTACCTACGCAAAGCCACAACGGTGATAATCAAGTTGCCTTTTAACCTTCTATAAGGACCGCCTTCGTCAAATTAGATTCAACTAAAGTAGGAGAGACAGACACCCGCTAGCCACCTTATGCAAAACAAGTTGCATGTTAGTCGGTGGAACCGGTCTCATGTGCGAGGACATGTAAAGTTGGTCCGAGCCGCTTCATCCCACAATACCGCCGAATCCAAATAAGACAAGAGAGGTAAGCAATTTGAGCATCAACGCCCACAACTTTTGTGTTCTACTCGTGCATATACATCTACACATAGACCTAGCTCATCATGCCACTGATGGGGAACGAAGCATGAAAATCAAAAAAATTCCTACGAACACCCAAGATCTATCTAGGAGAAGCATAGCAATGAGATAGGAGAGTGTGTCTACGTACCCTCGTAGACCGAAAGCGGAAGCGTATATAACGTGGTTGATGTAGTCGTACTCTTCGCGATCCGATCACGATCCAACCGATCTAGTGCCGAACGGACGGCACCTCCGAGTTTAGCACACGTGCGGCTCGATGACGTCTCCTCCTCCTTGATCCAGCAAGAGAAGGCGGAGAAGTAGATGGGATCACAACCAGCACGACGGCGTGGTGGTGATGGTGGTGGTGGAGCTAGTTCAGCAGGGCTTCGCCAAGCGCTACTAGAATGAGGACGGAGGAGCTACGGGGTAACGGGAGAGAGAGGGGCGCCCAGGGGCTGGTGTGTTGTTTGGGGCGCCCCCTCCTCTATATATATAGGTGGAGGGGCATGGGGAACAGCCCCTCCAAGTCCTAGGGCGCAGCCAAGGGGGGGGGAGGACTTGGACTCCAAGTTCAATCCTATTCCTACTAGGACTCCCCCTTTTTTCCCTTCCCTAGCTACATGGGATTTTGAGGACTTGGTGCGCCTAGCCCAATAAGGCCAGGGCGCCTCTTCTCAGCCCATGCCAGCCCTTGGGACGTGGTGGACCCACTTGTGGACTTCCGGACCCCTCCGGAATCCTCCGGAACCTTCTAGAAGCTTCCCGGTACAATACCGAAAAAACCGCACCTTTTTCCGGAACCCAAAATATGACTTCCCATATATAAATCTTTACCTCTCGACCATTCCGAGACTCCTCGTGATGTCAGGGATCTCATCCGGGACTTCGAACAACATTCGGTTACCAATCATCAAATATCCCAATACTACTCTAGCGTCAACGAACGTTAAGCGTGCGACCCTGCGGGTTTGGGAATCATGTAGTCATGACCGAGACACCTCTCCGGTGAATAACCAATAGAGGGACCTGGATGCCCATATTGATTCCTACATATTCCACGAAGATCTTTTATCGGTTGAACCACGATGTCAAGGATTCGGTTAATCCCGTATGCAATTCCCTTTGTCCGGCGATATGTTACTTACCCGAGATTCGATCGTCGGTATCTCCATACCTAGTTCAATCTCGTTACCGGCAAGTCTCTTTACTCGTTCCGTAATACAAGATCACGTGACTAACCCATTAGCCACATTGCTTGCAAGCTCTTTACGATGTTGTATTACCGAGAGGGCCTAGAGATATCTCTCCGTCATACGAAGTGACAAATCCCAGTCTCGATTCGTGCCAACCCAACAAACACCTTTGGAGATACCTGTAGAGCACCTTTATGATCACCCAGTTACGAAGTGACGTTTGGATACACACTAAGTATTCCTCCGATGTCAGGGAGTTGCACGATCTCATGGTCTAAGGAACAGATACTTGACATGAAGAAAGCTGTAGCAAATAAACTAAACGATCTGGTGCTAAGCTTACAGTTGGGTCTTGTCCATCACATCATTCTCCTAATGATGTGATCCCGTTATCAAATGACAACTCATGTCTATGGTTAGGAAACCTTAATCATCTTTGATCAACGAGCTAGTCTAGTAGAGGCTCAGTAGGGACACGGTATTTGTTTATATATCCACACACGTATTTAAGTTTCCGGTCAATACAATTCTAGCATGAATAATAAACCTTTATCATGAACAAGGAAATATGATAATAACCATTTTATTATTGCCTCTAGGGCATATTTCCAACATTATTAACATTTTTAAAAATACAAGTTTAACATTTTATAATACATGGTCAACATTTCTTCTATACATGTTCAACATTTTTGAAATGCTAGATTAACATTTTTTTAATACATGATCAAACTTTTTTCTATACATATTTTTCAGATGTCTGATTAAGAAATTTTGAATACAAAATTAACATTTTATGATACATGGTCATCAATTTTCTATACAAATTTTAACATTTTCAAATGCTTGATTAACATTTATTTAATACAAGATTAACATTTTTTAAATACATGGTCAACATTTTTTCTACAAAAAATTATCATTTTTCAAATGCTTGATTAACATTTTTTAAATACTTGTTCAACTTTTTTAAAAATGCTTGATTAACATTTTTCTATACATGATTAAATTTTTACAGCATTTTTTTTACATGGTCAACATTTTTCTATACACATTTAGCATTTTCCAAATGCTTGATTAACATTTTTCAAACACTTGTTCAACCTTTTTCAAATGCTTGATTAATAATTTTTTAAAATACATGATCAATTTGTGTCATACATTCTTTTATATACATTTTTCGTATACGTGATAATCATTTTCTCTATACACATTTAACACTTTTCAAATGCTTGGCCAACATTGTTCAAATGTTTTATGTAGAGTAACTTTTGTAATATATTTATTTATAAACTATAAAAAAATAAAAAATAAAGCAAAAAACAAAAAAAATGTGGAAAAAAAGAAAATACGAGGCACTTGGTCCCGCTCGCCTGGGCCGGCCCAACACGCGCGCCCTTCAGCGATGGTTCGTACCATCTCGCTGAACGCGAGACATTGGGCACCCCGATCGGCGGATCAATTTTGGTGCATAGGTCGCGTGCTAGCAACATAGCGCGCACCCCTCCGAGCTCCGATCAGCGTATAGGCCGGCCCAATTTGGCGTTTATTTCCCACCGGTTTTGGGAAGGTTCCAGAACCTTCCCAAAACCTTTTTTTAATGTTTTCTCTATCAGTTTTTCTTTTTGTCCTTTTCTTTTTCGTTTTTCTTTTCTTTCCTATTTTTTATTTTCTTTTTCTTTGTTTTCTTATTTTTTCTTTTGTTTTCCTATTTCGTTTTTAGGTTTTTTCTTTTATGTTTTCCTTTTTCTTTTCTATTTTTTCTTCTTTAATTTTTCACTTTTTTCCATTTTTTCTTTTACAATTCGTGAATTTTTTTGTTCATTTAATTCAAAAAATGTTCAACCATGTAAAACAATATTCAACAATTCAAAACATGTTCATCGAATTTACTTTTTATTCATCAGATTTAAAAAACGTTAACTAAATTCAAAATTTATTCATCAAATTCGAATTTGGTTAATCAATTTAAAAAAATGTTCATTGGATTCAAAATTTGTTCATTGAAATCAAATTTTGCTCATCCTTTTTTTTTCAAAAAAATGTTCTTGAATACAAATTTTGTTCATCAAGTTATAAAAATGTCCATCGAATTCAAAATTTGTTCATCAAATACAAAACAAATGTTCATCTTTATTAAAAAAATGCTCATAATTGTTTTTCATCGAAATAAAATAATGTTCATTAAAGTTCAAAAAATGGTCATTCTTTTGAAATCGCGAATGTTTTTTGCAATCAAGAATTATTATTTTTTAATCTACGAACATTTTTTGGATCGTGAACATGTTTTCTGAAATTCGTGAGCAATTATTGAATTCAGTAGCATTTGTTCAATACACGAACATTTTTTCAAAATCACGAACATTTTTTTCAACCATGAACATTTTATGATTTCTGGAATATTTTTCCAAAATTCATTTTTTTGAAATTTAGAACTTTTTTAATTATGTATTATTTTAAAGAAGAAAAAAAAATAAAAACAGAAAATAAAACAAAGAAAAAAGCGAAAATTAGAAACACAGGGTGTCCTGCCCCGCTCATGGGCCGGCCCAATAGGGGCGCGCGGGAGGGAGGCGGTGCGCTCTGGCATGTTCGCCAGCGCGTCACGCGCCATATAGGAGGTCCCACCCCGATCTAATCGCAAACGGGTGCACACCCCCTCCTCCACGCTGAGCTGGCCCATCTACTTTTTTATTTGGTTTTAAACGCAAAAACTGCGCGCGTATGATTCGAACCTGCGACGTCGTGATTACGTACGCATCGCCTACCAACCAGCCATGCCACCGCATCTGATCAGTTACTTCTTTTCCCTCTTTTATTCCTTCTTCTTTTCTTTTTCTTTTTTCTCTTTCTTTGGAACGCTTTTATTTTGTTTTTTTCTCATTTCTCGTTTTCGTTTCCTTGTTTCTTTTTCGAAAATGTGTGAACTTTTTTTTCAAATTATGGTTTTTTAAATCGATGAAAATTTTAAAAGTTTGTGAAATTTTTCAAAATCGATGAACCTTTTTCAAATCCGATGAACTTTTTTAAAACTCGATGATCTTTTGCAAAATTTATGATTTTTTTCCAAATTCGATGAACTTTTTCAAATTCAATGAACTTTATTTCAAAACCGATGAACTCTTTTTCAAAATCAGTGATTTTTTTTAAAATTTGTGAACTTTTTTTGAAAATCGATGAACTTTTTTCAAAATCTATGATTTTTTTAAATTATTTGAATCTTTTTGAAAATCGATGAACTTTTTCTGTTTTTTAAACTTTTTGAACCCGCGAACTTTTTTGAATACATGAACTTTTTTTCTATTTGCGTGATGTTTTTTGAAATCTGTGGACATTCAAATTTTGTTCACACTTATAAAAAAAGGAATCACGTTTTCTATATAGTGCGGCTAGGGTTTAGTTCTTAAATAGTTCGCGTTGCAAACTTTCACTTGGGCATAGTTGGTCTAGTGGTTAGCCAACCATGCACTAGAGCTAATTGGCGAATCCTCACAAGAGTGGGGTGGGTTTTTTGCGCCATAAATGTATTTTTTACACTGCCCCCGTTTACCTCAACCGCGCATAAGGTGGCGCCCTACAGTAGCTCACCCCCCCCCCCCCCCCCCCCCCCCCGATCTTCTGCGTGATGGCCATGAACAAGCAAATGTCTGGAAACCGTATGGGCCTTCCTTGCCGCTTCATAGGCTCTTTCATGTCCTTTGCGACTGTCCAACGAGAACCCTTTTCGTCCACTAAAAAAAAAAACGAGAACATTTTCTTCACCGTTTCACGATGTTTTTTTCGCATGGCATGTCCTATATAAATGAAAAGGATAAAAAACGGAGACATGACGCTCCTCCGTTGAGAAGCTTTGCTGGCCGACGCCTTGCACGTCCACATGAACAAACCAACATGCTCCAACAGCCGGTATCGATACATTTCAGTAACAAATCATCGTTAACCAAGGACCACTGTTAACTTGGAGAAGATGAACCCAAATGTGGCACCAACGGTATTTTATCCTCTCGCTCCAAAAGGACCCGAGCGACATGCCGGTACAGTATATTTCAGCATGGCACCCTGTCACGACGAGTTTTTTTTTTTTTTTTTTTTTTTTGGAGGGAAACCCTGTCACGACGAGTAAACACCACGCGGGATGACGGGACCACCATCCGCGCACGGGCATGCAGCTGGCCACGGCCCACCCAACGATTCCCGCGAAATTACGCAGCACCTCGATACCCCGGATACACGCACGAAGCGTACTGCCCTCCGGTACGCCATGCGTTTCGTAGAGGAATCAGGACCAGGACCAGGACAAGCAGCAGCGACAGTTCCACAAGGAGGACCGCCGGTCGCCACGGTACAATGCCAGGGTGGGTTGCCTACGCCGCGCGCCGGACCTTGTACGCTCCGCCCGCGCGCGCGTACGTCCAACCTAACCCGAACCGTGACATGCTTCGAAGTTCAAACCACTTGTTCCCGAGTGACGACATTCCCGGGAGGCAAAGCACCAATGACGCTGCCGGCCGCGGCCTGTCTCAGGCTGAGGCTGGCGCTGCCTGCCGGGCAAAGCCAAAGCGGCAGCGCCACCGCGGCTTGCACGTGCCGATGCCGTCTTTCCCTTTCCGGGACAGGGCCACGGCTACTCCTAACCCAGCGCTACCACTCACTCACGCGAGATCGACTGTCAGGTGGGTCCGCTGCACCGATGGCCCCGCTTGGCATTCAACATGTCGGTGGGCAGTTGGCGGGAGGAACGTGGAGACTGGAGCGTGATAACTGAGGAATGGAGCAGCTACCAACCGTGCGTTTGGCGCCACCGGCACCGGAACAGTTGGGTTGCGTTGCATGGATTTTTTTTTTCTCGAAACGGAGGCAAAAGATTTGCCTCATCGATTAATTAAGAAGAAGAGAATTGCCCAGTTAATTAACGGAAAACCGGGCAAAAACCGATACATATAGACCGCATGCGGACTACTCGCTAAGAAAGAAACTCCATGACCCCACGATCAACCCGACAAACATACATAACACGCAACAACCACAATCCCTCGCACTTCTACGTTGCAAAGAAGCCCCCAACAAAATCATGCATGAAAACGGACACCACCACCAAATCCACGAAGACGAGTCAATCGGACCTGGTGCTCAAAGATACTGAGTATCATCCATTAAGCATCCACGGACGCCTTATCAATGGCGCCACCCTTCTTGCCTATGCTCCTGAGAGCCTTCTTCACCTTCTTGATTTTGTCTGTAGAAGTCTTCTTCATTAGGAGGCTAGCAATTGTCGTGCTAGACCCAGGGCTAGCTGCCTCTAAGGAGACGAGCAAGCCGCAAAGCTTTTTCTTGAAGACCGCCTCATCAATGCTTGCCAACATACCTTCCCGGTCGAAGATGAACTTCGGCGCCTCAGAATGAGGTGCCAAAGCGCCAACCTCACCAATTTCGGCATCCACAGACGCCACTTTGTCCCTCATAGACACCATCGCAAGAACATCATCAGCCACGGTTACCACAGACACAATAGACTCTGGCGCCTCCAGCCGCCCACATGGCAGAGACGAACCCTGTGGCTGTGCATCGAAATTAGGTACCAAAGCACCAACCTCGTCACCCACAGACATCGCCTGCCCCATCTCATTCGAAAACACCATTGAAAGAGGTGAAGTGGGTTGCGTTGCATGGATGGATTATACGTGAGCTGCCACCCACCACATTCTTCGCCCACCCTTTCCACATGACAAGCTGCCGCCGGATTTTTGTAATGCCAATGGAGCAAGGATCCAACCGTTAGGTGTGCTTGATCATTTAACCCAGTGCGGCACAAAACACGTGGGGCCTCCACTCCACTCCACCGCTCTGGTTGCTAGCACTGGCTGCTATACTAGTACTGTGGTTTGGCTTCTATATGGCGCTAACTGGAAGGGGTCGATTGCATGAGCTCATGGCACGAAAGGCGAATGATTGTCGATCGCCAGGAAAAGGGAAACGAAAGAGGAACGATATGGGCCTAATCCAATTCAATCTTTACTTTGAACGGAAGTTGTTGCAACACAAATCGTGGTTACCTATGAGTCATGGGATGCCTTTACTGTGCTCCCATGTGTATCCCATGAAGACTTGCTACTATAAACGACAGGCCGTTCTCTTTACGAAGTGGGCGATGTCGGTGTCACTAGCAAAAGCGACGACGACATGCGCCTCTTGGGTACTACTAGTAATGATTATCACGAATCCTAGACTTAGGAGACGACTGTGCATAAGTCGCCAGAAAAACGACTCGGTGTAAGTTGATTAACTTTCTTTTAAATGCGATTACTCTTGCTTAACCTAGAGGTAACTTTCTTTTAAATGCGATTACTCTTGCTTAACCTAGAGGACCAGCAGTGCTGTTTCCTTTTTTTTTTTTTTTTTGAAACGAAGGCAAAAGCTTTGCCTCATATATTAAGTAAGAAGAGAGTAGAGTTCATACAACACACACCCTTAGATCGACATGGCAATTACTCTCGCAAAATAAAAGACCCTAATTTTCTTGCCCCAGCGGTCACCCACAGGTTCGCCTCGTCCACAATAATGTTGAGGAGGATCGGAGGTGGTGCGCTCTTCTGCCGGAATATTCTTGCGTTTCTCTCATTCCATAATACCCAAGACACCAGCATGGTGATCGACGCCTTGGCCTTCCTGTCGGTGGTGCCGAAGTCACAAGTGCTCGCCCACCACTCCTCAACGGAGCCCATCAAAGCCCATGATCTCGTGTCGAGGTCGTCAATCTTGAACCTCTGGATGACCATCTTCCAAAGCCTCAGGGAGTACCGACACTTGAATAGCAGGTGTGTCCCGCATTCCTACACAAGCTTGCAGAAGGGGCACAACCCGCAATTTGGTCACCCACGCTTGGCCAATCTATCACCCGTCCAAATTCTGCCCTGCGTCGCAAGCCAAGCAAAAAACTTCACTCTTGGTGGTGCCCATGCCTTCCAGATCATTTGGTCCATGGGGGAGAACACCAAGCCCAAAAATTGTGCTTTGTAAGCCGAGGCCGCCGTGTAGTGCCCGGAGGCCGTGTGCTTCCACAGAATGTCGTCCACGGCGAGCTCATCTAGGTGCACCTCGTCCAGGAGCATCCAAAGGGAGAAGAACTGCTTTACGTGCTCGGTCGAAACACCATTGGGTGGTGGTTTGATCTTCAGGATCCAAGCGTTATTCTCGAGGGCCTCCCGCACCTTCCATTTCTTCCGACTGGAAGCCTCGAAAATGAGCGGAGCAATGTCCTTGGGCTTGCGGCCAAGAAGCCAAGGGGAATCCCAGAATGGCGTACACGCGCCATTACCCACCGTGATGGTGGTAGAGGCATAGAAGAGATCGAGGTCTTCCTCATCGCAAGGGTTTCCGCCACCAACCCACAGCTTAGCAGGGTCCTTCCACTCGAACCAAGGCCACCGCAGCCGTAAAGCGCGAGCGAACTTCTCCATGTTAAGCACCCCAAGCCCACCGTAGGCGTGCGGCCGCGTCACCAGCTGCCAGTTCACCTTGCACTTTGCCACCGTTGTCCTATCCGAGCCGGACCAAAGGAATGCCCTCTCAAGCTTGTCGACCATGTTGAGGATGCTTGCCGGGATGACAAGAGGCGTGATGAAGTAAACCAATTGGGAAGCTAGGACTGACTTGACGAGAGCCGCCCGTCCAATGGTGGTGATGTTCTGACCGTCATATGCTCCCATCCTCTTTGCCACCTTGTCCACCAGAAATTGCAGGTCAACCAACCTCAGCTTCCAGACAGAAAGGGGTAGCCCCAGATATCGCAGCGGGAAGGAGGCCCTCACCGCCGGTAAACCCTGGGTGACACGGCCCAAGTCAATGTGACTGCAACGGATGGGGACCACAGAACTCTTATGGAAATTGGTGCAAAGTCCCGTGACCTTCCCAAAGCCTCCCAGAATGTCCGCCAGGTTGTCTATATCTCGTTTAATCGGGGTCAGAAAGACAGCCGCGTCATCGGCATATAGCGAAGTCCGCACCACGGCTCCCCTTCCTCTGATCTTGTGTAGCAACCCCTTCTTCGTGGCAACCTCGAGGATGCGTTGCAGCGGGTCAATAGCGATGGCGAAAAGGAGAGGTGAAAGAGGGTCCCCCTACCTCAACCCACAACTGTGCTTGATGGGGCATCCGGCCACCCCATTTAGCAGCACCCTCGAGGAGGAGGTACACCACAAGGACGCAATCTAGTCTCTGAATTTGCTTGGAAACCCCCTCCTCTGAAGGAGCTCCAGCAAATACTCCCATCTGACGGAGTCGAAAGCCTTGCGAATGTCCAGCTTGAACAACAGAGAGGGGGTTTTGCTCTTATGCAGGCGACGAGCTTACGGACATACATAAAGTTGTCGTGAATGCTCCGCGTTTTGATGAAAGCACTTTGAGCGTTGGAGATGAGAGCGGACATGTGCGGGCTAAGCCTAGTGGAGAGCACCTTGGCTATTATCTTGGCAATGGCGTGGATGAGACTGATGGGTCTGTAGTTGGCGATCGTCTCCGCCCCCTCCTTCTTTGGCAATAGCACAATATTTGCCGAGTTGAGCCATTGAAGGTTTGCGGAGTGGAGGGAGTCAAAGCGGGCGATGACCCCCATAAGCTCATGCTTAATGGTACCCCAACACTTCTTGAAGAAAAGGCCCGTGAAGCCATCCGGTCCGGGGGCCTTGTCGCTGGGCATGTCGTTGATCGCCTCAAGGACCTCCGCTTCTGAAAGTGGAGCGTCAATGCCATGCAGGTCCGGCTTCTCCAGGTTGAGCTCCTCCCAGTTGAGATCCAAGGCGCTCCTCTCGCCTCTTTTCATGACGTGCGAGAAGTGGTCATGGATGATTTTCTCCTTGTCATCGTGCCCCGTCACCCACCCCTGATCATTCATGATCCTGTGTATGTGATTCTTTCTCCTCCGAGCATTGACCCGTCGATGAAAAAATTTGGTGTTTGCATCACCCTCTTTGACGTTGGATATGCGGGCACATTGCTTCTTGCGCGCCTTCTCGAGGATGGCTAAGCTCATAACCTTCCGCTTGAGCCTAACCCGAAGATCAAGCTCCTCCGGGCTAAGCTGCCTGCTCTCCTGAGCAATGTCCAGGCGAAGGATCACCAGTAGGGCAGCTTGCAAGTGCACTTTGGCCTTAGAGAAAAGCCCTCTGCTCCACTGCGTCAAATGAAGGGCCGTCTTCTTAAGCTTGTGGAAGAGGATGATGTAGGGGTCGGTGTGATCAGTGTGCTCTTCCCATGCCTTCTGTACAACGTCATCGAAGCCAGGCATTGAGATCCAGAAGTTTTCGAATTTGAAAGTCCTAGGCCGCCTAGGCCCCTTATCGTCGGCCAACAGGAGCGGGCAGTGGTCGGATAGGGAGGAGGATAGGGCATGAAGCACATGCGAGCTGAAGGCGGTGTCCCACTCTGCGTTGCAGAAAAAGGAGTCAAGCTTGCATAGCGTCGGGTTTTGCCTCTCGTTGCTCCAGGTGAACCTTCTGTTCTGAAGATGGATCTCTTTGAGCTCGCAGTTATCAAGGGTTGCGCGGAAGCAGTTGATCCGGCTGCGATTCACTTGCCTCTTGTTTTTATCTCTCGCACGATAAATTTGGTTGAAATCCCCACATGTAAGCCAGGGTATCCCCGCGGGTGGTTTCTGCCCGAGCAGCTCGGCGAAGAAGGCGTCTTTGAGAGAGTTATCGGTGGGGCCGTACACGGTGGTTAACTTGAAAGTTTCGCCCGACTCGCGAACAAGGACCAAGGCGGAGAGGCAAAAAGTTGTGTCAACAATGCTTGACATCTCAACAAGCAGGTCGTCCCATAGCAGCAGGATACCCCCCTCTGGTGCCACTTGCAGGCCGCTACGCAAAACTACGAAGGCGGTGGCCCCCAAGGAAGGCAGCCGTGAACTGGTCGACATTGTCGAGCTTCGTCTCCTGCAGACAGACAATGTGGCAGGAGGAGGAGATGGTGGCGTTGACCGTTGACCGACGCGCCGGGCAATTGAGGCCCCGGACGTTCCAGCACAGGAAATTTATGGGTTGTACTAACATGATGAAACTATGTTGTCCCTGGAGCATTGGCCCCGATCAGACACAGCCTCGGTAAATTTAACAAATTCAAAGTAGCATAAGTTCCACAACTCTCGGCCAACAGACCACTCACAGCGCAAGCAAGCACGGCTGCGTCCAGTGCTAATCCATGCTAATACATATCCAGCGCTGCTCAATACAAACACATATTCAGCCACGCCTAGACCCATAACTAGTAGAATCCTGAAGGTACACACATTGCTACAACAGCCCCTTGGAATTTGACAAAGGTGTGCTAACATTGGACACATGCAATCCCAGTTTCTGAACAGCTGTTCAGGTGCTCGCTTGCTGCGGCTCCGGAACCTCGTTGTGCCTCTCCGTGTCTAGCGCACCGCCCCCTCCATGCAGCAGGAGCGCGTCTTCAACGGCCTGAGCGCTTCCGTCGTCCAGCTTGAAGAGCCCCCGCATCGCCGTGACCATATCCGGTGAAAGCTCGTTCTTGAAACGCTCGACGAATGCTTCGAGCGCCACCGTGGTGACGTCCTCTCCATCCTTGACAATACCCAGAGAGCGACAAACGAGAATCTCGGCCGCCCGGGCAACTGGCTTGGCCTTGGGCTTGGCTTGGCTTGCCGCTCCTGTCCTGTGAATGGACAGAGTGTCCCCCACCCTGGAGATGTCCACTCCGGCCATCGTCTTGCGGCGACCAGCAGGGGGGCGTGGAAGGGACGCAACAGGGGATGGGAGGATAGCCTCCTCGCGGTCCTGGAACAGCGGCGCGAGGCACTGCAGCCCGACCGCACAGGATGCGGCGTCGGCCTTCCTCCTGCGCACCGGAGAAGGAGTGCGGCGCAGCGGCCCACTGGTCACCAGAGGCGGCGTGGGGGAGGCTTCAAACCCAGGAGGCCTAGCCGGGGAAGCCAGAGGCTCCAGCAACCTGGATGGGGAGCAGAGCTCCAGCATCGCCAGGCTCTGCCCAGCCTGTTCCAGCGCGTCTGACCGGGCTTCATTCCGCTTGGAGCGTGGCGGTGGAGGCAGGACCGACGTTGGCGACAGCGGCGGCGAGGCTGGCGGCGTCAGCACCTCCTGCGAGCGCCGTCTCGCAGCCCGCGGCTCGGGGCGCCGAGTTGGGCTGCGGCCACGCTCCCCAGCAAGCGGGGCAACACGCAGCAGCATCATCTCCTGGACTTGTTCTTGTACCCCGGACGAGGAACCGGAGCCGAGCAGCACCGCAGGCGCGGCCTCGCCGGCCGACGCGGCGATAGGCAGCGGCTCGTTGGTGTCGCGGCGGCGGCCGCCGCGGTCCTCCTCACGATGCCCACCGCGCCCCTGGTCACGGGACGCGTCCCGGTGATTACGGGACAGACTGCAGCGGATGCGGTCTCCCCATCCCTCTCTGTTGCGCGAGCCATTGCGCCCCCGCCGGTCATCGTCCTCACGACGACGGTCGTGGTCATCGTCGCGGTCGCGCCTGTGGTTGTCGACGGGGCGGAAGGAGTGTTCCAGCGGCTCGCGCCTGGCCCTCTCACCGTCGACGACGTCCTTCACCCAAGTGTACCCCTGGGACACCATTCGGGGCCCCTTCGTTGGGTCCTCGTGGATGGACAGGTGAATAATCACCCGTCGCTCCAGCCCGCGTCGCCCGAAAGCCGGCTGGTCGTCCCCGCGAGCCGGCAGCGTCACCCAGTCGACGCAATTTAAAGTATTTGACCTCGGTGGCTCTGCCCATGTGGGGTGCAGCCAGCCGATCGCTCGCCGCAGGCGACCATGCTTGTGCCGCGGCCCGCACCGGCGCTTTCACGTCACACGGAAGAATCCGGTACCACCAGACGGTATGACCCAGCCAGGCAGCCAGCCATCATGCTTCTCCCGGCCGTCATATTTGTACGTCGGGATTGCTATTTGCCCGTTTTACAACTGAAACTGTTAACTTCTGCGTGACGACAGGATCAAATTTAACCAGGACATCTCTGCACACGTAACCCCTCCATGATCTCAGGTCGCCGCCCAATGAACGAGTGCTTGGTCTAATTAGTTAATTATGTGGCCACAGCCCACAGGTGAGGAAAAGGCCTGGTGGCGTGTGTGTCCGGTGAGCGCCTGGCTACCTGAGGCTGTGAACCATCCGAGCCAAAAACGTTGAGGAAGGTGTCACGGTCACATTTTTTTCACGGTCACATTGTTCATACAAAATTATTTAGTTCCCGTTTCCTCGGATACAGCGGTGATTTCTCCATTTGTCACTTTGTAGTTGAAATTATATGCATGGATCAATGCGAGGCTGTGACTCCTTGAGGCTCTGACTGCGAACCATGTGAGCGGCGAACAGAATATAAAGCAAAAACACGGTTAAAATGTCAAGGTCACTTTGTTAATACAAATCATGTTCTTTCTGTTATTCGCATAAGGGGGGGAGGGGTCAAAAGCTAGTTCTGGTGACACGGTACATGATTTGTCCATCTGTCACTTCATAGTCGCAAAAACAAAATGGAATTTAATGTATTTGTTGACAAATTCAGACATGTTATAATTACAAATTAAAATGATCGCGGCCTCTTCAACTGTACATTTGGGCTCCTTTGACCCAAAAGAATCTCATAGGATCTTTGGAGGATATTAATCATAAGGATCGCCCCTCCCCCCTCCCCCCCCCCCCCCCCCCCCCAAGAATTCATTTACTCTATATATCGCGGAGGATAATTCCCATCCATTAAACATTTTTTGTTACAATTTATTTGTTTTTATGTGGTATTAAACACTATTTAATGCAAAATTCCTTTAGCTTTCAAATCCTATATAACTGAAAAGGGACATTGCACTCGAATACAAGGGCCATTGGTTTCATTAGTGGCAGCATCCGCAACCGCCTTAGCTATGGGTCATCATCATCATTTGGTCGACCTTCTTCATATACTTTTGCACCACCTTTCGTTTTCTCCTTTTGTACAATTTACCGCCCCGTCAACAACTCGTCTACTGCCACGACTGAGCTTTCTCCTTCTTCTATCGACAACGAGGGGTGAAGAATAGGCTTAATGATTTTTTGGCGAGGGTTTGGTTCACGGTAGGCCAAAAGAAGGTGTCAGCTATACCCATCGACCGAGGCAAAGGATAGGGTTGCGTCTCTAACACATGATCCCGAGAGTGGGTTAGTAGTTTTCTTAGAGTGTGTTTCGGTAAGAGATAGGAGTATTATTTTTCAAAACATTGGTACTTAGGTCAAATCTGAAATAAACATCAAAATCCTGTGGAAAGAGTTTTGATTTCAGATGTACTAGTAGAATGCCCATGCGTTGCCATGACCTTTTCTTTTCTTTTCTTTCCTTGTTGCATATATAAACATAATGCTTATAAGAATTCACGTGTATAGAGAAAAATAGCCACTAACATTCAAAAACAATTAAAATGTAAAACATAGAATAATGAGCAACAATCCAACTAATTATCTCTTGTTACCTCTTATGAACTAAGATATACTTGATGCGCTTAAGTTATTCCAAATGTCGTCTTCAACTTCATTCAAAATCTCAAATGGTACTTGAGCAAATAACAAAAAAAATCACTCATCTCGTAACCCTCATGCACCGGCAATATATGCGGCTAGCATGAATATTTCACGTGGAAGATGTAAGAATGTGTAACATAGAATACTCACCATGCAAGCTGGATGAACCAGGTTTTTACCATTCCATGACATCATAAAATAAAATCTAAAACAAAATAAACAGACACGTTCATTTGGATGAATGAATAAATAATTGTTATATTGAATGTTTTTTTTGTAACTTAGGAACTTTATTGATTACTCAAGGGTAATACAATCACGGGTAATACAATCACGGAGAAATTCTGGAACATAGTTGATCCAAAGACACCTCTGACGAACCTCACTAGCCTGATTAGCACATAGGTGGGCAGCCACATTGGCCTCCCGCTGAACAAAAGATAGACTAAAACTAGTAAAGTTCCCGCATAGCTCCTTCACCTCTTGAAGAGGACACCCAATATCAGCTCTGTCAAAATTCCGAGACTTCCAGAGATTGACTACATCCATAGCATCACTCTCAACATTGATCTGACGCCAACCCATGTCATAAGCAAGCTTAACAGCATTCCTGATTGCACATGCCTCCATCATCCCGGGAGAGGCAACAGATGCATACCATTGAGCTTGCGCCCTTACCAGATTACCCATATTATCTCGAATTATGAAGCCAGTACCTCCCTGCCCCGATGTAGGAGATATGCCCTAGAGGCAATAATAAATGTTATTATTTATCCCCATGTTCCTAATTAAGTTTATATTCCATGCTATAACTGTTGTGGTTCCCGAGCCCGTATATCCATAAAGGCTCTGAGGAAAACCCATGTGCACGTGTGGAATAATAAACGGTAAAATGTATTCCTAGTCATGCCTCTAAGACTAGTTCAAGTGTTGCATGATGATCACGTTTTCCTGATCATGGGCATGTCTATGCCGGCAACTTTGAGGGCACAATGTTAGAAGAACATTTGTGTTGAATCGACCCGAATTGATGTTATGCTATGAGATACATTCGTCACAAGTTAATGGTTAATAACACAGAGAAAGTTAACGTTCGCATAATTCCTTAGACCATGAGAGTATCGAGTTTCTTCATGCTTGCTTCATAAACTTTGGGGTTTGTTAAACGTCATCCGTAAATGGGTGGCTATTACGGCGGCTTACGGGTTCATGGAAAAGTATGTCAAGGGACTTGATAGCTCAAGATTGGGATTTGCTCCTCCGACGATGGAGAGATATTCTTTGGGCCCTCTCGGTGTTACGGTATCCATCATCGTCTGGCCAGACACATTGTGATTTGATCACAGGGATGCCAGAACACGGGAACGAGAAAAGAGAACAAAACCGGTAACGATGTAATTGGCATAGTGGACAAGTTGTTGATCCACGGGGATGCCGATAAATCTCACCTCGGGTATTTGTAACATATCGCGAAGCAACAGGAATAGCACACGGCAACTGGAGGTTCACTCGAATATTCATTCGTGGGGGTATAGGGATCAATATGGGTGTCCACGGTTCTGCTATTGATCATTGATCGGAAAGTGTTCCGGCCATGTCTATGCTTCACCGAACCTATAGGGTCACACGCTTAAGGGTTATCTATCTGCTGAATACTAGACAGGGAGTCTGAGAGAAAGTCCCCGAAAAAGTTTCGGAGACGACGGAAAAGTTCCGGAGAGAAAACCGGAAGTGTTTCGGAGTTAACGAAAATGTTTCGAAATAAAACCATCATACCGGAAATGTTCCGGAGCGCGTCCAAAATATTTTAGAGGGTGCCGGAAATGTTCTGGGACCTTCGGGAATTTTTCCGGAAATTACACGCGGGAAAACATCTTGTCCCAGCGAGAGGGGACAAGATCCCACGTTTCGTGGGGCCTGTTTTTGGGGGCGCCCCCTTTAGGGGGCAGCCCCCTTGTTGGTGGACAAGGTGTTGGGGGGGGCCCATGGTGGGGGGCAGCCCCCACAAATGGTGGAGCTGGTTGGGAGGGGGTGGGGCCCCATGTTGGGGCACCATGGACAAGGGAACATGTTTTCTCCATGTTTGGTGGGAACATGTTTTCTTTGTTTGGTGGGTGCATGGTTTGTGGGCTGAAATTTCAGCCCCCTCCACCCCTTCCACCACTATATAAGGAGGAGGAGAGGAGCTCTCCAACTCACTCCAACTCTCTCACCAAATGGCATGCATGATCTGCCTTTCTTCTCTCCCTCCCACGAAATAGTTTCGTAGAGCCGAAAGGCTGTCTGGGTTCCGGTGGGAACTAGTTCTGGATGGCGAAGCCCTGCCAGATAGGTGACACCGTATGTGTGCAACCCCGTAGAGAGGTCGTAGGTTCGATCGTTTGCCCGAGGGGCTGTTCGAGGGTCCTCTCGAAGGGCTGTCCGTGACACCGTCCGAGGGACTGTCCGACCGCCTCTCGAAGTGCTGTCCGGGGGGCTGTCCGAGGAGCGGACGAGGGAGTACATCCTCGCGGTTGGGATGTTGTAAATCCTAGCTGCGGGGATCTGCACCGACGATCTACATCGACTCTACTTCCGCTGCGCTACGAGTCGGTAACGATCGGATCAAAACCTTGTATGCAATCTTCATAGTGGTCCTGGGTTGGTGCGTATGTCGGAAAAAAATGTTTTCTGCTGCGTTACCCTACAGTGGCATCATGAGCCGTGCTATGCGTAGATGCAGGTTACGATCTAGAATACATAGAGATGTATGGGTGTTGCATAATATAATTTGTAATAGATGAGTTCTATTATTGAAAATTATTTGTGCGGGTAGCAGATGAAATCTGTTACCCGATGTTCTTGTTGCTTCCCTGAAATTTGCGTATTTCTGATCTTGATAACGGCATGGTGGAGTTTCAAAGTTCTGGCAATCCGCGATCCTGATTGATCAACGAAGTGCTAACAGTTCATTGAATTCCACCATAGTTAAAAGAAAGATGAAATTTCGTAGATGAAAGGGCAATGCAGATATGATCTGCACGGGGGTCATGCGTATGACGAAGTTCAGTATGGGGCTCGCGATTTTATTATCTCGTGTTTCATACACCCCGCAAAGTTAATCTAGTGACTTGAATAATCATACTTGATGATGGACGTTGGTAACTTCGGTTTGTTTCGAAACCTTAGAAGCCACGTAAAATAAAATTTTGCATAAACCGATTAGAGGCGTCTAACTTGGTTTTGCAGGATGACATGAGATGTGCATGTGATGTGGTATAGCAGTTCTCATATTAATTTGATTATGTATGAGATGACTATATGATGTAAAATTAGCATGACCCGCGAGTCATGATTCGGCATGATGGCTGGAGCCATATGATTGTCACTTTAATGACCCGCGTGTCAACCTTAAGTAATGAACTTATTTTATTAGCTATAGAGATAGCAATATTATCTGGTGCATCGACAAGGTGGTGGCAATCTTCGTAAAGGTGAACACCGACGCGAATGCCGAAGACGAAGAAATTAAAGACTTCTCCGTCAGAAAGGGCTATACCATATCATGCTATTATGAATTGCCTGAGATGTTTATCCCTTATGATACACCCTTTTTGATTGCGTGGTAGTCGCTTTTATTAGGGTGATCTCTCACTTAAAAAATATCAAGTAGTTAGTGTTCTCCCAAGTGTAGCACCGTCTACAACACGTATCTTTTCGGGGTGCGCCATGTACACATGAGCACGAACGATTAGAGAGGTGTAAGGCGGGTGAAGGTCAGACCTCACTGCGTGATCACTTGGTTGTCTTGACGTTCAGGCAGGACAGTCCTAATCTCGGAACATGCGCATCGAAAGATGGACAAGAGTCACATAGAGATGTGATTGGCAAGTTGGCCTACCGATTGAAATTCACGTCATCAGTGATGAACCCGTCAATGGCGTCGAATTGAAATGCGGATCTTGAATCACTCACAATCAATTATGAGAGATATTGATTTGAGTGGGAGTGCACTGTAGAATTAACTTGTTTAATTCTTGGTGCAATTAATTATGAACACTGTCTAAGTGTGATTTGCATAATAGTTGTAGAAAAATGGCTCGTGTTTCCACCTTCTCTATTAAAATTGAATATCTGTTAAATATCTGGTTAAAACTTTACGGTTGGTAACGTAATGTGAGGATTGTCCTCAAGAGTGCCGAGAAGGACTTTGTCCTATCGCATGCTTTTGGTATTCTCCCGCTAATGCTATGGATGATGTGACTCTCGTCCTTCGATCCAAAAGCTAGAATTTCGTTACGGTCAAGTGCAATATGTTTGCCTCCATGAGACCCGAACTTCAAAAGTTTGGAATAGCTATGTGATATTCATGGAACTGAAAATTAGTTTCAGATACAAACAAAGGCTAGAAGATATGGGACATCCAAAGCAAATGTTTGTTTTGCAAATTATTAGTAAAGTGTTTACTATGCATTAGACTGATAAGAGAGGGATCCAGAAGAACGCCTGTCATATGATGAAGGTGAATAAAACAACAACTTAAAGAGAAAGGAAATGTCCAAAGGGTGTTAGTGTGACTTACATGCCTAGGAAGTCCGGGGTTGACGCCACTCTTAAAGTTGGGTGCTTCTTCTGAGAGTAGGAGAAATACTAATAGTTAAACTGTTAGAAGTATAAAGGCAAAAAGAGAGAAGATTGGAATATCCAGCTCATGTATGAATGTCATATGAGTTATAGATGTATGGAAGGCTGGTCAAAGAAATAGTTCTTCGGAATTATGATTAAACATGTTAATCACTGATTCTTGGGTTTTGTGAGTTGATCACAGAGATACCCGCTCGATTGCATTCTGTTGCGACTCGATGCAAGAACTACTACGGCCGAAAAGACTTGCCGGAGTGAGGTTCAGATACGCGCTGGGAATATAGTAAATGTTACTATATCTTCTATCGGTGTATTACCATCTGTATTTATTTTCATAATTCATTTTAGAGTTTTACACACTCTAGCCCATTGCATAAGGTATCTTGCAAGAAGGTTGTTCATAAGAGAACTTTTGATGTTCGATGTTATGAATAACTTAAGGGCCATACTTTCATTATGAATGAGATGTATGTTATGAATATTGATAATAATACATTACCTCTGTATTTACTTTTATAATTCATTTTAGAGTTTTATACACTCTAGCCCATTGCACAATGTTTGTTGCAAGAGGGTTGTTCATAAAAGAACAATTGTTGTTCGGTATCATGAATAACATAAGGGCCATGCTTCCATCATGGATGGGATGCATGTTATGAATATTGATGGTAATATGATACATCCATAACACTGACGCTAAATGTCGCAAGACTAAAAGAATACCACATATGTGTGGCACTGCATTTGGTCACATTGGAGAAACCCGCATGGAGAAATTCCATAATGATGGATTTTGAAGTCGTTTGATTATGAATCATCTGACACTTGCAACTTTCGTCTGAAAAGTGAAGTGACTGAAATACCGTTCACAGGCCATAAGGAACGAGCAACAAACTTATTGGTGATCATACATTTTGATGTGTGTAGTCCGATAAATGTTGTTGCTAGTAGTGGATTTATCTATCTTCAGAAATGACTCAAGTAGATATATGGATATTTACTTGATGAGACGTAAGTCTGGATCTTTTGAAATCATTCAAAAGGTTTTCAAAATGAAGTAGAAATTATTGTAACAAGAAAATTATGTTTCCACAATTAGATTGCGGAAAGGAATATTTGAGTTACAAGTTTAGCGAATGTCTGATGAGTTGTGAAAAGAGTTTCAAAACTTACACCTCTCGAAACACCACTGTGAGTGAAATGTCCGTGAAGATATAATCAAACCATTTATGAATTGGTAAGATCAAAGATGACATAAATCAATTTGCCATTATCCCTTTTAAAAGTAATGCTTTAGAGACTGCGGCTTTTACATTGAAAAGAGCACCATCAAATCTGTTGAAATGACGTCATGGTATGGTACGCCCAACCATGTTATGTCTTTTCTTAACATTTGGAATATGGGCTTGTGTAAAATATTTACAAACCTATTTCAAATCAGACAAGTGCTACTTTGTAGGTTATCCTAATTTATTGGGTATTCCTCCATCACTATACCGAGGCAAAAAGTTTGCCACAAAGAACGGTATGATTTTGAAGAAAATGGTTCTTGCAAAAAGGTGAGTGGGAGGACAGTGCAACTCGACGAGATAATAGTATCTTCGTCATCAGGTCAAAGGAATGAGACCTTGGAAGTGATTCCAGAGTTTCCTACCACGACTGATACGGAAGCCTCTACATGAGATGTATGGACTTCGGTCGAACTTGCAGCTGAACCACGTGGGCAAAACTCGTGCAAACCTCTCAGGTGCGTAAACGAGATATTGTTATTAGACAACAATATACCTACGATACACAAGGAAGCGTTGATGGGCCCTGACTCCAGAATTGGCTAAATGCCAATATAATCCGAGATAGTTTCCATATAAATGATTCAAGATTATATCTTGATGAACCTTTAGGAAGACTTAGAGTCTAACGAATATTAATGGAACTATAAACTGATACGGATAAAAATGTTTTATCCATAAAGCTCGACTTGTTGCTTATAACAAATTCAAGGAATTAACTACGGCGAGATTGTCTCTCCGTAGCGATGCTTAAAGTCGGTTCGGGTTAAACTAGCAATTAATACATATTTCAATCATGAGATATGATACATGGATGCTAAAAGGATTTCCATGAGATGGAAATACTACCTAGGACTTGCATGTGATACAGTCCAAGGTGTTTTGTCAATCCAGAGTATGCTAGTGAGTATGCAAACTTCAGAGTTCCAGCGATGGGCAGAAGAGAGCAAAATGGAGTTGGAATCTTTGTTTTTGATGAAATGGTCAAAAGAGTTTGATTTCATCAATGGATAATGAAGATGCTTGTGGTTACAAGAAAGTAAGTGGGAGCATAATAATATTTCTAAAAACTTTGTGTGCTTGACACATTGTTGATTGGAAATAATATAAATTTCTTGACACGAATTAGGACTTCATTGAAAATAGTTTTTCGATGAAGTACTTGGGCTAAGTAGCCTTGATATTAGGCATATTTATCTACAGAGATAGAATTGCCTAATAGGGCTAAGCCAAAATACATATTGACAAGATGCTAAAACAGTTTAGCACTAAAACGCCAAGGAGTGATTCTTGCCGAAGTCACATGGAAAGAGTTTTGCAAGACTCGGTGTCCTAAAACACTGATGAGTAAAATACATGATGGAGATTCCACACACTTTTGTGTTTGGATTAATCATGTATTCCATGGTATGTAAGACAACCATATATGTCCAATACTCCCAAGTTGTTGCGTGTATAGATACCAAAGTGATCAAAGTGCTGATCATGCGACAACAGTGAAAAATGTCATTGTGTACTAGAGTAGCACTGATGACATGTTTTCTCGCAAACAGAGATTATGAAGTGCTCGTTGTAAGTAATTACATCAATATAGTCTTCATCAATGCTCCATGCGATTTTCGATTTAACTTAAGGGTCTTTGTGTAATACACAATATGGTGGCACGGTAGTTGGAAATTGTCCAAACAGGTTACTGTGGCGAATTCTATAACAAAGGCTAAGTATGTTGACGCTTTAGAAGTGATAAAGAGGATGTTGAATCATATAGTTCATTCATGAACTTAGTATGGTTCCAAGAAGACTTTGGTCAATGGGATACTATTGTAGATAGTTGCTCCATAGCTCAGTCTGAGGAATCAGGGTTCGACCAGTGATTCACATATATACAAAGCCAAGTCCACACAAAATATGAGTTTTGTGAATGCGTGAAAACGCGAGGATATGTAAAGATACACACGAAGCTGAAGTTGTCAGATCCGTTGGACATCAGGCTATACCACAAGCGAAGCATATTTTACACCAGTATGCCATAGGTGTAAAGTGCATTAGCATTGAGTAGATTATTGACTCTAGTGCAAGTGGGAGTCTGTAGGAGATATGCCCTAGAGGCAATAATAAATGTTATTATTTATCCCCATGTTCCTAATTAAGTTTATATTCCATGCTATAACTGATGTGGTTCCCGAGCCCGTATATCCATAAAGGCTCTGAGGAAAACCCATGTGCACGTGTGGAATAATAAACGGTAAAATGTATTCCTAGTCATGCCTCTAAGACTAGCTCAAGTGTTGCATGATGATCACGTTTTCCTGATCATGGGCATGTCTATGCCGACAACTTTGAGGGCACAATGTTAGAAGAACATTTGTGTTGAATCGACCCGAATTGATGTTATGCTATGAGATACATTCGTCACAAGTTAATGGCTAATAACACAGAGAAAGTTAACGTTCGCATAATTCCTTAGACCATGAGAGTATCGAGTTTCTTCATGCTTGCTTCATGAACTTTGGGGTTTGTTAAACGTCATCCGTAAATGGGTGGCTATTACGGCGGCTTACGGGTTCATGGAAAAGTATGTCAAGGGACTTGATAGCTCAAGATTGGGATTTGCTCCTCCGACGATGGAGAGATATTCTTTGGGCCCTCTCGGTGTTACGGTATCCATCATCGTCTGCCCAGACACATTGTGATTTGATCACAGGGATGCCGGAACACGGGGACGAGAAAAGAGAACAAAACCGGTAACGAGGTAACTGGCATAGTGGACAAGTTGTTGATCCACGCGGATGCCGATAAATCTCACCTCGGGTATTTGTAACATATCGCGAAGAAACAGGAATAGCACACGGCAACTGTAGGTTCACTCGAATATTCATTCGTGTGGGTATAGGGATCAATATGGGTGTCCACGGTTCCGCTATTGATCATTGATCGAAAAGTGTTCCGGTCATGTCTATACTTCACCGAACCTATAGGGTCACACGCTTAAGGGTCATCTATCTGCTGAATACTAGACAGGGAGTCTGAGAGAAAGTCACCGGAAAAGTTTCGGAGACGACGGAAAAGTTTCGGAGTTAACAAAAATGTTTCGAAATAAAACCATCATACCGGAAATGTTCCGAAGCGCGTCCAGAATATTTTAGAGGGTGCCGGAAATGTTCTGGGACCTTCGGGAATTTTTTCGGAAATTACACGCGGGAAAACATCTTGTCCCAGCGAGAGGGGACAAGATCCCACGTTTCGTGGGGGCTGTTTTTGGGGGCGCCCCCTTTAGGGGGCAGCCCCCTTGTTGGTTGACAAGGTGTTGGGGGCCCCCCTGGTGGGGGGCAGCCCCCACAAATGGTGGAGCTGGTTGGGAGGGGATGGGGCCCCATGTTGGGGACCATGGACAAGGGAACATGTTTTCTCCATGTTTGGTGAGAACATGTTTTCCTTGTTTGGTGGGTGCATGGTTTGTGGGCTGAAATTTTAGCCCCCTCCACCCCTTCCACCACTATATAAGGAGGAGGAGAGGAGCTCTCCAACTCACTCCAACTCTCTCACCAAATGGCATGCATGATCTGCCTTTCTTCTCTCCCTCCCACGAAATAATTTTGTAGAGCTGAAAGGCTGTCTGGATTCCGGTGGGAACTAGTTCTGGACGGCGAAGCCCTGCCGGATAGGTGACACCTGTAACACCCCCTGTAATTAAGCACAGTGATAATCTGTTAATCATGCCAAGTCATCATCAATTACAATGCTTGATCACAATGGATTAATATCCCATTTCAAATTCCACCACTAAATTCAATTCAAATATGAAGTGAAAATAAAAGTTGATCAAATTTGAAAACAAAATAGTTCATAATATTACAAATAATCCCAAAGCAATTATAAAAATTAAAACCAACATTATTTGGAATCCCAAATTGACCCTAGCATCCAAAACAGTGCCCAAAACAGCATCATTAAATCCATTTTCATTTATGCAAAATGCAAATGAATTCATTTAACTCCCAAACTTTTTGTGGCAGTGCAGAATATTGCAGAGTATTTAATTTGGCAAGTTTCACATTTTACCAAAGTCAATTGGTGTGAAAAGAAAATGCAAAACAATGAAGGAAATAGAAAACAGAAAAGAAGGAAAGAAAAGGGGCCTATCATACTGTGCACTAGAGTCCATCCCCTACAGTGCCCGGCCCAGCCCAGCACCGGTCTCTCCTAACCTCCCGCTCTCTCTCCTCGTTGTCGCCCGCGCGCGCGCTCCCGCAGCCGGCCCCCCCTCTCCTCGCTCGACAACGCGCCGCTACAGCGCCGCGGCGGGCTAGAAGACCCTTCCCCGCACCCTGTGGCGAACCCTAGCCCTCCTTCTCCCCTTCCCTCGCTCTCTCCCACCGCGACCGAACGCGTCCGCCACCATGGCCACGTCCTAGCGCGGCCACCGTACCCTCCTCGCCGCCCCACCGTGCCAGACGAGACCGCCGACGTCCGCTACACCTTCTCCGACCCCGAGCTCGACCCTACGCCTTCACGACGACCGCATCGACCTCGACTCCGCCCACGGCCACCGGAGCTTCTTCCCGTCGATCCGCCGCTCTCCGACCACCGCCGGCCTCCTCGGGCCTTCTCTGCAACGCTGTGAGCGGCCGCATCTTCTCCCCTCTCCCTCTGTGCTCCCGCGCGCTCACTGGCTAGCTCTCCCGCCATGGCCGTGCTCGTCGCCGCCGTTCCTGTCACAGTCGCGGCCACGGCCGCTGCAGCTCGCGCCCGTGCATGCCATCGCGCTGCTGGTGCTCCTAGGAGCCCAACACACCCACGCGCTCCTCTCCCCGTGCCCCGTAGCGACGCCCTCGCCCCCACCCGAACTCCGGTGCCGCCTGCCGTCGTCGTAGCGGTCGACTCCGGCCACCCTGGGCCGTGCCACCACCACCAACGTGCTCGCCGTGTCGCCCGCGTCCCGTAGGAGCAAACCGCGCGCGAAATGATTGCCTGTAGGGTAATTCCGGTGACCTCCCGTGCCGCGCCGTTGCTGCGACGGTCACCGGCGCGCGCGCCGGCGTTTAAACGCCGGCGGGACCCACTGGTCAGGTGGTTAGGGACTAACCACACGGCTAATAGCCACTGACAGTGGGGCCAACACTGTAGCATTTAGATTAGGCATTAGATTAACCACTAACTAAAGAATTAACCTCACTGACATGTGGCCCCCACGCACTAATTAAATAAATTACTAATTTAATTAATCGGTTAATTTTAAATACTAATTAGTCTAACTAATGTGTCAATGACAGATGGGACCCACTAGCTAATTAACATTTTTAGTTAAATTAAACCTCTGTTAAAATACATAGTCAATGACAGGTGGGACCCACTGGTCAGTTTGACCAGTCAACGGTCAATGCTGACTGGACCGCTGACTCAGCCCCTGGGCCCACCAGTCAGCCTTTGCTGACTGGACCCTTGACCAGTCAACGTTGACCCAGTCAACTGCTGACTGGGCAGTTGACTGGGCCCACATGTCAGCCTCTGTTGCACATTTTTGGGTACACTTCTGTGTACCCATAGCAATTAATACTTAAATAATTTTGAATTAAATTAATTCCAGAAATTCCAGAAAATGATTAAAACTTTGAAAAATCATATAAAATAAACCGTAACTCAGATGAAAATAATTTATATATGAAAAATGATCAGAAAAATCCAACGAATCTGAATATGTCATTTGCATGCATGTTAGAACCCTCTGCGTAGGAGAACCTGTAACTTTAGGCCTGTTTCTGATAGATGAATAGTGCCTGACCTCGAGTAAATAATTCCAAATCAATTCCTAAATTAACTAAAATGGTTTAGGGATGTATTAGGTCACCCCTGCATTGCATATTGCCATATCATGCTCTGTGAGTGCATTTGTTTGCTATGTATTTATCTGTTCCCTCCCCCTCTTCTCCCCGGTAGACCCCGAGACCGATGTTGCCCCCGAGGACTGCTACTCGACCGACGACCCCTCTTTTACCGCAGAGCTCCCAGGCAAGCAAAACCCCCTTGATCATTCCTATATCACCCATTCTTTCTCTCCCATGCTTGCATTAGATTTTGCTACTGTATTTGGTTGCTCCTATTCTGATGCATAGCCTGATTTTGTAACCTGCTGTTGATACTTTACATGTTGTCCTATATGCTTAGTATAGGCTGGTTAGTGATCCATCAGTGGCCCCGCACCCTTGTCCGTGTTGCCCTGCTTTACTACCAGATGACTCGATCAGTGTGATCGATGAACAGAGACCGAACACAGCACCGCACACCCCCTTAGTTGTACGACTCTGCAGAAATACTATCGAGTGCCGAGGGTGATACCTCTTACCTCACTCCTGATGATATCTCTGTAACGTAGCTAGTCGGTTGTGGGTTATCGAGGGTGATTCCTTTTTCACCACCTCCGATGAAGCCTCTGTCGTGCAACCCCTCAAGTGTGAACCCATCGAGGGTGATTCCTCCAAGTTCACCTTGATGGTTACATCGAGTAGGAATCCAACGAGGGTGATTCCTCAGATTCCTTATCGATGATATGGACACACGGTTACCCTACTTTTACTTCAGTCCCCTGTTGAAGTCGGGTCGACCCCGAGGGGTACCCGCGAGAGATGTGAAGTCGGGTTGACCGTGAGGGTATCCGCGAGATAATTACGTGGCACGCCCGGGCAGGTAGACCGCCCCAGGAGAGGGTTGGGCCTGGCCCTTGCCGTAAGTCCACGAGACGGGGCGACGGGGCCACATGATCGTGGATCTCTGCTCGTTTCCGTGAGCTCCCAATGCGCTTAACGGATTTGGGTATTTGATCTGAGTTGGCCACTGGCCTATACGCACTACCACCACGCGGGATAATGGTTTAATGGGGCCCTCAACGCCGTATGTATCAGCCAAAAGCTCTGTCAGATGTCCAGTTCAGCATTGTGGCACGGTCGGATCGTGCCATCCAGGAGAGGGGTGGTGCTGGTATCCACCCTGCTCGCAACGACCCGGAGTGCAAAGGGCGATGGGCCCAAGACCCCTGAGCACTTAGGATGTAGACCGGCGGGGATCTCTCTGCGGAGCCTAGGTATGACTACGTCGTGTCGATCAGCCGAGGCCGGGCATTACCCGGAAAAGTGTGTCCGGCCAGAGTTAATCGAGCGTGTTGGGTAACAGTAGTGCATCCCTGTAGGGAAGTTATCTATTCGAATAGCCGTGTCCACGGTAACAGGACGCTCAGTGTTGTATCCCGATCTACTACAACTAAAACTGGATACTTGTGTTACTTTAATTAATATGATGGCTCCGGGATCGCTTTCTCGCAGGGAGTCGAGGAAGGATCTCTGGGCGTTACTAATATATATTTGTTACTACATGTTATGTTACTCTACTCTCTTCTGTTGTTGCAAGACGCTGGAAGATGCTAGTCTTCGGTAGGCTAGGCCTTCCCCTCTATTCTGGCATTTCTGCAGTCTAGTCCACAGATATATCCCCTTCATTTAATACCGATGCATAAATAGAATAGTTCTGATGTAAGTCTTGCGAGTACTTTGGATGAGTACTCACGGTTGCTTTGCTACCTCTTTTTCCCCATACCCGATTGCTGCGATCAGATGACGAAGTCCCGGAGACAGCTGATCTCGCCGACGACTACTATTACCCCGACGGAGACTACTACTACGTGGAGACCGACGACCAGGAGTAGTTTTGGAGGCTCCCAGGCAGGAGGCCTGCGCTTTTTCGATCTAGATGTCGTTGTTTTGCTCAGCCTTCTTAAGGCAACCTTGTCTAACTATGTCTGTACTCAGATGCTAATGCTTCCGCTGACTCTTGTGTAACTCGAGCTTATGTATTCAAGCCCTCGAGGCCCCTGGCTTGTAATATATAAATCTTGTATTATTTTATTTTGTGTCTAGAGTTGTATTGTGATATCTTCCCGTGAGTCCCTGGGCTTGATCGTGCGCATTTGCGTGTATGATTAGTGCACGGTCGGGCCGGGGGTGTCACAACACCGTATGTGTGCAACCCCGTAGAGAGGTCGTAGGTTCGATCTTTTGCCCGAGGGACTGTTCGAGGGTCCTCCCGAAGGGCTGTCCGTGACACCGTCCGAGGGACTGTCCGACCGCCACCCGAAGGGCTGTCCGGGGGACTGTCCGAGGAGCGGACGAGGGAGTACATCCTCGCGGTTGAAGGTTGTAAATCCTAACTGCGGGGATCTGCACCGACGATCTACATCGACTCTACTTCCGCTGCGCTACGAGTCGGTAACGATCGGATCAAAACCTTGTATGCAATCTTCATAGTGGTCCTGGGCTGGTGCGTAGGTCGGAATTTTTTTGTTTTCTGCTGCGTTACCCTGCACCCGAAGCTTCTACATATTTAGCACCGGTATTTATTTTCAAGAAGCCCGCATCTGGGCGTTTCCAGCGTTCCTGAACTCGCGGCACACCCTTCCGCTGTTCCTTTCCAACCTGGGCCAGATCAGACGCATATCTACTGCCCATTTAATAGAATTTGCTATAGTCCGAGTCTGCTTCCCATGCCTTCTTGCATTGCGTTCTGACCAAACCAACCATGCACCGCACAGAATAACACATGCAGAACTGCGTTCAACATTACCTCCTTGAATGATATCCATTGGCCATGAATCCGGGTGAAGAGATCAGGCTGTTCGGTTTTTGATCTGGTCCCAGAATAGACGCGCCCAAGTGCACCTGAACAAGGCGTGATATGTCGTCTCCTCAGCCCCACAATCCTTGCAGAAAGGAATTTTCTCAATGTGGCGATTTCGGAGAACAGCCTGGCACGGTACGAAATCATGGATTACCCTCCACCAGAAGCATCTGACTTTAGGAGGAACCTCTAGTTGCCCCTCAGCCTGTCTGGGAGCCTCATTTTGCATCTGTCGGGCCAGGCCCAGTTGGACGTGCAGGATACCAAACATCCAGAAAATGCAGCGCGGGTGCGAGCCAGGTGCAACCCATGAAACCAAACACGCCCCATAAGATCTTCCGTGCTGGACCAAATCCATTCTCTGAACTTGTAGCATGATCCGCTATCCTGTGCATCCCAATCAAAAGCTTATACGCTGACCGGACCGAGAAAACACCCAACTTGTCCGGCTGCCAAGCCCAATAGTCATCTCCCATAGTTATATTGAATGTAAGAACAATAAAATAGATTGTATCTTAAATGTTATGACAGTGACAATAAGATAAGATTTCTGTGATGGTTTTAAGATAAATCCATACATCTTCATGCGGCTGGACTTACGTCATCGCGCAAGAACACATCAACATTTGCAAGGCATTCCAACTCTTCTTTTTTAGATAATAAAGCATCACTGATGGTCACATATCTCCAACATTGCCAAATATATGAAATAAACATCAAAACCCTCTAGAAAGGGTTTTGACTTATTAGTGCTATATACATATTTCTGGGTGCCCTCACTACACAGGGAAAATTCAACGAAAACGCGAGCCATGCGCGTCCCTTTCACCGCGTTAAGAAAAGTAAATTCCATCTAGCGAAACGAGAAGACGTAAATGCTCCCGTCCAAAGACGCGCTCCGCACAGCGGAAGAGAGCGAGCAGCGGGCACCAGTCGTCCCAGTCCACCTAATTAGCCTCCCGCATCAACAAAAACTTTATTCCCTGCTTGCATATATACCCGTTAGCAAATCAATAATAAAGTCGGCGCTCCGCTCCTCCTCTTTCTTTCCCCCAATTCATCTAGCTCACCGGTGACAGCCAGCCGATTCGGCAGCTGCTTAGCTGTTGTGTACTGTTGCCTTTTCCCCGGCGATGGAGCGAGCGGAGGCGGAGGTGGAGATGGCCCGCGGCGGCGAGGTCGTCCACACGCCCCACTCGGCGCCGCCGACGGCGCCGTCGGCGCGGGTGTCGATCTGGGAGTCGGTGCGCGCGTGCGGGGTGTGGGGGCGGGACGTCGACAAGGCCGAGCTGCGGCGCCGGGTCGTCATGCCGCTCTACGCGCGGAGGGCCGTGGCCGCCGCCGTCGCCGAGAAGGACGAGGCCGCCGGCGTGGCGGCCGCGGCGGCGGCGAGGGACGAGGCGGGGGACGGGGAGGAGGGGTCGGAGGTGGTGACGCCGATGGTGGTGTTCGTCAACTCCAAGAGCGGCGGGCGCCACGGGCCCGAGCTCAAGGTGCGCCTGCACGAGCTCATCAGCAAGGAGCAGGTGCTGACCTCGTCCTCGCGATTCACGTGCCCGCTCGTGCTCCCTCCCAATTCTGGCGTTTTTTCCCCTCGGTTTGCTTTCGTGATGGTCGTTACTGTACTACTACTTGTTACTCCGCAGCCGATTTTTCTTTTCCATTCGTGCGGAATCCGGCAGGGAATTGATTTAGTGATACTAGTATGATTTAGTTGGAGGTAGTAATACACAATACACTCCCTTTCAGCTGGGATTAATGGATTCTGCTCCGGTGTACTTTGATGGTACAGTTGGTACTATCATGAGACCAAGGACGAGAGAGGCTCTCCGTCCTGTGATCTGAGGAGGATAGTGTGACGCGACCAGAATCTCTAGTTGCCTACTATGTGTTGAGAAGATCGTCATGCCCCATATGAGGCATTGTACTAACCTTTTTCTTTCCCATATTTCTAAGTTCTCCCTGATATTGCGAAGGTCGAATCATGTAGATAGCTAAGCACTTAATTGGTGGCTGTTTATTGGTTTGGTACCACGAGGGGTTGGGGGAGTAGGGGGTGTCTGGATGAAGACGGATATCTCACCATTATGGTTGGATGATAAATGCATAATGAATGCGTATACCGTAGGCTGCTGTGAAGGCTCCATCAGACCGTGTCTCACTTCCACATGTGGTTCTAGAAGAGGTGATGAGGTGAAGGAAAAGAACTAGGACGGTAGGTGTTAGGTGGGGAAGGAGGGAGGATGATTGTGCGGGTGACAGTAGTGAGAGTAATGTAATGAGACTGTCTATAATTTGTAGCTCGTCATTTTCTTGTAACAGAAGACAAAGCCACATGCAGAGCCATTTGGTGATAGTCACTGACATTGTTTCATGTTGATGATTATTAATCAACATGAAAGTACTGGCTTCTACCCGAGTTAGCTGTGGATCAACATGTGAAACTGGAGGTTGGCTTGTGAGGATTGGGCACTGATGTCATTATGTGGTGTAAAAGGGTCAGAACTGATAGAAGCTAGGGCCATAAAGAACTATGGATATGGCGCAATTCTGTGGAATTTGATGGTCTTTAAGGGCTTGGAAAACTCACACGACATGTTATTGTGGTTGTCAAGACAGGCTAACTGTTTAGGACTCGTTTGTAATGCCAGTTCTGGATTATTTTGTGCACTCAGAAGCCACACCATGTCTTTTGGAAATTCTAGTTTCTTATTCTTTTGTTTGTTCTGGAAAACCCTGGACTGTATAATACTTGCTGATGGAACCATTTTTGTTCAGGTCTTCGATCTTTCTGTTGTGAAGCCTTCTGATTTTGTTCGCTATGGTTTGGATTGTTTGGAGAGGTTGGCTGATCAAGGTGATAACTGTGCGAAGGACATCCGGGCAAATTTGAGGATTATGGTACGTGCTTGATGGGCTTCAGTAAGGATATTGTATCTGTCAGAAGCTTTCAAGGGTTCGCTGCATGTTAGCTTTGTTATTTACTGTTAGAAACTATTCGATAAGTGACCTTATATCTTAGCTCATGAGAGGTTTCTGCTCCACCATTTAGGTGTCCATATGCTTTCCTTGTACGTCGCAGTTTTCCAACTACTTTGCATAACATCCTTGCACTAGTTCTTTTTGACAGGTTGCTGGAGGTGATGGCACTGTTGGTTGGGTACTTGGATGTCTCCAAGAACTTAATAAGTCGAAAAGGGAACCAGTTCCTCCCACGGGAATCATTCCACTTGGGACAGGAAACGACCTTGCTAGATCATTTGGATGGGTAAGGGCCGATATGCGATGACACCATTCTATTTAAATTATTTGTTTTTAATTGAAAATGCTAATCAACTCAAGCACAGGGTGGCTCTTTTCCCTTTGGTTGGCGTTCAGCTGTAAAGCGATATCTCAACAAGGCAGTGTCTGCTTCGGTCGTCCATCTTGACAGGTGAGAATGTGAGATCATTGCTCGAGAGTTATTTCTCTCTTTATTCACCCATGCGTATTCAGCTCTATTTTGTTGATCGCTGGTACTTAAATTTGAGGAACACATTTTGCACTGCCGAGTAAAACTTATCATATGCCTATCTGGAATATATTTCCTGATGGTGGAAAGAAAATCGTCAATCTATATAAGCCCAGCACCTATCTGCCATATTTATTATCTCCAAATGTGTAAGATGTGTACATCGTGAATAAGCTCAACTCTAGATGTTTCTTCTAATAATTGCACATACACTCTTCATCTGTTTTTGCTCTGAAAATCGCTACCAATGTTTTTGCAGTTGGCAGGCTGTGATTAGGATGCCAGAGGGAGAAATAACAGAGTTGCCACATGCACTTAAGAAAGCGGAACCTGCCGATCAGCTGGAGTTCAGCAAGGTCTTGACTACGAATTTACCTGGAAATTACACCCTGAAATAGAAAACAGACTGTAGCTCAAATCTATACACTTGGTAGCATGCTCTTCTTCCATCGTTAGATCTCTTCTCCACTTAAGAACATTGTTTTAGACATTTGTTAAGATTGCAATGATAACATAAAAAACTATTGTTTAGGTAGTTCTTTTTTGAAAGCGAGTCGTAGGATGAACTCTGCATTGTATTGTTTGTTGTCTGCACCTAAATGATCAAAGATAGTCTAAACTTCGCATTTTTAAGAAATATTCAAGTCAATTCTGAAAATCCAAGTTGCATACAGGATGTCCCTTACTTACCTAGGAAAAGAATCTTAGTTACTGCTAAGTTTTGCATAGTAACGCGTGCTACTCTTTGACTCTGCGTGGTTGCCTGTCATACTTGCTATTTCAAATGCTTGTTACAATTTGTTTCTCTTGAATAGTTTGATGGATTGTTCCGGCATCTTATTTTCTTCTGTCGATTGTCAACTCTGCTTGAAAAATACTGCGATCCCTCCTATATTTTGTCTTTCTCAGTGAGTGTGCAAGTACTTATGTATTTGCTAAAGACCTTGTGTAATTTGGTGCAGGCGAGCGGCAGTGAGTTAACCGAAAAAGCTTCTTGCTATAAAGGAGTATTCTACAACTACCTTAGCATTGGTATTACTTTGTTACTTCATCTACTTTCTTTCCTTAGCTAATTCTGTTATTTCTCGTGAACTTTACATGGTGATCTACATCTACTTGAGAGGTTTTATATTCAGACTAACTGGATAATACATGTAATATCTATTTTCTCCCCAGTTCCTAGGTGTTTAGGGTTGCCTAAATTTTGTGTGTGCGCTAAACCTTAATTTGAAATTTTTAATGGCTGAATATTCTTCAGTATCTGGAAGTTTGATGTAAAATATATAATCTAAAACTACACACACTGTCTTCTGATAATATAAAGTTGTAAGACTACAACTGAAACCACAAGATATGAATGTACCAGATCAATGATTTTTTGCTAAATTATATGGTTTATTCTCTATTACAATTTGTTAGAGCCTTGATTCATTGCTAAGTGTGCCATTTATTTTGGATAGGGATGGATGCCCAAGTTGCATATGGCTTCCACCATCTACGAGATGAAAAGCCATATCTTGCTCAAGGACCAGTTGCAAATAAGGTGCGGAAAGAACTTCTTTAATGGTGTAATACGTAGTGGCTTAAAGCTTTCATGTATGTCATTGTGAAGTGTGATCTTTTTCGAAGCCCACAGTAATTTACTGAATTCTTTTGGTGAGGAGCTTAGCATTCAGAATGTGCTGGTTAGCAACATCTTCATTAGTTAATTGTCTTCCATCAGTAGGATACAAGTATGGCAGACTGATAGATCACGTGATGTTGCACACATACAAAAGAACTCATGCACCCAAGTTCTCCCATATTATTATTATGTGGATCCAGCTGTATACTTGATAGATAAGCTGGATGTGATTCTGCAAATTCTTCTAGAATATGTAATTTCTGAATAAAAAGAAACTGGTTTCAAAGGCTCCTTTTCATTTTCTGTAGCATAGTTATCTGGTACCTCAGAATTCTATGTTATGCTGTTCTGCGACCTCTAGGTGACTGTTCTTGTAATACGTGTTATATGCAGTTGATTTATGCTGGATATAGCTGCACGCAGGGATGGTTCTGTACTCCTTGTACAGCAAGTCCTCAGCTAAGGTAAATAACCTGCCTTTCCATGTACTTTAAAATGGACTTGGACTTTTAAAGTATCATATAGTTCCCTTATTTTGATCCATCCTCGAGACACAATCATGGTTTGAGGTGAATTATGAGATTCGGCCCTCAGAACTTCTAAAAACTAGCAGGAGTCCCAGACTATAGTATACTATCTTGGTTAACATATGAGGATCTGGATTCAAGTTCCACTATGCTAACTTGCTAAGTACTGCCAATGACCCATTGTTTTTATGCTTTATCTCCATATTTTTATGGTTCCTAAATAAACTGCAATGGTGCTAAGATATTCTTCCTCTTCATTTGTCTGTGACATTTGTCTCAATCATCTGTCCAAGGCTGACAGAATGCATTGTTGATGCAGGGGACTTCGGAACATTTTGCGGCTTTACATTAAAAGGGCCAATTGTTCTGAATGGGAGCAAATTCAAATGCCTTCAAGGCAAGTCATAGATTTCTGTTACATTCGTCAAAGATATTTAGATATCTATGATCCTTAGGATGTAGAAAATCGAGTAGCTGACCCTATTTACACGAACCCAGTGATCATTGCTATTAGTTTGGAGATTAGTGTTAAAAAATCAACACTGGGCAATGTATGCTATGCAGATAACGTGAAATGCTGACACGTCATGGCTGGTAGTCCGTTTACAGTTTTTCATCTGGAAATATTTAAATTGGCACAGAAACTACATATGTGGGTTTGGTAATTATCTAGATTTTGTATCTTTCTCAATGACGAAATTGATTTTTGTCAGGAGATAATAATTAATCAACCCATATTTTGCATAATAACAATAATATATTTGTTTGTCTTAGCAGCCGCCTGCCCTTTTCCTGGGCCTTACCTTTAGCCATAGAAAAATTATGATATTGCCAATGTCAGGCCTGTCCAAAATATCTAAGAAGTAAATAAATATTCTAGAATATCGTGTGATGCTTATCATGTACTCCTACATAACTGTTATCGGTTGGTTGTGTCGGTGGCATACCATTTTGAATGTTTTTGGAACTCCATTTGCAATGTGTATTAGTATAATACTGTTGTGAATTCTGGAAGTGTATCACCACAAAACAGATGGTAGACGATAATGTTGTGACTTTCTTATTGGTGATGCGTTGGAACTTACTTGGTTACTCTTGATGTTTGTCCTTCAAATTTGCTGTACAAATACTTATGTTATATATCACCGAAATTGAGCTCACATTTATTTCCATCTGTTAATAATGCAGTGTTAGATCCCTAGTGGTCTTAAATCTGTACAACTACGGCAGTGGAAGGCATCCTTGGGGTGATCTTAAACCGGATTATCTTGAAAAGGTTGGTAGTTGAGCTTGCTCATGCACGTTGCATGTATCTTTTAGTTCTAGTTTTCTAGTCCAGGATATTGGATTTACAGCTAACTTTGAAGTTGCCAAATGGGATAAATTGACAGCAAGTGAGCATAATAACATGATTTGGAAGTGTGTTCTATCATTGCTGCTGTATTTTTTTTAGAACAAGTGGTAGCTACTGGCTAAAGTTCAGTATTGGGTGGGGTTACACAAATGGCTCTGTTTGTTCTATGCAAATGATGTGTCTTTTTCCCCCTCCTTCCAGAAAGGTTTTGTTGAAGCTCATTCAGATGATGGTTTGATTGAAATATTTGGTCTGAAAGAAGGCTGGCATGCTTCATTCGTTATGGCTGAGCTTATCAAAGCAAAGCACATTGCTCAGGTACTTACCCCATCCTTGCATTGATTTTCCTGTCAAAGGATTGATCTATTTGGGTATCATTTCTTCAGTAACTTATGATGAACTTCTGTCCAAAAACATTGCATTCTGTTAGGCTGCAGCTATCAAGTTTGAAATGAGGGGAGGAGAGTGGGATCGAGCATATGTTCAAATGGATGGCGAGCCATGGAAGCAACCACTCATCCAGGACCAGTCGACAATTGTGGAAATAAACAAGGTTCCCTATCATTCCCGGATGATAAATGGGGATTCATGAGATTTCCCTATGTCAATCAGGTATTGATTCCGGAAAGTCCATTTTCTCTTTGTCCGCAGACATCAGTTTCATCTGTCGCATCCTGATAGCCCCCTAATCATTCAATTACCATGCCATCTCAGGGTTACACTCTAGATCGTTAGGCTATGTACAGTATAGGAGCAGCTGGAGTTAGATTCTTAGAGATGGCTCGCTCAGCTGCAGCGAAGATGAATGTTTATTGCCCTTTACCATGCCATGGTCTGAGTCATGGCAGGAGCACAATGTGCCACCACCATGTAATGTAATATTGTATTGTGTAAGTTATGTTGTACCCTAGCTCCTTTCGAGGGAAATCAAATTAAGCTTATTTGTATTATTATTTTTTGTCTGTATGGAAAACAACCTGATGAAAAACACCATGTAATCTGTAACTTTGTTTTCTGTTCAGTCCAACAAAGCAACAATTATTTCTCTCTGGGACATTCCATTGTGTGATGTCAATTGAAATGCTCTTGCTGCTAGGTATGTATATCGAAAATGTGTTTTTTTATAACTATGAGAAGTGCTTCGGTAGACACCCCCCCCCCTCCCCCACAACAAAACGTAGAAGGGCAGAATGTTCATACGGAGGAAACGTATACCCACCTCGTATTGTACAGTACAGGCCGCCGTACGTATACCCGCGCGCATGCAAAAACATGATCTGCCGCCTGCCAACCGCGTACGTGGAAAAACAGGATCTTCGCGTGATCTTTGCGCCCGCCCGACGATCGCTCCTCCCGTTCCATTTTTTCCAACTGGCGGATCGCCGCCGGTGGCCGGAGGTGTGGAAGAACGCCGTCGCCTGGTTGAAACGCCGTTCCAACCCCGTCCGACGCCGCATCTCACCGTCCTCGTCCGACGCCGCGGACGTGAACGGCCCTACGTTGGACGTCGCCTCCGCCACGACCGACCGCTGTCGTCCCCTGCCGTGGATCCGGCAAAAATCCCGCGGCTTCCTTGTCTTCCACGTCGCCGCCGGCTAGAATCAAGCCGGAGCCCCCCCTGCCTGAAGGCCCCGTCGTCCTAGACCGGCGACGTCTACACCGTGGCCCAAGGTTTGGCATCTGAACGTAGCTTGATGGATGGATGTGATTTAGTTCATGTAGTTATTGTATAAAAAATCGTATTAGTGTTGCAATTTATTCTTGGGCATGATCCACTGTATGAATTTTAACACAAGATAAATTATCAATGTTGTGCAGTTCTGTGAGTTGGGTGTGTTGACATGGACGAAAACACCGCATTCACGGGGGATGAGAATGATACTGATAAGGTGACTCAGACTGATAACGATAGTATTAACGAAGATGATGATAGCAGCGACAACGATTCGTGCTCTTCATATGATATCTTACCTCCGGAGGATTTTGATAATAATGAACTTGGCGCGAATAGTGATAACGTAAGTGGCGTATATTTTGATTTCATTTTTGAATTTGCAAAGTATGGCAAGGCTAACTATTTGTCTATGTTTATTAATTTGCAGGAAGATGTGGATGTTGACAATGTGCAAAATAGTTTCCTGGAATCATTCGCAGATAACCCGTATCGATCCTTCTATTGAGAAGCACCATCCGGAAAATGAATTACCCGCAGCTCGAGCAGAACTACTCCGAAAGTCATCTTAAGTAACTTAGGTCACCTAAAGTCACACTAGTGCCTCCATCTCAAGGAATCTATAAAAGATACCAGAAAGCCCCAAGAAGATATGGATGCGATAAACTCTCTGAGCCGAGAGGTGAAAGTTCCGGTGGTGATGGTGGGCGGGCCAGTCGATCCGTACCGATGCTTACGTTCGGCTTATGTTAAAATTGCTTGAATTCAATTACAAGATTGAATACAAAAAAAAGAAAACAAGGTTGCAGATGCTTTGAGCAGAAGAGATTCTCTTATGCTGAGCCAGGTTCGTTCATACATGTTGTACATCGCGCAATAGTATGAAATAAATGATAGTAATTGACATAGTTTCATATGTAATTTTGTAGGAGGGGTCAGATGGCCCTAGCGGTGATCACGATGAGGCAGAGGTGGACATTGAGGAGGCTCAAAGGCAGCAGCAGATGTTGGAGACACATTGGAAGGTCATGGCTATGACATTTCGGTCCGAAGGAGATGCATACAATTTCTACAACAAGCACGCCAGAGAGCGTGGGTTCAGCATCAGGAGACAGAAGGTGAAACGAGGTAAAGGGGCTGCAGGAATTATTCGGTTCAGGCGGTTCCTTTGCTCCAGGGCTGGGAGAAGGCAGGCCAAATTCATAACCATGGAGGGCCGCACCCGCAGGCTTAGACCCGAGACTCGTTGTGACTGCGGTGCGCATATGGTGGTGAAGTATGACAGACAACGTGAAGTTTGGTTCGTTGGGTCATTCGTGGACGATCACAACCACGCAATGGCTCGACCCGACGAGGTGCCTTTTTTGTGGTCACAGAGACGGATTGGAGATGGCACGAGGGCAGAGATACTGGCTATGCAAGGGGCTGGAATCAGGAAGCATATAATGGTGGACAACTTCATCAGTCGGTACGGTTCGTACGATAAGTGCAGACTTATTAGGAGGGACGTGTACAATCTGTGCTGCAGAGAGAAAATGAAGCTCATTGCAAAGGGTGATGCTGAGACGGCAGTGGGCATTATGAGGAGCAGGCAGGCGAAGGACCCAGACTTCTTCTTTGAGCATGTGCTGGATAAGGAAGGGCGACTGAAGAGTATGTTCTGGTGCGATGCACAGTCACGGAGAGACTATCAGGACTATGGAGATGTGGTTGTGTTTGACAGCACATATAAGATGAACAGATATGGTATGCCCTTCATCCCCTTTGTCGGTGTTAACAACCACCGTTGCACAACCGTTTTTGGTTGTGCCATTGTTTCTGACGAGACCTAAGGGACATATGTGTGGCTGCTGGAGGCATTTATGAGGGCAAACTGTCAGCAGAAGCCAAAGTCAATAATCACAGACGGTGACGCTGCAATGATTCGAGCTATTCGGACCGTCCTTTCAGGTGTGTCCCATCGTCTTTGCTCGTGGCATATCGAGAAAAATATGCAAAAGCACCTACATTACAAGTCACTGGATGACTTCAGATCGCTCCTGTACTATGCCACATCTCAAGAGAACTTTGAGCAGAGATGGACCGCCTTCGTTAATAAATGGAGGACGGATAAAACTGAAGAGTGGCTGAATAGGATGTATCGGAAGAGGAGACTTTGGGCAGCAACATATCTTTCTGATGGCTTTTTTCTTGGTATGCGAAGTAACCAGAGGAGCGAAAGCCTCAACTCCTCCCTTCACCTACACCTGGACTATGGTATGACCATAGTTGATTTGGTGGTGCATTATGAGAACTGCATAGTTCGCCTCTGTGAGAACGAGGCGCACGATGACTGTGAGGGTAATCATAAAGTACCACCGCCGGTTACTGAATATAAGGCCATTGAGGAGCATGCTGCCGCCGTTTTCACTCCTGCCAATTTTTACATTCTGCAAGATGATCTGAAAAAGATGGGACAGCTTGAGATATTTGAGGAGATGTTGGGAATCGAGAGTCAGACATTCATCTTGACATGGCAGGATAACCACAAGTTCAAGTATAATGTTCTGTATCAACCAGGTAACTCAGAACAAACTATATCATGTAGTTGTCTCAGGATGGTTCGGAAAGGGCTTCCGTGCAAGCACATTCTTTTTGTTCTGCATCATCTGAAGTTATCTGAAATACCAAAGTGTTGTGTCCTCCATCGGTTGACGAAAAATGCGAGAGATGGCTTGCCTGTGCAGCGCAAGAGTGATCTTTTTGGCTGGGGATGGTCAGGGCCAGAGGAGAGAGAACGGTACAGCCAACTGAGCATAAAGTCCGCAGAAGCTGCTTATGTTGCAGCAAATGATCCCTTCTTGTACGATGAGTTGATGAAGTGTCTGGACGAGATAATAGCAAAGAAAAAGGTTTCGGAAGAGGAACTCATAGGCCGTAGAAGGTTTGCTCTACTAACGAAGCAGGCAAGTCAGGCGGAACAAGGTGCACCTGGTATACGTGATCCTGAGAAAGCTGCGACGAAGGGTGCACCTAAGAAAGGGCGGTCAAAGGGGGGGCCTGACGTTACGAAAAATGGTAGACCAAAAGATTTTAGAGAGAAGAAAAGTGGTCCGTTGTGCAGTCTGTGTCACCTGCCAGGTCATAACAAAGCGACATGTTCCCTAAACGAAAAGTAAGTTTTACATTCATATTTTTGTTATGTAGCTTGTTTGATTGTACATACTATATTTTCTCACATAGTTATTTATGTTTCGTTCAGGAATCAGGCGTAGTGAAGCAGCTTTGTTTGTGCGGAGGAGAACTCTGGTTGAACGAGCCACGTTGGAATAAATTATGTACCTGTTTATTTATACATGTGCGACAGAAAACTTTTATAAATGTTTTCTCTATGTTTCCTCAGAATATTTATGTGAACATATATCATATTTATTGAATGAGTTGCGACGTTTTTATACTGTTTTGTGAATGAGTTTAGTTAGTACACAGTTGTTTAATTCTGTTTTTTGAACAAGTTATCTTACAGACTTTCTTTAGCTAATATGTGAAGGAAAAAAAAAGCCCGACCCCGCCAGCTGGGCCCGCCGTCAACTACATATTCCGTCCAAATCAAGCCAACGGCGACTCGGGCGGTCAGTTAGGCTGACATACGGGCCCAGCTGAGGGGTCCAACGGGGCGGAGAAGTTGAGTTCTGAGAGGAGTTCGAAGGCTACCGCGGAGGCGGCTATTTAAGCCGGTCGCGGCGCCCGTCCGCTTCCAAGGTGGGACTAAAAACGCGACGCGTTCGCGGGCGTCGGTGCCGAACGCGCGGCTGGGCCGGCTCATTTCGCGCGCGGTAGGGGGCACAGTGGGCCTAGTTGGGCCGGCCGACGACGCGGCCACTTATGCGCCGCGGCGCACGCGCACACGGGCGTCCCGTGTTTAGTCCCACCTCGGAAGCCGACGAGCGCCGCGACCGGCTTAAATAGCCGCCTCCGTGGTAGCTCGCAAGCTCCTCTTACAACTCCACTTGTCCGCCCCGTTGGACCCCGCATGTGGGCCCGTTTGTCAGCCTAATTGACCACCCGAGTCGCCGTTGGCTTGATTTGGATGGAAAATTTAGATTGACGGCGGGCCCGGCTGGCGGGGTCGGGCAATTTTTTTTTCGTTTTTTTACGTATACAATTGTTTTTCACAGCCACGAGGCAAAAATCACACACAAATAATCACATTGCAAACAGTCAGTAATAAAAATAGTTCGAAGCATGTCATTTTTATTTCGAACGAACGACAAATATAGTATCAAGTAATGATGTGCCATTACAATAAAGATCCAAGTACCGAGCACGGCACTTTTATTTAGGTCACTAACACGCACTGATATGCCATTACCAAATAGCAAAACGAAGTACCGAGCACACATAGTACCAAGTAATGATGTGCCATTACAATAAAAATCGAATTACCGAGCACGGCACTTTTATTGAGTTCACTATCACGCACTGATATGCCATTACCAAATACCAAAATGAAGTACCAAGCATGGCACTTAGTCCTTCAACATGATTTTCAGAATCTTGTCCTTCACCCTTTCCTCCGTGTTGCTCTCTGAAAAAAGTATTTCCGCGAGGACCCGTCCCCTCATAGAATGAATATCGTCCTGGTTAAATAAATACGTCCACTTGTCTCCGTCCCAGAGTTGAACGCATTGCATCACGAAAAGTCCACAAGAGACTCTGAAAATGAAACACGAGTCAGAAAATGATGCAACACACAATTAGTTATGCATGCAACTGTGAACTCACGAGTCCTGTTGTAACGGCATGTCGTATTCCCTGATTGGCCAGGAAGACACGTCGGGATAATCCGCGTCTAGAAGGGAGTTCACCTCCTGTGCATGTTTAGCAATTTCTGACCTCTGAAATAAAATTGTACGTTAGAAGTGAACACCTTGCAAATGTCGTAATGCATTTTTATAAACTCACCATAGTAATAATCTTTGCGAAAACTGAACTGCTGATTGCACCAGTGGAATTAAGAACTTGAAACTCTTCCTTTTTGTTGTGCATAACAATAGTAATCCAATGATTATTGTTCACATTAAAAGGAAAATATGCCTACGAAACAGTGATGTTAAGTACGAGTATGTAGCAATAAGTACATATTGTGAAGAGTCATTTGAAAAGCAATACCTTATCTTTCACGAAATACTCATCACGTACTCTTGACAAAGTTTTTGATTTGTCTACGAACTCTTCCATAATATGTTTCCTTTCGTTCTTAACCTTTCCTGCAGCGCGTAGCAGTAGCCAGTAGGAAATCCACGATGATAACACATGACGATCAGAACGGGGACTACGGGTCTGCATGTGGTTGCAATAGCAATTGATTACCTGAAAATAACATACAAAAAAATGTGACAGTTACAAAAACCGTGGAATACAATAAAGATACATGTAACAAAAATAGTAGTAATACTTACAGCGCCATTCAACCAACGACGCGAAGTGATAGCTTGAAGTTGTTCTGCCGTACACGTTTCCCCTCCTAATCCCACCATGGTAACCACTTTCTGTGCACGTTAGACTTTGATAGTGTATCGATTTAAATCCTCGAGGCCTCGATGTGATACTCACTAATGTTCTCCGAAATAAATATATCACCCTTCGTACCAAACAGACCTTAAACAATTTACGTACAAGGAGTTCATTAGCTCCACATGTAATCACATCAAGTAATTCAAAAAGATTTTACCTTCAACTTACTCTTTTTAACACGTTTGTTTGCAGCTTCCTGCTTGTTATAGGGTGACCGGAGGTATTTTGACTCTTTCCGCTTCCGCTTCCCAACTGGCTCCTTCTCCGTACTAACCTCCTTTGAATTTTCGGCGCTAGACCCGCCTGATACTGTAGTACCATTCCGTGGGGTTCGAGTGACGGAAGGAAAATCTTTAGTGGGTAATGATGCTGATGATGCCGCGGGTGAACCCACATTATCATCAATAATATAGGGGTCGCTCTCATAACCTTTACCGGGGGTTGTGTACTCCTTCTCCTCCGTACGCTTCGCACCCGTCCGAGATGTTTCAATCTTCTCCTCCGTACGTTCTTTCATAGGAGTTGAATTTACTTCATGAAAATATTTTGGTGGATACTTCTTCATCCACTCTTCACTTTCATTCACACAATCAAACTCGTCACGCAACTCTTGGTTTGCCTTCATGATTAGCCCTTCCTTCTGTAACTTCTGGATGACTATCTGCAACAACACACACAAAACATTAAAAACATGCAAGCACTAAGAACATGCACATTGAAAATAAAGTTGACATCATTCGTTACCTGAGCACACTTAGCAGGAATTAGACGAAGTTGTTTCTGCATATCTTTCATGCTTTTCATTAGTTGATCCAAAGTAGTGTCCCTGCTCGATGAACACTCGGTCTTACTACCTTTTTGTTTCGGTGCCTCGGTTTCTTCCTCCTCCACAATTGCTTCCTTAGCAATTATGCTCTGTCTGTACTGTTCACTTATGTTGTCAACAATCTGCAAACCAACATATCATTAACGGGAATAACCAGATGAACAACAACATACTTTGGATCAATGCATGCAGCACAAGCCGTAAGTATTTACCTTCCCGTGACCACGGCCGTACTGTCCGTCATACGCGTCACGCTTCGCAGCCACAACTTCAAACCAATTTATCATTAGAGGGTACTCATGAGCAAGAGGATCCGTTGTTTCTCCAACTGTTGGCTGAATTTTTTCCCAATACATATTCTGCATGAACATAATACGAGTTAGCATTCTTCAAGAAAGAAAATGTAATTGTCCATGAAGATGGAACTAAATATGAGGATGTACCTGAAGAAGCGCGAGGTTTCCAACTGGCCATTTGAATTTTTTCAAATCTTTCACCGTCTTTGTGACACTATCCATGCAGACCCGTAAAGTAAAAGCGTTCCAATTAAATGACTTTATGGCGTCCACATCATGCACCAACTTGTAAAAGCTCCGCGGAATATTTTTCGTGGAGTGTGGTGCTATAATTGTGCCAAGAAGAACCAACATAGTTCTACGCACAAAATCATCATCATATGTGCCATTACTAACAATGCTCTCGATCAATTTGTCTATCACTATTTCACCATTACGGGAATCCAGAAACCGAGATGGCACTGTTTCCTTTGCCTCATCACCTACTTTCCCAATTACTTTCAACACATCTTTACCCTTGTTCTCAAGGCCAAAGATGTGAAATACATCATTAGTGCGTAGTGATATCTCACCGTTTTTCTCACGAAAAACAAACTTTTTTTTGTCACGTCATATGTTTTAATGACATGTTTCAACAAATTCTTCCGCATTAGAACAGGAGGAATCAACAACATTTTCTCCAACTTAGTGCCAGAAAACCGCATGCGTTGCCTAGAGGTTAACTTGTTAACCAACATGACCCACTTCTCGACAGAGCAGAATATTTCTCCAAACTCGTCCATACTAAACACGGCACCGGCTACAACAAAAAACACGCGGTGTCATCTATTGTAAACAGGGCGGATGCTACAAACAAAACTACAACAGATTAAAAAAAACATATACCTACACGCCCGAGACTTGCCGGTAACGAGATTGAACTAGGTATTGGATACCGACGATCGAATCTCGGGCAAGTAACATACCGCCGGACAAAGGGAACAACGTATGTTGACATATGAGGTTCACCGATAAAGATCTTCGTGGAATGTGTAGGAACCAATATGAGCATCCAGGTCCCGCTGTTGGTTATTGACCGGAGAGTTTTCTCGGTCATGTCTACATCATTCCCGAACCCGTAGGGTCCGCACACTTAAGGTTCGATGACGATATAGTATTATATGAGTTATGTGATTGGTGACCGAATGTTGTTCGGAGTCCCGGATGAGATCACGGACATGACGAGGAGTCTCGGAATGTCCGAGAGGTAAAGATTCATATATTGGAAGGCTATATTCGGACGTCGGAAAGGTTCCGAGTGATTCGGGTATTTTTCGGAGTACCGGGGAGTTACGGGAATTCACCGGGAGAAGTAATGGGCCTTATTGGGCCATACGGGAAAAGGAGAGGCAGGCCACGTGAGGAAGCGCGTGCCCCCCTTGCCCAAACCGAATTGGACTAGGGGAGGGGGCGCAGCCCCCTCTTTCCTTTCCCTCTCCCTTCCCCCTTTCCTACTCCGTATGGGAGGTGGAATCCTACTAGGACTAAGGAGTCCTAGTAAGACTCCCCACTCTTGGCGCAGCCCCTAGGGCCAGCCTCCTCCCCTCTCCCTCCTTTATATACGGAGGAGGGGCACCCCTTGGAGACACACAATTGTCCCATAGCCGTGTGCGGTGCCCCGATCTCTGTTTTCCACCTCGGTCATATTTTCGGAGAGCTTAGGCGAAGCCCTGCCGGAATCACTTCACCGTCACCGTCGCCACGCCGTCGTGCTGACGGAACTCATCTACTACCTCGACGTCTTGCTGGATCAAGAAGGCGAGGAACGTCACCGAGCTGCACGTGTGTAGAACTCGGAGGTGCCGTACGTTCGGTACTCGATCGGTGGAGCTCGAAGGATTGTTCGACTACATCAACCGCGTTGTGAGACGCTTCCGCTAACGGTCTACGAGGGTACGTAGACACACTCTCCCCTCTCGTAGCGATGCATCTCCATGGATAGATCTTGCGTGAGCGTAGGAATTTTTTTGAAATTCATGCTCCGTTCCCCAACAGTGGTATCAGAGCCAGGTCTATGCGTAGATGTGATTTGCACGAGTAGAACACAAGTGAGTTGTGGGCGTGGGTGTATACATATTGCTTGCCGTTACTAGTTGATACTTGATTCGGCGGTATTATGAGATGAAGCGGCCCGGACCGACATTACGCGTACGCTTACGCGAGACAGGTTTCACCGCTACGTGCACTCGTTGCATAAAGGTGACTGGCGGGTGTCTGTCTCTCTCACTTTAGTTGAATCGGTTTCAATGAAGAGGGTTCTTTTAGAAGATCAAAAAGCAATCACTACACCACGTTGTGGTTTTGCGTAGGTAAGAACGGTTCTTGCAAACCCGTAGTAGCCACGTAAAACTTGCAACAACAAAGTAGAGGACGTCTAACTTGTTTTTGCAGGGTATGCTGGTGATGTGATATGGTCAAGACATGATGTGATATAAGTTGTTGTATGAGATGATCATGTTTTGTAAGTTATCAGGCAACCGGCAGGAGCCTTATGGTTGTCTCTTTATTGTATGCAATGCCAACGCTATGTAATTGCTTTACTTTACCGCTATAAGTTAGCAGTAGTAGTAGTAGCAATAGCCGGCGAGACGACCACGACGCTACGATGGAGATCAAGGTGTCACGACGCTACGATGGAGATCAAGGTGTCAACCCGGTGACGATGGAGATCATGACGGTGCTTTGCTGATGGAGATCAAAAGCACAAGACGTTGATGGCCATATCATGTCACATATATTGAATTGCATGTGATGTTAATCCTTTTATGCATCTTATTTTGCTTAGGACGACGGTAGCATTATAAGATGATCCCTTCACTAAATTTCAAGATAAGTGTTCTCCCCTAGTATGCACCGTTGCGAAGGTTCGACGCTTCTAAGCACCACGTGATGATCGGGTGTGATGGATTCTTTCGTTCGCATACAACGGGTGTAAGCCAGTTTTACACACGCAGAATACTTGGGTTAAACTTGACGAGCCTAGCATATACAGATATGGCCTCGGAACACAAGAGACTGAAAAGTCGAACATGAGTCATATAGTAGATATGATCAACATGAAAGATGTTCACCATTGATAACTAATCCACCTCACGTGATGATCGGACGTGGATTAGTTTGATGTGGATCATGTTACACTTAGACAACTTGAGGGATGTTAATCTAAGTGGGAGTTCTTAAGTAATTTGATTAATTGAACTTCAATTATCATGAACATAGTCAAAAGTGTCTTAGCAAGTTTATGTTGTAGATCGATAGACCATGCTGTAGCTCCCCTGTATTTTTAATATGTTCCTAGAGAAAGTTAAGTTGAGAGTTGATGGAAGCAACTATGCGGACTGGGTCCGTATTCTGAGGATTGTCCTCACTGCTGCACAGAAGGCTTATGTCTTTGATGCACCGCTCGGTGAGCAACCCCTATGGCTTTGTCTGAGGACGTTATGAACGTCTGGCAGACAAGAAAAGATGACTACTCGATAGTTCAGTGCGCCATACTTTACAGCTTAGAACCGGAGCTCCAAATATGTTTTGAGCAACACGGAGCATATGAGATGTTCCAAGAGCTGAAAATTTGTTTTTCAAAGCTCACACCCGGGTCGAGAGGTATGACACCTTCGACAAGTTCTATAGCTACAAGATGGAGGAGAACAGCTCCGTTAGTGAGCATGTACTCAGAATGTCTGAGTACTTCAAACACTTGAATCAAGTGGGAGTTAGACTTCCGAATAAATTGGTGATTGATAGAGTTCTCTAGTCACTATCACTAAGCTAATGGATCTTCGTGATGAACTATAAACATGCAAGGGATAGAAGATCCTTAAGCTATTCGCGATGCTACAAGCTGCGGATGTAGAAATCAAAAAGGGAGCATCAAGTGTTGATGGTTAATAAGACCACTAGTTTCAAGAAGGGCAAGGGAAAGAAAAGGGAACTTCAAGAAGAACGGTAAAACAGTTGCCGCTCACGCGAAGAAACCCAAGGCTGAACCAAACCCGAGACTTAGTGCTCCCATTGCAAAGGGAAATGTCACAGGGAGCGGAACTTCCCCAAAGTAACTGTCAGATAATAAGACTGGCAATGTCAACGAAGATATTTGATATACATGTTATTGATGTGTACCTTACCAGTACTCGTAGGAGCACCTGGGTATTTGATACTTGTTCAGTTGCTTGCAACTTGAAACATGGAGCTTCGGAATAAACGAGGGCTAGCTAAGAACGAGGTGACGATGTGCATTGGAAGTGTCTCCAAGGTTGATGTGATCACCATCGCCACGCCCTCTCTACCTTTAGGATTAGTGATGAACCTAAATAATTGTTATTTGGTGCTTGCGTTAAGCATGAACATTATATCTGATAGTGTTTAATGCAAGACGGTTATTCAAATTCAGAGAATAATTGTTATTCTATTTATTTGGATAATATCATTGATGATCATGTACTTAAAATGAAAGGTTTATTGAATCTTGATCGTAGTAATACACATGTTCATAACACAAATGCCAAAAGATAATGATAGTACCACATATTTGTGGCACTGCCGCTTAGGTCATATCAGTGTTAAACACATGAAGAAACTCCATGTAGATGGGTTTTTGGAATCTCTTGATTATGAATCATTTGAGACATGTGAACCGTGCCTTATTGGCAAGATGACTAAAACTCCGTTCTCCGGAACAATGGAGCGAGCAACCAACTTATTGGAAATAATACATACCGATGTATGCGGTCCGATGAGTGTTGAGGCGCGCGGTGGATATCGTTATGTTCTCACGTTCACTGATGATTTGAGTAGATATGGTTATGTCTACTTGATGAAGCATAAATCTGAAACATTTGAAAAGTTCAAAGAATTTCAGAGTGAAGTAGAGAACCATCGTAACAAGAAAATAAAGTTCTTACGATCTGATCGTGGAGGAGAATATTTGAGTTACGAGTTTGGCAATCACTTAAGACAATGTGGAATTGTTTCACAGCTCACGCCACATGGAACACCACAGCGTAATGGTGTGTCCGAACGTCGTAATCGTACTCTATTGGATATGGTGCGTTCTATGATGTCTCTTACCGTTTTGCCACTATCATTTTGGGGTTATGCATTAGAGACAGCTGCATTCACTTTAAACAAGGGCACCGTCTAAATCCGTTGAGATGACACCGTATGAACTGTGGTTTGCAAGAAACCTAAGATGTCGTTTCTGAAAGTTTGGGGATGCGATGCTTATGTCAAAAGGCTTCAGCCAGATAAGCTCGAACCCAAAGCGGATAAGTGCGTCTTCATAGGATACCCAAAAGGATACCGTTGGGTACACCTTCTACCACAGATCCGAAGGCAAAGTATTCGTTGCTAAGAATGGATCCTTTCTAGAGAAGGAGTTTCTCTCGAAAGAAGTGAGTGGGAGGAAAGTAGAACTTGATGAGGTAATTGTACCTCCTCTGTATAGTAGTACGCCACAGAAAGAAATTTCTGTGACATCGACACAGACCGGAGAAGAAGTTAATGATGATGATCATGAAACTTCGGATCAAGTTGTTACTGAACTTCGAAGGTCAACCAGGACACGTTCCGCACCAGAGTGGTACGGAAATCCAGTCTTGGAGGTCATGTTGCTAGACAACGATGAACCTTCGAACTAAGAAGAAGCGATGGCAAGCCCGGATTCCGACAAATGGCTTGAGGCCATGAAATCCGAGATTGGATCCATGTATGAGAACAAAGTGTGGACTTTGGTAGACTTGCCCGATGAACGGCGAGCTATTGAAAATAAATGGATCTTTAAGAAGAAGACGGACGCTGATGGTAATATCACCGTCTATAAAGCTCGACTTGTTGCTAAAGGTTATCGACAAGTTCAAGGAGTTGACTACGATGAGACTTTCTCACCCGTAGCGATGCTAAAGTCTGTCAGAATTATGTTAGCAATTGCCGCGTTTTATGATTATCTGGCAAATGGACGTCAAAACGGCATTCCTTTACGGATTCCTTAAGGAAGAATTGTATATGATACAGCCGGAAGGTTTTGTCGATCCTAAAGGCGCTAACAAAATATGCAAGCTCCAGCGATCCATCTATGGACTGGTGCAAGCATCTCGGAGCTGGAATACTCGCTTTGATGAAGTGATCAAGGCGTTTGGGTTTATGCAAGTTTATGGAGAAACTTGTATTTACAAGAAAGTGAGTGGGAGCTCTATAGCATTTCTAATAGTATATGTGGATGACATATTGTTGATTGGAAATTCTGGAAAGCATGAAGAATTAATTGAAAGGAGTTTTTCAATAAAAACCCGTTTTTGAGTTATCCACGGATTGGGCATCGAGATCTATAGAGATAGATCAAGACACCTGATAAAAGTTCACACACCTGCAATGCTCATAGAGATAGATCCGGAAGACTATGAGTCTCAGACCGGATACGTAAAGTGGGACAGTCGTTTTTGGAGTAGCTCCAAGCAGAGTGTGGTAGCAGCATCTACATATGACATATAGATTTGCCAAGAACACACGGATCTGAATATTGCAGACCCGTTGACTAAAACCTCTCTCACAAGCAAAACATGATCAGCCCTAGAACTGATTGGATGTTAATTACATGGAGATGTAAACTAGATTATTGACTCTAGTGCAAGTGGGAGACTGTTGGAAATATGCCCTAGAGACAATTAATAAAGTGTTTATTATTATCATATTTCCCCGTTCATGATAATGGTTTATTATTCATGCTAGAATTGTATTGACCGGAAACTAAATACATGTGTGGATAATAGATAAATACTATGTCCCTAGTATGCCTCTACTAAACTAGCTCGTTGATCAAAAGATGGTCAAGGTTTCCTGACCATGGACATGAGTTGTCATTTGATAACGGGATCACATCATTAGGAGAATGATGTGATGGACTTGACCCAACCGTTAGCATAGCATATGATCGTTCAGTTTATTGCTATTGCTTTCACTATGTCAAATACACGTTCCTCTGACCATGAGATCATGCAACTCCCGGATACCGTAGGAATACTTTGGGTGTATCAAACGTCACAACGTTACTGGGTGATTATAAAGGTGCACTACAGGTATCTCCGAAAGTGTTTGTTGAGTTGGCATGGATCGAGATTGGGATTTGTCACTCCGACTATCGGAGAGGTATCTCTGGGCCCTCTCGGTAATACAGCATCACAGAAGCCTTGCAAGCACCGTGACTAAAGAGTTAGTTGCAAGATGATGTATTACGGAACGAGTAAAGAGACTTGCCGGTAACGAGATTGAACTAGGTATTGGATACCGACGATCGAATCTCGGGCAAGTAACATACCGCCGGACAAAGGGAACAACGTATGTTGACATATGAGGTTCACCGATAAAGATCTTCGTGGAATGTGTAGGAACCAATATGAGCATCCAGGTCCCACTGTTGGTTATTGACCGGAGAGTTGTCTCGGTCATGTCTACATCATTCCCGAACCCGTAGGGTCCGCACACTTAAGGTTCGATGACGATATAGTATTATATGAGTTATGTGATTGGTGACCGAATGTTGTTCGGAGTCCCGGATGAGATCACGGACATGACGAGGAGTCTCGGAATGTCCGAGAGGTAAAGATTCATATATTGGAAGGATATATTCGGACGTCGGAAAGGTTCCGAGTGATTCGGGTATTTTTCGGAGTACCGGGGAGTTACGGGAATTCACCGGGAGAAGTAATGGGCCTTATTGGGCCATACGGGAAAAGGAGAGGCAGTCCACGTGAGGAGGCGCGTGCCCCCCCTTGCCCAAACCGAATTGGACTAGGGGAGGGAGCGCAGCCCCCTCTTTCCTTTCCCTCTCCCTTCCCCCTTTCCTACTCCGTATGGGAGGTGGAATCCTACTAGGACTAAGGAGTCCTAGTAAGACTCCCCACTCTTGGCGCAGCCCCTAGGGCCAGCCTCCTCCCCTCTCCCTCCTTTATATACAGAGGAGGGGCACCCCTTGGAGACACACAATTGTCCCATAGCCGTGTGCGGTGCCCCGATCTCTGTTTTCCACCTCGGTCATATTTTCGGAGAGCTTAGGCGAAGCCCTGCCGGAATCACTTCACCGTCACCGTCGCCACGCCGTCGTGCTGACGGAACTCATCTACTACCTCGACGTCTTGCTGGATCAAGAAGGCGAGGAACGTCACCGAGCTGAACGTGTATAGAACTCGGAGGTGCCGTACGTTCGGTACTCGATCGGTGGAGCTCGAAGGATTGTTCGACTACATCAACCGCGTTGTGAGACGCTTCCGCTAAAGGTCTACGAGGGTACGTAGACACACTCTCCCCTCTCGTAGCGATGCATCTCCATGGATAGATCTTGCGTGAGCGTAGGAATTTTTTTGAAATTCATGCTCCGTTCCCCAACAGCAATCCCCCTCGGGATCTACGCCGCTGACAGCGGCAGACCTGACCGCATCCACCTCGGGATCGTCGCTGGGTCAAGCGGCTCCGGACGGCGCGCCTTCCTCGCCTCCGCCCAACCAGTGTCCACCACGCGGGTGCCTGCCTCCCCACCCACCGCGCCTCAATCATTGGCGCGGGCCCAACCGACCACGCGGTTTGCACCCGACCCGCGCGTCTACGTCCAACGTGGCCCGCGCGTCTCATCTCCACCCGGCGCGGGATCCGATCGGGATCCTGTCGGCTCGCCCGGATCTTCTATGCGTGGATGGGGGCGGGCTGGCGGGTGTGGATGGCGGCGGGTGCGGGCGGAGATGGCGGCGGGGTGTGTCGAACGTGGGGTTTGACCCACGTAGATGCAAGTTTTTAGGGTAGTCCTTTTTTTAGAGGTGTCATGCATGCATGTATAAGTTGTGCACGTACAAGTTGTGCACGTCGTCCCCGCCTCCTCGTCAATTATCCGGCCCATCCAATCATTTATGCATGCGTCGGCCGACCCACTTCGCGTACGATCTCACGGCGTCAGCACGTCTAAAAATCAGCACCGGTAAAAAAAACCCTAAAACACAGGCCGGAGGGGAAGTCCGGAGTATGTTTTTTTTCCAACTCCGCCAAATGGCCCCAAACTTTTTTGACACATTGCCATCACCATGGAGGGCATGCATGCCAAAATTCGTCGATCTCCGACGCTCGGTGCATTTCCTATGATTTTCCCGGTCAAAAAACCCTAAAACACAGCACGGACGTGACGCAACGTTCGTTCGGTGTCCGATTTCGCTCAACTCTTGCGTGGGGGCCTACATTGGGCGTGCCCACATGCCTGCAAATTTTGGTGTCATTGCATGCATGCAATCACGTAGACCATGTGCAACCGGCACCGTTCGGGTGTGCTTGAGGGGAAGTCCGAAGTACTTTTTTTTTCCAACTCCGCCAAATGGCCCCAAACTTTTTTGACACATTGCCATCACCATGGAGGGCATGCATGCCAAAATTTGTCGATCTCCGACGCTCGGTGCATTTCCTATGATTTTCCCGGTCAAAAAACCCTAAAACACAGCACGGACGTGACGCAACGTTCATTCGGTGTCCGATTTCGCTCAACTCTTGCATGGGGGCCTACATTGGGCGTGCCCACATGCCTGCAAATTTTGGTGTCATTGCATGCATGCAATCACGTAGACCATGTGCAACCGGCACCGTTCGGGTGTGCCGGAGGGGAAGTCCGGAGTACGTTTTTTTTCCAACTCCGCCAAATGGCCCCAAACTTTTTTGACACATTGCCATCACCATGGAGGCCATGCATGCCAAAATTTGTCGATCTCCGACGCTCGGTGCATTTCCTATGATTTTCCCGGTCAAAAAACCCTAAAACACAGCACAGACGTGACGCAACGTTCGTTCGGTGTCCGATTTCGCTCCACTCTTGCGTGGGGGCCTACATTGGGCGTGCCCACATGCCTGAAATTTTTTGTGTCATTGCATGCATGTAATCACGTGGACCATGTGCAACCGGCACCGTTCGGGTGTGCCGGAGGGGAAGTCCGGAGTACGTTTTTTTTCCAACTCCGCCAAATGGCCTCAAACTTTTTTGACACATTGCCATCACCATGGAGGCCACGCATGCCAAAATCCGTCGATCTCCGACGCTCGGTGCATTTCCTATGATTTTCCCGGTCAAAAAACCCTAAAACACAACACGGACGTGACGCAACGTTCTTTCGGTGTCCGATTTCGCTCAACTCTTGCGTGGGGGCCTACATTGGGCATGCCCACATGCCTGCAAATTTTGGTGTCATTGCATGCATGCAATCACGTAGACCATGTGCAACCGGCACCGTTCGGGTGTGCCGGAGGGGAAGTCCGGGGTACGTTTTTTTTTCCAACTCCGCCAAATGGCCCCAAACTTTTTTGACACATTGCCATCACCATGGAGGGCATGCATGCCAAAATTCGTCGATCTCCGACGCTCGGTGCATTTCCTATGATTTTCCCGGTCAAAAAACCGTAAAACACAACACGGAAGTGACGCAACATTCGTTCGGTGTCCGATTTTGCTCAACTCTTGCGTGGGGGCCTACATTGGGCGTGCCCACATGCCTGCAAAATTTGGTGTCATTGCATGCATGCAATCACGTAGACCATGTGCAACCGGCACCGTTCGGGTGTGCCGGAGGGGAAGTCCGGAGTACGTTTTTTTCCAACTCAGCCAAATGGCCCCAAACTTTTTTGACACATTGCCATCACCATGGAGGCCATGCATGCCAAAATTCGTCGATTTCCGATGCTCGGTGCATTTCCTATGATTTTCCCGGTCAAAAAACCCTAAAACACAGCACGGACGTGACGCAACGTTTGTTCGGTGTCTGATTTTGCTCAACTCTTGCGTGGGGGCCTACATGGGGCGTGCCCACATGCCTGCAAATTTTGGTGTCATTGCATGCATGCAATCACGTAGACCATGTGCAACCGGCACCGTTCGGGTGTGCCGGAGGGGAAGTCCGAATTTAAACTAGTTTTCAACGCGTTAAACATCCGCCCCTGCATTCTTTTATACATATTTTTTAAAAATGCAACCGACAACATAAGTAAAGAACTAATATGAAACCTTCCATAATTCTTAGAAGCAACAACATTTCGTTCATATTTAGGATATGTTACATAGTTTTCTGAACGAAATTTTATAGTCGAAATTAAAAAGAACGAAAAAAAACTCAAACTACTCGTCGTCGCTAACAAGATCCACAACTATGCCTTCGCCGCCGTTTCCTCCGTCGTCTTCGCCACCGTCCGAGTCGGAGCTACCGAAGTGCGCAAAAAATTCGGCCAAGGTCGCACACTGCTGTGCCAGACTCTCGGTCGACTCCCTCACCGCCTGCCACTACCCCGGCTCGTCGGCCGGGTCCCTCGGGTCAACCACCTCCGCCGGCGGAATCCAACCCGTCTCGGATGTCGAGTTCCGGATCGTGCAAATCAAACCCGACGATTCCAACGGGTCACCCTCCTCCTGCATCGCGGCCAGTTCCGGCGGCACCTGAAATTGGGGTGCGGCGGCGGGCTCAGCCGGGGCGGCTGCACGAGCACGTCGACCGGCACGCGGCTGCACGGGCGGGGCGGCCGGGGGCGCGAGGGGCGCGTTTGGAGCGTCTGCGCGCATGCCGCGGGACTTGTAGAAGGCGACGACAGTGTCAAAGTCGCGGCCTTCCCAAAAACTCCTGCGGCCTTCGGGGTTCCACGGACCGGGTTGCGCATCGCCCGGAGTCGCATAGCCGTCGGTGGTGATGTGCCACCCGTGCGCTAGGCGGCACAACGGTGGCACGGGGATGCCGTGGCGGTAGATGTCCACCGTCTGCGGCCCGGTGAGGCTTGACGGCCACATGCCGGCCGGTGCGGCGCCGCCTCCACCGCGTCTGCCTCCGGCGCCGCCTCCACCGCGGCTGCCTCCGGCGCCGCCCCCACTGTGGCTGCCTCCGGCGCCGTCTCCTGCTCGGCGGGTGCCGAACCAGCGCCTCCCGAAGCAGCCGCTTCCACGGGCCATCAAGGCTGGGCGAAGTGGTGGACGAGGTGGCGAGGTGGCGAGGAAGTTGTGGCTGGCGAGGTGGTTGCGCGGCCGTTCTTATAGCGCGGGGCGACTGGCTGGGCGCGGTGGCGACGTGGCTGCGCGGGGGCACGCGGCAGCGGCTGGCCGCAGGCAGCACACGTCCGCGGGGCAAGGCGGCCGAGGTCCTGCGGGCGGAAGCGGGGACGCGCCGGGCGAGGCCGAAGCGGGGCTCTGCGGGCGGAAGCGGGGGCGCGGCGGGCGAGGCCGAAGCGGGGCCTCTGCAGGCAGAAGCGGGGGCGCGGCGGGCGAGGCGGAAGCGGGGGCGCGCCGGGCGAGGGGAAGCGGCGACGGCGCAGTTAGTGGGCACAGTTAGCGGCCGAAATTAGCGCCACGTCCTGCATGCAGTAAAAAAAAAATAGCGCCAGGTCCACCCCGCTCAAAAAAAAAAAAACAACGTATTTGTATACGTATACTGGCCGGGGGCGGGCGGGCAGGCGGGCGGACAGTTTTTTGAAAATGCGCATCATGCCCCTGGTTATGAAAGGGTATCGGGCAATCTGAGCCATCCTTGTATTAAGGGGTCTACCGAAACGGAAGTGTAACTATATACAATTAGAATATCGACAAACTGTATTCCTTTAAATTTCCTAGTGTCCACTCAAATAAGTGCAGAGACAATTTTTTGGCCAATTTTTTTGAACCGGGCATAACCCCTTTCCATTAATTGAATAATAACAACAGAAATACAAATGTCTGATCCAGCAAGAGTTAAGGGGGCGGGAAAAGGGAGAGCGAGTTCAACGCATTGCCGGGACTATAGAACTCATATAGGCATATTATACACGGTGTATTCCTTTAAATCTTTAACTGTTTTTTGAACCGGGCATAACTCCTTTCCATTAATTTTCTGGCCAAAATACAATTAATGCCACAGGACTACAGAACTCATATACGCATTCCTCATGGAAATGCGTTCTACTCCTGCAGTTCAGAGGCCGTTGGCCTTGCCATCTCCACGGAGGTCGCTGCTTAAGCCTGCTTTCTCTATCCTCTGCACGAATGACTCACTGATCTGTGACGCCGGCGTCCCCTCTGGCGAAGAGCCAGCGTTCATCTCCGAGCTGATGCACACGCTCAGCGGGCTCGTCCCTCCCATGGCATGTTCCTTCTCCCTGGCCGTCGGCGTCCGGCTCGCGTCGCCCCCGCCGCCGTTCCATCTTGGCGTCCTGCCCGCAAAGTCGCTGCCGTTCCCGACGGACTCGTCGTTCCACGTCTTGAACGCCGGGGACTTGAGGTCCTTCCTGTCGTAGTGCTGCAGCCACGCGCGCAGCCTCCGCACCGACACGCTCCCGGAGCTGGAGCTGCCGGCCGCCTCGGCCTCCGCTGCCCGGAGCTGGTCACGCTCGCGGTGGGCGAAGATGGCGAGGTCGAGCAGCAGCATGAGGCTAGAGACGACGCCGGTGATGAGGAACAACCCGCTGAAGCTCCGCAAGCTGAGGTTTGACGAGCCACCGCCGACGGCGCCGCCACCCAGCTGGCTCTGGCACGCGCCGGGCTCGCCGAACCACGCCTTCTCTATCCGCGTCATCTTGTCCTCCTCCGCCAGCTTCAGTATCTCCCGCGACACGTCCGCCACCATGGGCGACGCCCTCGGGAACACGAACCCAAAGCCGTCCGTCTTGTACACGGGCCCCACCTGCATGTACCCGTCGCAGTGCTGCGACAGGAACAGCTTCAGGTACGGGATCTCGTCGAACACCGCGTCCACGCCGCCGTTCGCCGAGCCCCTCCACAGCGCGTCGGCGTACTGCTCCCCTGAACTGTACTTCCTTATCTTCCGCTCGTCGAAGCCCATTTTCTCGAGCATGGGCTCGATGAAGCTGCCCTCCTGGTACCCGATGTAGTGGCCATGCCTCTGGAGCTCCTTCACGTCGGTCACCGTCGGCCGGAGCTGCTGGACCGTCAGCATCGACGTCAGGCTCGCCGTGTAGCTCGACGTCAGGATCAGCACCACGAACACCCATATAGTCACCACCAACCTCGACAGGTTGCTCTCCAGCTTCTCCTCTGAAAATTAGAACATCAAGATTAGCTAGGTGGTATCATATCGATGAAGCTTGTAGAATTGAGATGATGAGATGGTTAATCAATTTACTGTGTGAGAAGACGAGGGTGGAGAAGGCGAAGTAGAAGACGAGGCCGAACTGCTGCGACGGCGTGCCCCGGAACTCTGGGTTGACGCGGTGCTCGATGACCCACACGACGAAGCCGGTGAAGCAGAAGAAGGCGAGGCTGGCGAGCCAGAGGCTGGTGGTCAGCGGCTGCAGGAAGATCCACATGCTGGCGCTCGTGTCCGGCCGCGCCGCCACCACCATCGACCACCCGGACTTCGTGAACGGCATCGTGTAGTCCACCTTGTCCATCCTGCTCGCCGTGATCGTCACGTCGCCCACCACAATGTCCGCCTTCCCCTCGCTCACCTGGTCCACCAGCTTGTCGTAGGAACCCGAGCTGTCGTTAAACGGCACGTACGTGTAGCTCACCGGGTAGGGCAGGTTCCTCATCACCTCGTCGAACACGTCGATGCAGTAGCCGGTGATCTTGGTTGTTGAGTTCTCGACGTCGACGAACTGCTTGAACCCGTGCTTCACCGGCACGGCGACCTTGAGCACCCGCCCGTTCTGCGACGCTGTCCAGCCTCTCGGCGGGGACAGCGTCTCGCCCGGCCAGAGGATGGGTTTCAGCTGCGGCGCAGCCTTGCCGTCCCCGCCGTTCAGGTCCCGCGAGAGGCCGTACTCCGGGGTCCAGAACCCCACCGTCCTGGCGTCGTTTCCGATGATGTTCAGGACCTCGTACGCCGCCACCTGCAGCTGCCCGTCCACCAGCTTGAACCTGCCTGCCATCCCGTCGAACGTCGTGTTGAGCACCGCCCTGAGAAGCGCTGCTCCAGTGTCTGACAGGCCGAGCCGTTCCAGGTCTGTAAGTGTCGTGCTACTCTGCGTCTGCTGTGTCTGAAATGCCGGGCCGGGGACGCTGGCCGCCTCGGCCGCCGCTGCGATCGCCCACGCAGTGTCGTATGCCCAGAGCCTCATCACGGTTGGGTCATTGAGAATGTAGTCGTCAGAGCCCGGGTTGTCCCGCCGGAATCTTGCCCTGAACCGCGCCGAGAAGTTCTTGACTTTGTTTGTGAGCTCCACGTGAGGCCGGAGGCTGACGACGCCCTGCATGTTGCTGACGTCCTCCGGGCTTAGCCTGTCCTCCGGGCGATCATGGATGCCGTCAGTGGCGACCCAGACGTAGCCGTCAGACATCATCCCTGCGTTTCTCCCCCGCCGGAAGAGCCGCGATGCGAGGCCGTGCGTCGCATGCACGACGAATACGCGGGTCGGCATCGCCTTGAGGCGGTAGAGGATCGCGTCGAGGGCGTCATCGTCCGCGCCGCTAGGCACGGCCGTGCGGTCCACTATCGCCGCGTCACCGATGCTCTGGAGCGCGTCGGCAAGCGCCGGGAGGATGCCGAAGCCGTAGGGCGAGTCCTCGTGCACGACGGCCACTGCGTGCCACTCGAAGCTTGCGAGGACGGTGGCGACGGGGATGGCCTGGAAGGAGTCGTTGGCGGCGGTGCGCACGAAATAAGGAGTCTGCGACGGGGAGAGGGACGGGGAGGTGGCTTCGTACGAGAGCACGGGGACGTGGGCGCGGCTGCCAAGGTGGGCCACGAACTCCGCCTCAGCTGACGTCTTGGGCCCGATGATGGCCTGTACCTGCGCGTTCTTGATCAGGTCCACCGCTGCAACAACAACAATAGAAATTTGTCTAAAAAAAACAATAGAAATTTGTCTAAAAAAACAATAGAAATGAGAAGAGTTTTAAGTATTTTTTTTGAGAAATGCCACACTATATTAATTTATACTGAGTAAATTAAAACATATATGGCATCTCCGAGGAGAAATCCAAACAGAAAGCACACTAGGATTTAGAGGAAGTATGCACAATAAAAGAACAAATAGTTGAAAGATTTGTTGGGAAGGGACACAATATCAGTCGTATTTTAACCCCTAAACAACAAATTCGTTGTATGATCCATCTTCGTAGTCGACTTTGTCTCGGCGAGAGTTGTCATTGCTTTGATACCCGCATGCATGCGTGCCCCAGAGAGAGAGAGAGCATGGAAGGATGTTTCTAGTGTAGAATGGAAATGATAGTTGTTACAGTGACCCGTCCTCATTCTTGCCTTGACAAGGATAGTTAGTATTGTAGATAACGTTGTTTATTCGTTCACAAAATCCCAATGTGGAATTATGGACAAGATATACTTGTATTTGATGCTAACTTTTTCCTTTCATGTACTACGATATGGTATAATGTTTTGATACTACAAGTATCTTCCTCTTCATTCAATGCTATACCACTTTAGTTTCATGCCTAGTTGGCATTGCATGATACTAAACCATGATACCACTGTGAGCATTCTGAGAGGCAGTGCGCACCACACAATGTCCAGTGGCTCGTGTGTGTACCACAGACGATTCAAACCCGAAGCCAATACAGGTGTGTTTGTTTTACCCTAGGCTTTGCCTTGTCAAATACTCCCTCCGTCCTAAAATAAGTGTCGTGGCTTCAGTTCAAATTTGGGAGTATTTGGCCAGCCAAAATTTTGGTCAAGGTTTTGCTAGGCAATGATTTGACCGACATTAATTGAAAAAAAATTGAACAAGAGGGGACAAAGAAGAATTGGTATGCCAAAAAATTGGCCATGATCCAAACAAAAGCTAAGTTTTTGTCAAAATTGTTAGGGTAGCTTTTGGCTACAATCCAAACAAACCTTCCGTCCCATCCCGTCAGCCACCAAACAATGAAATGTTTCTCAAAGAGAAAAAAAAACTGCAAACTCCAAGATACTAATATCCGGAGTCAACATCTTAGCAGAAAGGAGAGCCTTGGCGAGCGTCATCAGGATTCGAACCCAAGCGGGCGAGGGCATAGACATGCTCCTCTAGCCACTCGAGCTGTGCTTTGTTCTCTCAAAGAGAAAAAAACCAAACAGTGAAATGACTAAATGAACTTAAAAAAAAAGTGAAATGACTAAATGACCAAAACAAGCGAGAAATTTGAAGTGTGGGAATTATGAGCTTAACTAGAGAAAAAGCACGCAGCTAGCATAATGAAATTTGACGGCGTGAGGTTAGTTAATCACCAGCGGAAGCGGCGCCGATGACGTCCCCTTTGGAGTTCCTGAAGTGGAGCTCCACCCTGGTGGACGACCCCGGGTGCGCCGCGTAGTAGTCCTCCACCGCCATCTCAATGCTGGTCCGCAGCCTCAGCGATGCCGGCGAGGCCCAGTCCAGGATGACGCCGACGCGCACCGGCACCGGCGCCGCTGCCATCTGCCGCCCGACCAGCGCAGCCAGGGCAGCCACACGCAGGAGAGCCAAGAAGGAGACGACGAGAGACGAAGAGGACGGCGACATGATGATCTGTACGTGTAGTGCCGCACCACGGGCGCGAAGTACTGTATATACCCCAGGCTCTAGCGTCGCTCCAGTTCACACCGACGCGCTAGCTTCATATGCGACCTCGGGGGACCTGATCCCATCTCACCCACACACACGCCCATCCGGCGATTTGATTCTGCAATGGCGTGTTGCCACGTTGCTCTTGAAGACGACTCCCTCGTGGGCGAGGGCGTCCTGGCTCTTGACCTTGACTTGGCGCGACTGGTACGTGTACCTATACTACGGCGGTCGGGCAGCACCACGCAGGCTCCGGTCGGCCGGGGACCATGCAAACTTCATGGTCGCGCGCCACGGTGAAAATTCCGTCTTGTTCTTTTAAATTTTAATCCCTCTCAGCTCTTGCCCTTGGCGCATGTGTTGACCCAATTGGCTCTGCTTCTGTGCGTTTTGTTGCTCCAGCTGTTGAGTAGCACTTTCTTCGTTGGATCATAGGGCATCTTCAACGCTGAGCATTAAATCGCTCGCATTCGTCCGGACCACACGGTCCGGACATGTTTTGCCATCCAACATAATACCTCGTCTGTCCGCAGACCGGTCCGGACGTCTGTTTTCTTGAGAATTGAAAGCAAACGCGGATGTGTGTGTGTGTGGGTGGGGGGCGGGGGGGGGGGGGGGGGGGGGGGGGTTGCTTGCGGGCGTCCGGACCGCTGCCACACACGTGTCCGGCACCCCGGTCCCGCCCGAAACCCTCTCCCTGGCCCGCGCTCTTTCTCGCACGAAGCAGTTGCCGCGCGTTCACGCCGGCCAGCGCCGCTCCAGAGTGTCAGCGTTGCATTCATGCCGGTCAGAGCGGACGTGACCTCTCATTGGAACCGACAGTGAAGCGGCGCACTTGCCGAGAGCGCCGCCCGCACCGCGTCCCGGTGCACACGCCTTCTCTCCGCATTCAAACGCCACCAATTCGTCCGCCTCCCTCCATTAAACAAGCGCGGTTGCCGAGGAACCCACTCCGACGCCCACATGCGACTGCCACCCATCCGTCCGCCTGCCGTCCGACATTAAACACCCTACCGCTTGGCCTGACATCCGCCCGCTATTTATACATGGCCAGGCCCGACAACATCCGCATCACACCTCCACTCCTGATCTCCTCTATGCACCACTCCCGACATGGCCTCGTACTCCAAAGCCCTGTGGGATAGCCTCTATGGCGAACAGAAGCAAGAGCTCTTCGGCATTGCGATTTATTGGCAGGCCCGCCAAGCCAGCCAGATACAGGCTGGCTTGTCGGTGAGCTCTCCGAAATGCAGCGACGTGGACGAGCCAATGGAAGAGGCGGCCGACAGCGAGTCGGCGCCACCACCCTCGCTGGTCCATGCCGACATCACCATGGGCGAGGCGCAGGCGCACTTCGCCGACATGAGAAAATGCTTGATGGCCTTCAAGTGCACATAGCTGTTGTAACACTTTCGTGATAAGTAAAGTGTCGAACCCGCATGGTGCTAAAAGGAAGACACCACAAACCTCGCAACTACGTTATCACTTAAAGCAATCATGTACGCACCCAAACCGGAGTTTAGAAATAGTCTACTCTATCGGTTGCTAGGGAAACTAGATAAAATGGTGTTTAACTAAACTACTAACAAAAAGATAAAAACAGGAACTAAATGACACTGAGTTAGTAAGGACGGTGCTTGAGTAGTAAAGCGTTCTCTAGGGTTCCGGAATCACTACCACTGATATGACTATCGTATCTCTAATTCACTCTTCATGCGCATAAGTGGGCGGGGCTGGGTACAGAACATGTTCTACACTAACATAGACTTCATGCCACGTACGTCACTACCGCAGCTTCCCCAAGTAGGTTACTACTACGATAATTAAGGGTTTCCCCATGGACGCAGCATCTTGAAGGGTTCTCCGTTAATCCCCTATCAATTGCAACGGCGAGGAATCGAGGCTTTTACTGTCACCTCTAATTACCTCGACATCCCAACCCTTACAATGATAGTAATATACTCCATGACAAGAAGGCAATAATGTGAGTGAGCACTCTTCTCAACATTCACGAAGGCTACTAATTCGAATCATGAACAGAAGAATAACATAGAGTTCATCCATATCCCCGAGAACTAGTACAACTACTCAAACATAAACATGAAGGTTAGAGACAAGTTACAAGCCGGCATCAAGCCGATAAAGGGAGAAGGCGTAGTGGTGTTGGTGGAGACGGCGGCGCGGTGGTGATGGTGATGATGGTGGCGGCGCTGATGGTGATGATGATGGGGGCAGTGCCGGTGACGGCGCTGGCCCGAAGGCCGGTGCTCATGGTGACGGAGCCTCCTCCTCTTCCCTTGATGTTGTCCCTCCTTCTATGGTGGTTGAGCAACAATGGAGTTGATCTCGGAGGATGATGAAGATGAGACGGTGGCGGCTAGGTTTTGGAAGTGCATATACAGGACGCCTCCTCGGTCTCCTCTGTTGATGGGATGCATCCAAGGGCTCTAGACGAGCCTTATCCTCTCCCAAAACCTTCCTTATTGTCCAATTATCTCGTGGGAACAAACGGGGACGAAATCTGTGAAAAATTCCGTCTGAAAGGGCTACTTTCGTGAGTTGTCTACATGTCATACGACCATGAATAGTCGTATGGTACGTTGTCTTTCATATTGTCCCTCTCCGGTGTTTTGGCCGCCAATTCTTCATACGGACTCCAATTTTGAGGTTCTTGGACTCTTTGGATTCGTGAGAGCGATGCCGATCCATTCCTGGTCTTAGATCTAGATTTGGAGAAATTTGGATAAATCACTTTTCCGCCTTCCGAAACGCCAAGTCTGATATTGTAAGTCCTCCGTATTGACCCCATCCTTGATTCTTTCATCGTGCTTGGTCGTAGTTGCTCCAAAGCACATGTAGACATAAGAGAACAAAGAAAAATAATAAAACCAAATAAAATACTAAATGTGCAATGCTCACAAGGAAAAGTGTAAAAACCGGTAATCATTCATAATGGACAACTATTTGGTTCAATGGGACTTAATATATGAAGAGAACATGCAACAAATGAGCTCTAAAATGCATAAAATATAGAGCCATCAATGATGGAAGAGCGGGAGGCGGCGTTCCAGCAGGCGCAGGCCGACTAGAATTACAACCTCTAGCTCCCCGACAAGCACCGGCTCATGGAGGAGCAAATCGCCCGTGACCAGGGAAACGACAACGCCGTCATGAGCATGATGGCGGACATGGATGAGCAGAAGGCGCTGCTCTTGTCGTACCGCACCGCTCGGGACAACTGCCATGAGCGATGGCGGCTGCGTGTCCCGCAGGCGAAGATAGTCGCTTTGTTCATGGACATTGAAGTAGTGGAGGAGGAATTCGACGACGGCACCGACGACCTCACCAGCTCCACATCGGCCATGCTGCCACCGCTGTTCGCGCCCCACCACCACGACGACAAGGCTGACACATCCACGGCAGCCTTCGATAGCAAGGAAGAGTCGAACATGGGAGGCCGCAGCCACTTGGGCCCCAGGAATGCCACCACCACCGTCTTGTCGGGCCTCACAGCTGGTGTGCTTGCCCGCTTCGTGGAGGCGGAGGCCACTATTCTTCCCCACTCACTGAAGCTTCATTTTCCGGAGCTCACGATCATCCGTGAGCTTGCTGCCTCACATGGGGAAGACATGTCGTGGGAAACGGGTGTCGTCGCGGCCGGCGATCATTTGGATTTGGTTAAAATAGCCTTGTCCTCTATAGTTTAGGTGAAATATGTCAAAATGTAATGAATGTGCTCCGGTTCAGATGAAAATCATCCGGTCTTATGTAAAAATCATCTAAGTTCGAATGAAAGTCATCCAATTTGTTTACATTTGCATCAAATTTGTTTCTTTTTGTTAAATTCTGTTCGCAATGTGACCGACGTTTGCGGCTAGGTTTGGATGATCGTATCCGGTATCAGTGTCTGGACCGGTCCGTGGACAGATGGGGTGTCTGTTTTAGGGGTCCGCGTTGCAGATGCCCTTACCTACTTGCATCTTCGTAAATTACCTAGTACAAAAATAACCCTCTACACATGGTGGCGGCTACACACGACCCCAATTTTTATCTCTAATTATTTTGGTAAAAAATTTTGGACCATGGAAAATAACTCTCTAATGAAAATAAAGTTATTTTCGTGATGTAGGACCAACCACGCAAGCAAAAAGGTAAAGAGAAGTTGTCCTTTGTAGTTCTGCTCATCCTTCTCTTCCCTTGATGTTGTCCCTCCGTCTATAGACCGAAAAATCATTTGTGCCAAAAAGGCAAGCAAAAAGGTAAAGAGAAGTCCATTTCTATACAACGAAAAGTCACTTGTGCCAATGCCATAAAAAACCCGACACCTCATATATAAAAAAGGCACTTATGCCAAAGGGTGCGTAGCTGCCACCACGCATAGGAAATCGCCTCTCTTACCTAGTATTGTAGTACCGTTTCTTTTGCCGACCCCGCATGAAAAAGATGCTCTGGGCACAAAGTGTTGCATGTTTGGTTGCCTGCATAAAATTTAGCCCATTTGCATCTATGTCTCGACTTGGTCTGGCTTAGTAGAAACAACCTTTGGGCCATGATCTGCATCTCGTTTGGTCGTCTCCATCACACCGCTGAGGAATTTTTTGTCCGCTATTTGGACGCATATATATGTGTGGTTTAAGTGCGAGCAGATGCAAATCGCGGTTGTTTGCTTGTGTGCAATGTGTAGTTCTGCTCACCCCTTTAAAACTGATGAACTTACCACCACTATCTACCAAACTTCAGAAGTACATCATAGCTAACACATAACACATAGACAGGAAACATGCACATAATTAACACAACAGCAATACCTACATTAACACTTAAACCACATAATTAGTTTAATAGAATGGAAGCCATCAATACGAAGCGTGGAAAGACCAGAGTTTAGCTTAACGCAGCTACGCCCACGTGCTCCTAGCTACGCCCATGCACTCCTAGCAACGCCGGTGACCACTCCGGCCCCGGCGTCCACCAAACCTCACACGCCGGCGTGCTCCGGCCCCTTCCCCAACCGCCGGGCTCCATGGACTCCCCTCCCCCTTCTGGCGCTGGCCGTCCGCGAGCTTCACTGGATGGATTCCAGCCCGACGCCCCCCGAACGCTCCTACCGTGGCTCCCCCACCTACAAGCAGGTGCTTGTGGCTCCCCTGAGTCCCCGCCGCCCGCCGGGACCTCGCTCAGAAATCCACCGCGTTCTTCCGGTGGAGAAGCAGGCCACTGCGCATGACCTGGAGGGTTGGGAGACAGCCTGCAACAGACGCGACCGTCGGTCGTGCCCGCGGCGCCCTCGCCACACCCCTGACGGCGGCCGCTAGGCACCGCCTCCCCCTTGCTCTGCTGAGTGCCCTCGATGATTGAGCATGGGTCACCCGCGCTCAGAGTGTTGTTGTGTTGTGCGCCGTCGGAGCTGCCCCTTCTTCGGGCACATCGCACACGACTGCACAAACCCCTGTTCCCCTTCGCTTTTCATCTTGCCTCCGGTCAAGAGACATTGTCCACGTTCTCCAGGCTCGTTGTCCTCCAGCGTTGCCGGAGCGCGTTGATACGTCTCCAACGTATCTATAATTTTGATTGTTCCATGCTATTATAGTATCAATCTTGGATGTTTTTATATGCAATTGTATGCAATTATATATCATTTTTGGGACTAACCTATTAACCTAGTGCCCAGTGCCAGTTGCTGTTTTCTGCTTGTTTTTGGCTTTTCAGAGAAACGGTACCAAATGAAGTCCAAATGCCACGAAACTTTTTGGAGATTTTTTTTCTGGACAAAAGAAACCTTGGAAGCTTCGGGAGGAGGCCAGAAGCTTCGGGAGGAGGCCAGAAGCCTCACGGAGGCTTCACAAGGCACTAGGGCGCGCCCCAGGGGGGCGCCGTGCTACCTTGTGGGGCCCACGTGACTCCGTTTCACCTAATTCCACTTCTATAAATTCACAAATATTGAGAAACCCCCAGAGAGCTAGAAGAGAAAACCTTTTCGCCGCCGCAAGCCTCTGTTCTTCCACGATCCCATCTGGAGGCCTTTTCCGGTACTCTGCCGGAGGGGGAATCGATCACAGAGGGCTTCTACATCAACCTTGCTGCCCTTCCGATGATGTGTGAGTAGTTTACCACAGACCTACGTGTCCATAGCTAGTAGCTAGATGGCTTCTCTCTCTTTGATCTTCAATACAATGTTCTCCTCGATGTTCTTGGAGTTCTATCCGATGTAATCTTCTTGCGGTGTGTTTGTTGGGATCCGATGAATTGTGAGTTTATGATCAGATTATTCATGAGAAATATTTGAGTCTTCTCTGAAATCTTTTATGCATGATTGTTATAGCTTTGTATTTCTCTCCGATCTATCGATTTGGTTTGGCCTACTAGATTGATTTATCTTGCAATGGAAGAGGTGCTTTGTGATGGGTTCAATCTTGCGGTGCTCAATCCCAGTGACAGAAAGGGACATGACACGTATTTGTATTGTTGCCATCAAGGATAAAAAGATGAGGTTTATTCATATTGCTTGAATTTGCTTCTCTACATCATGTCATCTTGCTTAAGGCGTTACTCTGTTTCATACTTCATACCCTAGATGCATGCTGGATAGTGGTCGATGGGTGGAGTAATAATAGTAGATGCAGGCAGGAGTCGGTCTACTTGTCTCGGACGTGATGCCTATATACATGATCATTGCCATGAATCCGTCATAATTATTTGCTTTTCTATCAATTGCCCAACAGTAATTTGTTTACCCACCGTATGTTTCTGTGCTCGAGAGAGAAGCCTCTAGTGAAAACTATGGTCCCCGGGTCTATCTTTATCATATAAAAAACCTAAAAATACCTTGCTGCCATTTATTTACTTTTATTTTAATTAGTATTTTAGTTTATCTATTTACCTCGATAAGATTTAATCCTTGCAAATAACCGCTAAGAGGATTGACAACCCTCTTATTTGCGTTGGGTGCAAGTGTTTGCTCTTGTGTGTGCAGGTGCGCTTAACAAAATTTTGCTTGGTTCTCCTACTGGATTGATAACCTTAGTTCTTAACTGAGGGAAATACTTATCTCTACTGTACTACATCATCCTCTCCTCTTCGGGGAAATACCAACGCAGACTACAAGTAGCAGGAAGAATTTCTGGCGCCGTTGCCGGGGAGACATCATCAAAATTACCAAGTACCTTCGCACAAATTATCATTCACTTGCATTTACTTTATTTGCCTTTTATTTGTATTTGCCTCTCCTTTTCATCTCCCCCACTTCTATTTTTTTTTACAAAAACACAAAAACATTTTATTTGCTTGTTTGCTTGCTTTGTCGCGATGTCTCAAGAAAATACAAAATTGTGTGACTTTTCTAATACTAATACTAATGATTTTATTAGTACTCCTATTACTCCTCCCGCCACTAGTGCGGAGTCATGTGACATTAATGCTGCTTTGCTTAATTTTGTTATGAAAGAACAATTTTCTGGCAGTCCTAATGAAGATGCTGCATCCCATCTAAATACTTTCGTTGAACTTTGTGATATGCAAAAGAAGAAAGATGTGGATAATGATATTGTCAAATTAAAATTATTTCCGTTCTCACTACGAGATCGTGCTAAAACTTGGTTTTCATCCTTGCCTAGAAATAGTATTGATTCTTGGGACAAGTGTAAGGATGCTTTTATTACCAAGTATTTTCCTCCCGCTAAGATTATTTCTTTAAGAAATCAAATTATGAATTTTAAGCAACTTGAGCATGAACATGTTGCACAATCTTGGGAGAGAATGAAATTAATGATAAGAAATTGCCCAATTCATGGTTTGAATTTATGGATGATCATACAAAATTTTTATGCGGGACTAAACTTTGTCTCTAGAAATTTGCTAGACTCTGCCGTAGGTGGCACTTTTATGGAAATAACATTGGGAGAAGCTACAAAACTCCTTGATAATATTATGGCAAATTATTCTCAATGGCACACTGAGCGAACTCCAACTGGTAAGAAGGTAAATTCTGTTAAAGAAATTAATACTTTGAGTGATAAGATGGATGCTCTATTGAAATTGGTTGCTAGTAAGAATGCTCATATTGATCCTAATTATGTGCCATTGTCTACTTTGATTGAGCAAAATAATGATGTTATTAATGTGAATTTTGTCTCTAGAAATAATTTCAACAACAATGCTTATAAGGGTAATTTCAATCCTAGACCATTTCCTGGAAATTCCTCTAATAATTATGGCAATCCTTATGGTAATTCTTATAATAATAATAATAGGATTCCCTCTGATCTTGAAAGTAATATTAAAGAATTTATTAGTTCGCAAAAGAATTTCAATGCTATGATAGAAGAAAAATTGAATAGAGTTCATGAATTGGCTAGGAACATGGATAAAATTGCTCATGATGTGGAAAATCTCAAAACTAAAATTTTGCCATCCAAGCATGATATAAATGAGTCTATTAAGGCTATCTATGTTTCCATTAATGAAAGTAAAGAAAGGACCGCTAGGTTGAGAGCTAAGCGAGAATTTCTAGAAAAAGCTATTCCACCCGGTTTCTATCGTAGTAATGATGAAGATATTAAGATGATTGGTGTCACTACTATTGAATCATTATTTAGTAACATAAAACTTGATGAAAAAGGGACTGAAGAAGAGTCAACTTTAGATAGAAGGAGTCCCACTTGCTTGGAGGGTGATAATCTTGATCATAAAAATGAAAAAGTGGGTTTGGAGAGGTCAAAACTTTAAATAGTAATGCACTCACTACTTTGGATTACAAGGACTTTAATTATGATAGTTGTTCTTTAATTGAGTGTATTTCCTTGTTGCAATCCATGATTAATTCACCAAATGCATATGAACAAAATAAAGCTTTCACTAAACATATCGTAGAAGCCATGATAAAAGCACATGAAGAAAAACTTGAGTTGGAAGTATCAATTCCTAGAAAATTACAAGATGAATGGGAACCTACTATTAAAGTAAAAATTAAAGATTATTAATGTAATGCTCTTTGTGATCTTGGTGCTAGCGTTTCCACTATACCAAAGTCCTTGTGTGATGTGCTAGGTCTCACCGACATGGATCCTTGTTTCCTTAATTTGCATCTTGCAGATTCCACTATTAAAAAGCCATTGGGTAGAATAAATGATGTGCTTATTCTTGCAAATAGAAATTATGTGCCCGTGGACTTTATTGTTCTTGACATTGAATGCAATCCTTCTTGCTCCATAATACTTGGTAGGCCTTTTCTTTGAACTATTGGTGCTATTATTGATATGAAAGAAGGTAATATAAGATTTCAATTTCCACTAAAGAAAGGGATGGAACACTTCCCTAGGAAAAGAATTAAAGCACCCTATGAATCCATTATGAGGGCCACTTATGGAATTAACTTGAAGGATGACAACACTTGAAACTATGCATTATGCCTAGCTAGGGGCATAAAACAATAGCGCTTGTTGGGAGGCGACCCAATGAATAAAATAAAATTTTGCTTTTACCTACTTTTATTGAGTGTTTGCATAATTATAGCTTATTTTATGATTGTATTTTTATGTTTTAATTAGTGTTTGTGCCAAGTAATGCCTTTGGGATGATTTGGAAGATAGTATAATTTATGCTGTTTGGAAAACAGAAAGTTTTGCGTCCAGTGCTGGAATTATAATTCTGTACTGGAGCGTCAGAAAAATCTGAAATTTTTACACAGTATTGGTATATGAATTTACCATGTTGTACTAATTTTTCATAATTTTTGGAGTTACATAAGTATGTATTTTAAATAGATCTTTATAGACTGTTCTGTTTTAGACAGATTCTGTTTTTGTTGCATAGTTTGATTATTTTGATGAATCTATGGATCGAATCAGGAGGTATGAGTCATGAAGAAGTTGGAGTACAGTAGAATTATGCCAATATTAAATATGAATCAATTTACTACAGTACCTAAAGTTAAAGATTTGTTTGTTATACTAACGGATCTCATGAGGTTTCTGTTGAGTTTTGTGTGCTGAAGTTTTCAAGTTTTGGGTGAGACTACGATGGATAAAGGAATAAGGAGCAGCAAGAGCCTAAGCTTGGGGATGCCCAAGGCACCCCAAGGTAATATTCAAGGAAGACTCAAGCGTCTAATCTTGGGGATGTCCCGGAAGGCATCCCCTCTTTCGTCTACAATCTATCGGTAACTCAGTTGGAGCTATATTTTTATTCATCACATGATATGTGTTTTACTTGGAGCGTCTTGTGAAATAGTTTGTTTGCTTTGGTTTGCTTTTTAGTTTGTCACAATCATCTTTGCTGAACACACCTTTTTGAGAGGGACACACATTATTCGTGATTTGTTAGAATACTCTATGTGCTTCACTTATATCTTTTGAGCTAGGCAGTTTCTCTAGTGCTTCACTTATATCTGTTAGAGCACGACGATGGTTATATTTTAAAGAAATAGTTGCACTCTCATGCTTCACTTATATCTTTTTGAGAGTCTCATGATAGCAATGGTAATATGCACGGGTTATGAATTTGGTCCTGATATGATAGGTATTCAAGAGGGATATAATAAAAACTTTCATGTAGATCACTGAATATGATAAATTTGATTCCTTGCAATAGTTTTGAGATATTAAGATGGTTATATGGGGGGAGGTATTAGTAGATAATTGTGGTTTAGTAAGAACAATTGTGTTAAGGTTTGTGATTCCCGAAGCATGCGCGTATGATCTGTCGTTATGCTAGGAAGTTGGAGCATGATTTTTTATTGATTGTCTACCTTATGAGTGGCAGTCGGGGACGAGTGATGGACCTTGTCCTACCAATCTATCCCTCTCGAGGCATGCGTAGTAGTACTTTTGCTTCGAGGGCTAATAGACTTTCGCAATAAGTATGTGAGTTCTTTATGACTAATGTGAGTCCATGGATTATACGCACTCTCACCTTTCCGCAATTTGCTAGCCTCTTCGGTACCGTGCATTGCCCTTTCTCACATCGAGAGTTGGTGCAAACTTCGCCAGTGCATCCAAACCCCGTGATATGATACACTCTATCACACATAAGCCTCCTTATATCTTCCTCAAAACTGCCACCATACCTACCTATCATGGCATTTCCATAGCCATTCCGAGATATATTGCCATGCAACTTCCACCATTCCGTTTTTTATGACACACATCATCATTGTCATATTGCTTTGCATGATCATATAGCTGACATAGTATTTGTGGCTCAGCCACTGTTCATCATTGTTATACATGTTACGCTAGCATCATTGCACATCCTGGTACACTGCCAGAGGCATTCATATAGAGTCATATTTTATTCTATTATCGAGTTGTAATGTTGAGTTGTAAGTAAATAGATGTGTGATGATCATCATTGTTAGAGCATTGTCGTAGTGAGGAAAGAATGATGGAGACTAATGAGTCCCCGAAAAAGTGGGGATGAGGTACATGAGATCGTTCTAATAAAAAAAAGAAAAAAAAGAGAAAAAATAGAAAAAAGAGGCGAAAAAGGGCCATGGAAAAAATGAAAAAAAAGAAAAAAATAAAAAAATAAAAAAAATAAATAAAATAAAATAAATGAGAACAAAAGAGAGAAGGGGCAATGTTACTATCCTTTTCCACACTTGTGCTTCAGAGTAGCACCATGTTTTTCATATAGAGAGTCTCCTATTTCGTCACTTTCATATACTAGTGGCAATTTTTCATTATAGAACTTGGCTTGTATATTCCGATGACGGGCTTCCTCAAATGCCCGAGGTCTTCATGAGCAAGCAAGTTGGATGCACATCCACTTAGTTTTCATGTTGAGCTTTCACACACTTATAGTTCTTAGTGCATCCGTTGCATGGCAATCCCTACTCCTCGCATTGACATCAATTGATGCACATCTCCATAGCCCGTTGATTAGGCTCGTTAATATGAGACTTTCTCCATTTTTTGACATCTCCTATTTATCTCTACCACCATACTCTATTCCACCCATAGTGCTATATCCATGGCTTGCGCTCATGTATTGAGTGGGAGTTGAAAAAGCTGAAGCGCGTTAAAAAGTATGAACCAATTGCTCGGCTTGTCATCGGGGTAGTGCATGATAAATACTTTGTGTGAAGAAGATGGAGCATGACAAGATTATATGATTTTGTTGGGATAACGTTCTTTAGCATTTTTATTTTGAAAGACATGATTGTTTGCTAGTATGCCTGAGTATTGATGTCTTTATATCAAACTATAGACTATTGCTTTGAATCATTTGGATCTTATTATTCATATCGTAAGAGAGAGATTACATGATGAAACATGATAGGTAGCATTCCACATCAAAAATTCTATTTTTATCATTTACCTACTCGAGGACGAGCAGGAATTAAGGTTGGGGATGCTTGATACATCTCCAACGTATCTATAATTTTTGATTGTTCCATGCTATTATAGTATCAATCTTGGATGTTTTTATATGCAATTATATATCATTTTTTGGGACTAACCTATTAACGTAGTGCCCAGTGCCAGTTGCTATTTTCTGCTTGTTTTTGGCTTTTCAGAGAAACAGTACCAAATGAAGTCCAAATGCCACGAAACTTTTTGGAGATTTTTTTTCTGGACAAAAGAAACCTTGGAAGCTTCGGGAGGAGGCTTCACAAGGCACTAGGGCATGCCCCAGGGGAGGGGGGCGCGCCGTGCTACCTTGTGGGGCCCACGTGACTCTGTTTGACCTAATTCCACTTCTATAAATTCACAAATATTGGGAAACCCCCAGAGAGCCAGAAGAGAAAACCTTTCCGCCGCCGCAAGCCTCTCTTCTTCCACGATCCCATCTGGAGGCCTTTTCCGGTACTCTGCCGGAGGGGGAATCGATCACGGAGGGCTTCTACATCAACCTTGCTGCCGTTCCGATGATGTGTGAGTAGTTTACCACAGACCTACGGGTCCATAGCTAGTAGCTAGATGGCTTCTTCTCTCTCTTTGATCTTCAATACAATGTTCTCCTCGATGTTCTTGGAGTTCTATCCGATGTAATCTTATTTTGCGGTGTGTTTGTTGGGATCCGCTGAATTGTGAGTTTATGATCAGATTATTCATGAGAAATATTTGAGTCTTCTTTGAACTCTTTTATGCATGATTGTTATAGCTTTGTATTTCTCTCTGATCTATCGATTTGGTTTGGCCTACTAGATTGATTTATCTTGCAATGGGAGAGGTGCTTTGTGATGGGTTCAATCTTGCGGTGCTCAATCCCAGTGACAGAAAGGGACATGACACGTATTTGTATTGTTGCCATTAAGTTTAAAAAGATGGGGTTTATTCATATTGCTTGAATTTGCTTCTCTACATGATGTCATCTTGCTTAAGGCATTACTCTGTTTCATACTTAATACCCTAGATGCATGCTGGATAGCGGTTGATGGGTGGAGTAATAGTAGTAGATGCAGGCAGGAGTCGGTCTACTTGTCTCGGAAGTGATGCCTATATACATGATCATTGCCATGAATCCGTCATAATTATTTGCTTTTCTATCAATTTCCCAATAGTAATTTGTTTACCCACCGTATGTTTCTGTACTCGAGAGAGAAGCCTCTAGTGAAAACTATGGTCCCCAGGTCTATCTTTATCATATAAAAAACCTAAAAATCCCAGTTTATCTATTTACCTCGATAAGATTTAATCCTTGCAAATAACCGCTAAGAGGATTGACAAGCCTCTTATTTGCGTTGGGTGCAAATGTTTGATCTTCTGTGTGCAGGTGCGCTTAACGGAATTTTGCTTGGTTCTCCTACTGGATTGATAACCTTGATTCTTAACTGAGGGAAATACTTATCTCTACTGTACTGCATCATCCTCTCCTCTTCGGGGGAATACCAACACAGACTACAAGTAGCACGAATTGATACGTCTCCGTCGTATCTACTTTTCCAAACACTTTTGCTCTTGTTTTGGACTCTAATTTGCATGATTTGAATGGAACTAACCCGGACTGACGCTGTTTTCAGCAGAACTACCATGGTGTTGTTTTTGTGCAGAAATCAAAGTTCTTGGAATTGGACATTTTTTATGGAATATATAAAAAATATTGGCGCAAGAATCTACTAGAGAGGGGGGCCCTGTTGCTCACAAGGCAACAGGGCGCGACCCCTCCTGGGGGCGCGCCGGGATACCTTGTGGGGCCCATAGAGGTCCTTCTGACCTAATTCCAATGCTATAAATTCTCTTTCCCCGAGAAAAAAATAAAATAAGAAGTTTCATCGTGTTTTACGATACGGAGCCCCCGCCACCTCCTGTTCTTCATCGGGAGGGCTGATCTGGAGTCCGTTCGGGGCTCCGAAGAGGGGGATTCATCGCCATCGTCATCATCGACCATCCTCCATCACCAATTTTATGATGCTCACCACTGGTTGTGAGTAATTTCTCTGTAGGCTTGCTGGACGGTGATGGGTTGGATGCGATTTATGATGTAATCGAGTCAATTTGGTAGGGCTTGATCCCTAGTATCCACTATGTTCTGAGATTGATGTTGCTATGACTTTGCTATGCTTAATGCTTGTCACTAGGGCCCGAGTGCCATGATTTCAGATCTGAACCCTCTATGTTTTCATGAATATATTTGAGTTCTTGATCTTATCTGTTAGTTATATGCACTTGTTATTGTTCTGATCCGTAGACCCCATAGTGACAATTGTTTGGGATACTCTCCGGGGACGGCTGTAATTCGAGGAGTTCATGTATTCACCATGTGTTAATGCTTTGTTCCAGTTCTCTATTAAAAGGAGGCCTTAATATCCCTTAGTTTCCTTATGGACCCCGCTGTCACGGGAGGGTAGGACAAAAGATGTCATGCAAGTTCTTATTATAAGCACATATGACTATATACAGAATACATGCCTACATTATATTGATGAATTGGAGCTATTGTGTATCGCTCTAGGTTGTGACTGTTACATGATGAATGCCATCCAAAACAATTATCCATCACTGATCCAATGCCTACGCTTTTCGCATATTGATCTTTGCTAAGTTACTTCCATTGCTGCTGCTGTTACAATCACTACAAAACTGCTACTGCTACTGTTTCTGTTCCTATTACTACTGCTACTACTGTGCTACTAAACACTTTGCTGCAGATATTTAGTTCTCCAGGTGTGCTTGAATTGACAACTCAACTGCTAATACTCGCAAATATTCTTTGGCTCCCCTTGTGTCGAATCAACAAATTTGGGTGAAATACTACCCTCGAAGACTGTTGCGATCCCCTATACTTGTAGGTTATCAAGACCTTTTTCTACGCCATTGCCGGGGAGCATAGCTCTAATTGTTGAGTCACTTGGGATTTATATCTGTTGATCACTATGAAGAATCTGAAAGATGCTAAGACCAAGATCGCACCCTCTAAGACGAGGGGAGGTAAGGAACTGCCATCTAGCTCTGCACTTGATTCACCTTCTATTTTGAGTAGGCTTGCGACACCGCCACCTGTTATTCATTCTGATATGTCGCAAGTAATTGATGATACTACTTCTGCTATAAATGAAACTTATGATGATGCTAGTACTATGCTTGATAATACCGTGCCACTAGGTGAATTTCTTGATGAACAAATTGCTAAAGCTAAAGAAATTGAGAATACCAAAACTGATGAAAATTATGATTCACCTATTATGCCTAGCTCTCCTACTAGAGTTGAAATGCCTAAGATACCTGATGGTTATGTTATTGACGGAGAAACAACTAGGGAAATTCTTGCTTGTAATGATAGAGATGATGTTAGAAAATTACTGGTTAAGCTAAAAGAAAAGTCTATGATGGAGAGAATGAAATATGAACCCATTTTTGTCACCTCTCCTATCTTTGTTACCGATAAGGATTATGAATTCTCTGTCGATCTTGAGTTAATTACTTTGGTTGAATCTGATCCTTTTCATGGTTATGAAACTGAAACTGTTATGGCGCACCTTACTAAATTAAATGATATAACCACTTTGTTTGCTCATGAGGAAAAACTCCGTTACTATTACATTCTTAAGTTACTTCCTTTCTCATTAAAGGGTGATGCTAAGAAATGGTTTAATACTCTTGCTCCTGGTTGTGTGCGTAGTCCCCAGGATATGATATATTACTTCTCTGAAAATTATTTTCCTGCTCATAAGAACAAGCTACCTTACAGGAAATATTTAACTTTGTGCAAATTGAAGAAGAGAATCTCCCTCAAGCTTGGGGGAGGCTTCTCCAACTACTTAATGCTTTGCCTGATCATCCTCTCAAGAAAAATGAAATACTTGATATCTTTTATAATGGACTAACCGATGCTTCTAGGGACTACCTATATAGTTGTGCTGGTTGTGTTTTCAGGGAACGAACAGTTGGACAGGTTGAAGAACTCTTGAATAATATATTAAAGAATGACAATGATTGGACACTTCCCGAACCACCGCCCAAACCAACTACGAAGAAAAGAGGTATTCTATTCCTTAGTCCTGAAGATATGCAAGAGGCTAAGAAATCTATGAAGGAAAAATGTATTAAATCTAAAGATGTTAAGAATTTACCACCTATTGAAGAAATACATGGGCTCGACATCCCGACACAGGTAGTAGAGGTAAATTCTCTAATTAGATTTGATGAAGGTGATATCTGCTACTTGTGAACTGCGTTGGGATTTCCCCGAAGAGGAGAGGATGATGCAGTACAATAGAGATAAGTATTTCCCTCAGTTAAGAACCAAGGTTATCAATCCAGTAGGAGAACCACACAGAACCTCGTTAGCAGCATCTACACACACAAAAGCAAACACTTGCACCCAACGCAAATAAGAGGGTTGTCAATCCCCTTAGCGGTTACTTGCAAGGATTAATTCTGATAGTGATAGATAGAAAAGTAAATTGCAAAAGAAAATAAAAGTAAATAAATTGTAGCAAGGTATTTTTGGATTTTAATATATGATAAAAGTAGACCCGGGGGCCATAGTTTTGACTAGAGGCTTCTCTCTCGAACACATAGAATACGGTGGGTAAACAAATTACTATTGGGCAATTGATAGAAAAGCGCATAGTTATGACGATATTCAAGGCAATGATCATGTATATAGGCATCACGTCCGAGAATAGTAGACCGACTCCTGCCTGCATCTACTACTATTACTCCACCCATCGACCGCTATCTAGCATGTATCTAGGGTATTAAGTATAAAACAGAGTAACGCCTTAAGCAAGATGACATTATGTAGACAAAGTAAACTCAAGCAATATGATTAAACCCCATCTTTTTATCCTTAATGGAAACAATACAAATACGTGTCTTGTCCCCTACTTTGTCACTGGGATAGAGCGCTGCAAGATTGAACCCATCACAAAGCACCTCTCCCATTGCAAGATAAATCAATCTATTTGGTCAAACCAAACAGATAGATCAGAGAGAAATACAAAGCTATAACAATCATGCATAAAAGAGTTCAGAGAAGACTCAAATATTTCTCACGAATAATCTGATCATAAACCCACAATTCATCGGATCCCAACAAACACACCGCAAAAGAAGATTACATTGAATAGAACTCCAAGAACATCGAGGAGAACATGGTATTGAAGATCAAAGAGAGAGAAGAAGCCATATAGCTACTAGCTATGGACCCGTAGGTCTGTGGTAAACTACTCACACATCATCGAAAGGGCAGCAAGGTTGATGTAGAATCCCTCCGTGATCGATCCCCCCTCCGGCAAAGTACTGAAAAAGGTCTCCAGATGGGATCGCGGAAGAACAGAGGCTTGCGGCGGCGGAAAGGTTTTCTTTTCTGTCTCTCTGATATATTGGGAATATTTGGGAATTTATAGCGCTGGAATTAGGTCAACAGGTGCCAGGAGGTGCCCGCAAGCCTGGGGGGCGCGCCTACCCCCCTAGGCGCTCCCTCCGGGCTTGTCGCTCCCTCGTGACTCTTCTCGTCTTCTCCCGAAGCTTCTAGGGTCCCTTCTGGTCCAGAAAAAATTAATCCAAAGTTTTTTGTTCGTTTGGACTCCGTTTGATAATGATTTTCTGAAAAGGCAAAAACAGGCAAAAAACAACAACTGGCACTAGGCACTAGGTTAATAGGTTAGTCCCAAAAAATGATATATAATTTCATATAATTGCATATAAAACATCCAAGATTGATACTATAATAGCATGGAACAATCAAAAATTATAGATACGTTGGAGACGTATCAAGCATCCCCGAGCTTAATTCCTGCTCGTCCTCAAGTAGGTAAATGATAAAAACAGAATTTTTGAAGTGGAATGCTACCTAACATGTTTCATCATGCAATTCTCTTTTACGGTATGGATATTAAGATCCGAATGATTCAAAGAATCATCGTCTATAATTTGATATAAAGACATCAATACTCAGGCATACTAACAAACAATCATGCCTTTCAAAATAAAAATGGTAAAGAAAGTTATCCTACAAAATCATATAATCCTATCATGCTCCATCTTCTTAACATAAAGTATTTATCATGCACAACCCCGGAGACAATCAAGCAACAGGTTCATACTTTTTAACGCGCTTCAGCTTTTTCAACCCCCAAGCAATACATGAGCGCAAGCCATGGATATAGCACTATGGGTGGAATAGAATGATGATAGAGATTAATAAGAGGAAGTCAAAAAGAGAAGATAGTCTCACATCGATGAGGCTAATCAACGGGCTATGGAGATGCCCATCAATTGATGTCAATGCGAGGAGTAGGGATTGCCATGCAACGGATGCACTAAGAGCTATAAGTGTATGAAAGCTCAAAATAAAAACTAAGTGGGTGTGCATCCAACTTACTTGCTCATGAAGACCTCGGGTATTTGAGGAAGCCCATCATCGGAATATACAAGCCAAGTTCTATAATGAAAAATTCCCACTAGTATATGAAAGTGACAACATAGGAGACTCTCTATATGAAAAACATGGTGCTACTTTGAATCACAAGCATGAAAAAAGAGAGTAACACTGCCCCTTCTCTCTTTTTCTCTCATTTTTTTTGTTGGGCTATTTTTGGCCTCTTTTTTTTGATCTCCTCACTGGGACAATGCTCTAATAATGATGATCATCACACTTCTATTTACTTACAAATCAAAAATTACAACTCGATACTCGAACAAATATGACTCTATATGAATGCCTCTGGCAGTGTACCAGGATGTGCAATGTTACTAGCGTAACATGTATGAAAATGATGAACGGTGGCTGAGCCACAAATACTATGTCAGCTATATGATCATGCAAAGCAATATGACAATAATGATGTGTGTCATATAAAAAGAACGGTGGAAGTTGCATGGCAATATATCTCGGAATGGCTATGGAAAATGCCATAATAGGTAGGTATGGTGGCTGTTTTGAGGAAGATATAAGGAGGCTTATGTGTGATAGAGCGTATCATATCACGGGGTTTGGATGCACCGGGGAAGTTTGCACTGACTCTCGATGTGATAAAGGGCAATGCATGGTACCGAAGAGGCTAGCAAATTGTGGAAAGGTGAGAGTGTGTATAATTCATGGACTCACATTAGTCATAAAGAACTCACATACTTATTGCGAAAGTTTATTAGCCCTCGAAGCAAAGTACTACTACGCATGCCCCTAGGGGGGAGGTTGGTAGGAGTTAACCATCGTGCGCCCCCGACTGCCACGTAAAGGAAGACAATCAAGAATAAATCATGCTCCAACTTCTTAGCATAACGACAGACCATACGTGCATGCTTCGGGAATAGCAAACCTTAACACCAATATTCTTACTAAACCACAATTATCTACTAGCACCTCCCACATATTACCATCTTAATATCGCAAAACTATTGCAAGGAATCAAACTTATCATATTAAGTGATCTACATGAAAGTTTTTATTATATCCCTCTTGAATACCTATCATATTAGGACCAAATTCATAACCCATGCATATTACCATTGCTATTTATTAGAATTTCAAAAAGATATAAGTGAAGCATGAGAGTGCAACTATTTTTCTTTAAAATATAACCACCGCCGTGCTCTAAAAGATATAAGTGAAGCACTAGAGCAACTACCTAGCTCAAAAGATATAAGTGAAGCACATAGAGTATTCTAACAAATCACGACTAATGTGTGTCCCTCTCAAAAAGGTGTGTTCAGCAAAGATGATTGTGGCAAACTAAAAAGCAAACAAAAGCACAAGACGCTCCAAGTAAAACACATATCATATGATAAATAAAAATATAGCTCCAAGTGATATACCAATAGATTGTAGACGAAAGAGGGGATGCCATACGGGGCATCCCCAAGCTTAGACGCTTGAGTCTTCCTTGAATATTAACTTGGGGTGCCTTGGTGCTACTTGTAGACTGCGTTGGTATTTCCCCGAAAAGGAGAGGATGATGCAGTATAGTAGAGATAAGTATTTCCCTCAGTTAAGAACCAAGGTTATCAATCCAGTAGGAGAATCACACAAAATCCCTTTAGCAGCACCCGCACCCACAAAAGCAAACACTTGCACCCAACTCAAATAAGAGGGTTGTCAATCCTCTTAGTGGTTATTTGCAAGGATTAGTTCTGATAGTGATAAATAGAAATATAAATTGCAAAATAAAATAAAAGTAAATAAATTGCAGCAAGGTATTTTTGGATTTTAATATATGATAAAGATAGACCCGGGGGCCATAGTTTTCACTAGAGGCTTCTCTCTCGAGCGTAGAACATACGGTGGGTAAACAAATTACTGTTGGGCAATTGATAGAAAAGCAAATAATTATGACGGATTCATGGCAATGATCATGTATATAGGCATCACGTCTGAGACAAGTAGACCAACTCCTGCCTGCATCTACTACTATTACTCCACCCATCGACCGCTATCCAGCATGCATCTAGGGTATTAAGTATGAAACAGAGTAACGCCTTAAGCAAGATGACATGATGTAGACAAAGTAAACTCAAGCAATATGATTAAACCCCATCTTTTTATCCTTAATGGCAACAATACAAATACGTGTCATGTCCCTTTTTGTCACTGGGATTGAGCACCGCAAGATTGAACCCATCACAAAGCACCTCTCCCATTGCAAGATAAACCAATCTAGTTGGCCAAACCAAATCGATAGATCGGAGAGAAATACAAAGCTATAACAATCATGCATAAAAGAGTTCAGAGAAGACTCAAATATTTCTCATGAATAATCTGATCATAAACTCACAATTCATCGGATCCCAACAAACACACCGCAAAAGAAGATTACATCGGATAGAACTCCAAGAACATCGAGGAGAACATGGTATTGAAGATCAAAGAGAGAGAAGAAGCCATCTAGTTACTAGCTATGGACCCGTAGGTCTGTGGTAAACTACTCACACATCATCGGAAGGGCAGCAAGGTCGATGTAGAAGCCCTCCGTGATCGATTCCCCCTCCGGCAGAGTACCAGAAAAGGCCTCCAGATGGGATCGCGGAAGAACAGAGGCTTGCAGCGGCGGTAGTTTTTTTTCTGGCTCTCTGATGGTTTCCGAATATTTGAGAATTTATAGAAGTGGAATTAGGTCAAAAGGAGCCACGAGGGGCCCACAAGGCATCAGGGCACGCCCCCCTATGCCGCGCCCTATCGCCTTGTGGCTTCCTCGTGAAGCTTCTGGCATCCTCCCGAAGCTTCCAGGGTCTCTTTTGTCCAGAAAAAAAATGTCAAAAAGTTTCATGGCATTTGGACTTCGTTTGGTACTGATTTCCTGAAAAACCAAAAACAAGCAGAAAACAACAACTGGCACTGGGCACTAGGTTAATAGGTTAGTCCCAAAAAATGATATATAATTGCATATAAAAATATCCAAGATTGATACTATAATAGCATGGAACAATCAAAAATTATAGATACGTTGGAGACGTATCAAGCATCCCCAAGCTTAATTCCTGCTCGTCCTTGAGTTGGTAAATGATAAAAACATAATTTTTGATGTGGAATGCTACCTAACATGTTTCATCATGTAATCTCTCTTACGGTATGAGTAATAAGATCCGAATGATTCAAAGCAATAGTCTATAATTTGATATAAAGACATCAATACTCAGGCATACTAATAAACAATCATGTCTTTCAAAATAAAAATGCTAAAGAAAGTTATCCCTACAAAATCATATAATCCTGTCATGCTCCATCTTCTTAACACAAAGTATTTATCATGCACTACCCCGATGACAAGCCAAGCAATTGGTTCATACTCTTTAACGCGCTTCAGCTTTTTCAACCCCCACGCAATACATGAGTGCAAGCCATGGATATAGCACTATGGGTGGAATAGAGTGTGGTGGTAGAGATTAATAAGGGGCAGTCAAAAATAAGATGATAGTCTCACATCGACACAACTAATCAACGGGCTATGGAGATGCCCATCAATTGATGTCAATGCGAGGAGTAGGGATTGCCATGCAACCGATGCACTAAGAGCTATAAGTGTATGAAAGCTCAACATGAAAACTAAGTGGGTGTGCATCCAACTTGCTTGCTCATGAAGACCTCGGGCATTTGAGGAAGCCCATCATCGAAATATACAAGCCAAGTTCTATATGAAAAATTCCCAGTAGTATATGAAAGTGACAAAATATGAGACTCCCTATATGAAAAACATGGTGCATTTTTGAAGCACAAGTATGGAAAAGGATAGTAACACTGCCCCTTCTCTCTTTTTCTCTCATTTCATTTTTTTTCTTTCTTTTTTTTCTTTTTTTTCAAGGGCTCTTTTTTTCCTTTTTTTATTTCCTCACTGGGACAATGCTCTAATAATGATGATCATCATACTTCTATTTACTTACAACTCAAAAAGAAAATTACAACTCGAAACTAGAACAAGAATATGACTCTATATGAATGGCTCTAGCGGTGTACCAGGATGTGCAATGATACTAGCGTAACATGTATAAAAATGATGAACGGTGGCTGAGCCACAAATACTATGTCAGCTATATGATCATGCAAAGCAATATGACAATGATGATGTGTGTCATAAAAAAAACGGAACGGTGGAAGTTGCATGGCAATATATCTCAGAATGGCTATGGAAATGCCATGATAGGTAGGTATGGTGGCTGTTTTGAGGAAGATATAAGGAGGCTTATGTGTGATAGAGTGTATCATATCATGGGGTTTGGATGCACCGGCGAAGTTTGCACCAACTCTCGATGTGAGAAAGGGCAAAGCACGGTACCGAAGAGGCTAGCAAATTGCGGAAAGGTGAGAGTGCGTATAATCCATGGACTCACATTAGTTATAAAGAACTCACATACTTATTGCGAAAGTTTAGCCCTCGAAGCAAATTACTACTACGCATGCCCCTAGGGGGATAGATTGGTAGGAAAAGACCATCGCTCATCCCCGACCGCCACTCATAAGGTAGACAATGAAGAATAAATCATGCTCCAACTTCTTAGCATAACGACAGATCATACATGCATGCTTCGGGAATCACAAACCTTAACACCAATATTCTTACTAAACCACAATTATGTACTAGAACCTCCCACATATTACCATCTTAATATCACAAAACTATTGCAAGGAATCAAACTTATCATATACAGTGATCTACATGAAAGTTTTTATTATATCCCTCTTGAATACCTATGACATTAGGACCAAATTCATAACCCGTGCATATTACCATTGCTATTCATTAGACTCTCAAAAAGATATAAGTAGAGCATGAGAGTGCAACTATTTCTTTAAAATATAACCACCGCCGTGCTCTAAAAGATATAAGTGAAGCACTAGAGCAACTGCCTCTCTCAAAAGATATAAGTGAAGCACATAGAGTATTCTAACAAATCATGAATAATGTGTGTCCCTCTCAAAAAGGTGTATTCAGCAAAGATGATTGTGACAAACTAAAAATCAAACAAAAGCAAACAAACTATAGCACAAGATACTCCAAGTAAAACACATATCTTGTGATGAATAAAAATATAGCTCCAAGTGAGTTACCGATAGATTGTAGACGAAAGAGGGGATGCCTTCCGGGGCATCCCCAAGCTTAGACGCTTGAGTATTCCTTGAATATTATCTTGGGGTGCCTTGGGTATCCCCAAGCTTAGGCTCTTGCCGCTCCTTATTCCTTTATCCATCGTAGTCTCACCCAAAACTTGAAAACTTCAGCACACAAAACTCAACAGAAACCTCGTGAGATCCGTTAGTATAACAAACAAATCTTAAACTTTAGGTACTATTGTAAATTGATTCATATTTAATATTAGCATAATGCTACTGTACTCCAACTTCTCCATGACTCATACCCCCCCGATACGATCCATAGATTCATCAAAATAAGCAAACTATGCAACAAAACAGAATCTGTCTAAAACAGAACAGTCTGTAAAGATCTGAATTAAAGTCATACTTCTGTAACTCCAAAAATTCTGAAAACTTAGGAAAACGTGGGAAATTCATATATCAATACTGTGTAAAAAATTCAGATTTTCCTGACGCCCCAGTACAGAACTAAAAATCAAGTACTGGACGCAAAACTTTCTGTTTTACAAACAACATCAATTATACAATCATCCCAAAGGCATTACATGGCACAAACACTAATTAAAAGATAAAAACACAATTATAACAGAGGCTACAATTGTGTGACACAAGAAAATAAAATTTTGCAATAAATATTGGGTTGCCTCCCAACAAGCGCTATTGTTTTATGCCCCTAGCTAGGCATAATGCATAGTTTCAAGTATTGTCATCCTTCATTTTCAAATCCTCAATTACACACCCACTCTTCCTAGGAGAATTAACATAAGAATTTCTTACAATCACACTCCTAGGCGCAAATTTAAGAAATTTGTTTTCATAAATAGTTTCCTTTATTATATCAATGAAATTGGGGTGCACGCTAATCATTTTAAGATCCTCATTTCCCTTGCTAGATGTGGCACCCTTAGTCTTAGGAACATTCATAATATTACAATTTTTATTGGGAGAGGTCCTATCAATAGTTTTAATGGAGGAAAAAGCGGAACCCAAATTATTGATAATTTCTTCTAACTTATCGATTCTAGCGGGACCTTGTTCTATTCTTTCACTAACCATTGTCTCCTTTTCTTTTAACATTTTTAATGTAGTTCCGACCTTAGAACCAAATTGGGTGATATGATTATGGACCTTTTTGTCTAGATTCTCAAGATGTTCAATAGTAGACATTTTATTTTCAATAGCTTCTAACCTTTGCATAACATGTTCCAAAGTCAATGTTGTTTCATTAATAATGATAGGTGGTGATCCCACTAAATTTCCCATAGCATTGAAAGCATCCATAGGGTGACTACTCAAGAAATTCCCTCCGGTAATAGTATCTAGCACAAATCTATACCAAGTAGTAATGCCCACATAAAAATTGCGAAGAAGAATAGTGGTGGATTGCTTACGAGTAGACCTATTTTGAGCATCGCAAATCCTATACCAAGCATCTTTTAAACTTTCTTCTCCCCTTTGTTTAAAATTAAGAACTTCATTTTCAGGGGTGCAAGTAACAATTGAAGAACTAGCCATAATGGCCAAGCAAGCAAACTAGCAAACAATTTTTTTTTGTGGTTTTGTAAAATTGTTTTAGAAGTGGGGGATATGAAAACGTGAGGCAAATGCAAATAAAAGTAAAATGAAAATAAGAGCAAGTGGATGATAGTTTTTGCGAAGGTACTTGATAGGTTTTGGTGATATCTCCCCTGTAACGTCGCCAGAAATTCTTCCTGCTACTTGTGAACTGCGTTGGGATTTCCCCGAAGAGGAGAGGATGATGCAGTATAGTAGAGATAAGTATTTCCCTCAGTTAAGAACCAAGGTTATCAATCAAGTAGGAGAACCACACAGAACCTCGTTAGCAGCACCTACACACACAAAAGCAAACACTTGCACCCAACGCAAATAAGAGGGTTGTCAATCCCCTTAGCGGTTACTTGCAAGGATTAATTCTGATAGTGATAGACAGAAAAGTAAATTGCAAAAGAAAATAAAATTAAATAAATTACAGCAAGGTATTTTTGGATTTTAATATATGATAAAAGTAGAACCGGGGGCCATAGTTTTGACTAGAGGCTTCTCTCTCAAACACATAGCATACGGTGGGTAAACAAATTACTGTTGGGCAATTGATAGAAAAGCGCATAGTTATGACGATATTCAAGGCAATGATCATGTATATAGGCATCACGTTCGAGACAAGTAGACCAACTCCTGCCTACATCTACTACTATTACTCCACCCATCGACCGCTATCCAGCATGCATCTAGGGTATTAAGTATAAAACAGAATAACGCCTTAAGCAAGATGACATGATGTAGACAAAGTAAACTCAAGCAATATGATTCAACCCCATCTTTTTATCCTTAATGGCAACAATACAAATACATGTCTTGTCCCCTACTTTGTCATTGGGATAGAGCACCGCAAGATTAAACCCATCACACATCACCTCTCCCATTGCAAGATAAATCAATCTAGTTGGCCAAACCAAATGGATAGATCGGAGAGAAATACAAAGCTATAACAATCATGCATAAAAGATTTCAGAGAAGACTCAAATATTTCTCATGAATAATCTGATCATAAACCCACAATTCATCGGATCCCAACAAACACACCACAAAAGAAGATTACATCGAATAGAACTCGAAGAACATCGAGGAGAACATGGTATTGAAGATCAAAGAGAGAGAAGCCATCTAGCTACTAGCTATGGACCTGTAGGTCTGTGGTAAACTACTCACACATCATCGGAAGGGCAACAAGGTTGATGTAGAATCCCTCCATGATCGATTCCCCCTTCGGTAGAGTGCTAGAAATGGCCTCCAGATGGGATCGCGGAAGAACAGAGGCTTGCGGCGGCGGAAAGGTTTTCTCTTTTGTCTCTCTGATATTTTTTTGTCTCTCTGATATATTGGGAATATTTGGGAATTTATAGTGCTGGAATTAGGTCAAGAGGTGCCAAGAGGGGCCCACAAGCCTGGGGGTGCGCCTACCCCCCTAGGCGCGCCCTCCCGGCTTGTCGCTCCCTCGTGACTCTTCTGTTCTTCTCCCGAAGCTTCTACGGTCCCTTCTGGTCCAGAAAAATTAATCCAAAGTTTTTTCTTCATTTGGACTCCGTTTGATAATGATTTTCTGAAAAGGCAAAAACAGGCAAAAAACAGCAACTGGCACTGGGCACTAGGTTAATAGGTTAGTCCCAAAAAATGATATATAATTGCATATAAAACATCTAAGATTGATACTATAATAGCATGGAACAATCAAAAATTATAGATACATTGGAGACGTATCAATATCCCTGATAATAAATCTGCTAGTCAATGCTTGTATGAGTTTGATAATTACATCATTAAGCAAGAACACTTCAATTTGTATGTTAACAATCAATTAAAACGCAATGCTTTCATGATAGATCAGTTGAGTGATTTAATGTTTAGAATTGCTAATGATGTTAAAGGCTTAAGTAAACATGCTTCTATGGTTCATACTCAACTAGAACAAATTGCTAAGTCCCAAAATGATTTGCTTAATGAGATGAATAATAAAATGACTGATCGTGCTGTTAGAGTTGTCACTAGAGGAGGTAGAATGACTCAGGAACCTCTGTATCCTGAGGGTCATCCTAAAAGAATTGAGCAAGATTCTCAGAGAAATAACATTGATGTGCCTAGTTCATCTAAAAAGAAAAAGAAAAAGAAAAATGATAGGACTTTGCATGCTGCTAGTGAACCTGAGATAGAAAAACCTCCCGAGACTCATAATGATGTTTCTATTTCTGATGCTGAGACACAATCTGGTAATGAACACCCACTTAATGATAATGATAATGAGAATGATAATGATGTTCATGTTGATGCAACTAGATAATGATGTAGAAATAGAACCTGTTGTTGATCTTGATAACCCACCTCCTAAGAATAAGAGATATGATAAAAGTGATTCATTGCTAGAAAACATGGGAAAGAAATAGAACCATGGGTTCAAAAACCTATGCCTTTCCCTACTAAACCACCTAGAAATAAAGATGAGGAAGACTTTGAGCGTTTTGTTGAAATGCTTAGACCTGTCTTTTTGCGCACTCGCTTGACTGATTTTGAAAATGTCTCCATATGCTAAATACATGAAAGATATTGTCACTAATAAAAGAAAGATACCTGAAGCTGAAATTTCCACCATGCTTGCAAATTATTCTTTTAAGGGTGGAGTACCTAAGAAGTTAGGAGATCCGGGAATACCTACTATACCATGCTCCATTAAAAGAAGTAATTTCAAAACTGCTTTATGTGATCTAGGAGCCGGTGTTAGTGTTATGTCTTTCTCTTTATATAGAAGACTTGATTTGAATAAGTTGACACCTACTGAAATATCTTTGCAAATGGCTGATAAATCAACTGCTATACCTATTGGAATTTGCGAGGATGTGCCCGTTGTTGTTGCAAATGTCACTATCTTAACAGACTTTATTATACTTGATATGCCCGAGGACGAGAACATGTCGATTATCCTTGGTAGACCCTTTTTGAATACTGCAGGGGCTGTTATTGATTGCAACAAAAGCAAAGTCAGTTTTCATGTCAATGGTATTGAGCATACGGTATATTTTCCGAAGAAACAAAGTTCGGTGAATGGTATCAACTATATTGAAAAAGTTTCGACAATCCCTATTAGAGGATTTAAATTTCCTCTTCCTATCGTTAAAAAGAAGTATGAAATTCTTATTGTTGGGGAGATGCATGCCCCGTTGAGGTAACTTAGTGCTATACAAAAATTCTTTGGTTTCATGTTACTCGGAAATAGTTTCCAGTTTTCTGAATTATCCGTGCAATAAAAAAATGACCCAAAAATAAAAGTGCTCAGAATGTAATAATTTTTTAACATGATTTTTTCTGGAATATTTAAGAATTTTTGACACTGAAAACAACCCAGGGAGGTGCCCCTGTTGCTCACAAGGCAACAGGGTGCGACCCCCCTGGGAGCGCGCCAAGATGCCTTGTGGGTCCCACAGGGACCCACTCACTTATCTCTTCAGCCCACTTCATCTCCTACATCCAGAAAAAAAAATCTTTGTAGCTCTCTCTCTCTCTCTCTCGTGTTCTTGCTCCCAAACCTAAGATTTTTGATCTCTTTGCCCGGACCTCCATTTCCAAAACTGTTTTGGGGGATTGCTCCTTGGTATGTGACTCCTCCATTGCTCCAATTATTTTTTTCTTTAGTGGATTATATTTTGCATAAATTGCTGTTATTGGTGCTACTGAAAATGAGCTTGCATGTTGAATTCTCTGAGTTCTAAGTAGTTTGAATGCTTGATAAAGCCTCTAGGCACTTGTATGAGTAGTTGCTATCAATTTTGTGGAGTTTTATTAACATCATTTTGTGGCTAAATTTTTTCAGAAATTTTCCCTTAGGAAAATGAACCTCTTTAGAAGGAGTTCTTCAAGGAGGAGGTCTTCTGAAGCATCATCGAGCGAAAGCCCGGCACGCCAATCATACGTTGAACCAAGGGAAAGTTCGGTGCGAGGTGGTGAAGCAAAATCTTGTCGATGGCCGTGCAACGAGTTCATGATAGGTGCAGGCATTAAGGAAGAATTTGATCAATATATTCAAAACACCGAGCTCTTCGCCTTCATCGCAGATAAGCCTCCGTAGCACTATAACCTTACCCATTCATTCACTCAAAAGTTTGTGTATCACTCTTGTAATTCTAGAGTTTTATTTCACCTCTATGATAGATCCTATGGTATGACTCTAGAAGAGTTTTGTGATGCATGCAAAATTCCATTTTGGGGTTTGCTTAATGAACCGCGGCAATCTGATTATGAAATGTTTCTCAATAGTCTGTGCAATGGTGAGGATAGGGGGTTTACGCAAGCTAGGATAAAAAGCATTCACTTTCCCTCTATTCGGTACTTTGTGCTCCCGACCCGAGCCTTATTCATGCTGCCTTAACAGGTAACAAACATTATAACCTTGGGGCCATTGTTGCATGTAGGTTGCATCACAACGCGGGCAATGGTGATTTGTATGGAGGAATTTATGCCTCCCGCGTAGCTGCGAGGCTAGGGGTCTCACTCAGACCCAATGATCCTCTATTACCTGATAGATATCTAAATTTTGAGACAATGCAGAGCCATGAGTTTATTAAGCACAACACTCACAGATATGACTATAACTTGATATTTGATAAATATCGTTCTGTGTCTGTTATTTTGCCTGCTCCTGTCCTCTTTGATTTCTAGAGCAAACAAAGACATTTTCTTCATGAGAATGAAGTATACGAGTATAACGCGGCAGTTGAGGCTACCCATCTTGCTGAGGAGGCGGCACAGAACGCCTCCATGAGCTACCACTTTGATTATTATCCTGGGCAGCCATGGCAATAGACCAAGTTAGGCCAAAGCCTAAGCTTGGGGGAGTACGTATCTCTCACCGACATTACATTCATGTTCACACATTCATTCTAGTTGTCCGTTTCATCCTTTTTCATTGTATATCCATGTTCGTTTTATTTTCACTTTCTTGTTTGTTTGAAAAACTTCAAAAATCAAAAAATATTTCTCGCTTCTTTTCGGTTTCTCTTTCTTGTTAGTAGTTCGTAGTATTAACAGAAAAACCCAAAAAGATTTATCATTTCTTATTTTCTTATTTGTTGGGAGTTCTCCCGTGTAAATAGTTTTTCTCGCTTTTCGTTTTTCTTCTTTAATTTACTTTCTTCAGAAAAACCGAAATCTCCAAAAATATTTCAGTGTGTATCTCTGAATTTCTTTTCTTTTTTGTTGAGTCATCGTAGGGAGAAGACCACGATGAAAATGTTGAGTGGCTCTCATATGCTTTGTGGTTGATCTAATGAAGAGCCAATATTACCTTGTCTTCTCCCTTGAATAAAATGTTTGCAGATTCCAGCTTAGTCCACGGCACTCTTGCACTATTATTATTTTCATATCATTCGGTCGTGTAAGTGAAAGGCAATAATGACGATGATTTCATGAAGTGACTGTGGCAAAGAAAAGCTGGTATGAACTCTTTTTTTTGTTTTTGTAAATATGTTTAACTCAGTATCTGATGTCTACTACGCAACTTTTATTCTTGTAGACGTTGTTGGGCCTCCAAGTGCAGAGTTTTGTAGGACAGTAGCACATTTCCCTCAAGTGGATGACCTAAGGTTTATCAATCTGTGGGAGGCGTAGGATGAAGATGGTCTCTCTCAAACAATCCTGCAATCAAATACAAGCAATCTCTTGTGTCCCCAACGCACCCAATACAATGATAAATTGTATAGGTGCACTAGTTCAGTGAAGAGATGGTGATACAAGTGTAGTATGGATAGTAGATATAGGTTTTTTAATCTGAAAATATAAAAACAACAAGGTAGCAAGTGATAAAACGGAGCACAAACGGTATTGCAATGCTTGAAAACAAGGCCTAGGGTTCATAATTTCACTAGTGCAATCTCTCAACAGTGCTATCATAATTGAATCATATAACCATCCCCAACGTGCGACAAAGAATCACTCCAAAGTTCTTACCTAGCGGAAAACATAAGAAGAAATTGTTGTAGGGTACGAAACCACCTCAAAGTTATCCTTTCCGATCAATCTATTGAGCCATCCCTATAAGTGTCATAAACAGCCCGAGAGTTCGTACTAAAATAATACCATATGATATGCATCAACCAACTCTAATGTCACCTAGATACTCCAATGTCACCACAAGTATCCGTGAGTTGATTATTTGATATGCATCCAAATGATACGTCCAATTTGCATCATGATTTTATATTGTTATTTATAATGTATTTGATCATTATTTCACTTTATGATGCAATTCTTATGCCTTTTCTCTCTTAATTTGCAAGATTTATATGAAGAGGGAGAATATCGGCAGCTGGAATTCTGGACCTGAAATAGCCACATCAGAGGTACCTATCCTATCGAGCTCCAATTGACTTGAAATTTCACGGAGATTTTTTATTGAATATATAAAAAATACTGGAAAGAATAAATAATGGAGGGGACCCACCAGTTGCCCACAAGGCAACAGGGCGCGGCCCCCCTGGGCGCGCCCTGATGCCTTGTGGGGCCCCTGGCTGGCCTCTGGCGCCCTCCTTCAGCTATATAAGGTATTTTTCCCTAAAAAAATTATAAAGAAGACTTTCGGGACGAAGCGCCACCGTCTCAAGGTGGAACCTGGGCAGGAGCTATTTTGCTCTCTGGCGGAGTGATTCTGCCGGGGAAACTTCCCTCCGGGAGGGGGAAATCGAAGCCATCGGCATCACCAACGATCCTCTCATTGTGGGAGGACCAATCTTCATCAACATCTTCACCAGCACCATCTCATCTCAAACCCTAGTTCATCTCTTGTATTCAATCTTTGTCTCAAAACCTCAGATTGGTACCTGTGGGTTGCTAGTAGTGTTGATTACATCTTGTAGTTGATGCTAGTTGGTTTATTTGGTGGAAGATTATATGTTCAGATCCATTATGCTATTTAATACCCCTCTGATCTTGAACATGAATATGAATTGTGAGTAGTTACTTTTGTTCTTGAGGACATGGGAGAAGTCTTGTCATAAGTAATCATGTGAATTTGGTATTCGTTCGATATTTTGATGACATGTATGTTGTGCTTCCTTTAGTGGTGTCGTGTGAACGTCGACTACATGACACTTCACCATCTTTGGGCCTATGGGAAGGCCTTGTGGAGTAGTAATTAGATGATGGGTTGCTAGAGTGATAGAAGCTTAAACCCTAGTTTATGCGCTATTCCGTAAGGGGCTTATTTGGATCCATATGTTTCATGCTATGGTTAGAGTTATCTTAATTCTTCTTTCGTAGTTGCGGATGCTTGCGAGAGGGGGTAATCATAAGTGGGAGGCTTGTTCAAGTAAGAACAGCACCCAAGCACCGGTCCACCCACATATCAAATTATCAAAGTAGCGAACGCGAATCAAACAAACACGATGAAAGTGACTAGATAAAATTCCCATGTGTCCTCAAGAACGCTTTGCTTATTATAAGAGATCGTTCTGGCTTGTCCTTTGCTATAAAAAGGATTGGGCCACCTTGCTGCACTTTTGTTACCGTTACTACTTGTTACTTGTTAAGAATTACCTTGCTACCAAACTATCTGTTACTTACAATTTCAGTGCTTGCAGAGAATACCTTGCTAAAAACACTTTTACTCGTCGTTGGGTTCGACACTTTTACTTATCGAAAGGACTAAGATTGATCCCCTATACTTGTGGGTCATCAAGACTCTTTTCTGGTGCCGTTGCCAGGGAGTGAGGCGCCTTTGGTGAGTGGAATTTGGTAAGGAAACATTTGTATTACTACGTGCTGAAATTTACTGTCACTTGTCACTATGGAAAGTAATACTTTGAGGGGCTTGTTCGGGGTATCTTCACCTCGATCGGAAGCATTAAGAGTTGCTTCTCAACCTACTGAACCTACTGAAAATATTTATTATGAAATTCCTTCGGGTATGGTAGAGAAACTGCTAGCTAATCCTTATGCAGGAGATGGAACGGTGCATCCTGATATGCACTTGATCTATGTGGATGAAATTTGTGGATTGTTTAAGCTTGCAGGTCTATCTGGAGATGGAGTTAAGAAGAAAGTATTCTCTTTATCTTTGGAGGGAAAGGCATTAACATGGTATAGGCTATGTGATGATACTGAAACATGGGATTGGAACCGGTTGAAGCTGGAATTTCACCAGAAATTTTACCCTATGCATTTGGTTCATCGTGATCGGAGTTATATATATAATTTTTGGCCTCAAGAAGGAGAAAGTATCGCTCAAGCTTGGGGGAGGCTTAAGTATATGTTACATACATGCCCCAATCATGAGCTCTCAAGAGAAATAATTATTCAAAACTTTTATGCTCGGCTTTCTCATAATGATCAATCCATGCTCGATACTTCTTCTGCTGGTTCCTTTATGAAGAGAACTATTGAATTCAGATGGGATCTTCTAGAAAGAATTAAACGTAACTCTGAAGATTGGGAAATCGAGAAAGGTAAAGTGTCAGGTCTAAATCTTGAGTTTGATTGTGTTAAATCTTTTATGGAAACTGATGCTTTTCATAAGTTTAGTACTAAATATGGACTTGACTCTGAGATAGTAGCTACTTTTTGTGAATCTTTTGCTGCTCATGTTGATCTTCCTAAGGAGAAATGGTTTAAATATCATCCACCTATTCAATTGAATGAAGAACATGTTAGTGTTAAAGAAGAAACAATTGTTTACAATATTGATCCAGTTGTGCCTACTGCTTATATTGAGAAACCTCCTTTCCCTGTTAGGATTAAGGAACATGCTAAAGCTTCAACTGTGGTTAATAAAAGTAATATAAGAACACCTAGACCTTCTGAACAAATTAGAGTTGAACCTAATATTGCAATGGTTAAAGATCTTTTGGTTGATGATATTGATGGACATGTTATTTACTTTTGCGATGAGGCTGCTAGAATTGCTAAACCTGTTAGAAATGAACGAGATATGTTAGATAAGAATAAGCCCATAGTTGGCATGCTTGTTGTTTCTGTTAAGATTGGAGATCATTACTATCATGGTTTGTGTGATATGGGTGCAAGTGTGAGTGCTATTCCGTTTTCCTTATATCAAGAAGTAATGAATGATATTGCACCTGTTGAGATTGAAGATATTGATGTTACTATTACGCTTGCAAATAGAGATACTATTACACCACTTGGGATTGTTAGAGATGTTGAAGTCTTGTGTGGTAAAATCAAATACCCTACTGATTTCCTTGTACTTGGTTCACAACAAGATAATTTTTGCCCCATTATATTTGGTTGACCTTTCTTGAATACCGTTAATGCTAAAATTGATTGTGTTAAAGAGAAGGTTAGAGTTAAGTTTGGTGATATATCTCATGAATTTAATTTCTCTAAGTTTAGTAGACAACTTCATGATAAAGAATTACCCAATAAAGATGAAATTATAGGTCTTGCTTCTATTGCTGTGCCTCCTACTGATCCTTTAGAACAATATTTACTAGACCATGAGAATGATATGCACATGAATGAAAGAAATGAAATAGACGAGTTGTTCTTTAAACAAGCACCTATCCTTAAACATAATTTGCCTGTGGAAACTTTGGGAGATCCTCTTCCACCGAAGAGTGATCCTGTGTTTGAATTAAAGCAATTACCGAAAACACTTAAGTATGCTTACCTTGATGAAAAGAAGATATATCCTGTTATTATTAGTGCTAACCTTTCAGAGCATGAAGAAAAGAGATTACTTTAAACTCTAAAGAAGCACCATGCCGCTATTGGATATACTCTCGATGATCTTAAGGGCATTAGTCCCACCTTATGTCAGCATAAAATTCATATGGAGCCAGACGCTAAACCCGTTGTTGATCATCAAAGAAGGTTGAATCCTAAAATGAAGGATGTGGTAAGAACTAAAATATTAAAGCTTCTGGAGGCAGGTATAATTTATCCCATAGCTGATAGTAGATGGGTAAGTCCTGTTCATTGTGTTCCTAAGAAAGGAGGTATTACTGTTGTTCCTAATGATAAAAATGAACTTATCCCACAAAGAATTGTAACCGGTTATACGATGGTAATTGATTTCATAAAATTAAACAAAGCTACTAGGAAAGATCATTACCCCTTGCCTTTTATTGATCAAATGTTAGAAAGATTATCTAAGCACACACACTTTTGCTTCCTAGATGGTTATTCTGGTTTTTCTCAAATACCCGTTTCACCTGAAGATCAAGAGAAAACCACCTTTACTTGTCCTTTTGGAACTTATGCTTATCGTCGTATGCCTTTTGGTTTATGTAATGCACCTGCTACCTTTCAAAGATGTATGACTGCTATATTCTCTGACTTTTGTGAAAAGATTGTTGAGATTTTCATGGATGATTTCTCTGTTTATGGAACTTCTTTTGATGATTGTTTGAGCAACCTTGATCGAGTTTTGCAGAGATGTGAAGAAACTAATCTTTTCTTGAACTGGGAGAAGTGCCATTTTATGGTGAATGAAGGTATAGTCCTTGGGCATAAAATTTCTGAAAGAGGTATTGAAGTTAATAAAGCTAAAGTTGATGCTATTGAGAAAATGCCATGTCCTAAAGATATCAAAGGTATAAGAAGTTTCCTTGGTCATGCTGGTTTCTATAGAAGGTTTATAAAAGACTTCTCTAAAATTTCTAGGCCTCTTACTAATCTCTTGCAAAAAGATGTTCCATTTGTTTTTGATGGTGATTGTGTAGAAGCCTTTGAAATACTTAGGAAAGCCTTAATTTCTGCACCAATTGTTCAGCCACCTGATTGGAACCTACCCTTTGAAATTATGTGTGATGCTAGTGATTATGATGTTGGAGCTGTTCTAGGACAAAGAGTTGATAAGAAATTGAATGTTATTCATTATGCTAGTAAAACTCTAGATAGTGCTCAAAGAAATTATGCTACTACTTAGAAAGAATTTTTAGCAGTTGTGTTTGCATGTGATAAATTCAGATCTTACATTATTGATTCCAAAGTTACTATTCACACTGATCATGCTGCTATTAAATATCTTATGGAAAAGAAAGATTCTAAACCTAGACTTATTAGGTGGGTTCTTTTGCTAGAAGAATTTGATTTGCATATTATTGATAGAAAGGGAGCCGAGAATCCCATAGCAGATAATTTGTCTAGAATGGAAAATGTTCTTGATGACCCACTTCCTATTAATGATGATTTCCCTGATGAACAATTAGCTGTGATAAATGCTTCTTGTAATACTCCTTGGTATGCAGACTATGCTAATTACATTGTTGCTAAATATATACCACCTAGTTTCACATACCAACAAAAGAAAAAGTTCTTCTTTGATTTAAGGCATTACTTTTGGGATGACCCACACTTATATAAAGAAGGTGTAGATGGTATTATTAGATGTTGTGTACCTGAGCATGAACAGGAACAAATCCTATGTAAGTGTCACTCCGAGGCATATGGAGGACACCATGCGGGAGACAGAACTGCACACAAGGTATTACAATCTGGTTTTTATTGGCCTACTCTTTTCAAGGATGCACGTAAGTTTGTCCTCTCTTGTGATGAATGTCAAAGAATTGGTAATGTTGGTAGACGTCAGGAAATGCCTATGAATTATTCACTTGTTATTGAACCATTTGATGTTTGGGGTTTTGATTATATGGGACCGTTTCCGAAATCCAATGGGTATACTCATATTTTAGTTGCTGTTGATTACGTTACTAAGTGGGTAGAAGCTATTCCAACTAGTAGTGCTGATCATAACACCTCTATTAAAATGCTTAAAGAAGTTATTTTCCCGAGGTTTGGAGTCCCTAGATATTTAATGACTGATGGTGTTTCACATTTTATTCATGGTGCTTTCCGTAAATTGCTTGCCAAATATGATGTTAATCATAGGATTGCATCTCCTTATCACCCTCAGTCTAGTGGTCAAGTTGAATTAACTAATAGACAAATAAAATTAATCCTGCAAAAGACCGTTAATAGATCTAGAAAGAATTGGTCTAAGAAACTTGATGATGCATTATGGGCTTACAGAACTGCTTATAAAAATCCTATGGGTATGTCTCCCTATAAAATGGTCTATGGAAAAACATGTCATTTACCTCTTGAGTTAGAACATAAGGCATATTGGGCAATTAAAGAACTTAACTATGATTTCAAACTTGCTGGTGAAAAGAGGTTATTTGATATTAGCTCTCTAGATGAATGGAGAACTCAAGCCTATGAAAATGCTAAGTTATTTAAAGAAAAAGTTAAAAGATGGCATGATAAAAGAATCCAAAAACGAGAATTCAAAGTAGGTGATCATGTTTTATTGTACAATTTTCCTTTAAGATTCTTTGCAGGAAAACTTCTCTCTAAATGGGAAGGACCGTATATCATCGAAGAAGTTTACTGCTCCGGAGCCATCAAAATAAATAACTCCGAAGGCAATAATCCGAGAGTGGTGAATGGACAAAGAATTAAGCACTATATCTCAGGTACTCCTATCAATGTTGAAACTAATATTATTCAGACAATGACACCGGAGGAACACATCAAAGAGTCCTTCCGGAACGCTCCAGAACCCTGAAAAGGGGTAGGTATGTTATACGGTAAGTAAACCGACTCCAAAAATTCCATAAAAATTATTTCTGTCCGTTCTGGAATGTTAGAAAAATTACAAAAATAAGAAACAGCTGAGGGGACCCATGAGTCGCCCACAAGGCAACAGGGCGCGACCCCCCTGGGGCGCACCGTGATGCCTTGTGGGCCCCTCGTGTGCCCTCCCGACTCCGTTTTCCTCTCGTATGCTTGTTTTGCAAGATAAAAATTCTTTATATATACTCACGGGTGTTTTGACCACCGCATCTCAAGTTTTCCCTCTGTTCTTGTTTCGGGCTGTTTTTCTGATAGATCTAGATCACCATGGCGTCTCCAAGCTCGTCCAAGGACAAGTTCTACGAGAAGGTCATCAACCCGTACCTACCGGAGGTTATGAAGCACCCTTAGGCCATCGAGATGCATGAGGGGGTGCTCCACATCCGGGACGTGCAAGGACCTAAGAAGACCGGGAGCTAGAAGGCCAGGCTAGAAGCGGTGGAACAGGAGATCTTCAAGTGCCAAGGGATGGTGGAGAGCGGACTTAATGCTAACCACTCCATGATCACGGAATTCATCCGTGAGCACAAGGTGGACGGCAAGAATATTGGGGGCGTCATCTTCAAGCTCAGCGACCGGATTGATTATCTTCAGGCCCAAATCTATGATCTACAAAATCAAAATTTTGAGTATGAGGTCAAGTTCAAAGGTATGAGTTTAGCTGCCAATTTCAGGACTCCGGAAACACATTCGTCCTTTTACGATGGAGAACCTATGCCTTGGAAGATGGAGGACAAGCCTATCTCTTCATCACCACCATCATCGAAGAAGGAGATTTGAGTACATGGGTATGGGCATCACCCTTGGCTTGTGCCAAGCTTGGGGGAGGTGCCCCGGTATCGTATCACCATCACTTTTTATCATCATTATCTATCTTAGTTCGATCCTTAGTTATTTCATGATTTAGAAGAATAAAGTTTTAGTATGATCTATTTTCGAGTGCTTGCTTTGTGATCTATCTATCTATGTAATCGTGTGTGAAAGTTATATAATAAAGAGTAGTTTGAGTTGAGTGTTTTGCTTTTGTTGATCCAATCTTAGAAATAAAGAGAATAAAAAAAATAAGATCATATGCTTATCCCATGGGGAGTAATGACTTCACATAAAAAAGGTATAATTGATAAAACTTGTTGGAAGATGACAAACATAGTATTGGTCATTGTTGCAATTCATGAAAAAGTAATAAAGGAAGAGAGGTCTCACATATAAATGTACTATCTTGGACATCTTTTATGATTGTGAGCCCCCATTAAATATTCTATGTCAATTATTCGACGTCAGACAAGGAAGACAACGTAATGAGTCATGTTTGTTTATATTCACATAGAAGTTATATATATTGTTTTGGATCCTCTAACATGTGGTGCTTGCCTCCTATCTTTTGCTAGCCAAAATTCTGTACTAAGTAGAGATACTACTTGTGCATCCAAAAACCCTTAAACCTAGTTTCATGCCATGAGAGTCCACTATATCTACCTATGGATTGAATAAGATCCTTCAAGTAAGTTGTCATCGGTGCAAGGCAATAAAAATTGCTCCTAAATATGTATGATCTTTTATTGTAAGGAAAAATAAGCTTTGTACGATCTTGTGATGGTGAAGGAATAAAAGGAACAGACTGCATAATAAAGGTCGCTATCACAAGGGGCAATATAAAATGATGTTCCTTTACATTAAGAGTTTGCACATCCAAACACAAAAAGCGCATGACAACCTCTGCTTCCCTCTGCGAAGGGCCTATCTTTTACTTTATGTATTTACTTTCATGCAAGAGTCAAGAGTATTCTCCTCTATTCCGTTTTTATTTTTCTCTCTTGGCAAGCATCATGTGGTGGGGATTGATCCAGGCATATATATCCAGTTGGATGTAGGTGATCATGAGTTATTATTGTTGACATTACCCTTGAGGTAAATACATTGGGAGGCAAAACTATAAGCCCCTATCTTTCTATGTGTCCGACTGAAACTTTTGCTCCATAAGTATGCCGTGAGTGTCAGCAATCATAGAAGACTAAATGATAGCTGAGTATGTGAACTTGCTAAACAAAGCTCTTACATAGACTCTTTCTGATAATATGATGAATTGCAATTGCTTCAGTGACTGAGATCGTAGTTTGTTAGTTTTCAATTTGGTTTATGGTTCATACTTTAACTTGTGATTGAATTGTTACTTTTTCATGAGAAGTTCTATGATGATATATTGTTGTTATAATAAAGATCATGATGCTTCATGTCCGTATTTTATTTTTATCGACACCTCTCTCTCTCTAAACATGTGGTCATGATTATCGATTTCGGTTTTCGCTTGAGGACAAGCGAGGTCTAAGCTTGGGGGAGTTGATACGTCTAATTTGCATCATGATTTCCTAATGTTATTTATAATGTATTTGATCATTATTTCACTTTATGATGCAATTCTTATGCCTTTTCTCTCTTAATTTGCAAGATTTATATGAAGAGGGAGAATACCGGCAGCTGGAATTCTGGACCTGAAATAGCCACATCAGAGATACCTATCCTACAGAGCTCCAATTGACTTGAAATTTCACGGAGATTTTTTATTGAATATATAAAAAATACTGGAAAGAAGAAATAATGGAGGGGACCCACCACTACTGCAGGCGACCGCTAACGCGACACATGAATCAGAGACCCCGCGACCAAACTGTGTGCGATGCATGAATCGCAAACGGTGTCGTAAAAAAACATTGCCAATAAGACGAACTGTTTGTGATGCAGGAGACATAAAAAACGATTCAGATTAGAGACGCGTGTGCGATACGTGGCATACAGTTGATTCATACGAACTGTTTGCGATAAGCCAGAACAACAAACACGGTCAGCCAGTTCGTGGTGTGTGCGATACACGGCATACAGTTCACTCGGATGAACTGTTTGTGATTACCCAACACAACAGAAATGGTCAGGCAGATCAAGGTGTGTGCGATATACGACATGCGGTTCACTCGGATGAACTATTTGCGATTACCCAACACAACAGAAACGGTTCAACTTAACAAGATGTGTGTGATACGCGACAAACAGGTCAGTAATCAAAAATGTGTGGGAAAACCAATAACAACACAGACGATTTCTGCTAATAACCCGTGTGTGTTGTGGGCAAACGCTTGCTGTTAAACAATTGTCAGCGATTGATGAAATCATCACCGACGGGTTTCGTAGTTTAATCCGTGTGCGATGTGATTTGCTCAGTCTGCACAACATCTACGCTCTCTGTCTATAGAACAATAACATATATACTTATAAGGACATGATTGCATAACCAAATTAAACATCCAATTACATAACTGACTACACACACCAAAGTAAACAATTACATGCATAATAAACTAGGATAAACGATCATATCTAATCATCATCTACTTCTTCTTGTGACGCTTGCCGCTGCTGCTCTGCTGGTGGCTCGATCCCTCGCCATCTACAGGAAGGAGGCACTCCCTCATGTCGACGATCCGCCTGTGCATCTCGTAGCATATGTACACGTTCGTGGCTACAAACTTGAGGTGAGGTTTGCTACTTGTAGTCTGCGTTGGTATTTCCCCGAAGAGGAGAGGATGATGTAGTACAGTAGAGATAAGTATTTCCCTCAGTTAAGAACCAAGGTTATCAATCCAGTAGGAGAACCAAGCAAAATTCCGTTAAGCGCACCTGCACACACAAGAGCAAACACTTGCACCCAACGCAAATAAGAGGGTTGTCAATCCTCTTAGCGGTTATTTGCAAGGATTAAATCTTATCGAGGTAAATAGATAAACTAAAATATTAATTAAAATAAAAGTAAATAAATTGTAGCAAGGTATTTTCAGGTTTTTAATATGATAAAGATAGACCTGGGGGCCATAGTTTTCACTAGAGGCTTCTCTCTCAAGCGCAGAAACATACGGTGGTTAAACAAATTACTGTTGGGCAATTGATAGAAAAGCAAATAATTATGACAGATTCATGGCAATGATCATGTATATAGGCATCACATCCGAGACAAGTAGACCGACTCCTGCCTGCATCTACTACAATTACTCCACTCATCGACCGCTATCCAGCATGCATCTAGAGTATTAAGTTAATAAAAACAGAGTAACGCCTTAAGCAAGATGACATGATGTAGAGAAGCAAATTCAAGCAATATGAATAAACCCCATCTTTTTATCCTTAATGGCAACAATACAAATACGTGTCATGTCCCCTTCTGTCACTGGGATTGAGCACCGCAAGATTGAACCCATCACAAAGCACCTCTCCCATTGCAAGATAAATCAATCTAGTAGGCCAAACCAAATCGATAAATCGGAGAGAAATACAAAGCTATATTTAATCATGCATAAAAGAGTTCAGAGAAGACTCAAATATTTCTCATGAATAATCTGATCATAAACTCACAATTCATCGGATCCCAACAAACACACCGCAAAAGAAGATTACATCGGAGAGAACTCCAAGAACATCAAGGAGAACATGGTATTGAAGATCGAAGAGAGAGAAGAAGCCATCTAGCTACTAGCTATGGACCCGTAGGTCTGTGGTAAACTACTCACACATCATCGGAAGGGCAGCAAGGTTGATGTAGAAGCCCTCCGTGATCGATTCCCCCTCCGGCAGAGTACCGAAAAACGCCTCCAGATGGGATCGCGGAAGAATAGAGGCTTGCGACGGCGTAAAGGTTTTCTCTTCTGGCTCTCTGATGGTTTCCGAATATTTGTGAATTTCTAGGAGTGGAATTAGGTCAACGGAGCCACGTGGGCCCCACAAGGCATCAGGGCGCCCCCCTGGGGCCAGGCTCTGTTGCCTTGTGGAGGCTTCGCGAGCCTTCTGGCCTCCTCTCCAAGTCTCCAGGGTCTCTTTTGTCTAGAAAAAAAATCTCCAAAAAGTTTCGTGGCATTTGGACTTCGTTTGGTACTGATTCTCTAAAAAGCCAAAAACAAGCAGAAAATAGCAACTGGCACTGGGCACTAGGTTAATAGATTAGTCCCAAAAAATGATATATAATTGCATATAAAAACATCCAAAATTGGTACTATAATAGCATGGAACAATCAAAAATTATAGATACGTTGGAGACGTATCAAGCATCCCCAAGCTTAATTCCTGCTCGTCCTCGAGTAGGTAAATGATAAAAACAAATTTTTTGATGTTGAATGCTACCTCATATGTTTGATCATGTAATCTTTCTCTTACGGTATGAATAATAAGATCCAAATGATTCAAAGCAATAGTCTATAATTTGATATAAAGACATCAATACTCAGGCATACTAACAAACAATCATGCCTTTCAAAATAACGATGCTAAAGAAAGTTATCCCTACAAAATCATATAATCCTGTCATGCTCCATCTTCATCACACAAAGTATTTATCATGCGCTACCCGATGACAAGCTGAGCTATTGGTTCATACTTTTTAACGCGCTTCAGATTTTCAACTCCCACTCAATACATGAGCGCAAGCCATGGATATAGCACTATGGGTGGAATAGAGTGTGGTGGTAGAGGTAAATAAGAGAAGTCAAAAATAAGAAGATAGTCTCACATCGATGAGGCTAATCAACGGGCTATGGAGATGCCCATCAATTGATGTCAATGCAAGGAGTAGGGATTGTCATGCAACGAATGCACTAAGAGCTATAAGTGTATGAAAGCTCAACATGAAAACTAAGTGGGTGTGCATCCAACTTGATTGCTCATGAAGACCTCGGGCATTTGAGGAAGCCCGTCATCGGAATATACAAGCCAAGTTCTATAATGAAAAATTCCCACTAGTATATGAAAGTGACAAAATAGGAGACTCTTTATATGAAAAACATGGTGCTACACTAAAGCACAAGTGTGGAAAAAGGATAGTAACATTGCCCCTTCTCTCTTTTTCTCTATTAATTTTTTTCATGGCTCTTTTTCGCCTCTATTTTTTTAGAACGGTCTCAGGGACCTCATCCCCACTTTTTCGAGGACTCATTACTCTCCACCATTCTTCCCTCACTGGGACAATGCTCTAATAATGATGATCATCACACCTCTATTTACTTACAACTCGATACTAGAACAAAAGTATGACTCTATATGAATGCCTCTGGCAGTGTACCAGGATGTGCAATGATGCTAGCGTAACATGTATAAAAATGATGAACGGTGGCTGAGCCACAAATACTATGTCAGCTATATGATCACGCAAAGCAATATGACAATGATGATGTATGTCATAAAAAATGGAACGGTGGAAGTTGCATGGCAATATATCTCGGAATGGCTATGGAAATGCCATGATAGGTAGGTATGGTGGCTGTTTTGAGGAAGATAATATTAGGCTTATGTGTGATAGAGCGTATCATATCACGGGGTTTGGATGCACCGGCAAAGTTTGCACCAACTCTCGATGTGAGAAAGGGCAATGCATGGTACCGAAGAGGCTAGCAAATTGCGGAAAGGTGAGAGTGCGTATAATCCATGGACTCACATTAGTTATAAAGAACTCACATACTTATTGCGAAAGTTTATTAGCCCTCGAAGCAAAGTACTACTATGCATGCCCCTAGAGGGATAAATTGGTAGGACAAGGTCCATCGCTCGTCCCCGACCGCCACTCATAAGGTAGACAATCAATAATAAATCATGCTCCAACTTCTTAGCATAACGACAGATCATACATGCATGCTTTGGGAATCACAAACCTTAGCACAATTATTCTTACTAAACCACAATCATCTACTAGTACCTCCCCCATATTACCATCTTAATATCACAAAACTATTGCAAGGAATCAAATTTATCATATTCAGTGATCTACATGAAAGTTTTTATTATATCCCTCTTGAATACCTATCATATCAGGACCGAATTCATAACCCGTGCATATTGCCATTGGTATCATGAGACTCTCAAAAAGATATAAGTGAAGCATGAGAGTGCAACTATTTCTTTAAAATATAACCACCGCCGTGCTCTAAATGATATAAGTGAAGCACTAGAGCAACTGCCTAGCTCAAAAGATATAAGTGAAGTACATAGAGTATTCTAACAAATCACGAATAATGTGTGTCCCTCTCAAAACGGTGTGGTCAGCAATGATGATTGTGACAAACTAAAAATCAAACAAAAGCAAACAAACTATATCACAAGACGCTCCAAGTAAAACACATATCATGTGATTAATAAAAATATAGCTCCGAGTGAGTTACCGATACATTGTAGATGAAAGAGGGGATGCCTTCCGGGGCATCCCCAAGCTTAGACGCTTGAGTCTTCCTTGAATATTACCTTGGGGTGCCTTGGGAATCCCCAAGCTTAGGCTCTTGCTGCTCCTTATTCCTTTATCCATCGTAGTCTCACCCAAAACTTGAAAACTTCAGCACACAAAACTCAACAGAAATCTCGTGAGATCCGTTAGTATAACAAATAAATCATTGACTCTAGGTACTGTTGTAAATTGATTCATATTTAATATTGGCATAATGCTACTGTATTCCAACTTCTCCATGACTCATACCCCCCAATACGATCCATAGATACATCAAAATAAGCGAACTATGCAACAAAAACAGAATCTGTCTAAAACAGAACAGTCTGTAAAGATCTGAAGTATGGTCTTACTTCTGTAACTCCAAAAATTCTGAAAAATTAGGACAACGTGGGAAATTCATATATGAATATTGTGTAAAAAATTCAGAAGGTTCTGTCGTTCCAGCGAAAATTAGAAATTCCAGCAATGGACGCAAAATTTTGTGTTTTCAAACAGCATCAATCATACTATCTTCCAAATCATCCCAAAGGCATTACTTGGCACAAACACTAATTAAAACATGAAAATACAATCATAACAGAAGCTATAATTGTGCAAACACTCAAAAACAGAAGGTAAAAGCAAAAAATCATTTTATTCATTGGGTTGCCTCCCAACAAGCGCTTTCTTTATAGCCATTAAGATAGGCTTGAGATTTCAATGATGCTCACATGAAATATATGAATTGAAACACAAAGAGAGCATCATAACATATGTGAAAAACACATTTAAGTCTAACATACTTCCTATGCATAGGCATTTTATAGGAAAACAAATTATCAAGACAACCAATATCTAGCATTAATAATTCCAACACAAAGAGAGGTAATTTAGTGACATGAAAGTTTCTTCAACCATATTTTCCTCTCCCATAATAATTACATGTAGGATCATAATCAAATTCAACAATATAGCTATCACATAAAATTTGATCTTCATGATCCACATGCATAAAAGTTTTATAATCTTCTGTAACACCCCTATGTAATGAGCTACAGTGATCCTCATGATTATGCTAAGTCATTTTGATTTGGAAGGCTTGATCACATTGGAATCATATCTCATTTCAAATTCCAACTCAAATTGAAATTCAAATATGAGGTGAAAATAAAAGTTGTTCAAATTTGGAAACTAAATAGTTCATAATTTTGGAAATATTCCATAACTATTTATGTTCAGGAAAACAACATCACCTAAATTTCCTAGATGACTCTAACATCTTGGAAACAGGGCCAACAACACCTTTTTGAATCTTTTAAATGCAATACAAATTCAAATGAAATCATTGGGCCCTCAAACTTTTTGTGGCAGTACTATATAATACATAGTATTTATTTGGACTAGTACCACATTTTACAAAAGTCAATTGGGGGCCTATCTTTTTGCAAGACAGAAGGAAATAAAAAGGCAGAAAAGAAAAAGGAAAAAGGGCTAACGGTTACTATGCTTGTGGGCTTCAAGTCCACAGCAACCGGCCCGGGCCAACTCCCCTGTCGTCGTCCTCCTTCTGTTCACCCTGCGCTGCTGTCGCCGCGCACGCGCTCGCCGCGCCAGGCCCCCCTCTCTCCCGCACGACATTGCGCCGCTACAGAGCCTCTGGAGGGAATAAGGAACCCCTCTCGCCCCCGTGGAAAAACCCTAGCACCACTCCTTCCCCTCCCTCGCTCTCCCCCACTTCGCTCGAGCGCCGCCATGGCCGGCCCGCCGTAGACCACGCGGCCACCGAGCTCTTCTCGCCGCCCCTGCGTGACAAGTATCATCGCCGTCCTCGACCTCGTTGATTGCACCTCGTCATTGGAGCTGGGGAGTACCACCGCGTCGGGATCGAGTCGCCGTCCACCTCAGATCCGCCATCGGTCTCCTCCAACTCCGGCCACCCTCTACGCTCCTAAACCCCTCGACGGCCTTCCTTGTGCCACGTGGTGAGCGCCGTTCTTCTCCCCTCTCCCCTGCTACCCTCCTAGCTGCTACTGCTGCTCGCCGCCGTGGCCGTGCTCTGCCCGCCGCCGCGCTCCCGAGCGCCTATGTCTCAAGCCAGTAGCGCCAACGAGCTCCTGGTGAGCCGTAGCCCCCTCGTAGCTACTTCACGCGCTCGAAAATGCCCCGTAGACACGCGCCCGATCTGGTTCGAGAGCAACCACCGCCACGGCTCGTCGCCGGCGCCCTTGCCGGCCACCCCAGCCCCTGCAGCCGCCACCGCTGGATGCGCGAGATCACCAGCAACCCGTAGAGCTGCTCAGCGCATGATTTGGTGGGCCGTAGCGAAATCCCAACCGAGTCTGGCGAAGCTCCGCCGCGAGAAGGCTCGCCGGAGCGGTCTCCGGTGCCGGCGCCGATGTGGCACCGCCTGGGCCCACCCTGGGTCACTGGCAGCTGGGTCCCGCGGGCCCAGTTGACCCAGTTGACCAGGTCAACTGCTGACTGGGCAGCCTGAGCCACTGACATGTGGACCCCACGCTAATTAAATGATTTTATAAATAAATAAATTTCTAATTAATCTGTTAATTAAACAGTCTCTGACAGTGGGTCCCATTGGTTAATTAGTTAATTAGTTAGATTAATCTGCTGTTAAACTAATACAGTCTATGACAAGGGGGGCCCCACATGTCAGTTTGACCAGTCAATGGTCAAAGTTGACTGCTGACTGGACTTTGACTGGCCCCACATGTCATTGACTGTGGCTGGCTCAGTCTGAGTATAAAATGTAGTTTCACTGTTTAAATTCAAATTTAATAATTAAATTAATTCCAGGAATTTCAGAAAATGGTTTAAATCTTTGAAAAATCATAGAAAATAAACCGTAGCTCGGATCAAAAAGTTTTCTACATGAAAGTTGATCAGAAAAACGAGATGAACCCGAATATGCCCTCCATGTAGCTGTCACATGCCCACAACACTGCAAACATGGAACCTTCCCCTCCGGTTCATCTGTCTAACAGATGCCTAAAGCCGGGAAAATATCCCCAGATATTTTCCCGCTTCGTCTGCAATGTGTATCATTGCATTAGGTCACCCCCAACACTGCATATTGCCATGCCATGCATCTGTGTTGCATTTGTTGCTTGTATTTATTGTTTCTTCCCCCTCTTTTTCTCCGGTAGACCCCGAGACCTTCGCTGCTGCCGAGTACGACTATGCCCCTGACGACCAGACATTTTTAGCAGAGCTTCCAGGTAAGCAAACCCCCCTTGATCATTCCAATATCGCCTATTCTTTCTTTCCCATGCTTGCATTAGAATTTGCTACTGTAACTGATTGCTCCTATGCTGATGCATAGCCTGTTTTTGTATCCTGCTGTTGTTACTTTACCTGTCATCCTAAACTGCTTAGAATAGGTTGGTTAGTGATCCATCAGTGACCCCTCACCCTTGTCCCTGTTGCCCCTCTTTGTTACCAGTGCTTCGATCATTGTGATCGATGTGCAGAGACCGACACATCACCGCACAACCCCCCTTAGTTGTACGACTCTGCAGGGCTACTATCGAGTGCCGAGGGTGATACCTCATACTGCACTCCTGATGATATCTCTATAGTATAGCGCATCGGTGGTGATTGCAGAGGGCGATTCCTCGCGCTCCCCCTTCCCGATGATGACCCTGTCGTGCAACCCCTCAAGTGTGGACCATCGAGGGTGATTCCTCCTGGTTCTCCTTGACGGATTACATCGAGTAGGAATCCATCGAGGGTGATTCCTTGGGTTCCCCTTGATGTTATGGACACACGGTTACCATATACGCACTACCACCACGTGGGATAATGGTTATGGGACCCTCGGCGCCGTATGTATCAGCCAAAAGCTCTGTCAGATGTCGAGTTCAGCATTGTGGGCCTGTCGGGCCAGTGCCATCCAGGATGAGGTGGTGCTCGTCCCGGCTCGTCGCATAACGACCCGGAGTGCAAAGGGCGATGGGCCGAAGACCCCGGAGCACTTAGGATGTAGACTGGCGGGGACCTCTCTGCTGAGCCTAGGTAGGACTACGTCGTGTCGATCAGCCGAGGCTGGACATTACCAGGAAAAGTGTGTCCAGCCAGAGTTAATCGAGCGTGTTGGGTAACAGTAGCGCACCCCTGCAGGGAAGTTATCTATTCGAATAGCCGTGTCCACGGTAACAGGATGCTCGGTGTTGTATCCCGATCTATTACAACTTGAACTGAAAAATGTTACTTAAATTGTAAGCTCCGGGATTGCTTTCTCTTAGGGAGTCGAGGAAGGATCTCTGGGCTTTGCTACTACATGCTTGTTACTTTATGTTATGCTGCTAAACTGCACTCTTCTAATGCTGCAAGACGCTGAAGATGCTAGTCTTCGATAGGCTAGGACTTTCCCCTCTATTCTGGCATTTCTGCAGTCTAGTCCACAGATACAGCCCCTTCACTTGATACCAAGGCATGAATAGAATAGTTCTGATGTAAGTCTTGTGAGTACTTTGGATGAGTACTCACGGTTGCTTTGCTACCTTTTTTCCCCATACCCGATTGCTGCGATCAGATGATGAAGCCCCGGAGCCAACTGACCCCGTCGACGACTACTACTACTACACCGACGGATCTTGCTACTATGTGGAGACCGACGACCAGGAGTAGTTTAGGAGGCTCCCAGGCAGGAGGCCTTGCCTCTTTCGATCAGAGCCGTTGTTTGTTTTCGCCTTCTTAGGGCAAACTTGTTTACTCTTTACATCTGTACCTAGATGTTGTTGCTTCCGCTAATGCTTGTATTCGAGCCCTCGAGGCCCCTGGCTTGTAATATAAAGCTTGAATTATTTTATTTTGTGTGTAGAGTTGTGTTGTGATATCTTTCCGTGAGTCCCTGGGCTTGATCGTGTGCATTTGCGTGTATGATTAGTGCACGGTCGGGCTGGGGGCGTCACAAGCTGGTATCGGAGCCGACTGCCTGTAGGAAGCCCCTTTCCAACTCCTTGGCCGAAGTTGAGTCTAGTCTTTCAAAAATGTTTTACTAACATGGCTGTGTGGCTTATGGGTCCACGTCGCCAATGGGTGGGATTATGATCTTTTATTCCTCTCCTTTACTCTGGGATTCCGGTCTATCTTCTATTCAGGTTAAATTTTTGCTAACTCTAACATTAGGTTCTCGTGCTCACATTCACCCGGAGAGCTGGATTGTCTGCAATTATTCCTTTCCATTGGTTTGTTTAATCTGATCATCACCTTTTTGCTTTCCATTGGCCTGTTTAACCTTTCTGGTAATCTAGCTTTTATCCGAGCAGTGATAATTCCCTGCTTAAGTCAACACCCCCAAATAAAATCTTGTTACTATTGTTGATGACATTCCAGTAACCATCGATGGACGAGAACCTTGCCTATTGGTCCGCCTCGTTTTAACGAGCAGAAAAATGGTTCTCTTCGTTCCCCGCCCATGGTACCGACGTTGTTGCCGACATAGCTGACAAACTATCCTCTGACGTGCCTTACTATCATGGCCATGCAAGATGTCAACGCCCTTCCCACTTTTAACCCACACTACCCACAGTTCCACAGGATCGAAACCTGACTCTCCTGTACATCCTTGATCCCGAAGATACCCCTAACCCCACCTCTTAAATCTCGGGACGAGATTTCTTGTAGTGGGGGAGATTTGTAACATCCCCAGATCTTAACCCTGTCATTAAGCTAATTTAATTGCCATGTCATCATGATCATCCTAAATAAATTGCATTTAGAGAATAATCCAACTTCAAATTCAAATTTAAAATAAAGTCAAAATTAAAAGTTATCCAAACAGTAGAACAAAAATGTTCATAATATTAAAAATATTCCCAAAGCAATTATAAAAATTAAATCAACATTATTTAAATTCCCAAATTGACCCTAGCAACCAAACAGTACCCAAAACAACCCCATTTAATCCATTTTCATTTATGTAAAATTCAAATGAAATCATCTTGACCCCAAACCTTTTTATGGCAGTGCTAAATATTGCTAAGTAATTATGTGGCACAACATCATATTTTACAAAAGTCATTATGGGGCCTAACAATTTGCAAAACAGAGAGAAAGAAATGACAGAAAAAGAAAAAGGAAAGGAGGATCTAATCTCCTGTGTCTCCGGGCCTTAAGTGGCAACAGAGTGGCCCGACCCATTTCCACTGGCCTTTTCCCTAACCTCTCGACAGAGGCAGGGAGGCCATGGCGTGCCCGCCGTCTAGAGCGCGGATGTCGCGCTGTCGAGCATCCCGCGGTCCCCTCGACGGATAAGGACCCTCCCTCGACCTCTCTCTCCCTCCCAGAAACCCTAGACACGCCCGTTTCTTCTCTCCCTCGCTCTCCCGTCTGGTTCTTCCACCCCCGAGCTGCCATGGCTGCTTCCCCATGAGCACCATGGCCACTCTACACCCCCGGCCTCGCGAAGACGTCCAGCAGCACCGCCTGACTTGCCTACCTGACTGCTAGGAGCAGTTCGACCGGAGCCGCGCCACAATGCCGCCATCGCCGTCTCCCCCACACCACGGCCACCGCCATTCACCTCCTCGATCTGCTCCGCCTCGACCTCCCCGGCCTCACCAAGCTCGCTACCGCACTCTCTATGAGCCACCGCACCTTTTCCCCTTTTTCCCGTCGCCTTTCGCGCGCTCTACCGCCGTTCCCCGACGAGCCCGTGAGCACGCAGCCGCGCGAGGTCGCCGCCGGCCTCGTTGCCGGCCATCCCTCGACCCACCACTGGGTCCAGTGGATGCGCGCGGGCAGGGGCTACCCCCTGGAGCCCTCTGCCGCTCGGATAAGTCGCCGGAGCGCTGTTCCGGCCGGCGCCGCCGCTCCCTGGAGCCGCCGGCAAGCTCCAGTGCGCGCGTGCGCGTTTAAACCAGTGGGGTGACCCACTGATGTGTGGGCCCGCCCGTTTAATTAACCCTAACCCCTAATTAGCCTGACCCTAGACACTGACTGATAGGCTGGGCCCACCTTTTAATTAACTCTGCTTAATAAAAATAAACCTAATTAAGTCTACTATGTATGACATGTGGGGCCCGCACGACTGTTGATTTGGATAAGAATTACATAGTCAGCATGCTGACTCAGCTGGCCCCACCTGTCAGCCACTGCTGACTGGGTGCTGACTGGGCAGTTGACCCAGTCAACTGGGCCCACTGCCAGCCCCTTTATGCAATGCTGTGTACACTCTTCTGGGTGCACATAGCATTTTCAGTTTACTGTTTTCGAATAAAAAACAATCCAGAAATTCCAGAAAATGATTAAAACTCTGAAAAATCATATAAAATAAACCGTAACTCGGATGAAAAAGTTTTCTACATGAAAGTTGATCAGAAAATATGATGAATCCGAATATGCCACCCACATACCTGTCAGCCCTCTCTAACATGATGAACATGGAACTTTTCCCTCCGATTCATCTGACCGATAATTGCCCGGAGCTGGTAAAACACTTCCAGATGTTTTCCCGCTCCGACTAACTTGCGTAGTACTGCATTAGGGCACTCCTCGAATAACGTGCTGCCATGCCATGCATCTGTGATTGCATTTGTTGGTTGTATTTATTGTTTCTTTCCCCCCTCTTCTCTCCGATAGACCCCGAGACCGACGCTGTTGCCGAGTATGACTACGCCCCTGACGACCAGCCCCTTTCAGCAGAGCTTCCAGGCAAGCAACCCCCCTTGACGCATGCCTATATCACCTATTCTTTCTCCCTCCTGCTTGCATTAGATTTTTCTACTGTAATTGATTGCTCCTATTCTGATGCATGGCCTGATGTTGTAACCTGCTGTTGATACTTTACCTGTTGTCCTATATGCTTAGTATAGGCTGGTTAGCAATCCATCATTGGCCCCACACCCTTGTCCTTGTTGCCATGCTTACCACCGATGACTTGATCAATGTGATCGATGTACAGAGATCGAGCACAGCACCGCACACCCCCTTAGTTGTACGACTCTGCAGAGCCACTATAGAGTGATGAGGGTGATACCTCGTACTTCACTTCTGATGATGGCTCTGTAGCATAGCTAATCGGTTGTGCCTATCGAGGGTGATTCCTCTTTCACCACCTCGGATGGCGACTCTGTCGTACAACCTCTTAAGTGGGAATCCATCGAGGGTGATTCCTCGGATTTCCCCCTTGATGTTACCGGATACACTGTTACTTTTCACCGTTGCCCCTTTTTATTATTAATGCGGGACTGAAGGGACAGGCGGTACCACCCCGGTAGAGGTGGACCTGAGTTCCCGACAGTCTCTGGATTAGTCGGATTAACGAGGCGCGGCCGGGCAGAGACCGCCCTAGAGAGGGATGTGCCTGACCCTTGTTGCACTTCCTCGAGACGGGGCGACAAGAGTACTGATCGTCACCGCGAGCTCCCAATGCACTAACGGATTTGGGTATTTGATCTGAGTTGGCCGCTGGCCATATACGCACTACCACCACGTGGGATAATGGTTATGGGACCCTCAGCGCCGTATGTATCAGCCAAAAGCTCTGTCAGATGTCCAGTTCAGCATTATGGGCCTGTCAGGCCAGTGCCATCCAGGATGAGGTGGTGCTCGTCCCGGCTCGTCGCATAACGACCCGGAGTGCAAAGGGCGATGGCCCCAAGACCCCGGAGCACTTAGGATGTAGACCGGCGGGGACCTCTCTGCTGAGCCTAGGTAGGACTATGTCGTGTCGATCAGCCGATGCCGGGCATTACCAGGAAAAGTGTGTTCGGCCAGAGTTAATCGAGCGTGTTGGGTAACAGTAGTGCACCCCTGTAGGGAAGTTATCTATTCGAATAGCCGTGTCCACGGTAACATGACGCTCAGTGTTGTATCCCGATCTATTACAACTTGAACTGAAAATATGTTACTTAAATTGTAAGCTCCGGGATTGCTTTCTCGTAGGGAGTCGAGGAAGGATCTCTGGACTTTGCTACTACATGCTTGTTACTTTATGTTATCCTACTAAACTGCACTCTTCTAATGCTTCAAGACACTGAAGATGCTAGTCTTCGATAGGCTAGGACTTTCCCCTCTATTCTGGCATTTCTGCAGTCTAGTCCACAGATACAGCCCCTTCCCTTGATACCAAGGCATAAATAGAATAGTTCTGATGTAAGTCTTGTGAGTACTTTGGATGAGTACTCACGGTTGCTTTGCTACCTCTTTTCCCCATACCCGATTGCTGCGATCAGATGACGAAGCCCCGGAGCCAGCTGACCCCGTCGACGAGTACTACTACGACACCGACGGAGCTTGCTACTACGTGGAGACCGACGACCAGGAGTAGTTTAGGAGGATCCCAAGCAGGAGGCCTTGCCTCTTTCGATCAGAGCCGTTGTTTGTTTTCGCCTTCTTAGGGCAAACTTGTTTACTCTTTACATCTGTACCCAGATGTTGTTGCTTCCGCTAACACTTGTATTCGAGCTTATGTATTCGACCCCTCGAGGCCCCTGGCTTGTAATATAAAGCTTGAATTATTTTATTTTATGTCTAGAGTTGTGTTGTGATATCTTTCTGTGAGTCCCTGGGCTTGATCGTGTGGATTTGCGTGTATGATTAGTGCACGGTCGGGCCGGGGGCGTCACACCTCTCCAAACCCACTTTTATCAAAAAATTCATAAGATTGAACACTCTCCAAATATGTGGGATTCTTTTTACCTAAAGTTGACACTCTTCCAAACCCACTTTCAATATTATTGCAAACATTATTATCAATATCATATTCATCATGAGGCTTAATAAATTTTCAAGATCATACGAAGCATCACCCCAATCGTGATCATTACAATGAGTAGTGGACATAACAAAATCATCATCCCCAAGCTCGTAGTTGTGCATATCATTAACACAATTGACATTAATAGAATTTATAACAAAATCATTGCAATCATGCTTTTCATTCAAAGAGCTATCATGAATCACTTTATAAATTTCTTCTTTTAACACTTCATCACAATTTTTAGATTCATGATTTTTAAGCAAAACTTCGTAAAGATAATCTAGAGCACTCAACTCACTAGCAATTGGTTCATCATAATTGGATTTTTCGAAAAGATTAGCATGTGGATGAGGATCCATATCAATAGTTTTTTTAGCTAGCAAAGATGCAAGCAAATAGAAGGCACATGGCAACTCAAGCAAACGAAAATATTTTTGTGTTTTTGTAAAATTGTTTTAGAAGTGGGGGAGATGAAAACGAGAGGCAAATGCAAATAAAAAGGCAAATAAAATAAATGCAAGTGGATGATAGTTTGTGCGAAAGTACTTGATAGATTTTGATGATGTCTCCCCGGCAACGGCGCCAGAAATTCTTCCTGCTACTTGTAGTCTGCGTTGGTATTTCCCCGAAGAGGAGAGGATGTTGCAGTACAGTAGAGATAAGTATTTCCCTCAGTTAAGAACCAAGGTTATCTATCTAGTAGGAGAACCAAGCAAAATTCCATTAAGTGCACCTGCACACACAAGAGCAAACACTTGCACCCAACGCAAATAAGAGGGTTGTCAATCCTCTTAGCGGTTATTTGCAAGGATTAAATCTTATCGAGGTAAATAGATAAACTAAAATACTAATTAAAATAAAAGTAATTAAATTGCAGCAAGATATTTTTAGGTTTTTAATATGATAAAGATAGACCCGGGGGCCATAGTTTTCACTAGAGGCTTCTCTCTCGAGCGCAGAAACATACGGTGGGTAAACAAATTACTGTTGGGCAATTGATAGAAAAGCAAATAATTATGACGGATTCATGGCAATGATCATATATATAGGCATCACGTCTGAGACAACTAGACCGACTCCTGCCTGCATCTACTACTATTAGTCCACTCATCGACCACTATCCAGCATGCATCTAGAGTATTAAGTTAATAAAAACAGATTAACGCCTTAAGCAAGATGGCATGATGTAGAGAAGCAAATTCAAGAAATAGGAATAAACCCCATCTTTTTATCCTTAATGGCAACAATACAAATACGTGCCATGTCCCCTTCTGTCACTGGGATTGAGCACCGCAAGATTGAACCCATCACAAAGCACCTCTCCCATTGCAAGATAAATCAATCTAGTAGGCCAAACCAAATCGATAGATCGGAGAGAAATACAAAGCTATATTTAATCATGCATAAAAGAGTTCAGAGAAGACTCAAATATTTCTTATGAATAATCTGATCATAAACTCACAATTAATCAGATTCCAACAAACACACCGCAAAAGAAGATTACATCAGATAGAACTCCAAGAACATCAAGGAGAACATGGTATTGAAGATCAAAGAGAGAGAAGAAGCCATCTAACTACTAGCTATGGACCCGTAGGTCTGTGGTAAACTACTCACACATCATCGGAAGGGCAGCAAGGTTGATGTAGAAGCCCTTCGTGATCGATTTCCCCTTCGGCAGAGTACCGGAAAAGGCCTCCAGATGGGATCACAGAAGAACAGAGGCTTGCAGTGGCGGAAAGGTTTTCTCTTCTGGCTCTCTGATGGTTTCTGAATATTTGTGAATTTATAGGAGTGGAATTAGGTCAAACGGAGCCACGTGGGCCCCACAAGGCATCAGGGGGCGCGCCATGTTGCCTTGTGGAGGCTTCGCGAACCTTCTGGCCTCCTCTCCAAGTCTCCAGGGTCTCTTTTGTCCAGAAAAAAAATCTCCAAAAAGTTTTGTGGCATTTGGACTTTGTTTGGTACTGATTCTCTGAAAAGCCAAAAACAAGCAGAAAACAGCAACTGGCACTAGGCACTAGGTTAATAGGTTAGTAGCAAAAAATGATATATAATTGCATATAAAAACATCCAAGATTGATACTATAATAGCATGGAACAATCAAAAATTATAGATACGTTGGAGATGTATCAAGGTTCATCCAGTCTCCGCACCCAGGCACCATGCCAGGATCCAGGATTTCTCTTGGAACCTTCCTTCATGTTTTCGTAGTAGGGGTCGATGATGGCCGCGATGGGTTCAACCCAGGAGACCTTCTTCATGCTGCCCCAGACCCTGTAGTGGCCACGAATGTCGACAAGCTTCGGGCAGGCCAAACCCGAAACCTGGAGCGCTTTTACATCGTTGACGGTGTCCACCGTAGCGAACTTGTAGTCGGAGCTCTTGACAAACCTGGTGAAACGCTCGCAAGCACTTGTGGCCAGGCAGTAGTGGTAGACGAGGACGTGATGGCCCACGCACAACTGGCAACGACAACCGCCTGATCAACCCCGGGACAACCGGCGGTGTATTGGAGGTCGAAGCCAACCACTTTGTACCTGTCGTCCTTAGCAAGCAACTACTCCATCGTGTTGATGGAGTCCTCCACCATGGCCGGGTCGATGGTGTACACCACCGTGAGTTCCTTCCCCCTCATGTGGGTGTCCACACGATGCACGCCGAACTCCATTGGAGCGCCACTGGATATCCTCTCTCTCTATGTGTCGTCGTGGGTGTGCTTGTTGTGTTGTGGGGCGCGATCGAAAGGTTGAAGAGACTAAGGTTATAATGGCCGTGGGAATAAATGGGGAGGCCGAACGGCCTGGAGTATCGGCGCGCGCGGATGGCAGTTGTTGCAGTGCGTAACTGCATCATGCCGCACGTATTAACTGCATCGTGGCGACGCGCGCGGACACAACCGCATGCATATGGCACCCAAAACGTGATCGTGCACCGGCCCCAACCACTGAAAGAGCACGTGCGGAAGGACGCAAGCAGAGCGCGCCGCGGCTGCCTCAACGTCGAGCAGAGCACACGAAGGGACGCAAGCATAGCACGCCGCGGCCGCCTAAACGGCGAGCAACCACCTGCGTATAGCAGTTCTGGTCAACCGTCTGGCACGCGTGGGAGGTGAGACGGCCCATCCATCGGATACGCTGACACACCGATCAAATTACCACACAATGAGTAAATGCAAATCTGTTCACACCGATCAAACCTAAACGTGTTCCCACTTAGCACTGGGCTATAAAAACTAGTACCCACTCAAAAATTAGTGCACATTCCTCTCCTCATCACCAAAAAAATAGGTCTATCCTCTTAAGCCGTTCCTTGTGTCTGCCATGGCCGGTAGGAGGAGTTCTAGGTCGACATATAACCAGGGAGCAAAGACCAAGGCCGCGGAAGCACTAGAGAGGTCCCACCGCAACGCGGCAGCCGCAGCAGAGATGTCCTGCCGTGCCACGGGGCCCTCGAACGAGCTCTCACGGGCAGGTGAGGGCTCTCACAAGCGCACTTGCTGCGTCGGCGAACTCGACGAGCTGGCGGGGCTGAAATCCTTAGCCAGCGACGACGACATTCTCGCTGGCCTAATTAACCAGCAGGAGCTGCTCGCCGGCTTGGAGAAGCTGCTCAAGATTAGCGATGCCTCGGTTGATAAGGCGACCGGCCTCGTCGTGAAACTCATGGGTGACAATGCGAAGCTCCACGAGGAGCTCGACAAGCAGAAAGAGGAGGCCGCCGGCTGGAGGGAGCTGTATGAGAAGAGCGTTGCCTCGCGGATGACACTGACAGCCGTCGTCCATGAACTTGGGGATGACTTGAAGAAGCTCCGCATCGAGTGCAAGCTGCAGGTGGAGGAATCCATGGCTGCTGTCAAGCAAAGTCATGAGGATGTGAAGAAGGAGCTGGAAGAAGTCCTCGCCCAGCGATCCATCGAGAAGTAGAGAGCAGCGACTTCCTTCTTCCTTTTTTTTCTTCTTCTCTTTTTTCCCTGTGTCTTTCGGGCGTTGCAGCATGTGGCATTTTAAATTATCTGGGATATGTAAGACAATTATTATCCGTTGCCATTGTCAATTTGTCGTCGTATTATTTCGTTCGTAACCTCGTAGGTACATGTATACGAGTCGAAAACAGGCTAAAAGTCACGTTCTCAGCGAGGCACGAACAAAACAATGCTAGCTAGCGTTGAGCGGGGCCATGGGATCACAAGCCAACACCTTTCATCCAGGTGCATTAACCGCATGTTAAATAGCAGCTCGGCCGCCATTAATGGAGAAGTTGGGAGTGAGGCGGCGGGTGGAGGTCAAAGAGCTCGCTTCCCGGTGAGCCTGCTCGACCGCCATTAATGGAGAGGTTGGGAGCGAGGCTGCGGGTGGAGGTCAAAGAGCTCGCTTCCCGGTGAGCTTGCGTGGCAGACAGCTCTCGCACGGGTCCCGTCGAGCCTGCATGGCGGACTGCTCGCACGCGCCCCGTCGAGCCGCGCGGCGGACTTCTCACACTCGACCCATCTAATCAAACAACTGCACGCACGCCACCTAGTATGGTAAATTTTTTGCACAAAATACAAAGAGGACCAATAAACCAGGACCGAGGTAGTACTCTCCAATAAAAAGAGGGATGCATGGCCGCACATAAATGGTTAGTGGAACGCCCACGGTTCAAACAATACAACCGTTTGCGATATTAACGTGTCATCTATTTGTTCCACAATGCCTACGTTGGCTATTAATGTGTGCGCCTTGTCTCAAATTGGACAAAAATTTTACCACGACATATATGTGCCATATAATGACACTATGCCAAGTTTCATGAATTTCGTTTGAGTTTTGGATTTACGGGGATTTAAAAACCGAGATTCTCAATGTTTGAAGCTGAGCCAGGACGCCGAGATGTTTGTAATTCATTCCCATTTCTTGCATGGGACCTAAACATGCACCCAAGGACACATGTATGGTATTTGAAGCCATTTTGGTGCACTAGAGCATGTGCTTGTAATTCAAATTTGAATTATGGAGATTAAATGCCTAGAAAACGCAATTAATGTATAAAAAGGCCAAACGAACCCTGAATAATTCCATATTTCAGCGCGAATCTCCTGTTGGTCTACGTTGTCGTTTCGCCCACAAGGGTGACACGTTCCCTATTGGAACCACGAGGCTTCTTGCTAGAAGCTCCGGTTTGTAAGAGGCATGTACCAAAACTTGCCCCAAATTGGACAAAAAATTTACCACGACATATATGTGACATGTCATGACACGATGCCAAGTTTCACGATTTTCGGTTGAGTTTTTTTATTTACGGGGATTTAAAAACCAAGATTTCTCAATGTTTGAGGCCGAGCCAGTACGCCGAGATGTTTGTAATTCATCCCCTTTTCTTGCATGGGACCTAAACATACACCCAAGGACACATGTATGGTTTTTGAAGCCATTTTGCTGCACTGGAGGATGTGCTTGTAGTTCAAATTTGAATTATGTGCCTAGAAAACTCAATTAATATATGTATAAAAAGGCCAGATGAACCCTGAATAATTCAATATTTCAGCGCGAATCTCCTGTTGGTCTATGTTGCCTGTAGAAGAAAAATACAAGGCGAGAAGAGGCAGCAATTGTCGTTTCGCCTACAGGGTGACACGTTCCCTATCGGAACCATGAGGCTTCTTGCTAGAAACTTCGGTTTGTAAGAGGCGTGTACCAAAACTTGTCCCAAATTGGACAATTTTTTTACCATGGCATATATGTGCCATGTCATGACACGATGCCAAGTTTCATGAATTTCGGGTGAGTTTTGGATTTACGGGGATTTAAAAACTGATATTCTCAATGTTTGAGGCCGAGCCAGTACACCGAGATGTTTGTAATTCATCCCCATTTCTTGCATGGGACCCAAACATGCACCCAAGGACACATGTATGGTTTTTGAAGCCATTTTGGTGCACTGTATCATGTCATTGTAGTTCAAATTTGAATTATGGACATTAAATGCCTAGAAAACTCAATTAATGTATAAAAAAGGCCAAACGAACCTTGAATACTTTCATATTTCAGCACAAATCTCCTATTGGTCTATGTTGCCCGTAGAAAAAAAATACAAGGCGAGATGAGGCAGCGATTGTCGTTTCGCCCACAAGGGTGACACGTTCCCTATCGGAGGCTTCTTGCGAGAAGCTCCGGTTTGTAAGAGGCTTGTACCAAAACTTGCCCCAAATTGGTCAGTTTTTTTACCATGGCATATATGTGCCATGTCATGACACCATGTAAAGTTTCATGAATTTTAGGTGAGTTTTGGATTTATGGGGATTTAAAAATCAAGATTCTCAATATTTGAAGCTGAGCCAGGACGCCAAGATGTTTGTAATTCATCCCCATTCCTTGCATGGGACCTAAACATGCACCCAAGGACACATATATGATTTTTCAACCCATTTTGGTGCACTGGAGCATGTATTTGTAGTTCAAATTTGAATTTTGCACATTAAATGCCTAGAAAACTCTATTATAATGTATAAAAAATGCCAAACGAACCCTGAATAATTTAAAGCTGTTCTGTTCAACCCATGGGTAAGCACTGTGCGCACGCGTCGTACTAGCTCACGCTTCCTTCTTTCCCAAGTTTTCCATATTAATGGTGTTATATATCCAAACACACTACCGTTTCCCGCCACTCCCCCAATCGGTTTCCCGCCACTCTCCCCAATCGGTTTCCCGCCACTCCCCCCAATCGGTTTCCCGCCACTCCCCCCCATTGGTTTCCCGCTGCCAGTGTCAGTGGGCATAGGAGGCTAGGCGGCAACACACCGGCCATACCGCAGTATACCATTCCAAGCATGCCAATCCGGCGAAGCGCCGCCGCCGTCATCAACCTCCTCGACGAGGAGAACGAGCCGGAGCAGGCCGGAGAGCCAGAACGGCCGTGCACCGCCGAGCAAGAGCGGCAGCGCGCCGTGGAGCGTGAGTGGTATCATCGCGCCCCAGTGCTTGAGCGGGCCAATGTCTACACATGTGTTCGTCGCCGCCCATGGAGCGGAGCGGAGCAAGAGTGGCAAAGCGCTGCCGCGCAAGAGCGGGTGAATGCCGCCGCGCATCAGGTGCGGTGCGCCGCACTATCTGAGCGGAGCCGTGTCAGCATCCTGTAGACTCAACCACTTGAGAGGCCATTTCCAGGGCCGGTAAGCATCCCGATTCCCCGCCAGGAATGGGCAGACGCCGTCAGCGCCATAATTGCGCCAGACGAAGTTCGCAGTGCCAGAATCCGCCGCCACGACGCCAACGAGCTGGTCGATTGGCTCTTCGACCTCCTCGGCACCCCAGGTGCCGCCAACGATGAAGCAGAGCAAAATACTCGTCGCAGCTTGGAATCGACCGTCGCCGATGAAATATCCTGGGCGGAGATCGATATTGCGGTAAAGCAGTTCCGCGAGCGTATCAGACGCGTGGACAAAGGCCTGTACCAATTCATGCTTAGCCAAGAGTTCCCATAGGTTTAGGCCATGTTTGTATCGGTTTTCGCCCGGTTTTCCGCAATTAGCTGGTTAACTATCTTGTTCTTAATTAATGAAAATGCAAAGCTTTTGCTTCTTCCGGCTAGTTTTAAGTAGTAAAACAATAATGTAAGTTTGAATGGAAGTGGTCCGGTATGTAAAGATTGCACACCGTTTCTAAATGCACAAACGTGTGTGATAGTAAGGAGTCGGTCCCACACGGTGACCATCGGTAAAAGCCTTAAACACGAGGAGGCTACTCTTATCAGCAAGGGGCAGCTTCCCATCCACTAGCCTAGTCGAATAGAATGCACAAGTTAAGTGAGCTTGGGGCTGGAGCAGTCTAAGGATGGGTGACCGGGTGGGAAGTTGCTAAATCTCAAGCTTCATTTAAGCGCCATGATACGGTCATTACAGACATTTAGCTTCTAAATGTGACCTGTCATGTCAATTAAATAAACCTTGAGATCCTTGTTTTGAAAATTCCCAGAATGATGTTTTTTGTTATTTGTTGTTTTGAAAAATCGGAGAATGATCGCGAGATTGATCTGTGGGCCCGCCATGTTCTAATTTGGAGAATGATGTTTTTTTGTTATTTGTTGTTTTGAAAAATCAGAGAATGATCGAGATTGATCTGTGGGCCCGCCACGTTCTATTTTGGAGAATGATGTTTTTTGTTATTTGTTGTTTTGAAAAATCAGAGAATGATCAAGATTGATTTGTGGGCCCGCCACGTTCTATCCTTTGACCCACAACGTTCGAGATCTGTGGGCCTGCACATTCTATCCTTTGACCCACAACGTACGAGAAGGGTTTGACCATGACGGGTTCCTCTTGGTATAGGTCACGACATGCCAGACCAAATTTAGTTGGGGAACATTTGTTTGATTCCCTCCCGCCGGCTCGAAGTTGGGGAACCGCGACATCATACGTAACGTGGCTTCCTCGGGGTACGGTGTTCGGTTTGTAACGCAGCTGGTGCCCCATCGAAGTTGTGCACTGGGGATTTGATCACATCACACACCGCCCATATATACATATATTTGGGTCGCATGCAGGGTATAGGGTCTTCTGATCGACCCCGTCTCCCATGTGCGGTTTTCAACGACACGCCTATCTGTGGGCCTGGTCTATATATATCATCCCTTTGGCCGACAATGAGGGGGTTTGGCCATGAATGGAATCCTCCTGGTTCATGTTACCGTGGGACATGGTGATATGTTCGAGCAAAGTTCGAGCTCATGCGTTCTCAGGATTCCCTCCCATGCGCTCGAAATGGTGGGTTGGATCGACACCCTACGTACGTCGATGTCGTCCTTAATTACAACCTACCTTTCATGGGGGTTGTCCATTTTGTGAGGTAGGCGCCACATCAAAATTGTACATTATTGGGTATTTAAAACACATCACCCTTCCAACGTACATCAATTTGGGCCCCATGCAGGTGGTGCTGGTTTTGTGGCCCCTCTCGTGCGGTTTATGGTGATGGTCCAATCTATGACCCGAGCGGTCTACTAGATCCCTTTTTGACCGACAACAAACAGTGGTTGTTTGGCCAACATAGATTCACTTGGTCCGTCTTATGGTAGGTCATGGTGACATGCATGCATGTCCGACCAAAGTATGAGTACATGCATGCGTCTCGCTGACACGAAGTGGGGGTGGGGCAGGCACCTAGCTACGACCTTAACCCGTCATTATAGATATCCAAGGGGGCTTTCCGGTTTGCGAGGGAGGTGCCACATAAAAGTTGTGCATTGTGTATTTAAACATCACACCTATTATTCCTACATATATTTGGCCACTTCCAGGTGGTTGTTGTCTTCTGGCCCCTCTCACCCGATCTTCGACGACGCGCCCACCCGTGGGCCCGCGTGTCAAAGTTGTGCATTGGGAATTTGAACATCACACACCACCCTTTTCATACATATATATTTGGGCCACATGCTGTTGTGGTTGTGTTCTTATCCTCCCTCGCATTTTTTTGCTGCCAAATGGTGCTATTTAAAATAGTAGATGCCTCGGATGAAAAACTGCGTGCGAACGTTCGCGCAATGGGCACGGGTGCACTGGCTTAACTGTGTGCGAAGCTCGTGCCCTGTAAAATCGCCATGACTTCTCAAGCGCCAGCAAGGGTGAAGGGGTAATGTGTACACGATATTTAGGATGAATTCCACGTATGCGTCTGAAAATTAGGATGAACCGTGTGCGACAAACCAACTAGCTAGAAATCTCAAAAAAAGCTACCCACCTTGAGCGATGCAAAAATTGGTGGTTGATGTCTACTACACAACTTATCCTTGTAGACTCGTGTTGGGCCTCCAAGCGCAGAGTTTTGTAGGACAGTAGCAATTTTCCCTCAAGTGGATGACCTAAGGTTTATCAATCCGTGGGAGGCGTAGGATGAAGATGGTCTCTCTCAAACAACCCTGCAATCAAATACAAGAAATCTCTTGTGTCCCCAACACACCCAATACAATGGTAAATTGTATAGGTGCACTAGTTCGGCGAAGAGATGGTGATACAAGTGTAGTATGGATAGTAGATATAGGTTTTTATAATCTGAAAATAAAAAAACAGCAAGGTAGCAAGTGATAAAACGGAGCACAAACGGTATTGCAATGCTTGAAAACAAGGCCTGGGGTTGATACTTTCACTAGTGCAATCTCTCAACAGTGCTAACATAATTGGATCATATAACAATCCCTCAACGTGCGACAAAGAATCACTCCAAAGTTCCTATTAGCGGAGAACATAAGATAGAAATTGTTGTAGGGTACGAAACCACCTCAAAGTTATCTTTTCCGATCAATCTATTGAGCCATCCCTATAAGTGTCACGAACAGCCCTAGAGTTTGTACTAAAATAACACCATATGATACGCATCAACCAACTCTAATGTCACCTAGATACTCCAATGTCACCACAAGTATCCGTGAGTTTATTATTCGATATGGATCAAACAACTTCAGATCATAATATTCAATCCACACAAAGAACTTCAAAGAGTGCCCCGAGATTTCTACCGGAGAAAGTGGGACGAAAACGTGCATCAACCCCTATGCAAAGATTACCCCAATGTCACCTTGGGAATCCGCGAGTTGAATGCCAAAACATACATCAAGTGAATCAATATAATACCCCATTGTCACCATGGGTATTCATATGCAAGACATACATCAAGTGTTCTCAAATCCATAAAAGTATTCAATGCGATAATGGTGAAACCTCAAAGGTAAAAACTCAATTCATCACAACAAGATAGAGAGGGAGAAACACCATATGATCCAACTATATTAACAAAGCTCGCGGTACATCAAGATTGTGCCAAATCAAGAACACGAGAGAGAGAGAGATCAAACACATAGCTACTAGTACATACCCCTAGCCTCGAGGGTGAACTACTCCCTCCTCGTCATGGAGACCGCCGGGATGACGAAGATGGCCTCTGGTAATGATCCCCTCTTCACCAGGGTGCCGAAAAATGGCTCCAGATGGGATCTCCTTGGTACAGAGGCTTGCAGCGGCGTAAAAACTCATCTAGGTTAACTTTCGGGGGTTTCTGAATATATAGGATTTTTCAGCGTTGGAATCATGCAAAGAGGTGCCACAGGGGGCCCACGAGGCACCAGGGCGCGCCTGGGGGGGGGGGTTGCGCGCCCTGGTGGCTTGTGGGGCCCCTGTGGCTCTTCTGCTGCTCCCTCGAAGTTTCCTGGGTCTGTTTCCTTCCAAAAAAAATCGTCAAAAAGTTTCGCTGCATTTGGACTTCATTTGATATGGATTTTCTGGAAAACCAAAAACAAGCAGAAAACAGCAACTGGCACTCGGCACTAGGTCAATATGTTAGTCCATAAAAATCATATAAAATCTGTATAAAAGTGCACCAAAATCAAACAAAACTATAATAAACATGGCATGAATACTTCGTAAATTATAGATACGTTGGAGACGTATCAGCATCCCCAAGCTTAATTCCTGCTCGTCCTCGAGTAGGTAAATGATAAAAGAAATAATTTAAGAAGTGTGAATGCTAGCATAGTGCATAATTTTGATCAATGATAATTCCAATCACTTTTTTCTAGCATCATTATATATCATAAACAGTAGCTCATCTCATAAAACTTCTCATGATCAAGTAGCAAACTATTCACATGTTAAAGTATAGACCATAAACTTTCTTGAAAACTAACAAACTATGTTTTCAGTCATCAAACAATTGCAATTCATCTTATTTTCAGGAATGGTCTATGTAAGAGCTTTGATTTAGCAAATTCCACATACTCAACTATCATTTAATCTTCCATGATTGCTGTCACTCAAAGCATATTTTTAGAACAAACTATTTCAGTCAAACACATAGGAAGATAGGGGCTTAATGTTTTGCCTCCCAACTTATTTATCTCATGGATAATGTCAACAATAATAACTCATGATCACCTATATTCAACTGGATATATGTGCCTGGATCATTCCCTACCACATGATGCTTGCCCACTAGAGAATAAATAGAGCGGAATAGGGATGAACGTTACTGACTCTTACATAAAAGTAAATACAGAAAATTAAAAGATAGGCCCTTCGCAGAGGGAAGCAGAGGTTGTCATGCGCTTTTTATTTTTGGATGTGCAAGCCCTTAATGCAAAGGAACGTCATGTTATATTGCCCCTTGTGATAGCAACCTTTATTATGCAGTCCGTCGCTTTTATTTCTTTACCATCACAAGTTCGTACAACGCTTATTTTCCCTTGCAATAAAAGATCATACATATTTTAGGAGCAATTTTTATTGCTTTTTGCACCGATGACAACTTACTTGAAGGATCTTATTCAATCCATAGGTAGATATGGTGGACACTCATGGCAAGAAACTGGGTTTAAGGGTTTTTGGATGCACAAGTAGTATCTCTACTTAGTACGAATTTTTGGCTAGCAAAAGTTCCTAAGCAACCACCACATGTTAGAGGATCCATGACAATATAACTTCTATGTGAATATAAACAAACATAACTCATTACGTTGTCTTCCTTGTCCAACGTCAACTACTTGATCAAGCTTGAAAATAATTAATGGGGGCTCACAATCATAGAACATGTCCAAGATAGTATATTTATATGTGAAATTTCTCTTCCTTCAAAATTCTTTCATGAATTGTTCAAGTGACCAATGCTATGTTTGTTAACTTTCAATAAATTTTACCACTTATACTTCTTGTATGTGAAGTCACTACTCCCCATGGGACAAGCATATGAAGCATATAAATTTCAACTTTATGATATTCAATTCATTTCAACAATTTACTCATAGGATATAAGTGAAGAACAAGAGTAATTGACAAACTACTCCAAAAAGATATAAGTGAAGACCAAATGAGTAGTTAAGTAAATAGGTAGCTATGTGAGGACTCTCTCTCATTTAAAAAATTTCAGATCTTAAGTATTTTATTCAAATAACAAAGAAAACAAAATAAAATGACATTCCAAGAATAGCCCAACTCATGTGAAGAAGCAAAAACTTAGGCTCAACCAAGACTAACCGATAATTGTTGATGAAGAAAGGTGGGATGCCTACCGGGGCATCCCCAAGCTTAGATGCTTGAGACTTCTTGAAATATTATATTGGGATGCCTTGGGCATCCCCAAGCTTGAGCTTTTGAGTCTCCTTAATTCCTCTCATATCACGGTTTCCCTAAATCTTAAATACTTCATCCACACAAAACTCAACAAGAACTCGTGAGATAAGTTAGTATAAATCAACTCAAAACCTTAACATTCTCTATTGTAGCAAATTACTAAAATTATAATTAAACATTTCATACTAAATACCTCTGCATATTTAATACTCCAATCCACAAATAGAAACATTAAACAAGGAACATATGCAAACAATGCAACTATAACCGAAATCTGCCAAAACAGAAAAATCTATAAAGGGGGATTTAAAATTCACACTTACCTAACTCCAAAAATTCTGAAAAATTACCACGTGACAGAGAACTCATGCATTCTTACTGTATACAAATTTCAGATTTTTATCATGTTCTGACTATTCAGGAATATTCTGAACATAACAGAAAACTTTCTGTTTTCAAACAGCAACACATAAACTTGCAAACTGGGCCTGATAAAGGCTATAATTGGCATTTTATTGAACTAAAATATACAAAACATGATTATTGATAGCAGCAAGCAAATCTCAACAGAATAAAATGACGCTCCAAGCAAAACTCATATTATGTGACGAATAAAAATATAGCTCCAAGTGAGGTTACCGATAATGTTGAAGACGAAAGAGGGGATGCCTTCCGGGGCATCCCCAAGCTTAGTTGCTTGGGTCTTCCTTGAATATTACCTTGGGGTGCCTTGGGCATCCCCAAGCTTAGGGTCTTGCCGCTCCTTATTCTCCTCATATCGATATCTCACCCAAAACTTGAAAACTTCAATCACACAAAACTTAACGAATCTTGTGAGATAGGTTAGTATGATAGAAATAAATAATCCACTTAAGTACTGTCAAGACAAGTTTCATAATTGTTCTCATATAATTCCTAGTGTATTCTATCATTTACACAATTTATATTACTCAATATAAGCTATGGAAACACTACAACAAGCAAACTATGCATCGAAAACAGAATCTTTTAAAAACAGAACAGCGTGTAGTAAGCGATTTAAAAACCATAATTCTGTACCTCTAAAAATTCTGAAAAATTAGGAAAACGTAACAAATTTGTAACCCAATACTGTGTAAAAATTTCAGAATTTTTCATGCTCCAGTACATAATAAAAATTCCAGCACTGGATATAAAAGTTTCTGTTTTTGCACAGAATCAAATCAACAAGCATCCACACTATCCCAAAGGCTTTACTTGGCACATTATTGAAAGAAAACATATAAAACATGATTACTACAGTAGCTTAATCATGTGAACACACAAAAACAGTAGGTGTAAATATTGGGTTGTCTCCCAACAAGCGCTTTTCTTTAATGCCTTTTTAGCTAGGCATGATGATTTCAATGATGCTCACGTAAAAGTAAAGAATTGAAAATCAAAGAGAGCATCATGAAGCATATGACTAGCACATTTAAGCCTAACCCACTTCCTATGCATAGGGATTTTGTGAGCAAACAATTTATGGGAGCAAGAATCAACTAGCATAGGAAGGCAAAACAAGCATAACTTCAAAACTTTCAACACATAGAGAGGAAACTTGATATTATTGCAACACCTACAAGCATACGATCCTCTCTCATAATAATTTTCAGTATCATCATGAATGAATTCAACAACATAGCTATCACATAAAGCATTCTTTTCATGATCCACAAGCATAGAAATTTTACTACTCTCCACATAAGCAATTTTCTTCTCATTCATAATAGTGGGAGCAAACTCAACAAAATAACTATCATGAGATACTTGATTGGCATAATCCAATTGAAAATTAAAATTATGATGACAAGTTTCATGGTTATCATTATTCTTTATATCATACATGTCATCACAATAGATAGGAGGCATGCAATCATCATAATAAATTTTCTCATCAAAACTTGGGGGACTAAAAATATCATCTTCATCAAACATAGCATCCCCAAGCTTGTGGCTTTGCATATCATTAGCATCGTGGATACTCATAGAATTCATACTAACAACATTGCAATCATGCTCATCATTCAAAGATTTTATGCCAAACATTTTATTGAATTCTTCTTCTATCAATTGAGCACAATTTTTCCGCTCCATCATTTTCAAGAAAGACATTATAAAGATGAATAATATGAGGCAACCTCAATTCCATATTTTTTGTAGTTTTCTTTTATAAACCAAACTTGTGATAAAACAAGAAACTAAAAGATTCGATCGCAAAATCTAAAGATATACCTTTAAGCACTCACCTCCCCGGCAACGGCGCCAGAAAAGAGCTTGATGTCTACTACACAACTTATTCTTGTAGACTCGTGTTGGGCCTCCAAGCGTAGGGTTTTGTTGGACAGTAGCAATTTTCCCTCAAGTGGATGACCTAAGGTTTATGAATCCGTGGGAGGCGTAGGATGAATATGGTCTCTCTCAAACAACCCTGCAATCAAACACTAGAAATCTCTTGTGTCCCCAACACACCCAATACAATGGTAAATTGTATAGGTGCACTAGTTCGGCGAAGAGATGGTGGTACAAGTGTAGTATGGATAGTAGATATAGGTTTTTATAATCTGAAAATAAAAAAACAGCAAGGTAGCAAGTGATAAAACAGAGCACAAACGGTATTGCAATGCTTGAAAACAAGGCCTAGGGTTCATACTTTCACTTGTGCAATCTCTCAACAGTGCTAACATAATTGGATCATATAACAATCCCTCAACGTGCGACAAAGAATCACTCCAAAGTTCCTATTAGCGGAGAACATAAGATAGAAATTGTTGTAGGGTACGAAACCACCTCAAAGTTATCTTTTCCGATCAATCTATTGAGCCATCCCTATAAGTGTCACGAACAACCCTAGAGTTCGTACTGAAATAACACCATATGATACGCATCAACCAACTCTAATGTCACCTAGATACTCCAATATCACCACAAGTATCCATGAGTTGATTATTCGATATGCATCAAACAACTTCAGATCATAATATTCAATCCACACAAAGAACTTCAAAGAGTGCCCCGAGATTTCTACCGGAGAAAGTAGGACGAAAACGTGCATCAACCCCTATGCAAAGATTACCCCAATGTCACCTCGGGAATCCGCGAGTTGAATGCCAAAACATACATCAAGTGAATCAATATAATACCCCATTGTCACCATGGGAATTCATATGCAAGACATACATCAAGTGTTCTCAAATCCATAAAAGTATTCAATCCGATAATGGTGAAACCTCAAAGGTAAAAACTCAATTCATCACAACAAGATAGAGAGGGAGAAACACCATATGATCCAACTATATTAACAAAGCTCGCGGTACATCAAGATCGTGCCAAATCAAGAACACGAGAGAGAGAGAGAGATCAAACACACAGCTACTAGTACATACCCCTAGCCTTGATGGTGAACTACTCCCTCCTCGTCATGGAGACCGCCGGGATGACGAAGATGGCCTCCGGTGATGATTCCCCTCTTCGGCAGGGTGCTGAAAAAGGGCTTCAGATGGGATCTCCTTGGTACAGAGGCTTGCAACGGCGTAAAAACTCATCTAGGTTAACTTTCGGGGGTTTCTGAATATATTGGATTTTTTTCAGCATTGGAATCATGCAAAGAGGTGCCATAGGGGGCCCATGAGGCACCAGGGCGTGCCTGGGGAGGGGGGTGGCGCGCCCTGGTGGCTTGTGTGGCCCTTGTGGCTCTTCTGCTACTCCCCCGAAGCTTCCTGGGTCTGTTTCCTTCCAGAAAAAACTCATCAAAAAGTTTCGCTGCATTTGGACTTCATTTGATATGGATTTTTTGGAAAACCAAAAACAAGCAGAAAACATCAACTGGCACTGGGCACTAGGTCAATATGTTAGTCCATAAAAATCATATAAAAGCCGTATAAAAGTGCACCAAAATCATACAAAACTATAATAAACAAGGCATGAATACTTCATAAATTATAGATACGTTGGAGACGTATCAGTGGTTCCGCGGCTTTTCCTTATTATCATACACAATTATTATGTTTGGACCGTGTGCGATCTGGTTGCTCCTGCCCCGCTTCATTTCCTTTACCCAAATTTTAGTTGCCGCGGTATTTCAACCGTCGCCCTCACTCCTCCACCACCGACCTCATAGTAAAATTCCAGTAGCCGAGGCATTTGAACCGTCGCCCTCCCTCGTCCACCACCATCTCCACCCACCATTACTAAAATTTTCAGTAGCCGCGACATATCCTCAAACACCACCCGCCCTAACCCCGCCCCCCTCCACAGCCTACACCCCTCCCGCTCGAACCCTAGCCCGGCGTCGTCGCCATCGCCGTCGCTACCACCAACCCCTGCCGGTCTGCCCATGCCTCCTAGCTTAGATAAGTTCAGGTTACCCACCGATTCCCATACCCTCGCCGCCCTGAGTTTTTAGATGAGGCATGTGGTGTCCCTCCCCCCAGATCCCCATCCCCTACTATAGAGAGTCGCAGCCTAAGCCCGACCACATATCCCGGGGAGCCTGATTACCCACAAGTATAGGGGATCAATCGTAGTCCTTTCGATAAGTAAGAGTCGAACCCAACGAGGAGCAGAAGGAAATGACAAGTGGTTTTCAGCAAGGTATTTTCTGCAAGCACTGAAATTATCGGTAACGAGTAGTTTGATAGCAAGATAATTTGTAACAAGTGACAAGTAGCAATAGTAACAAAGAGTGCAGCAAGGTGGCCCAATCCTTTTTGTAGCAAAGGACAAGCCGAAATGATCTCTTATAGTAAGCAAGCGTTCTCGATGACACATGGGAATTTCATCTAGTCACTTTCATCATGTTGGTTTGATTCGCGCTCGCTACTTTGATAATTTGATATGTGGGTGGACCGGTGCTTGGATGATGTTCTTACTTGAACAAACCTCCCACTTATGATTACCCCCCTTCGCAAGCATCCGCAACTACGAAAGAAGAATTAGGATAAATCTAACCATGGCATTAAACATGTGGATTCAAATCAGCCCCTTACGGAATAGCACATAAACTAGGGTTTAAGCTTCTGTCACTCTAGCAACCCATCATCTAATTACTACTCCACAATGCATTCCCTTAGGCCCAAAGATGGTGAAGTGTCATGTAGTGGACGTTCACATGACACCACTAAGAGAACCAAAAACATACATATCATCAAAATATCGAACGAATACCAAATTCACATGATTACTTATGACAAGACTTCTCCCATGTCCTCAAGAACAAAAGTAACTACTCACAAATCATAATCATGTTCAAGATCAGAGGGGTATTAAATAGCATAATGGATCTAAACATATAATCTTCCACCAAATAAACCAACTAGCATCAACTACAAGATGTAATCAACACTACTAGCAACCCACAGGTACCAATATGAGGTTTTGAGACAAAGATTGAATACAAGAGATGAACTAGGCTTTGAGATGAGATGGTGCTGTTGAAGATGTTGATGAAGATTGGTCCTCCCACGATGAGAGGATCGTTGGTGATGTCGATGGTGACGATTTCCCAGGATCCTCGGCAGAATCTCTCCGCCGGAGAGCAAAAGTGCTCCTGCCCAAGTTCCGCCTCGAGACGGCGGCGCACCGTGTCAAAAGTCTTCTCTATATTTTTTCTAGGGAAAATGGACTTATATACCAGAAAATGGGGCCAGAGGCTGGCCAGGGGCCCCACGAGCCACCAGAGCGCGCTTGGGGGGGGGGTGGCGCGCCCTGGTGCCTCGTGGGCTCCTGGGTGGCCCCCTCTGGTATTCCTTTTTTCCAGTATTTTTGATTTATTCCAAAATAAATCTCCGTGAAATTTTAGCTCATTTGGAGATGTGCAGAATAGGTATCTCTGACATAGCTTTTTCAAGTCCAGAATTCCAGCTACCGGCAATCTCCCTCCTTCTGTAAATCTTGCATATTAAGAGAGAAAAGGCATTAGAATTGCTCCACAAAGTGTTATATTGATTAAAAACACTATAAATAACAGTAGAAAAACTTGATGCAAAATGGACGTATCAGAGCCCGAGGAGCATACGGCCAAAAGGAGGTCTATCATGGCCTCTCCGCCAGACGATGTCGGGGTGGCTGCCGTTTGTGCCGACCTGTCGATCCTGGAGGAACACCTCGCCGCAGAAGCCGGCAAGGACGTTGACTACGTCGCCATGGCGAAGGCTGCACGTCAGCGGGCTCACGTATTACTGAATCTCAGGACAGCCGGTTTCGACATCAAGCTCATCGACATCGAAGGCTTCACGCGGGCCATGTCATAGGTTAAGTGGTCCATCCCCAACGCCTCTGGTTCAATCGCCGTCGATCTCTTCGAAGGCCCCGTCGCTAATATCCTCCACCTCGTGGTCAAGGATTTGCGATCCTTGTACGCCATCGAGCCCATTATGTCATTTCTGAAGGACACGTTCTACGACGGTGGCTTGGGATCCTCAGCTGCCAAGTTAGATCTCATCGACCACGACCACACGAAGGGCACCCACTATGGCTCTTCCAAGGTGAGACAGCCTATCTGCGACATCAGGGATCGCACCCTGGGTCTGTGCTCTTCCAAGTGGAAGGATCCCGTCCATGACAAGCGAGGCAATATCCTATAAGCAAATCTTACTTTTTCTAGCTAGCCAACTCGTACCCATTGTTGTAGTAGTTTTTTCCATGCGATGTTTTAACTGTGCCGTGTTTAATTATTTCAGTTATGCAAAAATGTGATGTTCAATATGGCTATCTGATGTTTAAGTATGAATTGTCCACTTCAGTTTCACGAATGGCTATATTTGGTTGTTTATAGTGAGTAGATGCCTTGTTTATCTGTATTTGGTTGTTAGGTTGGTTGCAGTGAGCATTTGCCCAGTTTTCAAGTAGATGCCATGTTTATCTATATTTGGTTGTTAGGTTGGTTGCAGTGAGCATTTGTCCAGTTTTCAAGCAGATGCCTTGTTTATCTGTATTTGCTTGTTAGGTTGGTTGCAGTGAGCCTTTGTCCAGTTTTCAAGTAGATGCCTTGTTTATATGTATTTGCTTGTTAGCTAGGTTGGTTGAAGTGATCCTTTGTCCAGTTTTGAAGCAGGTGCCTTGTTTATCTGTATTTGCTTGTTAGGTTGGTTGCAGTGAGCCTCTGTCCAGTTTTCAATGGCTATATTAGGTTGTTATACTGAGCATATATGCCTTGTTTATTTTAGTTATTCACAATGTGATGTTCATTATGTGCAAGTATGAACCGTGCAGTTCGATTTCATCAATACCAGTTTGAACGGCTATATTTGGTTCCTGTTATGCCTGGTGAAGTTAACACATGCCCTTTATTTCAGTTTTACACATTTATGCGATGTGATGTTTAAGAATGAGCTATGTTCTATTCATTTTCAACAGTACCTGTTTGAATTACAATATTCACTACAACAGGACCCCCCCTTATAGCAACAGTTTTTTCCGTATCTAAAAGTCCATATATGCGTTGTTAGTGTCTTTACCAACGGTTTGGGATGCGTAGCCTTATCCAGTGTTGCTAGCGCATAATGCAACGCTTACACTACCGTTGGTAAACGGGACTGTTGCAAGACTACAACACATAAAACAGACTTTTACAACACTTTTATATGTTGGTGGTTAATGTATAGGAATCAAAATCCCATTGCTTGGCAATGGAGAAATTGCAACGCTTCAAGAGTTGGTACATATATAATGTGCATAATATTATATATATATATATATATATATATATATATATATATATATATATATATATATATATATATATATATATATATTGCCAGCAATTAAATTAATGCGCCACGAAATGGTGATAATTATGTATTTCAAGTGAAGAAAAAAACAAGAGAATATACTCACCAGGAAGAAATCATATATATTATATAAAATTGTTAGATTACAATAGTGGATATTACAGGAGGAATATCATCCAAATGTGAGGCATAATCTAAATATTTTATTGACATCGAAATTTAAACTGAAAAAACATACATCTACATCTCTACAACTTAACCAAAACTTAACCGAGGAAGATCATCCAACCAGACATCATCCCTACAACTTAACTAAAAGTGAAAGCATCCATCATCATCATCATCATCATCATCGTGAAATGGCACATCATCATCATTGCAGTATACTTGCCACACACCCATATAATTATCCATTCATCTTTTGAATCTGCAAACAAAAAAAAAACAAAATGAATTGTTAACACACAATGCATTGACATGATGGAAGTAGTGACAAAGGAGGGATTTTGTTACGTACAAAGGTTGAAGGCCATGCAGTCTTTGTTTTTTCTGCAGTACCGAGAGTATTGCAGTTTTTGCGATTCCGTGCCAAATCTTCAGTTTTCACAAGTGCCATATCGACATGCACTGCCCAAAATTCATTTGTAATTTCAGCACCAGCAAATTGAAATTTAGGATCGCAACTTACAGTTGTAGCAAGAGCTACGTCCTGTCATGACTTTTCTGCCTCTTCAAGAACACTTAAATTCCTGGCTGTTAGAGAAAATCAAAGTAACCATACAAAACAAAGGGATCAGATGAAATGAATTCGAGCACTCTTACAGGTGGCACCCAACCAACTCAGCGATCCACTTCTAGAAGGTTCCAACGTGCAAATTTTCGTGCTGTTTGGACATTTCAGGAGCTCATGGCGAGGAAAAACAATAAATCTGTACGCTTGTGAATAGTAACTTTGAAATAAAATAGCAAGAAAATTCAAAAAAATATGAATTTTTTTGGCATCAAAGAGGCTTGGGTGCACAAGGTGCTTGCAAGTTTTTGTGATCAAATGACATGCGAGGAGCTATAGCAAAAAAAACAAAATAGTTATTTTTTCCAAAGTTTTTTCCCGAGCCAAATTTTGTTTTTTTCTCCACGAGCTCCTACAATGTCCAAACACAACAAAAAATTGTACACACCTTGCGGACCCGAGCCTCTTTGATGCCAAAATTTTTCATATTTTTTTGAATTTTCTTGCTATTTTTTTTGAATTTTGGCATCTGTTTTTTCCTTCGCCATGATCTCCTGGAAAGTCCAAATAGCACGAAAATAGCAAGAAAATTCAAAAAAAATAGCAAGAAACAGAGTAACGCCTTAAGCAAGATGACATGATGTAGAGAAGCAAATTCAAGCAATATGAATAAACCCCATCTTTTTATCCTTAATGGTAACAATACAAATATGTGTCATGTCCCTTTCTGTCACTGGGATTGAGCACCGCAAGATTGAACCCATCACAAAGCACCTCTCCCATTGCAAGATAAATCAATCTAGTAGGCCAAACTAAACCGATAGATCGGAGAGAAATACAAAGCTATAACAATCATGCATAAAAGAGTTCAGAGAAGACTCAAATATTTCTCATGAATAATCTGATCATAAACTCACAATTCATCGGATCCCAACAAACACACCGCAAAAGAAGATTACATCAGATAGAACTCCAAGAACATCGATGAGAACATTGTATGGAAGATCAAAGAGAGAGAAGAAGCCATCTAGCTACTAGCTATGGACCCGTAGGTCTGCGGTAAACTACTCACACATCATCGGAAGGGCAGCAAGGTTGATGTAGAAGCCCTCCGTGATCGATTCCCCCTCCGGCAGAGTACCAGAAAAGGCCTCCAGATGGGATCGCGGAAGAACAGAGGCTTGCGGCGGTGGAAAGGTTTTATCTTCTAGCTCTCTGGGGGTTTCCCAATATTTGTGAATTTATAGAAGTGGAATTAGGTCAAATGGAGTCACATGGGGGCGCGCCCTAGTGCCTTGTGAAGCCTCCGTGAGGCTTTTGGCCTCCTCCCGAAGCTTCCCAGGTTTCTTTTGTCCAGAAAAAAAATCTCCAAAAAGTTTCGTGGCATTTGGACTTCATTTGGTACTGTTTCTCTGAAAAGCCAAAAACAAGCAGAAAACAACAACTGACACTAGGCACTGGGTTAATAGGTTAGTCCCAAAAAATGATATATAATTACATATAAAAACATCCAAGATTGATACTATAATAGCATGGAACAATCAAAAATTATAGATACATTGGAGACGTATCAAGCATCCCCAAGCTTAATTCCTGCTCGTCCTCGAGTAGGTAAATGATAAAAACAGAATTTTTGATGTGGAATGCTACCTATCATGTTTCATCATGTAATATCTCTCTTACGGTATGAATAATAAGATCCAAATGATTCAAAGCAATAGTCTATAATTTGATATGAAGACATCAATACTAAGGCATACTAGCAAACAATCATGTCTTTCAAAATAAAAATGCTAAAGAATGTTATCCCTATAAAATCATATAATCCTGTCATGCTCCATCTTCTTCACACAAAGTATTTATCATGCACTACCCCGATGACAAGCCGAGCAATTGGTTCATACTTTTTAACGCGCTTCAGCTTTTTCAACTCCCACTCAATACATGAGCGCAAGCCATGGATATAGCACTATGGGTGAATAGAGTATGGTGATAGAGATAAATAGGAGAAGTCAAAAATGGAGAAAGTCTCACATCAACGAGGCTAATCAACGGGCTATGGAGATGCCCATCAATTGATGTCAATGTGAGGAGTAGGGATTGCCATGCAACGGATACACTAAGAGCTATAAGTGTATGAAAGCTCAACACGAAAACTAAGTGGGTGTGCATCCAACTTGCTTGCTCATGAAGACCTCGAGCATTTGAGGAAGCCCGTCATCGGAATATACAAGCCAAGTTCTATAATGAAAAATTCCCACTAGTATATGAAAGTGACAAAATAGGAGACTCTCTATATGAAAAACATGGTGCTACTCTGAAGCACAAGTATGGAAAAGGATAGTAACATTGCCCCCACTCTCTTTTTTCTCTCATTTTTTTCCTTTTTTTTCTTTATATATTTTTTTCTTTTCTTTTCATGGCTCCTTTTCGCCTCTTTTTTTTCTATATTTTTTTCTCTTTTTTTCCTTTCGTCCGGAGTCTCATCTCGACTTGTGGGGGAATCATAGCCACCATCATCCTTTCCTCACTGGGACAATGCTCTAATAATGATCATCACACCTCTATTTACTTACAACTCAAAATTACAACTCGATACTAGAGCAAAAATATGACTCTATATGAATGCCTCTGGCAGTGTACCAGGATGTGCAACCATGCTAGCGTAACATGTATAACAATGATGAACGGTGGCTGAGTCACAAATACTATGTCAGCTATGTGATCATGCAAAGCAATATGACAATGACGATGTATGTAATAAAAACGGAACAGTGGAAGTTGCATGGCACTATATCTCGGAATGGCTATGGAAATGCCAATATAGGTAGGTATGGTGGCTGTTTTGAGGATGATATAAAGAGGCTTATGTGTGATAGTGCGTATCATATCACGGGGTTTGGATGCACCGGCGAAGTTTGCACCAACTCTCGATGTGAGAAAGGGCAATGCACGGTACCGAAGAGGCTAGCAAATTGCAGAAGGGTGAGAGTGCGTATAATCCATGGACTCACATTAGTCATAAAGAACTCACATACTTATTGCGAAAGTTTATTAGCCCTCGAAGCAAAGTACTACTACGCATGCCCCTAGGGGGGAGGTTGGTAGGAGTTAACTATCGCGCACCCCCGACCGCCACACAAAGGAAGACAATCAAGAATAAATCATGCTCCAACTTCTTAGCATAACGACAGATCATACGTGCATGCTTCGGGAATCACAAACCTTAACACAATTATTCTTACTAAACCATAATTATCTACTAATACCTCCCCCATATTACCATCTTAATATCGCAAAACTATTGCAAGGAATCAAATTTATCATATTCAGTGATCTACATGAAAGTTTTTATTATATCCCTCTTGAATACCTATCATATCAGGACCAAATTCATAACCCGTGCATATTACCATTGCTATCATGAGACTCTCAAAAAAGATATAAGTGAAGCATGAGAGTGCAACTATTTCTTTAAAATATCATCACCGCCGTGCTCTAAAAGATATAAGTGAAGTGATGTCTACTACACAACTTATTCTTGTAGACTCGTGTTGGGCCTCCAAGCGCAGAGTTTTGTAGGACAGTAGCAATTTTCCCTCAAGTGGATGACCTAAGGTTTATCAATCCGTGGGAGGCATAGGTTGAAGATGGTATTGTGGCACCCCGATCCGCATGGAGTAGGGGGCCTTCGCACGTCAGCCCAGGATAACACCTGACGGACGACAGGTCCATGGTACAACATTCCAAGCACAAAATATATTTCATTTACATGAAATAGAGTATTACATCGCGGATGAATACAAGGGTTTGCATAGCTCTAAGGCTATCTAAATGGCGGCGGAAGTCTTGGTTTAGCGGCACGTCGCCTCTGGTTGGGCTCCACAACTCACAGGACTGGCGAGGTTACGGTCTAGCACAACAAGTCTTCTCCTGCAATCTGGCCACTTGCAAGGCCAGGTGAGTACTTTGAATGTACTCGCAAGACAACCAAATACATAGCATCCAAACAAGCAGATGACAAAGCAAGTCCTATGCTCATACATAAATTTATCTCATGGCAAATGATAAGCATGGCATGATACTAGCAAGTAACATGGATCAAGCAAATCTATATCACAGCATATCACAGCATATCATAGCATCTCATGGCATATTATGGAATACCAAGGCATACCATGGCATGGCTTAGTTGTATCTACATGCATGATACTATGCTAGAAAGTAAATTACCATTACCTCTCATGGAGAGTTAAAGTAATATGTTGTTCATTTACCAGTTTCATTGCCACTGCCCCTCTGGGCTAGCTCATGACTCACCGAGATCTCATCTCATGATCATGTCCGAAACAACTCCGTGACTTCTCACGATTATCTCATAGTCCAAGTCACCACTTACTTTATAGCACATTCTTTAACAAGTTTATTATATCAGGTTTATCCTCCATGTCGACAGAGACCAGATAGTGTGACCTAGTACGAACTGTGTCCATATCCGAGGACGCGACTATCGATAGATTATATACTCTGCAGAGGTTAGTACACTGTACCCACACCACGGAACTCATGGCCTCGTACTCGCATTCGGGTGGACCAACGACGTTCCGACAAAACCAATCTATTGCATGACACTCTCCTGGCCACTCCGACAAAGTCCCCTTTGAGCTATGTCCTGGGTGACTCCGATGCCAACTCGTGACATCAGCCACCCATGTGGCCGCCACCGTCGTGGCCAAACAAAACTGTCCCAAACGGGGACCTGAGCTCAATACCAAAACCGGGTACACAAGGTTATGGCCGCCCACTGGGCCAGGGTAGCACGCGCACATAACCTTCCCTGGTTGGAGGTACCGGCGAGAGGCATGCCAATAGACCGCATTAGGGCCTCCCCATCCAGGAAAGTGTGGCTGCACTGGTGAGCTCGATTCGGTGGCACTATGACACGATCCAGCCAATGGAGGTGGTTGATGTTATTAACACATGTTCTTGTCATCTCCATTATTTTACCATATCATCAAGATTATAAGCATGAATATCATAAATGAATTTATAACCATGTTTACCAAACTTATGAAGGGAATAGCATATATGACATATGTAGCATGGCAAAGGTATGACAGGATCACAATAGCATTGACAAACAGGGTACGAGGTACGGACACAACAGTAACATGATATTATCAATAAAAACATTATTACTAACATGGCAAAACCAAGTAGGAAGTCCAGTTATAGCTGTTGGGGAACGTTGCATGGGAAACAAAAATTTTCCTACGCTCACCAAGATTGATCTAGGAGATGAACATCTATGAGAGGAGAGATTGCATCTACATACCCTTGTAGATCGCTAAGCGAAAGCGTTAAGAAACGCGGTTGATGTAGTCGAACGTCTTCGCGATCCAATCTGATCCGAGCACCGCACGAGCGGCACCTCCGAGTTTAGCACACATACAGCTCGGTGACGTCTTCGCCTTCTTGATCCAGCAAGGGAGGGTGGAGAGGTAGATGGGATCTGAACCAGCACGACGGCGTGGGGGTGGTGGCGGCAGCGGAACTCCGGCAGGGCTTCGCCAAGCGCAAACCGGAGGAGGAGATGGAGCAGCAGGAGGGAGAGGAGGCTAGGGTTGTGGATTGTCCAACCCCCTTGTGCCTCCCACCCTTTATATAGAGGAGAAAACTTGGAGGAGATGAGTACTATTCACGTGAATAGTACTTGGCCTCCAAGTCTCTCCCTATTTTCAAGGGATTCGATCTTATCCTCTTATCCCATGTGCATGGGCCAAGTGGGGCTGGGCGCCTGGCCCATGTAGGGCTGGTGCGCCACCCCTTGGTCCATGTGGGATGTTCTGGACAAGTGGGCCCCACCATGGAACCCTCCGGAACATTCTAGAAGCTTCCCGGTACAATACCGGAAAAAACTGAACTTTTTCGGAATCCCGAAAAACAACTTTCCATATATAAATCTTTACTTCCGGACCATTCCGGAGCTCTTCGTGATATCTCGGATCCCATCCGGGACTCCGAACAATATTCGGACTTTCCACTTATTAATATCGCAAAACTACCCTAGCGTTACCGAACGTTAAGCGTGCGACCCTACAGGTTCGAGAATCATGTAGACATGACCGAGACACCTCTCCGTTCAATAACCAATAGCGGGACCTGGATGCCCATATTGGTTCCTACATATTCCACGAAGATCTTTATCGGTTGAACCACGATGTCAAGGATTCAGTTAATCCCGTATACAATTCCCTTTGTCCGGCGATATGTTACTTGCCCGAGATTCGATCGTCGGTATCTCCATACCTAGTTCAATCTCGTTACCGGCAAGTATCTTTACTCGTACCGTAATACAAGATCCCGTGGCTAACTCTTTAGTCACATTGCTTGCAAGCTTATTGTGATGTTGTATTACCGAGTGGGCCCTGAGATACCTTTCCGTCATACGGAGTGACAAATTCCCAGTCTTGATCCATGCCAACTCAACAGACACCCTCGGAGATACCTGTAGAGCATCTTTATAGTCACCCAGTTACGTTGCGACGTTTGATACACACAAGGTACTCCTCCGGTGTCAGTGAGTTGCATGATCTCATGGTCATAGGAACAGATACTTGACATGCAAAAACGATAGCAATAAACTTGACACGATCATATGCTACGTTCATAGTTTGGGTCTTGTCCATCACATCATTCTCCTAATGATATGATCCCGTTATCAAATGACAACTCATGTCTATGACCAGGAAACCATGCCCATCTTTGATCAACGAGCTAGTCCGGTAGAGGCTCACTAGGGACATGTTGTTGTCTACGTATCCACACATGTATTTGTGTTTCCAACCAATACAATTATAGCATGGATAATAAACGATTATCAGGAACAAGGAAATATAATAATAACCATTTTATTATTGCCTCTAGGGCATATTTCCAACAGTCTCCCACTTGCACTAGAGTCAATAATCTAGCATTACATGGTTATGAATCTAACACCCATAGAGTTCTGGTGTTGATCATGTTTTGCCCGTGGAAGAGGTTTAGTCAACGGATCTGCAACATTCAGATCTGTGTGCACTTTGCAAATGTTTATGTCCTCCTCCTTGATCGCATCGCGGATGGACTTGAAGCGTCACTTTATGTGCCTGGTCCTCTTGTGAAACCTTGGTTCCTTGGCTAGAGCAATGGCACCAGTGTTGTCACAGAACAGAGTCATCGGGTCCAGTCCACTGGGCACAACTCCAAGATCTGTCATGAACTGCTTCATCCAGACACCTTCCTTTGCCGCCTCCGAGGCAGCTATGTACTCCGCTTCGCATGTAGAATCAGCTACCATGCTTTGCTTGGAACTGCACCAGCTTACCGCTCCCCCATTTAGAATATATACGTATCCGGTTTGAGACTTAGAGTCATCCGGATCAGTGTCAAAGCTTGCATCGACGTAACCCTTTACGACGAGCTCTTGATCACCTCCATAAACGAGAAACATTTCCTTAGTCCTTTTCAGGTACTTAAGGATATTCTTGACCGCTGTCCAGTGTTCCACTCCTGGATCACTTTGAAACCTTCCGGCCATACTTATGGCAAGGCTGACATCTGGTCTTGTGCACAACATCGCATACATGATAGAGCCTATGGCAGAAGCATAGGGGATGACACTCATCTTTTCTCTATCCTCTGTAGTCGCTGGGCATTGAGCCTTACTCAACTTCACACCTTGCAAAATAGGCAAGAACCGCTTCTTGGACTGATCCATTTTGAACTTCTTCAAAACTTTATCATGGTATGTGCTCTGTGAAAGTCCTATTAAGCGTCTCGATCTATCTCTATAGATCTTGATGCCTAATATGAAAGCAGCTTCTCCTAGGTCCTTCATTGAAAAACTCTTGTTCAAATATTCCTTCACGCTTTCCAAAAGTTCTATATTGTTTCCAATCAGTAATATGTCATCCACATATAATATTAGAAACGCTATACAGCTCCCACTCACTTTCTTGTAAATACAAGCTTCTCCGTAAACTTGTATAAACCCAAACGCTTTGATCAACTCATCAAAGCGAAGATTCCAACTCCGAGACGCTTGCACCAGTCCATAAATGGATCGCTGGAGTTTGCAAACTTTGTCAGCATTCTCTGGATCGACAAAACCTTCTGGTTGCATCATATACAACTCTTCCTTAAGAAAACCGTTAAGGAACGCTGTTTTGACATCCATCTGCCAAATTTCATAATCGAAAAATGCAGCTATTGCTAACATGATTCTGACGGACTTAAGCATCGCTACGGGTGAGAAAGTCTCATCGTAGTCAACTCCTTGAACTTGTGAAAAACTCTTTGCCACAAGTCGAGCTTTATAGATGGTGACATTACCGTCTGCGTATGTCTTCTTCTTGAAGATCCATTTATTCTGAATGGCCTTTCGCCCTTCAGGTAATACTTCCAAAGTCCATACTTTGTTTTCATATATGGATCCCATCTCGGATTTCATGGCCTCTAACCATTTGTCGGAATCTGGGCCCACCATCGCTTCTCCATAGCTCGTAGGTTCATCGTTGTCCAACAACATGACATTCAAGACAGGGTTACCGTACCACTCAAGAGCAGTACGTATCCTTGTCGACCTACGAGGTTCGATAGTAACTTGATTCGAAGCTTCATGATCACCATCATCAGCTTCCTCTTCAACTGACGTAGGTTCCACAGAAACATCTTTCTGCGCAGTGCTACTCTCTGGTTGAAGTAAAGGTTCAACAACCTCATCAAGTTCTATCTTCCTCCCACTCAATTCTTTCGAGAGAAACTCTTTCTCGAGAAAGGACCCGTTCTTAGCGACAAACACTTTGCCTTCGGATCTGAGATAGAAGGTATACCCAACCGTCTCTTTTGGGTATCCTATGAAGATGCATTTGTCCGCTTTGGGTTCAAGCTTTTCTGTCTGAAGCCTTTTGACATAAGCATCGCATCCCCAAACTTTAAGAAACGACAACTTTGGTTTCTTGCCAAACCACAGTTCATACGGTGTCGTCTCAACGGACTTAGATGGTGCCCTATTTAAAGTGAATGCAGCTGTCTCTAACGCATAACCCCAAAATGATAGTGGCAGATCGGCAAGAGACATCATAGAACGCACCATATCCAATAAGGTTCGATTACGACGTTCGGACACACCATTACGCTGTGGTGTTCCAGGTGGCGTCAACTGTGAAACAATTCCACATTGTCGTAAGTGACTGCCAAACTCATAACTCAGATATTTTCCCCCTCGATCAGATCGTAGGAACTTGATCTTCTTGTTACGATGATTCTCAACTTCACTCTGAAATTGCTTGAACTTTTCAAACGTTTTAGACTTGTGTTTCATTAAGTAAATATACCCATATCTACTCAAATCGTCGGTGAAGGTGAGAAAATAACGATATCCACCGCGCGCCTCAATGCTCATCGGACCACACACATCCGTATGTATGATTTCCAACAAGTCACTTGCCCGTTCCATTGTTCCGGAGAACGGGGTCTTAGTCATCTTGCCCATGAGGCATGGTTCACATGTGTCAAGTGATTCAAAATCAAGTGACTCCAAAAGTCCATCAGCATGGAGTTTCTTCATGTGTTTTACACCAATATGACCTAAGCGGCAGTGCCACAAGAAAGTGGTACTATCATTATGAACTCTACATCTTTTGGCATCAATGTTATGAACATGTGTATCATCACTATCGAGATTCAATAAGAATAAACCCCTCACAATGGGTGCATGACCATAAAAGATATTACCCATATAAATAGAACAACCATTATTCTCTGATTTAAATGAGTAACCGTCTCGCATTAAACAAGATCCAGATATAATGTTCATGCTCAACGCATGCACTAAATAACAATTATTCAAGTTCATCACTAATCCCGATGGTAATCGAAGAGCGAGCGTGCCGACGGCGATCACATCAACCTTGGAACCATTTCCCACGCGCATCGTCACTTCGTCCTTCGCCAGCCTCCGTCTATTCCGTAGTTCCTGCTTTGAGTTGCAAATGTGAGCAACCGCACCGGTATCAAATACCCAGGCACTACAACGAGAGTTGGTAAGGTACACATCAATAACATGTATATCATATATACCTTGTTTGGCGTTGGCCCCCTTCTTGTCGGCCAGATACTTGGGGCAATTCCGCTTCCAGTGGCCAGTTCCCTTGCAATAGAAGCACTCAGTTTCCGGCTTGGGCCCAGCCTTGGGTTTCTTCACGGGAGGGGCAACTACTTTGCCACTCTTCTTGGAGTTTCCCTTCTTGCCCTTGCCATTCTTCTTGAAACTAGTGGTTTTATTGACCATCAACACTTGATGCTCCTTCTGGATGTCTGACTCAGCAACTTTCAGCATCGCAAACAGCTCAGCGACTGACTTGTTCATCCCTTTCATGTTATAGTTCAACACAAAGCTCTTGTAGCTAGGTGGTAGCGATTGAAGAACTCTGTCAGTGATCGCCTCTGGCGGGAGCACAACTCCCAACTCAGCTAGACGGTTGTAATACCCAGACATTTTGAGTTTGTGTTCACTGACAGACCCGTTCTCCTCCATCTTGCAAGCATATAACTTATCGGAGGTCTCATACCTCTCGATCCGGGCATTCTTCTCAAAAATAAACTTCAACTCCTGGAACATCTCATATGCTCCATGACGTTCAAAACGCCTTTGAAGTCCCGGTTCCAAGCCATACAACATGGCGCACTGAACTATTGAGTAATCATCAACACGCGCCTGCCAGGTGTTCATAACGTCCACAGACGCTGGAGGGGGTTGCTCACCAAGCGGTGCATCAAGGACATAAGACTTTTGGGCAACCGTGAGGATAATCCTCAGATTACGGGCCTAGTCTACAAAGTTACTTCCATCATCTTTCAGCTTGGCTTTCTCTAGGAACACATTGAAATTCAGGGAAGCTACTGCGCGAGCCATTGATCTACAACATAAATTTGCAGAGACAACTTAGACTATTATTCAAGATAACGAGTTTAGTTTACTTAAAAACTCCCACTCAAATCGACATCCCTCCGGTCGTCCGAGTGTAACATGATCCAAATTCACCAACCCAAGTCCGATCATCACGTGAGATGAGGTGGTTTCAATGGTGAACATCTCCATGTTGATCATATCTACTATATGACTCATGTTCGACCTTTCGGTCTCTTGTGTTCCGAGGCCATGTCTGTACATGCTAGGCTCGTCAAGTTTAACCCAAGTGTTCCGCATGTGCAAAATTGGCTTGCACCCGTTGTATGTGAACGTAGAATCTATCACACCCGATCATCACGTGGTGCTTCGAAACGACGAACTTTCGCAACGGTGCACACTTGGGGAGAACACAATTTTATCTTGAAATTTTAGAGAGGGATCACCTTATAATGCTACCGTCGTCCTAAGCAAAATAAGATGCATAAAAAGATTAACATCACATGCAAATCATAAGTGACATGATATGGCCATGAACTTGTGCTTTTGATCTCCATCTCCAAAGCACTGGCATGATTTCCATCATCACCGGCATGACACCATGATCTCCATCATCGCGTCGCCATCGGGGTTGTCACGCCAACCATGCTTCTACTACTATTGCTACCGTTTAGCGATAAAGTAAAGCATTACATAGCGCTTAATGATTGACACGCAGGTCATACAATAATTAAAGACAACCCTATGGCTCTTGCCGGTTGCCGTATTCATCGACATGCAAGCTGAGATAAACTATTACAAAATATGATCATCTCATACATCAAATATATTTCATCATGTCTTTGGCCATATCATATCACAACATACCCTGCAAAAACAAGTTAGACGTCCTCTAATTTGTTGTTGCATGTTTTACGTGGCTGCTATGGGTATCTAGCAAGAACGATTCTTACCTACGCAAAACCACAACGGTGATATGCAAGTTGCTATTTAACCTTCTACAAGGACCGCCTTCATCGAATCCGATTCAACTAAGGTGGGAGAGACAGACACCCGCCAGCCATCTTATGCAACAAAGTCGCATGTCAGTCAATGGAACCGGTCTCATGTACGTGGACATGTAAAGTTGGTCCGGGCCGCTTCATCCCACAATACCGCTGAATCAAGAAAAGACCAAGGAAGGAACAATCTGAATATCAACACCCACAAACTCCTTTGTGTTCTACTCGTGATGTCATCTACGCAAAGACCTAGCTCATGATGCCACTGTTGGGGAACGTTGCATGGGAAACAAAAATTTTCCTACGCTCACCAAGATCGATCTAGGAGATGAACATCTACGAGAGGAGAGATTGCATCTACATACCCTTGTAGATCGCTAAGCGGAAGCGTTAAGAAACGCGTTTGATGTAGTCGAACGTCTTCGCGATCCAATCCGATCCGAGCACCGCACGAGTGGCACCTCCGAGTTTAGCACACGTACAACTCGGTGACGTCTCCGCCTTCTTGATCCAGCAAGGGAGGGTGGAGAGGTAGATGGGATTTGAACCAGCACGACGGCGTGGTGGTGGTGGCGGCAGCGGAACTCCGGCAAGGCTTCGCCAAGCGCAAACCGGAGGAGGAGATGGAGCAGCAGGAGGGAGAGGAGGCTAGGGTTGTCGATTGTCCAGCCCCCTTGTGCCTCCCACCCTTTATATAGAGGAGAAAACTTGGAGGAGGGAGTACTATTCACGTGAACAGTAACGTGAATAGTACCTGGCCTCCAAGTCTCTCCCTATTTTCAAGGGATTCGATCTTATCCTCTTATCCCATGTGCATGGGCCAAGTGGGGCCTGGCGCCTCGCCCATGTAGGGCTGTTGTGCCACCCCTTTGTCCATGTGGGACGTTCTGGACAAGTGGGCCCCACCATGGAACCCTCCGGAACATTCTAGAAGCTTCCCGGTACAATACCGGAAAAAACCGAACTTTTCCGGAATCCCGAAAAACAACTTTCCATATATAAATATTTACCTCCGGACCGTTCCGGAGCTCCTCGTGATATCCCGGATCCCATCCGGGACTCCGAACAACCTTCGGACTTTCCACTTATTAATATCCCAAAACTACCCTAGCGTTACCGAACGTTAAGCGTGCGACCCTACGGGTTCGAGAATCATGTAGACATGACCGAGACACCTCTTCGGTCAATAACCAACAGCGAGACCTGGATGCCCATATTGGTTCCTACATATTCCACGAAGATCTTTATCGGTTGAACCACGATGTCAAGGATTCAGTTAATCCCGTATACAATTCCCTTTGTCCGGTGATATGTTACTTGCCCGAGATTCGATCGTCGGTATCTCCATACCTAGTTCAATCTTGTTACCGGCAAGTCTCTTTACTCGTACCGTAATACAAGATCCCGTGGCTAACTCTTTAGTCACATTGCTTGCAAGCTTATTGTGATGCTGTATTACCGAGTGGGCCCTGAGATACCTTTCCGTCATACGGAGTGACAAATTCCCAGTCTTGATCCATGCCAACTCAACAGACACCCTCGGAGATACCTGTAGAGCATCTTTATAGTCACCCAGTTACGTTGCGACGTTTGATACACACAAGGTACTCCTCCGGTGTCAGTGAGTTGCATGATCTCATGGTCATAGGAACAGATACTTGACATGCAAAAACGATAGCAATAAACTTGACACGATCATATGCTACGTTCATAGTTTGGGTCTTGTCCATCACATCATTCTCCTAATGATATGATCCCGTTATCAAATGACAACTCATGTCTATGACCAGGAAACCATGCCCATCTTTGATCAACGAGCTAGTCTGGTAGAGGCTCACTAGGGACATGTTGTTGTCTACGTATCCACACATGTATTTGTGTTTCCAACCAATAAAATTATAGCATGGATAATAAACGATTATCATGAACAAGGAAATATAATAATAACCATTTTATTATTGCCTCTAGGGCATATTTCCAACAATAGCATGGCATAGCAAGCAACACTAACATATACCATAGTTTCCGACAGAAGCATCGAATGAATATACTGTAGCTACACACGCACAGGGTTCAAGCAAAGTCAACATGCAAGTCCGGTGCTCATGATAAGAGGTTGGCTTGCCTTGGGGTGGACGAATACACCGGGTGGAAGTGCGACGATCCACTGGAAACGAGTCATCAGAACCGGTGCTCCCGAGAGAGGCCTAGATTCGAGGAAGGGCAAAGATGGTATTTTCAATATGTGACAACATTATGAAAATGACACCATCGGAATGGGCTCGACGCACTGAGCGCGTGGGCTTTGGAATTACCTCAATCGGAGTTACGGTTGCAAAGTTACGATCGTTCATTCGTTAGGCATAAAACAGACAGAAAACTGTCCGTTTCTGCCCTTAACGGGCGAACGTTCGCAAAATAACCAGTTCGGCCGGCGGGCTGGGCTGAAAGCGTATTTTACAGAGTACGCTTTCGGAATAATGAAAGCGTATTTCTGTGCTAGGCCACGATCGAGTACGCCTTCGCCAGAGAAAAACGTAATCCTCCTAATGTGTCTCCACTTACAGTAGCTGGGCCCGGCCCACAGCCACTTACAGGCGGGGCCCGCTTCACCTCCTTCTCTCTCCTCCCTAGTCTTCTCCTTCGTCGCGACCGGAGTACAGAGGCGGGCCAGTCGCCGGCCTAGCCACCGCCTCACCACCCGAGGAGGCCGGCCGACGAGCGCACTGGCTCCGCCAGCCCTCGCCGCGCCCGTGGGTGGCCTCAGGGCGGCTCGAGGTGGCCCACCGTGCCGGCGCCATAGGCAGGCCGCGGCGACTGAACGGCTGTGACGTGGAGGGCCACGTCGACTGGGTTCCCTCACCGAAGTTGAGGGCGGCGGCGGTCTGCGGGCTCCAGGGGGAGGCTAGGGAGCAAAAAGGAGGAGGGGGAAGGGCCACTAGCCGGAATGGTCGAGTGGATCGACGGCGGTCGTCTTCGGCAATGGCGGGGAAAGGAAGCTCCAGGAGCTTGGGGAGAGGCTGAGGTGGCGAGGGGGAACTTGGGCACGCGCTATAAAGCCACGAGGAAGGCTCGGGAAGGAAGGGAAAAGCTCGCACGCGGCTCGGCAACGTGGCGGCTCTCCGGCGACGGACGTGGTGCCGGCACGCGTGGCCAAGGGCTACGGGACGAGGATGACAGGGGCACAGGCGACGCGGGTGAGGGCGTGGCGCGCTGTGGCTCGTTGGGCGACCGTGTGGACCTCCCATTGGGGTCCAGAAGCACAGGGCACCCGATGCACAGGCAACGCACGCGCTCTCCACGTGGTCACCGCGTGCCCACAGTGTTCCCACGCGCATTGGCTGGCCCAAGCGTGTCTGGCGAGTAGATCACCCCCCCAGTAGCTGCTAACCGCAAAGAAACGATTCACATGGCCCACGATGTGACCACATGATGCACAAAGCCTAAACAGCAGCAAGATTAGAGTGGATGCTGGCGTTAAATGAATGGGTTAATAGGCCAACCAGTTTGTCACAAGGACTAAGGGTAGGAAGGACTACAATCCTGTGAAATTTGGAAAGATTTGGACCAAGATTTAACATAGTTGCTTTACAACTGCAGAATCTGGTCTAGAAACTAGATCATGAAGTGGCACTCACATAGAGTGTTGGATTGGGCTTAAACTTGGTGGAGGATGATTATTTGGGCATGTGAAGACACTGTAAAAATTTCATACCATTTGGATAAATAAAAATGGTACTTCCTTCACAATGCTTCCCTTTGGACAGAAACTTTGGAATTTTTCTGAGGAAAAATGGCTAGGCAAATAGATCTGAATTTTGGCATGTGACAATAATTTGGATATGAAGGAGTGCTCAAAATTTTTGAGGGCAATCCAGAAAATATAAATAGCACTTCCTTCACACAGGTGAAATCTGAACAGAAACTTGAGAAAATCATAGAAAAAAATTGGATAGATGAATTGAGCTAATTTTTGGTTTGTAGTAGTAATATATCAATATGCACTACCCTACAAAATTTCATCTCAATTGGATCAAGGAATCAAGCACTTCCTTCACAAAGTTTCAGACAAGGCAGAAACTTGCATTGGATCATGTGCTCAAAATTTGAACTATGGAACATGGGGTTTGGCTGGAAATGGTGAACATATATCCAGGAGAAGCTCCACAAATTATTTGGGAATTTTCCTGGCTACCAAAATGGTAGTTCCTTTGGAAAATGGCAGAGAAGCAATATTGGTCTTGTCAAGGAAAAAGGGAATTTTCCTTATTTAAATTTGGCCAATATTTTTACCAGAGCTTGGGATAGTCACAAAGATCATCTCCACAAATTTTCATGAAATTTAGAGATGTCTAACTATCCTTCTGGATTTAATTCCTCAGAAAGACAGGAAAAGGAAATAATCCCAGATGAAAAATATTACATATGACTTGGCAATATTTTTGCACATCCAGGGTTTATAGGTGTAGGAAGATCTCTGGGAATTTTTGGAGGATCAACAGGGCATGGGAAATGATGGCTACTTTGTAATCACAAAGGCAGAGTTAAAATTCCCAATATTGGAATTAGGGTTCTGATGAAGATTGGGGTGACGCAGATGGGGTCTTGACCAGCATCAAAGGCATGGACAAGAGTCTGAAATGTTGAAGATTGCCTGGATTCACGTGATCATCCAGCAAACTCCGGAGAAAGATTTTGAAAAAGAAAGCTTGGAAGGAATAACAGCACAAAAATTGATAACCCAATTTTTGGGGTGTTACAAACCTTCCCCCCTTAAGAGAATCTCGTCCTCGAGATTCCTAGGGTTAAAGCAAGATGGTTTCTACTCTAGGAAATACTTCTGGGTTAGCTGTTAACCCTTCGGTTGGATGCAACGGAGTTGGGGTACCGATAATTGATACAGCCAGGGAGACACACGGGTAAAGTGAGGCTATATCCACTACTAGGATCATTTTGGATCAAATTCCAAAAATGTTGGAGTCACCCAATGAATAGTGGTTTCTCTTGCTGACAGGTGGGCTCGGGGCCTACTGGCAGCCTCCTTCTTCTACCTCCAGCTCTCGACTTCTTCCTCGCTGCTAATCCATGTGCGGCTTGGCACAGCGCACATCTAGCCCCTAGAGCACTAAGTACCCTAGTGCCGTAGTGCATGGCGTGCATGGTGCCGAGACAAAGGGCACTCATGTCACGGGCCAGCGCCTTGTCGGCATTGCTTGCGGATTCGCCTCTGGGACGCCGGTGATCGGGCGACGCGCGGTTCTCCTGGACCTCGCTCACCATACACCGATCTCGGGCTATAAAAGATGGCAGCACGGCTCTGCCCAACTCACACCATGCCGCTCTTCCATCTCTTCGGTTTAGATGATATCGAGCCGAGGTCCTTCGGCGAGGCCGTGTTCTTGGTGGGGCTGCGGTGGTTCCTCACCGCGCTACTGGCCATACTGATCGGTTCATCACTCTGCCTACTGCAGCTCATCTTGCAGGAGCGGGCTTGCGACGACGAGGATCAGGGTGCGGCAGCTGGAGGGGCTGATGGTGATGGTGTGGTGGCTAGTCCTCCACCACGCTTGCTTCTCCACCGCTTTGCGCTGGTGGAGTAAGCGCGTGCTGCAGCGGTTCAGGACGGCGGCTTGTCCAACGTCACGCCAGATAGTGACGGTGGGGCCGTTGGTTTCGGAGAGTCACGGGGTGCAGAAGAGGTGGCTTCACCAGCACTGGAATCACGCTGCTGGTTCCACGGAAGAAAAACTTCGCGGATAGCTCCACGAAGAGTAGGCATCGGAGTAGAGTCGGGATCGAATCTGTACTGGGGTATTTGTACTGGTTTTAATGAAATAAAGCTGGCAGTGTTCCTCCAGAAATGCAAACGGAAGCTCTGGAAAAAGATTAGGGACAAAGAATTGCCAGGAGGAACTGCCTCTTGGAGGCTCCGGATCTGGAGATCTGGCACACTAAGTATGCACCGAAAATGGTAGGAAAGCGACTTTGCATTTCCCCGGGTACTGCTCAATCGTACTCAGGGTGAACCTTGTATGCGTGCATTATGCAGTACATCCTAAAACAATACATATGCAAAATGAAAAAAACATGCAAAGAAAAACACATCAAACAAAATGCACTAAGGTGTTTTAATGCCAGTGGGTATATGTACTCCTGGCATACATATACCTACACCAGCTCGTATTTATGAGGGACTCGAGATGAGTCCAAAGTTGTAGGTGTATGTGTTCTACCATTAAAATCTTATTAGAATTTCACTGCCAACTCTGTCAAATATTTTTACTTAACAGAGAGGCAGTTGAACCACAAAATGAAGGATCATACATAGAACATTACCACAACACACATGCTACAAGCAGTACAAGCATACAACAAAGCACAACCCTACTACGCATCGAAAAGCAACAACTCACTCCAGGATACATGGTTCTATCCTCCTAATGAGGATGAATAGGCGGACGCGGCATACTAGCAGCATCGCCTGACTGCGCGAGAGGGGTTACACAAAGGCCTAGTCTTGCTGGGGCTCTCCAGGGGGACGCAGGCTGAGCCAATCTCCATCTTCATCGTCGGGCACCTCTATCGGTTGAGGCTCAACCGCTGAGGTTGCGGATGAAGCGGGCAGGAACCTGTGGAGACGACAAACCGTCCTGTCGATGGAGCGGAGGTTGGTGGTACCTGGCTTCAACCAAGGCACGGGCTGAGAGGAGAGCACTGGGCTGGATGGCATGGGGTCTGCGATCTGGGATGCAGCTTGCCGGGCCTCACGGTATGCTTCCGTGACAACCCGGGTAGCGTCTCGGTCGATAGCTTTGAACTCCCCCAGAATGCTACCGATCATCATTCCCTGGGCACTGATGAACTGAACCAGGCGAGCTATCGCTGGGTCATCATCTTGGGCAGCGTGGGAGAACTCCCATCCGGTGCTTGACGCAGAGGGGAAATAACGGAACTCCCGCATCTCCGCTACACGCGGAAACTGGGATCGGAGGCGTGTGATAGCCTCTGCAGCGGCTGTCTGGATAGCCAACACCGGAGTGGGCATGGGCCTACCCAGAAAAATCAAGGGCTTCCCATCCTCTGCTGGACCTGGGCAGATCTACACCCTTGCGTGGTACCGATGAAGATGGGGGACGGGTTCCGATTGGAACACCAGGTACTCGGGACTAGTGCTGCAATCAAGGGCTTGGGCGAGCATATCTGAAAGCAGGGGCGGAAAGCCAACATGGCCGGCTGCGGAAGTGCGGCTATGAAAAATGGCTTCCCTGGGAAGACTAGCCATGGCTTCTGATCTGGTGCTACTAGCTAGGGTTCTTGCAGGGATATGACTTACTGAGCTGGGGTCGCAGCTAGCAAGTGGGGATTTTATAGGCAACTAGGCGGGGACACACCAGTACAGTGTGGATCCTTCTCTATAGGGTAAAGGATACGCCGATACAGATGACAAAAAGATAGGGTCGCCGTCCAACCCCAGAAAACTAGGTGGGAGGGGGCAACTGGGTAGGGACGCGTCAGTTCTGACTGTGCCACCTGTTGTTCAACAGTGGTCTTGTCGGACGCCAGGGTTGGGTCAAACCTATTAGGATCATTACGGGTTGATGATAGCTGTGATAATACGCTAGGGTAACCTATCGCCAGCCTGGCTCTGATACCATCTCCTGTGGCACCCCGATCCGCATGGAGTAGGGGGCCTTCGCACGTCAGCCCAGGATAACACCTGACGCACGACAGGTCCATGGTACAGCATTCCAAGCACAAAATATATTTCATTTACATGAAATAGAGTATTACATCGCGGATGAATACAAGGGTTTGCATAGCTCTAAGGCTATCTAAATGGCGGCGGAAGTCTTGGTTTAGCGGCACGTCGCCTCTGGCTGGGCTCCACAACTCACAGGACTGGCGAGGTTACAGTCTAGCACGACAAGTCTTCTCCTACAATCTGGCCACTTGCAAGGCCAGGTGAGTACTTTGAATGTACTCGCAAGAAAACCAAATACATAGGATACAAACAAGCAGATGACAAAGCAAGTCCTATGCTCATACATAAATTTATCTCATGGCAAAGGATAAGCATGGCATGATACTAGCAAGTAACATGGATCAAGCAAATCTATATCACAGCATAGCACAGCATATCATCGCATCTCATGGCATATTATGGAATAACAAGGCATATCATGGCATGGCTTAGTTGTATCTACATGCATGATACTATGCTAGAAAGTAAATTACCATTACCTCTCGTGGAGAGTTAAAGTAATATGTTGTTCATTTACCAGTTTCATTGCCACTGCCCCTCTGGGCTAGCTCATGACTCACCGAGATCTCATCTCATGATCATGTCCGAAACAACTCCGTGACTTCTCACGACTATCTCATAGTCCAAGTCACCACTTACTTTATAGCACATTCTTTAACAAGTTTATTATATCAGGTTTATCCTCCATGTCGACAGAGACCAGATAGTGTGACCTAGTACGAACTGTGTCCATATCTGAGGACGCGGCTATCGATAGATTATATACTCTGCAGAGGTTAGTACACTGTACCCACACCACGGAACTCATGGCCTCGTACTCGCATTCGGGTGGACCAACGATGTTCCGACAAAACCAATCTATTGCATGACACTCTCCTGGCCACTCCGACAAAGTCCCCTTTGGGCTATGTCCTGGGTGACTCCGATGCCAACTCGTGACATCCGCCACCCATGTGGCCGCCACCGTCGTGGCCAAACAAAACTGTCCCAAACGGGGACCTGAGCTCAATACCAAAACCGGGTACACAAGGTTATGGCCGCCCACTGGGCCAGGGTAGCACGCGCACATAACCTTCCCTGGTTGGAGGTACCGGCGAGAGGCATGCCAATAGACCGCATTAGGGCCTCCCCATCCAGGCAAGTGTGGCTGCACTGGTGAGCTCGATTCGGTGGCACTATGACACGATCCAGCCGATGGAGGTGGTTGATGTTATTAACACATGTTCTTGTCATCTCCATTATTTTACCATATCATCAAGATTATAAGCATGAATATCATAAATGAATTTATAACCATGTTTACCAAACTTATGAAGGGAATAGCATATATGACATATGTAGCATGGCAAAGGTATGACAGGATCACAATAGCATTGACAAATAGGGTACGAGGTACAGACACAATAGTAACATGATATTATCAATGAAAACATTATTACTAACATGGCAAAAGCTAGTAGGAAGTCTAGTTATAGCATGGCATAGCAAGCAACACTAACATATACCACAGTTTCCGACAGTAGCATCGAATGAATATACTGCAGCTACACACGCGCAGGGTTCAAGCAAAGTCAACATGCAAGTCCGGTGCTCATGATAAGAGGTTGGCTTGCCTTGGGGTGGACGAATACACCAGGTGGAAGTGCGACGATCTACTGGAAACGAGTCGTCGGAACCGGTGCTCCCGGGAGAGGCCTGGATTCGAGGAAGGGAAAATATGGTATTTTCAATATGTGACAACATTATGAAAATGATACCATCGGAACGGGCTCGACGCACTGAGCACGTGGGCTTTGGAATTACCTCAATCGGAGTTACGGTTGCAAAGTTACGATCGTTCGTTTGTTAGGCATAAAACAGACAGAAAACTGTCCGTTTCTGCCCTTAACGGGCGCGCAAAATAACCAGTTCGGCCGGCGGGCAGGGCTGAAAGCGTATTTTACAGAGTACGCCTTCGGAATAACGAAAGCGCATTTCTGCGCTTGGCCACGAACGATTACGTCTTTGCCAGAGAAAAGCGTAATCCTCCTAATGTGTCTCCACTTACAGTAGCTGGGCCCGGCCCACAGCCACTTACAGGCGGGGCCCGCTTCACCTCCTTCTCTCTCCTCCCTGGTCTTCTCCTTCGTCGCGACCAGAGTACAGAGGCGGGCCAGTCGCCTCACCACCCGAGGAGGCCGGCCGACGAGCGCACTGGCTCCGCCAGCCCTCGCCACGCCCGTGGGTGGCCTCAGGGCGGCTCGAGGTGGCCCACCGTGCCGGCGCCATAGCATGGATAATAAACGATTATCATGAACAAGGAAATATAATAATAACCATTTTATTATTGCCTCTAGGGCATATTTCCAACAATAGCATGGCATAGCAAGCAACACTAACATATACCATAGTTTCCGACAGAAGCATCGAATGAATATACTGCAGCTACACACGCACAGGGTTCAAGAAAAGTCAACATGCAAGTCCGGTGCTCATGATAAGAGGTTGGCTTGCCTTGGGGTGGACGAATACACCGGGTGGAAGTGCGACGATCCACTGGAAACGAGTCATCGGAACCGGTGCTCCCGGGAGAGGCCTAAATTCGAGGAAGGGCAAAGATGGTATTTTCAATATGTGACAACATTATGAAAATGACACCATCGGAACGGGCTCGACGCACTGAGCGCATGGGCTTTGGAATTACCTCAATCGGACTTACGGTTGCAAAGTTACGATCGTTCATTCGTTAGGCATAAAACAAACAGAAAACTGTCCGTTTCTGCCCTTAACGGGCGAACGTTCGCAAAATAACCAGTTCGGCCGGCGGGCTGGGCTGAAAGCGTATTTTACAGAGTACGCTTTCGGAATAATGAAAGCGTATTTCTGCGCTAGGCCATGATCGAGTACGCCTTCGCCAGAGAAAAGCGTAATCCTCCTAATGTGTCTCCTCTTACAGTAGCTGGGCCCGGCCCACAGCCACTTACAGGCGGGGCCCGCTTCACCTCCTTGTCTCTCCTCCCTTGTCTTCTCCTTCGTCGCGAGCGGAGTACAGAGGCGGGCCAGTCGCCGGCCTAGCCACCGCCTCACCACCCGAGGAGGCCGGCCGACGAGCGCACTGGCTCCGCCAGCCCTGGACGCGCCCGTGGGTGGGCTCAGGGCGGCTCGAGGTGGCCCACCGTGCCGGCGCCATAGGCAGGCCGCGGCGACCGAATGGCTGTGACGGGGAGGGCCGCGTAGACTGGGTTCCCTCGCCGAAGTTGAGGGCGGCGGCGGTCTGCGGGCTCCAGGGGGAGGCTAGGGAGCAAAAAGGAGGAGGGGGATGGGCCACTGGCCAGAATGGTCGAGGGGATCAACAGCGGCCGTCTTCGGCAATGGCGGGGAAAGGAAGCTCCAGGAGCTTAGGGAGAGGCTGAGGTGGCGAGGGGGAACTTGGGAACGCGCTATAAAGCCCGAGGAAGGCTCGGGAAGGGAGGGGAAAGCTCGCACGCGGCTCGGCGACTTGGCGGCTCTCTGGCGACGGACGTTGTGCCGGCATGCGTGGCCAAGGGCTACGGGACGAGGAGGACAGGGGCACAGGCGACGCGGGCGAGGGCATGGCGCGCTGTGGCTCGCTGGGCGACCGTGTGGACCTCCCATTGGGCTCCAGAAGCAGAAGGCACGCGGTGCATAGGCAACGCATGCGCTCTCCATGTGGTCACCGCGTGCCCACAGTGTTCCCACGCGCACTAGCCGGCCCAAGCGTGTCTGGCGAGTAGATCACTCCCCCAGTAGCTGCTAAATGCAAAGAAACGATTCCCATGGCCCACGATGTGACCACAGGATGCACAAAGCCTAAACAACAGCAAGATTAGAGTGGATGCTGGGGTTAAATGAAGGGGTTAAGGGGCCAACCAGTTCGTCATAGGGACTAAGGGTAGGAAGGACTACAATCCTGTGAAATTTGGAAAGATTTGGACCAAGATTTAACATAGTTGCTTTACAACTGCAGAATCTGGTCCAGAAACTAGATCATGAAGTGGCACTCACATAGTGTGTTGGATTGGGCTTAAACTTGGTGGAGGATGATTATTTGGGCATGTGAAGACACTGTAAAAATTTCATACCATTTGGATAAATAAAAATGGTACTTCCTTCACAATGCTTCCCTCTGGACAGAAACTTTGGAAATTTTCTGAGGAAAAATGGCTAGGCAAATAGAGCTGAATTTTGGCATGTGACAATAATTTGGATATGAAAGAGTGCTCAAAAATTTTGAGGGCAATCCAGAAAATATAAATAGCACTTCCTTCACACAGGTGAAATCTGAATAGAAACTTGAGAAAATCATAGAAAAATATTGGATATATGAATTGAGTTAATTTTTGATTTGCAGTAGTAATATATCAATATGCACTACCCTGAAAAATTTCATCTCAATTGCATCAAGGAATCAAGCACTTCCTTCACAAAGTTTCAGACAAGGCAGAAACTTGCATTGGATCATGTGCTCAAAATTTGAACTATGGAACATGGGGTTTGGATGGAAATGGTGAAGATATATCCAGGAGAAGCTCCACAAATTATTTGGGAATTTTCCTGGCTACGAAAATGGTAGTTCCTTTAGAAAGTGGCAGAGAAGCAATATTGGTCTTGTCAAGGAAAAAAGGAATTTTCCTTATTTAAATTTGGCCAATATTTTTACCAGAGCTTGGGATAGTCACAAAGATCATCTCCACAAATTTTCATGAAATTTAGAGATGTCTAACTATCCTTCTGGATTTAATTCCTCAGAAAGACAGGAAAAGGAAATAATCCCAGATGAAAAATATTACATATGACTTGGCAATATTTTTGCACATCCAGGGTTTATAGGTGTAGGAAGATCTCTGGGAATTTTTGGAGGATCAACAGGGCATGGGAAATGATGGCTCCTTTGTAATCACAAAGGCAGAGTTAAAATTCCCAATATTGGAATTAGGGTTCTGATGAAGATTGGGGTCTTGACCATCATCAAAAGCATGGACAAGAGTCTGAAAAGTTGAAGATTGCCTGGATTCACCTGATCATCCAGCAAACTCCGGAGAAAGATTTTGAAAAAGAAAGCTTGGAAGCTATAACAACGCAGAAATTGTTAACCCAATTTTTGGGGTGTTACAGGTATCTCTCAAACAACCCTGCAACCAAATACAAGAAATCTCTTGTGTCCCCAACACACCCAATACAATGGTAAATTGTATAGGTGCACTAGTTCGGCGAAGAGATGGTGATAAAAGTGTAGTATGGATAGTAGATATAGGTTTTGTAATCTGAAAATATAAAAACAGCAAGGTAGCAAGTAACAAAAGTGAGCACAAACGGTATTGCAATGCTTGAAAACAAGGCCTAGGGTTCATACTTTCACTAGTGCAATCTCTCAACAATGCTAACATAATTGGATCATATAACCACCCCTCAATGTGCGATAAAGAATCACTCCCAAGTTCCTATTAGCGGAGAACATAAGATAGAAATTGTTTGTAGGGTATGAAACCACCTCAAAGTTATCCTTTCTGATCGATCTATTGAGCTATTCCTATAAGTGTCACAAACAGCCCTAGAGTTCGTACTAAAATAGCACCATATGATACACATCAACCAACTCTAATGTCACCTAGATACTCCAATGTCACCACAAGTATCCATGAGTTGATTATACGATATGCATCAAACAACTTCATAATCATAATATTCAATCCACACAAAGAACTTCAAGGAGCACCCCAAAGTTTCTATCGGAGAAAAGATAATGAAAACATGCATCAACCCCTATGCATAGATTACCCCAATGTCACCTCGGGAATCCGCGAGTTGAGTGCCAAAACATATATCAAGTGAATCAATATAATACCCCATTGTCACCACGGGTATTCATAAGCAAGACATACATCAAGTGTTCTCAAATCTGAAATATTCAATCCGACAATAACGAAACCTCAAAGGGAAAAGATTCGATTCATCACAACAAGGATAGAGAGGGAAGAAACACCATATGATCCAACAATATTAACAAAGCTCGCGATACATCAAGATCGTGCCATATCAAGAACACGAGAGAGAGAGAGAGAGAGAGAGAGAGAGATCAAACACATAGCTACTAGTACATACCCACAGCCCCGAGGGTGAATTACTCCCTCCTCGTCATGGAGACCGCCGGGATGATGAAGATGGCCTCCGGTGATGATTCCCCCCTCTGGTAGGGTGCCGGAAAAAGGCTGTAGATTAGATCGTGGTGGTACAGAGGCTTGCGGCGGCGTAAAAACTCATCTATGTTAACTTTCGGGGGTTTCTGAATATATATGAATTTTCAGCGTTGGACTCACGCGAAGAGGGGCCACAGGGGGCCCACGAGGCACCAGGGCGCGCCTAGGGGGGGTGGCGCGCCCTGGTGGCTCGTGGGGCCCCTGTGGGTCTTCTGGCCACCTCCCGAAGCTTCTGGTGTCTCTTATGTTCCAGAAAAAATCGTCAAAAAGTTTCGCTGCATTTGGACTTCATTTGATATAGGTTTTCTAGAAAACCAAAAACAAGCAGAAAACAGCAACTGGCACTGGGCACTAGGTCAATATGTTAGTCCATGAAAATCATAGAAAAGCCATATAAAAGTGCACCAAAATCATACAAAACTATAATAAACATGGCATGAATACTTCATAAATTATAGATACGTTGGAGACGTATCAGCATACCCAAGCTTAATTCCTACTCGTCCTCGAGTAGGTAAATGATAAAAGAAATAATTTATGAAGTGTGAATGCTAGCATAGTGCATAAGTTTGATCAATGATAATTTCAATCACTTTTTCTACTATCAATATATATCATAATCAGTAGCTCATCTCAAAAAACTTCTCGTGATCAAGTAGCAAGCTATTCACATGTTCAAAGTATAGGCCATAAAATTTCTTGAAAACTAACAAACTATGTTCTCAGTCATCAAACAATTGCAATTCATTTTATTTTCAGGAACGGTCTATGTAAGAGCTTTGATCTAGAAAATTCCACATACTCAACCATCATTTAGTCTTCCATGATTGCTGGCACTCAAAGCATATTTTTAGAACAAACCATTTCAGTCAAACACATAGGAAGATAGGGGCTTAATGTTTCGCCTCGAAACTTATTTATCTCAGGGATAATGTCAACAATAATAACTCATGATCACCTATATTCAACTGGATATATGTGCCTGGATCATTCCCTACCACATGATGCTTGCCAACTAGAGAATAATTGAGGTTGAAACGAGGAGAAATAATATTGAATCTTGCATAAAAGTAAATACATAAAAGTAAATGCATAAAAGTAAAAGATAGGCCCTTCGCAAAGGGAAGCAGAGGTTGTCATGCGCTTTTTGTTGTTGGATGCACAAGCCCTTAATGCAAAGGAACGTCACGTTATATTGCCCCTTGTGATAGCAACCTTTATTATGCAGTCCGTCGCTTTTATTTCTTTACCATCACACGTTCGTACAACGCTTATTTTCCCTTGCAATAAAAGATCATACATATTTTAGGAGCAATTTTTATTGCTTTTTGCACCGATGACAACTTACTTGAAGGATCTTATTCAATCCATAGGTAGGTATTGTGGACACTCATGGGAAGAAACTGGGTTTAAGGGTTTTTGGATGCACAAGTAGTATCTCTACTTAGTACGAATTTTTGGCTAGCAAAAGATCCTAAGCAAGCACCACATGTTAGAGGATCCATGACAATATAACTTCTATGTGAATATAAACAAACATAACTCATTACGTTGTCTTCCTTGTCCAACGTCAAGTACTTGATCAAGTTTGAAAATAATTAATGGGGGCTCACAATCATAGAAGATGTCCAAGATAGTATATTTATATGTGAAATCTCTCTTCCTTCAAATTCTTTCATGAATTGTTCAAGTGACCAATGCTATGTTTGTTATCTTTCAATAAATTTTACCAGTTATACTTCTTGTATGAGAAGTCACTACTCCTCATGGGACAAGTATATGAAGCATATAAATTTCAACTTTATGATATTCAATTCATTTCAACAATTTACTCATAGGATATAAGTGAAGAACAAGAGTAAATGACAAACTACTCCAAAAAGATATAAGTGAAGATCAAATGAGTAGTTAAGTAAACAGGTAGCTATGTGAGGACTCTCTCTCATTTAAAATTTTCAGATATTGATAATTTTATTCAAACAACAAACAAAAACGAAAATAAAAGGACACTCCAAGAATAGCACATATCATGTGAAGAAGCAAAAACTTAGGCTCAACCAAAACCGACCGATAATTGTTGATGAAGAAAGGTGGGATGCCTACCGGGGCATCCCCAAGCTTAGATGCTTGATACTTCTTGAAATATTAATTTGGGATGCATTGGGCATCCCCAAGCTTGAGCTTTTGTGTCTCCTTAATTCCTCTCATATCACGGTTTCCCTAAATCTTAAATACTTCATCCACACAAAACTTAACAAGAACTCGTGAGATAAGTTAGTATAAATCAACATAAAACCTTAACATTCTCTACTGTAACAAATCAAAACAATTATAATTAAACATTGCATACTAAATGCCTCTGCATATTTAATACTCCTATCCTCAAATAGAAACATTAAACAAGCAAACATATGCAAACAATGCAACTATAATAGCAATCTGCCAAAGCAGAACAGTCTGTAAAGAGTGAATAAGAATTCATACTTCCCTAACTCTAAAAATTATGAAAAATTAGCATGTGACAGAGAACTCATTCATTCTTACTGTGTAAAAATTTCAGATTTTTATCATGTTCTTACTATTCAGGAATATTCTGGACATAACAGAAAACTTTCTGTTTTCAAACAGCAACACATGAACTTGCAAATTGAGCATGGTAAAGGCTATAATTAGCATTTTATTGAACTCAAAGACACAAAACATGATTATTGATAACAGCAAGAAAATCTCAACAAAATAAAATGACGCACCAAGCAAAACTCATATTATGTGACGAATAAAAATATAGCTCCAAGTAAGGTTACCGATAATGTTGAAGACTAAAGAGGGGATGCCTTCCGGGGCATCCCCAAGCTTGGTTGCTTGGGTCTTCCTTGAATATTAACTTGGGATGCCTTGGGCATCCCCAAGCTTAGGGTCTTGCTACTCCTTATTCTCCTCATATCGATATCTCACCCAAAACTTGAAAACTTCAATCACACAAAACTTGACGGAACTTCGTGAGATAGGTTAGTATGATAAAAATAAATCATCCACTTAGGTACTGTCAAGACAAGATTCATAATTGTTCCCACATAATTCCTACTGTATTCTATCATTTCCACAATTTATATTACTCAATATAAGCTATGGAAACACTAAAACAAGCAAACTATGCACCGAAAACAGAATCTGTCAAAAACAGAACATCATGTAGTGAGCGATTTAAAAACCATACTTCTGTACCTCCAAAAATTCTGAAAAATTAGGACAACGTAAAAACTTTGTAAAACAATACTGTGTAAAAATTTCAGAATTTTTCACGCTCCAGTACAGAATAGAAATTTCAGCACTGGACGCAAAAGTTTCCGTTTTTGCACAGAATCAAATCAACAAGCATCCACACTATCCCAAAGGCTTTACTTGGCACATTATTGAAAGAAAATATATGAAACATGATTAATACAGTAGCTTAATCATGTGGACACACAAAAACAGTAGGTAAAAATATTTGGTTGTCTCCCAACAAGCCTTTTCTTTGATGCCTTTTAGCTAGGCATGAGGATTTCAATGATGCTCACATAGAAGTAAAGAATTGAAACATAACGGGAGCATCATGAATCATAAGTTCCTCTCTCATAATAATTTTCAGTAGCATCATGAATGGATTCATCAATATATCCATCACACAAAGCATTCTTGTCATGATACATAAGCATAGAATTGTTATTACTCTCCACACAAGCAATTTTCTTCTCATTCATAATAGTGGGAGTATCGTATGAAACTCGAATACTATAAATTGTTTCCAAATTAAAAGGGTGATGTTCAGTAAAAGGATTTTCATAATTATAACAAGTATTATAATAATAATCATCACTATTTTTCATAACATAAGTATCATCACAATAATCATCATAAATAGGGGGCATGTCACCATCATAATAAATTTGATCATTCAAAGTAGGGGGACTAAAAAGATCATCTTCATTAAGCATAGCATCCCCAAGCTTGGGACAAACATTAATTGCAGCAAATAAATTCTCAAACATGTCATTCTCATCAAACATAGCATCCCCAAGCTTGTGGCTTGGCATATCATTAGCATAATCACTATTATCATCAATAGTATGAATAGCACCAATAGTATAACAATTATCATCATAATTTTCCAAGTTGGTGCCATAAAGATTTTTAAGATCATAAGAAGTATCATTATCTTCCCAATCATAATCATCACAACAAGTAATAGGCATAACAAAATCATCATCAAGTGTATCATCTTCCACAATTATTTTTGATTCATTCTCATGAGGTACAACAATAGTAGGAGCAACATTATTTGGGAGAGATACCTCTTTACCTCTAATTTTCCTTCTTTTCTTTTTCTTTACCACATTATGTGTGGGTTTATTTAATTCTTCCGAGCTTCTTATTGAAGAGATTGGTTGGATAGGAAGCTCCTCCTCGTTACCTGTTTCATCATGAGAGAAAATAGAAGGGAAAGGGGGAATCTTTACCCTTCCATTAGTATCTCTTCTATATTCTATTTGTTTTCCCGTTTTTTTTATAGTTGGCAATATAAGCATTCTCATTGCAATTTACCATACAAAACATATAGATTTCCTTTAGATTAGTTTCAATGTCATCTGTGAGAATGAATACTTCAAACCAACTATTTTTATGTGACAATTCCTCACACCCCAAAAATAGATAATGCTCATTATATAGTTCAAGGGCGGTCAAGTCATTACCATATTTAGCCATGATTCGATCATGAAAAAGTATGCATTGAAAATTAAGGTGACCAATTTTATTGCAAAGTTCACAAGTAATGGGATGAAGGGAGCATAATTTTGTAGCAAATTCATCTATCACTTTGTGCAAAAAATTGGTTCTATCATATTTATGCTTCTTGCAAAATCTATCATCCCTATAAGGCATGTCTTCACAAACTTTATGCACTCCACAAAAATTGACATGCTTATAAGAAACATTTTTGTCATGACTAGTGCAATCATCTTTAGTATTTTGGATATTCATAGAATTCATACTAACAACATTGCAATCATGCTCATCATTCAAAGATTTTATGCCAAACATTTTATTAAATTCTTCTTCTATCAATTGAGCACAATTTTCCTTTCCATCATTTTCATGAAAGATATTATAAAGATGAATAATATGAGGCAACCTCAATTCCATTTTTTTTGTAGTTTTCTTATATAAACCAAACTAGTGATAAAACAAGAAACTAAAAGATTCGATTGCAAGATCTAAAGATATACCTTCAAGCACTCACATCCCCGGCAACAGCGCGAGAAAAGAGCTTGATGTCTACTACACAACTTATTCTTGTAGACTCGTGTTGGGCCTCCAAGCGCAGAGTTTTGTAGGACAGTAGCAATTTTCTCTCAAGTGGATGACCTAAGGTTTATCAATCCGTGGGAGGCATAGGTTGAAGATGGTATCTCTCAAACAACCCTACAACCAAATACAAGAAATCTCTTATGTCCCCAACACACCCAATACAATGGTAAATTGTATAGGTGCACTAGTTCGGCGAAGAGATGGCGATAAAAGTGTATTATGGATAGTAGATATAGGTTTTTGTAATCTGAAAATATAAAAACAGCAAGGTAGCAAGTAACAAAAGTGAGCACAAACGGTATTGCAATGCTTGAAAGCAAGGCCTATGGTTCATACTTTCACTAGTGCAATCTCTCAACAATGCTAACATAATTGGATCATATAACCATCCCTCAACGTGCGATAAAAAATCACTCCCAAGTTCCTATTAGCGGAGAACATAAGATAGAAATTGTTTGTAGGGTACGAAACCACCTCAAAGTTATCCTTTCCGATCGATCTATTGAGCTATTCCTATAAGTGTCACAAACAGCCCTAGAGTTCGTACTAAAATAGCACCATATGATACACATCAACCAACTCTAATGTCACCTAGATACTCCAATGTCACCACAAGTATCCGTGAGTTTATTATACGATATGCATCAAACAACTTCATAATCATAATATTCAATCCACACAAAGAACTTCAAGGAGCACCCCAAAGTTTCTATCGGAGAAAAGATAATGAAAACGTGCGTCAACCCCTATGCATAGATTACCCCAATGTCACCTCGGGAATCCGCGAGTTGAGTGCCAAAACATATATCAAGTGAATCAATATAATACCCCATTGTCACCACGGGTATTCATAAGCAAGACATACATCAAGTGTTCTCAAATCTAAAATATTCAATCTGATAATAACGAAACCTCAAAGGGAAAAGATTCGATTCATCACAACAAGGATAGAGAGGGAAGAAACACCATATGATCCAACTATATTAACAAAGCTCGTGATACATCAAGATCGTGCCATATCAAGAACACGAGAGAGAGAGAGAGAGAGAGAGAGAGAGAGATCAAACACATAGCTACTAGTACGTCCCCTCAGCCCCGAGGGTGAACTACTCCCTTCTTGTCATGGAGACCGCCGGGATGATGAAGATGGCCTCCGGTGATGATTCCCCCCTATGGCAGGGTGCCGAAAAAGGGCTGTAGATTAGATCATGGAGGTAGAGAGGCTTGCGGCGGCGTAAAAAATCATCTAGGTTAACTTTCGGGGGTTTCTGAATATATATGATTTTTCAGCGTTGGAATCACACGAAGAGGGGCCACAGGGGGCCCACGAGGCACCAGGGCGCGCCTGGGGGGGGGGGGTGGCACGCCCTGGTGGTTCGTGGGGCCCCTGTGGGTCTTCTGGCCACCTCCTGAAGCTTCTAGTGTCTCTTATGTTCCAGAAAAAATCGTCAAAAAGTTTCGCTGCATTTGGACTTCATTTGATATAGATTTTCTGGAAAACCAAAAACAAGCAGAAAACAACAACTGGCACTGGGCACTAGGTCAATATGTTAGTCCATAAAAATCATATAAAAGCCATATAAAAGTGCACCAAAATCATACAAAACTATAATAAACATGGCTTGAATACTTCATAAATTATAGATACGTTGGAGACGTTTCATGAATCACTAGAGCAACTGCCTAGCTCAAAAGATATAAGTGAAGCACATAGAGTATTCTAACAAATCACGAATAATGTGTGTCCCTCTCAAAAAGGTGTGTTCAGAAAAGATGATTGTGACAAACTAAAAAGCAAACAAACTATTTCACAAGATGCTCCAAGTAAAACACATATCATGTGATGAATAAAAATATAGCTCCAAGTGAGTTACCGATAGATTGTAGACGAAAGAGGGGATGCCTTCCGGGGCATCCCCAAGCTTAGACGCTTGAGTCGTCCTTGAATATTTCCTTGGGGTGCCTTGGGCATCCCCAAGCTTAGGTTCTTGCCGCTGCTTATTCTTTTGTGCATCGTAGTCTCAGCCCAAAACTTGAAAACTTCAGCATACAAAACTCAACAGAAACCTCGTGAGATTCGTTAGTATAAGAACCAAATGTTTAACTTTAGGTACTGTTGTAAATTAATTCATATTTAATATTGGCATAATGCTACTGTACTCCAACTTCTCCATGACTCATACCCCCCGATACGATCCATAGATTCATCAAAATAAGCAAAATATGCAGTAAAAACAGAATCTGTCTAAAACAGAACATTCTGTAAAGATCTATTTAAAATCCGTACTTATGTAAATCAAAAAATTCTGAAAAATTAGGAAAACGTGGGCAATTCATATAAAAATACTGTGTAAAAATTTCAGATTTTTCTGATGCTCCAGTACAGAACTAAATTCCAGCACTGGACGCAAAACTTTCTGTTTTCCAAACAGCATCAATTAAACTATCTTCCAAATCATCCCAAAGGCATTACTTGGCACAGACACTAATTAAAACATAAAAACATAATACTAACTGAAGCTATAATCATGCAAACACTCAAGAACAGTAGGTAAAAGCAAAAAATTATTTTATTCATTGGGTTGCCTCCCAACAAGCGTTATTGTTTTATGCCCCTAGCTAGGCATAACGCATAGTTTCAAGTGTTGTCATCCTTCAAATTGATTCCATAAGTGGCCCTCATAATGGATTCATATGGTGCTTTAATTCTCTTCCTAGGGAAGTGTTCTATCCCTTTCTTTAGTGGAAATTGAAATCTTATCTTACCTTCTTTCATATCAATAATAGCACCAATAGTTCAAAGAAAAGGCCTACCAAGTATTATGGGGCAAGAAGGATTGCATTCAATGTCAGGAACAATAAAGTCCATGGGCACATAATTTCTATTTGCAAGAATAAGCACATCATTTATCCTACCCAATGGCTTTTTAATAGTGGAATCCGCAAGATGCAAATTAAGGGAACACGGATCCAAGTCGGTGAGACCTAGCACATCACACAAAGACTTTGGTATAGTGGAAACGCTAGCACCAAGATCACAAAGAGCATTACATTCATAATCTTTAATTTTTACTTTAATAGTGGGTTCCCATTCATCTTGTAATTTTCTAGGAATTGATACTTCCAACTCAAGTTTTTCTTCATGCGCTTTCATCATGGCTTCTACAATATGTTTAGTGAAAGCTTTATTTTGTTCATATGCATTTGGTGAATTAATCATGGATTGCAACAAGGAAATACACTCAATTAAAGAACAACTATCATAATTAAAGTCCTTGTAATCCAAAGTAGTGGGTGCATTACTATTTAAAGTTTTAACCTCTCCAAACCCACTTTTTTCATTTTTATGATCAAGATTATCACCCTCCAAGCAAGTGGGACTCCTTCTTCCTAAAGTTGACTCTTCTTCAGTCCCTTTTTCATCAAGTTTCATATTATTAAACAAAGATTCAGTAGGTGTAACACCAATCATTTTAATATCTTCATCATTACTACGATAGAAACCGGGTGGAATCGCTTCTTCTAGAAATTCTCGCTTAGCTCTCAACCTAGCGGTCCTTTCTTTACTTTCATTAATGGAGACATAGATAGCTTTAATAGACTCATTTATATCATGCTTTGATGGAAATTTTTTAGTTTTGAGACTTTCCACATCATGAGAGATTCTATCCATGTTCCTAGCCAATTCATCAACTCTATTCAATTTTTCCTCTATCATAGCATTGAAATTCTTTTGAGAACTAATAAATTCTTTAATATTACTTTCAAGATCAGAGGGCATCCTATTATTATTATTATAAGAATTACCATAAAGATTGCCATAATTATTAGAGGAATTTCCAGGAAACGATCTAGCATTGAAATTACCCCTATAAGCATTGTTGTTGAAATTATTTCTAGAGACAAAATTCACATCAATAGCATCATTATTTTGCTCAATGAAAGTGGACAATGGCACATCATTAGGATCAATATGAGAATTTTTACTAGCAACCAATTTCAATAAAGCATCCATCTTATCACTCAAAGTATTAATTTCTTCAACAGAATTTACCTTCTTATCAGTTGGAGTTCGTTCAGTGTGCCATTGAGAATAATTTTCCATAATATTATCAAGAAGTTTTGTAGCTTCTCCCAATGTAATTTCCATGAAAGTTTAGTCCCGCATAAAATTTTTGTATGATCATCCATAAATTCAAACCATGAGTTGGGCAATTTCTTATCATTAATTTCATTCTCTCCCAAGATTGGGCAACATGTTCATGCTCATGTTGCTTAAAATTCATAATTTGATTTCTTAAACAAATAATCTTAGCGGGAGGAAAATACTTGGTAATAAAAGCACCCTTACACTTATCCCAAGAATCAATACTATTTCTAGGCAAGGATGAAAACCAAGTTTTAGCACGATCTCGTAGTGAGAACGGAAATAATTTTAATTTGACAATATCATTATACACATCTTTCTTCTTTTGCATATCACAAAGTTCAACGAAAGTATTTAGATGGGATGCAACATCTTCATTAGGACTACCAGAAAATTGTTCTTTCATAACAAGATTAAGCAAGGCAACATTAATGTCACATGACTCCGCACTAGTGGCGGGAGGAGCAATAGGAGTACTAATAAAATCATTATTATTAGTATTAGAAAAGTCACACAATTTTGTATTTTCTTGAGACATCGCGACAAAGCAAGCAACCTAGCAAACAAGCAAACAAAATATTTTTGTGTTTTTGTAAAAAAAAGTTAGAAGTGGGGGTGATGAAAATGAGAGCCAATGCAAATAAAAGGTAAATAAAGTAAATGCAAGTGAATGATAATTTGTGCGAAGGTACTTGGTAATTTTGATGATGTCTCCCCGGCAACGGCGCCAGAAATTCTTCCTGCTACTTGTAGTCTGCGTTGGTATTTCCCCGAAGAGGAGAGGATGATGCAGTACAGTAGAAATAAGTATTTCCCTCAGTTAAGAACCAAGGTTATCAATCCAGTAGGAGAACCAAGCAAAATTCCGTTAAGCGCACCTGCACACATACGAGCAAACACTTGCACCCAACGCAAATAAGAGGGTTGTCAATACTCTTAGCGGTTATTTGCAAGGATTAAATCTTATCGAGGTAAATAGATAAACTAAACTACTAATTAAAATAAAAGAAATAAATTGCAACAAGGTATTTTTAGGTTTTTTATATAATAAAGATAGACCCGGGGACCATAGTTTTCACTAGAGGCTTCTCTCTTGAGCACATAAACATATGGTGGGTAAACAAATTACTGTTGGGCAATTGATAGAAAAGAAAATAATTATGACGGATTCATGGCAATGATCATGTATATAGGTATCATGTCCGAGACAAGTAGACCGACTCCTGCCTACATCTACTACTATTACTCCACCCATCGACCGCTATCCAGCATGCATCTAGGGTATTAAGTATGAAACAGAGTAACGCCATAAACAAGATGACATAATGTATGTAACACCCCTGTGTAATGAGCTACAGTGATCCTCATGATTATGCTAAGTCATTTTGATTTGCAATGCTTGATCACATTTGATTCATATCTCATTTCAAATTCCACCACTAAATTCAAATTCAAATTTGCAAGTGAAATTTGAAATTGCACAAAAATTGCAGAAAAATAGTTCATCATTTAGCAAATATTCCAAAACAAATATTTGTTTAGGAAAACAACATCACCTATTTGCTAAAATGAGCTATAGCAATTAAACTAGTGCCAAATTAGCATATTTAAATGCTATTCCATTTATGAAAAATTCAAATGGATTCAAAAGCCCCCCAAACTTTTTGTGGCAGTGCTCCATATTCCCTAGTTTTTGTTTTGACCAGCTCAACATTTTTGCAAAGTCATTTGATGGCTAAAAATAAATGCAAATCAGCTGCAGAAAAAGAAATAGAAAAGAAAAAGGGAAAAGGCCTAAACAGCTACCGGGTACTGGGCCTAAGTGCACAGTGGCACGGCCCAGCCCACCTTTCTTTCTCCCCCACCTCCCGCCTCTCTCTCTGCGTGTGTCGCCGTGCCCATGGCCGCGGGCGCGCGCCGGCGAAACGGCGACACGGCAACACTACATGCGCCGCCGAGGGGATAAGGATGCGCCCCTCGGCCTCCTCGTCATCCCCGTCCACTTTCCCCCTTCTCCCTCGCCCTCTCTCGCTCGCTCTCCTCCTCATCGAGCGCCGCCGTCAGCATGGCCGTGCGGTAGCGCGGCCACCGAGCTCCTTCCATCGCCTCACCGTGTCCACGAGGATCGCCATCGTCCACGCCCACGAACGCGAGCCGGGGAGCACCACAGTGCCGGATCCACGCCGTCTTCCTCCTCTTCGGTCGCCGGCGAACTCCGTCGACTCCGGCGCCGCTGCTGCTCCTAAGATAACACCGGGCCCCCGTGTGCCTTCCCGGTGAGCCTCTGCTCCCTTCCCCTCTCCTCTCATCATCGTTTGCATCCTCTGACGCTAGATCCACCACGGCCGAAGCTCGCCGCCGTCGCCTTGCTTCGCCGCCGTCGCCTTGCTTCGCCGTCGCGGCCACAGCCGTCGCCACCCTCGCCCGAGCACAGCAGCGTGCTCCTGGTGTTCCCAGGAGCCCAGCGAGCCCAGCCGCACGCCTTGCCGTGCTCCGTAGCCACGGGCACAACCTCACCCGAACGCTGTCGTCCGCCGCGCTCGTTGCCGCCGTCGTTGTAGGGCCTCTCCGGCCATGCCACCGCCACCAAACGACGCGGCTCGCTCCGCCCGTTCCAACGCGCCAAGCCGTGCGCTAAATGGCCACCCGTAGGCGATTTCCGACTTCTCCCGTGGCCCTCCGCCATGTATTTGGTCACCGACAACAAGTCGCCGGCGCCGCTGACCTTGCCTGCCATGCGGGCCTCCCTGGGTCGCTGACCAGTGGGCCCCAGGGGCCCAGTTGACTGGGTTGACCCAGTCAACGTGCTGACTGGGCAGCCCCAGTCGCTGACAGGCGGGCCCCACTCGCTAATTAACAGTTTTTATAATTAACTTAATCTGATAATTAGTTTAGTCACTGATAGATGGGGCCCACCTGCTAATTAATCCCTTTTAGTTATTTTAAGCACTGGTTTAGCTACTGTGAATGGCATGTGGGTCCCAGCGGTCAGGTTATTTTTGAATTAAAATAATCCCAGGAATTTCAGAATATTGTCTAAAACTTTGAAAAATCATAGAAAATAATCCGTAGCTCGGATGGAAAAGTTTTCTACATGAAAGTTGATCAGAAAAATGAGACGAATCCGAATATGCCCTCCATGAAGCTGTCACATGCCCAAACACTGCAAACATGGAACCTTCCCCTCCGGTTAATCTGTCTGACAGACGCCTAAAACCGGGAAAATATTCCCAGATATTTTCCGGCTCCGTCTGCAACGTGTAGTGCTGCATTAGGTCGCCCCTTGCACAACATATTGCCATGCCATGATATGTGTTGTATTTGTTTGCCTTGTATTTATTTGTTTCTTCCCCCTCTTCTATCCGGTAGACCCCGAGACCGTCGCTGCTGCCGAGTATGACTACGCCCCTAACGACCAGACCTTTTCAGCAGAGCTTAAAGGCAAGCAAAACCCCCTTGATCATTCCTATATTGCCTATTCTTTCTCTCCCATGCTTGCATTAGATTTTGCTACTGTAATTGGTTGCTCCTATTCTGATGCATAGCCCATTTTTGTAACTGCTGTTGATACCCTACTTGCTATCCTAAATGCTTAGTATAAGTTGGTTAGTGATCCATCATTGACCCCGCACCCTTGTCCGTGTTGCCATGCTATGCTTCCAGATGTTTCGATCAATGTGATCGATGTACAGAGACCGTCACGTCACCGCACACCCCCTTAGTTGTACGACTCTGCAGAGCTATTATCGAGTGCCGAGGGTGATACCTCCTATCTCACTCCTGATGATATCTCTGTAGCGTGGCTAATCGGTTGTGGGTTACCGAGGGTGATTCCTCTTTCACCACCTCCGATGATGTCTCTGTCGTACAACCCCTCAAGTGTGAACCCATCGAGGGTGATTCCTCCAAGTTCACCTTGACGGATACATCGAGTGGGAATCCATCGAGGGTGATTCCTCGGATTTCCCCCTCGATGTTTCGGACACACGGATACTGTGATTTTTACCTCAGTCCCTTGTTGAAGTTGGGTAGACCCCAAGGGGTACCCATGAGAGATGTGAAGTCGGGTTGACCGTGAGGGTACCCGCGAAATAATCAAGTGGCATGGCCGGGCAATCCTGGCCCTTGCCGTAAGTCCACGAGACGGGGCGACGGGACCACAGATCATGGATCACTGCTCATCTCCGCGAGCTCGCAACACACTAATGTGTTTGGATATGTGATCTGAGTAGGCCTCTGGCCTTTTCGCACTAACCAGCACGCAGGAATAGTATGGGCACTTGGCGTCGTATGTATCAGCCAAAGTTCTTCAGACGTCAGTAGTTGAGCGGCGCGCGCGCGGGTGGACCGCGACAGCCTGCGTGTGTATACAGGGGCTAGGTCTGGTCCCGGCCACGTTCGCAACGTGCAGGAGTGCAAAGGGCGATGGGCCCAAGACCCCTGAGTGCTTAGGGTGTAGACCGGCGTGCTGGCCTCTCTGTTGAGCCTAGGTAGGACTACGGCGTGTCGATCAGCCGAGGCCGGGCATGACCCGATAAAAGTGTGTCCGGCCAGAGTTAATCGAGTATGTTAGGTAAGTTGGTGCACCCTTGTAGGGAAGTATATCTATTCGAATAGCCCTGTCCACGGTAACAGGACGCTCGGAAAGTATCCCGATCTACTACAACTAGAACTGGATACCTATGATAATTTAAATAATATGTTATTTCCGGGATTGCTTTCTCGCAGGGAGTCGAGGAAGGATCTCTGGGTATTGCTACTATTACTTGTTACTTTATAATATGCTAATCTGCACTCTTCTAATGCTGCAAGACGCTGCAAGATCCTAGTCTTCGATAGGCTAGGCCTTCCCCTCTATTATGGCATTTCTGCAGTCTAGTCCACAGATACAACCCCTTCTTTTGATACCGATGCATAACTAGAATAGATTTGATGTAAGTCTTGCGAGTACTTTGGATGAGTACTCACGGTTGCTTTGCTACCTCTTTTTCCCCATACCCGATTGCTGCGATCAGATGGCGGAGCCCCGGAGCCAGCTGACCCCGTCGACAACTACTACTACCTCGACGGAGCCTACTACTACGTGGAGACCGAAGACCAGGAGTAGATAGGAGGCTCCCAGGCAGGAGGCCTGCGCCTTTTCGATCTAGATGTCGTTATTTTGCTCAGCTTTCTTAAGGCAGACTTGTTTAACTTTATGTCTGTGCTCAGATATTGTGGCTTCCGCTAACGCTTGTACTCGAGCTTATGTATTCAAGCCCTCGAGGCCCCTGGCTTGTAATATAAAGCTTGTATGACTTTTAATTTGTGTCTAGAGTTGTGTTGTGATATCTTCCCGTGAGTCTCTGATCTTGATTGTGTGCATTTGCGTGTATGATTAGTGCACGATTAAGTTGGGGGCGTCACAAGTTGGTATCAGAGCCGACTACCTGTAGGAACCCCCCTTTCCAACACTTTAGCCGAAGTTGAGTCTAGTCTTTGAAAAACTGTTTTACAAACATGATTGTGTGGCTTACGGGCCCATGTCGCCAATGGGTGGTATTAGGATCTTTTATTCCTCTTCTTTACTCTGGGACTCTGATCTCTCTTCTATTCGGGTTAAAGATTTTGCTAACTCTAACATCAGGTTCTCGTGTTCACATTCACCCGGAGAGCTGGATTATCTGCAATTATTCCTTCCAATGTTCTCATATGCTTCTCACACTGTCGTTTGACATCTTGCACTCCATTGTTTCAGATGCGTCCTGCAAGGCAGCTCTTACGCCAGACTATGGCTGTTGATGTGACTGGGTTCCCTGCTATTCTGGTCGACCTTTTGACCTGGCTGGGATATCGCTGGTACCCCGAGTACACTGTTTACGAGGACTACTGCGAGTTCAACCAGGAGCAGTACCACGCTGTGGTTCCTATCTTTGATCGGCAGGATAACTCCATCACTGAGATACACACCTTTCATGGTGTTGGAGTGACTGTTGACCTGGCAGTCCATGATGCTGCCTATACTGCTATTGCCCGTCTCCGTGGAGAGCACAGCCGCTTGGAGGAGACTGCTTTCAGATATATCCCGTATGCCCCCGCTGGGGATGAGAGTGGTTACTACACTGCTGTCTGTACCCCTTACGTGCGACGTCGTTATGACCCGCAGGTTTTACTACATTGCTGTCGAGTTGTACGCCACTCGTGCTCGTCTTTACGATGCTCTGACATAGTTGCTGCCAGCAGTCAGTACAGGGATACATCCTCAGTATATCCTTTACCCGCGCCGGACAAAGATGCCGCCAGGTCTTGAGTGGCCTGCTGTTGGAGGACATACCCCTCCACGTGGACCTCTTCTTCCAGTTCGGGACCAGGTTCTGCACCAGAGTGTTCACGGAGCGCAGGATCCTCGTGTCGAGGGTACCCTGCATCGTCACTTGCAGTTGCCTGGCTTCAGTGGTTTTCTCCGACGTTGATGTAGCTATCGCTATGTCCCGTTGTTGTATCCCTCCACCGCGTGCCTGCGTGCCACCTAGTGTGTCTAGCTTTTCCTTTCTGAACTTGTACCACTGGATTGTAACCGAATCTATGTATGGATCTGTATGTCATGTTTGACTATGATGTTGTATCTATTGCAGTTCCTTTGTTGTCCGTGTTACTTCATGAATGACTCCATACCCTGCAATACTCGTTGCTAAACTACACCCTGTTGATTTTAGCAGGATGGTTAGACCCGCAGGTCGTGGCCGTGGTGCCAACAATCCACCACCGCTCGACTACATGGCTAGTATGATGCAACAGTTCGAGCTGAACCGTCAATTCATGCAAGGGCTTATGGATCAGTTTCCTCGTCCTAATGCTAACCAGCAGCCAGCCCCAATAACCTTGCAAGACTTTGTGCGTCTCAATCCAACTGTCTTCCGCAATTCAGTTCAGCCGCTTGACGCTGATGACTGGCTCCGCGACATCACTTATTAGATGGAGTCAGCAAATGTTGCCCCTGCCATCTATGTCACTTTCGCGTCCTACTTTTTGAAGGGTCCCGCTGCTCAATGGTGGGACAGCCACAGGCGTACCCTAGCTGTTGGAACCATCATCACTTGGGTGGAGTTCCAAGCTGCTTTCCGTGCCCGCTACATTCCTCAAGGAGTCATGGACCGGAAGAAACGTGAGTTCCGCAACCTCTCTCAGGGCAGCAAGACTGTGGAAGTTTACCAGCGGGAGTTCCTTGAATTGTCTCGCTATGCTGAAGAGGATATTGCTACTGATGCCCGCAGACAGGAGAAGTTCCGTGAAGGGCTCAACCCTGATATCAAGCTAGCACTCCTTGTCCAAGACTTCGCTGACTTTGCCACCCTGGTGAAAAAGGCCATTCAGCTTGAGACTGGTTTGAAGGATCACAAGGACGCACTCAAGCGCACCCGTGAAGCGGGCTCATCTTCGGGCTCGTCTTCGCAGAAGCGCTGCATATGGATTCCTCACAGCATGTACCGTCCGACTGTTCCTGCACCAAGGCCGTCATATGCTGCACCTTGTCTGCCTCCTCCACCTCCGAGGCAGCCAAGACCTCAATCTACGCCACCTCGAGCTCCTGCTCCCCGTCCCAATGATGGGCTATGTTTCACATGTGGTCGTCCAGGTCATCGTGCTAAAGACTGCCGTCAGAATCAGAATCAGTTGGCACTTCCATCTGCTAGCCGTGGTAATGGCCGTGGTAACAATCAACCTCGCAATGTTAATACCAGACCTTCTTATGGTCATGGTCAAGCTTATCATGTTAATATGACTGAAGATCAAGACCAACCAGCTACTGTGATGGGTACACTTCTTGTTAATTCAGTACCAGCTTCTGTTTTATTTGATTCAGGAGCATCGCATTCTTTCATATCATAAGATTTTGCATTCATGCATGGCATTAAATATGAAAAATTGCACCATCCATTAGTGATTAACACTCCCGCGGGCCAATGTCAAGCCTCCATGTTCAGCCCCAATGTCACCATTGAAATTGAAGAGTTGGAGTTCCATGCTTTTCCCATTATTTTGAAGTCTACCAAAGTTGACCTCATTCTGGGAATGGATTGGTTGAAGGCTCATACCGCCTTAATCAATTGTGCCACTAAAGCCATCCAACTTCTGCACCCCTCGGATGAGATAGTAAACTACCATGCTCATCTCATTCAAAATGCCGAGGCTCAGATTTATGCCCTGAATGCGTTGAACGCTTCTCCTCTTGAGGGGATCGAAAACGTTCCAGTCGTTCGCGACTTTCAAGATGTTTTCCCAGAAGAACTTCCAGGAGTACCCCCTGTTAGAGCTGTCGAGTTTGTTATCGACTTGAAACCAGGCACTACCCCTATTGCGAAGCGTCCATATAAGATGCTGCCGCATGAACTCCTTGAGCTTAAGGAGGAAATCGACAAGTCACTTCGTAAAGGTTTCATTCGTCCAAGTTCCTCTGCTTGGGGAGCGCCGTCTCTCTTTGTCAAGAAGAAAGATGGTACGAATCGGTTGGTCCAAGATTACCGACCTATCAACCAAGCAACCATCCAGAACAAGTATCTGCTTCCTCGGATCAACGATCTGTATGATCAACTTGCTGGATCCTCAGTATTTTCTAAACTTGATTTGAGATTGGGATACCACCAGATCCGAGTTCGTAAAGAGGATATTCCCAAGACTGCCTTCGTTACTCGCTATGGTTCATATGAGTACACCGTCATGTCCTTTGGCTTAACCAATGCTCCAGCAACGTTCTCCCTCCCGATGAATTATATCTTCATGGATTACCTCGACAAATTCGTCGTGGTTTATATGGATGATATACTGGTATATTCCAAGAATAAGGAAGAACATACTGAACATCTTCGTCTTGTTCTGGAAAAACTGCGAGAGCATCAGCTATATGCCAAATATTCCAAGTGTGAATTCTGGTTATCCGAAGTGACCTTCCTTGGATATGTGATTTCCAAGGATGGTATTGCTGTCAACCCAGAACGAGTTCAGGCTATTCTTGACTGGACTCCTCTGAAGAACGTCAAGCAAGTGAGAAGTTTTCTCGGACTCGCAAGCTATTGCCGCCGCTTTGTCGAGAACTTTTCTAAGATTGCCATGCCTCTGACTAATCTGCTTCACAAAGGCATTAAGTTTGAGTGGATAGACAAATGTCAGGAAAGTTTTCAAACACTCAAGAACAAGCTGACAACTGCCCTAGTGCTTGCTCCTCTAGTTTCTCGCAAGGACTTCGTGATTTATTGTGACGCATCCCATCAAGGATTAGGCTGTGTCCTAATGCAAGAATGCAAAGTGATTTCTTATGCCTCCAGACAGTTGTGTCCTCATGAAGAGAACTACCCAGTGCATGATCTCGAACTTGCTGCAGTTATTTATGCACTGAAGTTATGGCGACATTACCTTCTCGGTAATCGATGCGAGATCTACATGGATCATCAAAGTCTGAAATATCTGTTTACTCAGCCAGACTTGAATCTTCATCAACAAAGGTGGATGGAAACAATTACGGACTATGACTGCGGTATTTCATATACCCCTGGCAAGGCTAATGTAGTGGCCGATGCTTTGAGTCGCAAGTCTTATTGCAACAATCTCATGGTTCAGCGAGCTCAACCCCTTCTTCATGAAGAACTTCGCAAGTTGAACCTTCACATCGTTCCACAGGGTTCCCTTAATACCCTTGTTTTAGAGCCAAATCTTGAGAAAGCTGTAAAGTCTGCGCAAGCAAAGGATGCTGAAGTCGATCAGATGAAAAGGGATCTTGTCCTTGAAAAGGCCAGAGATTTCTCGCTTGCTGAAGATGGAACCTTGTACTTCAGAGATCGCATTGTAGTACCCTGGTTTGAACCTATGACAGACAAAGTTATGAAGGAGGCACATGATACACCACTGTCTATTCATCTGGGTAGTACCAAGATGTATCATGACCTCCGTCAAAGATACTGGTGGTCTATAATGAAGCAAGACATTGCTCGCTATGTTGCCGAATGTGACGTTTGCCGTCGCGTCAAGGCAGAACATCAAAAACTTGCTGGAATTCTGCAACCGCTTCCTATTCCTGAATGGAAATGGGATAAGATTCAAATGGATCTTATCACTGGCCTTCCCAGGTCACAAAAGGGTCACGATGCTATTCTTGTCGTCATCGATCAACTCTCCAAGGTTGCACATTTTCTGCCAGTCAAGGAGACGATCACTGCTAGTCAGTTAGCAGACTTGTATATCTCCAGAATTGTGACACTCCACGGTATTCTGAAGGAGATCAGTTCAGACCATGGCAGCCTTTTCACCTCAAAGTTCTGGGCAAGTTTCCAAGAAGCTATGGGAACTCATATAACCTGGAGCTCAGCTTATCACCCCCAGTCCCAAGGCCAAGTTGAACGAGTTAATCAAGTGCTTGAAGATATGGTGCGTGCTTGTGTCATCTCATTTGGCAAGAAGTGGGAAGAATCTCTCCCGTATGCCGAATTCTCGTACAACAACAGCTATCAAGCTAGCTTGAAGATGGCCCCCTTCGAGGTATTATATGGACGTAAGTGTCGAACCCCTCTGAATTGGTCAGAAACTGGGGAACGACCGCTCATTGGTCCAGATATTATCCAACAAGCTGAAGAGCAAGTCCGTATTGTCCGGGAAAATCTCAAGGTGGCCCAATCCCGCCAGAAGAGCAATTATGATCGTAAACACTCGAGATCGATCTATCAAGCTGGTGAGCAAGCTTATCTGCGTGTCACTCCTATGAAGGGCACTCACCGCTTCGGAATCAAGGGCAAGTTAGCTCCTCGCTACATTGGACCCTTCCGCGTTCTCGCCAGACGTGGACATGTGGCATATAAATTGGAGTTGCCGCCACAATTCTCTCACATCCACGATGTCTTCCATGTGTCGCAACTTCGTCGTTGCTTCAAGGATCCGCACCGTGCAGTGGATCATGAGATGCTCGAACTGCAAGATGATCTCTCATATAAGGAGCATCCGATCCGCATTCTCGATCAAGCTGAACGTCGGACCCGCCAGAAGTCAACCAAGTTCCTTAAAGTGCAGTGGTCGAATCACACTAAAGATGAAGCCACTTGGGAACGCGAGGATCGTCTTCGCGAAGAATATCCCGATCTTTTCCCTTCTACCTCCTGAATTCTCGGGACGAGAATTTCTTTTAGAGGAGGAGAATTGTAACACCCCTGTGTAATGAGCTACAGTGATCCTCATGATTATGCTAAGTCATTTTGATTTGCAATGCTTGATCACATTTGATTCATATCTCATTTCAATTTCCACCACTGAATTCAAATTCAAATTTGCAAGTGAAATTGGAAATTGCACAAAAATTGCTGAAAAATAGTTCATCATTTAGCAAATATTCCGAAACAAATATTTGTTCAGGAAAACAACATCACCTATTTGCTAAAATGAGCTATAGCAATTAAACTAGTGCCAAATCAACATATTTAAATGCTATTCCATTTATGAAAAATTCAAATGGATTCAAAAGCCTGATAAACTTTTTGTGGCAGTGCTCCATATTCCCTAGTTTTTGTAATGACCAGCTCCATATTTTTGCAAACCTATTTGATGGCTAAAAATAAATGCAAATCAGCTGCTGAAAATGAAACAGAAAAGAAAAAGGGACAAGGCCTAAACAGCTACCGGGTACTGGGCCTAAGTGCACAGTGGCACGGCCCAGCCACCTCTCTCTCTCCCCCACCTCCCGCCTCTCTCTCTGCACGTGTCGCCGCGCCCATGGCCACGCGCACGCGCCGGCGAAATGGCGACATGACGACGCTACAGGTGCCGCCGAGGGGATAAGGACGCGCCCCTCGGCCTCGTCGTCATCCCCGTCCACTTTCCCCCTTCTCCCTCGCCCTCTCTCGCTCGCTCTCCTCCTCACCGAGCGCGGCCATCGAGCTCCTCCCGTCGCCTCACCGTGTCCACGAGGGTCGCCGTCGTCCGCTACGTCGTCCATGCCCACGAACGCGAGACGGGGAGCACCACAGCGCCGGATCCGCGCCGTCTTCCTCCTCTACGGTCGCCGGCGAATTCCGTCGACTCCGGCCCCGCTGCTTCTCCTAAGCTAACACCGAGCCCCCGTGTGCCTTCCCGGTGAGCCTCTGCTTCCTTCCCCTTTCCTCTCGTCGTCGTTTGCGTCCTCTGACGCTAGATCCACCGCGGCCAAAGCTCGCCGCCGTCGCCTTGCTTCGCCGTCGCGGCCACAGCCGTCGCCACCCTCGCCCGAGCACGGCAGCGTGCTCCTGGTGTTCCCAGGAGCCCAGCGAGCCCAGCCGCACGCCTTGCCGTGCTCTGTAGCCACGGGCACGACCTCACCCGAACGCCGCCGTCCACCGCGCTCGTCGCCGCCGTCGTTGTTGGGCCTCTCCGGCCACGCCACCGCCACCAAACGACGCGGCTCGCTCCGCCCGTTCCAATGCGCCAAGCCACGCGCCAAAAGTCCGCCCGTAGGCGATTTCCGATGCCTCCCGTGGCCCTCCGCCGCGTATTTGGTCGTCGCCGGCGCCGCTGACCTGGCCTGCCACGTGGCCCTCCCTGGGTCGCTGACCAGTGGGCCCCAGGGGCCCAGTTGACTGGGTTGACCCAATCAACATGCTGACTGAGCAGCCCCAGTCACTGACAGGCGGGCCCCACTCGCTAATTAATAGTTTTTATAATTAACTTAATCTGATAATTAGTTTAGTCACTGACAGATGGGGCCCACCTGCTAATTAATCCCTTTTAGTTATTTTAAGCACTGGTTTAGCTACTGTGAATGACATGTGGGTCCCAGCGGTCAGGTTTGACCTGGACTGGCTGTGTTGACTGATGATGTCACCCTGACGTACTGCTGACGCAATAAGGTTATTTTCGAATTAAAATAATCCCAGGAATTTTAGAATATTGTCTAAAACTTTGAAAAATCATAGAAAATAATCCGTAGCTCGGATGAAAAAGTTTTCTACATGAAAGTTGATCAGAAAAATGTGACGAATCCGAATATGCCCTCCATGAAGCTGTCACAAGCCCACAACACTACAAATATGGAACCTTCCCCTCCGGTTCATCTATCTGACAGATGCCTAAAACCGGGAAAATATTCCCAGATATTTTCCCGCTCCATCTGCAACGTGTAGTGCTGCATTAGGTCGCCCCTAGCACAACATATTGCCAGGCCATGCATTGTGTTGTATTTGTTTACCTTGTATTTATTTGTTTCTTCCCCCTCTTCTCTCCGGTAGACCACGAGACCGTCGCTGCTGCCGAGTACAACTACGCCCCTGACGACCAGACCTTTTCAGTAGAGCTTCCAGGCAAGCAAAACACCCTTGATCATTCCTATATCGCCTATTCTTTCTCTCCCATGCTTGCATTAGATTTTGCTACTGTAATTGGTTGCTCCTATTCTCATGCATAGCCCATTTTTGTAACTGCTATTGATACCCTACCTGCTATCCTAAATGCTTAGTATAGGTTGGTTAGTGATCCATTATTGACCCCGCACCCTTGTCCGTGTTGCCATGCTATGCTTCCGGATGTTTCGATCAATGTGATCGATGTACAGAGACCGTCACTTCACCGCACACCCCCTTAGTTGTATGACTTTGCAGAGCTATTATCGAGTGCCGAGGGTGATACCTCCTATCTCACTCCTGATGATATCTCTGTAGCGTGGCTAATCGGTTGTGTGTTACCGAGGGTGATTCCTCTTTCACCACCTCCGATGATGTCTCTATCGTACAGCCCCTCAAGTGTGAACCCATCGAGGGTGATTCCTCCAAGTTCACCTTGACGGATACATCGAGTGGGAATCCATCGAGGGTGATTCCTTGGATTTCCCCCTTGATGTTTCGGACACACGGATACTGTGATTTTTACCTCAATCCCTTGTTGAAGTCGGGTCGACCCCGAGGGGTACCCGCGAGAGATGTGAAGTCGGGTTGACCGTGAGGGTACCCGTGAAATAATCACGTGGCACGGCCGGGCAATCCTGGCCCTTGCTGTAAGTCCACGAGACGGGGCGACAGGACCACAGATCGTGGATCACTGCTCGTCTCTGCGAGCTCCCAACACACTAATGGGTTTGGATATGTGATCTGAGTAGGCCTCTGGCCTTTTCACACTAACCAGCACGCGGGAATAGTATGGGCACTCAGCATCGTATGTATTAGCCGAAGTTCTTCAGACGTCAGCAGTTGAGCGGCGCGCGCCCGGGTGGACCGCGACAGCCTGCGTGTGTATATAGGGGCTAGGTCTGGTCCCGGCCGCGTTCGCAACGCGCAGGAGTGTAAAGGGCGATGGGCCCAAGACCCCTGAGCGCTTAGGGTGTAGACCAGCGTGCTGGCCTCTCTGTTGAGCCTAGGTAGGACTACGACGTGTCGATCAGCCGAGGCCGGGCATGACCCGATAAAAGTGTGTCCGGCCAGAGTTAATCGAGCGTGTTGGGTAAGTTGGTGCACCCCTGCAGGGAAGTATATCTATTCGAATAGCCGTGTCCATGGTAACAGGACGCTCGGAAAGTATCCTGATCTACTACAACTAGAACTGGATACCTGTGATAATTTAAATAATATGTTAGTTCCGGGATTGCTTTCTCGCAGGGAGTCGAGGAAGGATCTCTGGGCATTGCTACTATTACTTGTTACTTTATAATATGCTAATTTGCACTTTTCTAATGCTGCAAGACGCTGCAAGATGCTAGTCTTCGATAGGCTAGGCCTTCCCCTCTATTCTAGCATTTCTGCAGTCTAGTCCACAGATACAGACCCTTCTTTTGATATCGATGCATAACTAGAATAGATTTGATGTAAGTCTTGCGAGTACTTTGGATGAGTACTCACGGTTGCTTTGCTACCTCTTTTTTCCCATACCCAATTGCTGCGATCAGATGGCGGAGCCCCGGAGCCAGCTAACCCCGTCGACGACTACTACTACCCCGACGGAGCCTACTACTACGTGGAGACCGACGACCAGGAATAGATAGGAGGCTCCCAGGCAGGAGGCCCGTGCCTTTTCGATCTAGATGTCGTTATTTTGCTCAGCCTTCTTAAGGCAGACTTGTTTAACTTTATGTCTGTGCTCAGATATTATGGCTTTCGCTAACGCTTGTACTCGAGCTTATGTATTCGCGCCCTCGAGGCCCCTGGCTTTTATTATAAAGCTTGTACGACTTTCAATTTGTGTCTAGAGTTGTGTTGTGATATCTTCCCGTGAGTCTCTGATCTTGATCGTGTGCATTTGCGTGTATGATTAGTGCATGATTGAGTCGGGGGCGTCACAATGTAGAGAAGCAAATTCAAGAAATATGAATAAACCCCATCTTTTTATCCTTAATGGCAACAATACAAATATGTGTCATGTCCCTTTCTGTCACTGGGATTGAGCACCGCAAGATTGAACCCATCACAAAGCACCTCTCCCATTGCAACATAAATCAATCTAGTAGGCCAAACTAAACCGATAGATCTGAGAGAAATACAAAGCTATAACAATCATGCATAAAAGAGTTCAGAGAAGACTCAAATATTTCTCATGAATAATCTGATGATAAACTCACAATTCATCGGATCCCAACAAACACACTGCAAAAGAAGATTACATCGGATAGAACTCCAAGAACATCGAGGAGAACATTGTATTGAAGATCAAAGAGAGAGAAGAAGCCATCTAGCTACTAGCTATGGACCCCTAGGTCTGTGGTAAACTACTCACACATCATCGGAAGGGCAGCAAGGTTGATGTAGAAGCCCTCCGTGATCGATTCCCCCTCCGGCAGTGTACCGGAAAAGGCCTCCAGATGGGATCGCGGAAGAACAGAGGCTTGCAGCGGCAGAAAGGTTTTCTCTTCTGGCTCTCTGGGGGTTTCCCAATATTTGTGAATTTATAGAAGTGGAATTAGGTCAAACGGAGTCACGTGGGCCCCACAAGGCAGCACGGCGCCCCCCGGGGCGTGCCCTAGTGCCTTGTGAAGCCTCTGTGAGGCTTCTAGCCTCGTGCCGAAGCTTCCCAGGTTTCTTTTGTCCAGAAAAAATTTTTCATGGCATTTGGACTTCATTTGGTACTGTTTCTCTGAAAAGCCAAAAACAAGCAGAAAACAACAACTGGCACTAGGCACAGGGTTAATAGGTTAGTCCCAAAAAATGATATATAATTGCATATAAAAACATCCAAGATTGATACTATAATAGCATGGAACAATAAAAAATTATAGATATGTTGGAGACGTATCAATATGTGGCAATTCTATGATGTTTGAGTAGATTCGTTTTGTCCTATGGGTTGATTGATGATCGTGATTGGTTTGAGTTGTATGTTTTATTTTTGTGCTGTCCTATGGTGCCCTCTGTGTCGCGCAAGCGTGAGGGATTCCCGCTGTAGGGTTTGCAATACGTTCATAATTCTCTTATAGTGGGCGGCTAGAGTGACAGAAACTTACACCCGAGTAAGGGGGTTGTTGCGTATGGGAGTAAAGAGGACTTGTTACTTAATGATATGGTTGGGTTTTACCTTAATGATCTTTGGTAGTTGCGGATGCTTGCTAGAGTTCCAATCATAAGTGCATATGATCCAAGTACGGAAAGTATGTTAGCTCATGCCTCTCCTTGATATAAAATTGCAATAATAATTACCGGTCTAGTTATCGATTGCCTAGGGACAAATCTTTCTCCTGTGTTACAAAAAGCTTTCTACTAAACAACTAACTTTTATTATCTCGCAAAGTACTCCTAGTTTTATTCTTGCAAAGTAGTTCTAGCATTACACCTACAAAGTATTTCTAGTTTTATTCTTGTTCTAGGTAAAGCGAACGTCAAGTGTGCGTAGAGTTGTATCGGTGGTCGATAGAACTTGAAGGGAATATTAATTCTACCTTTAGCTCCTCGTTGGGTTCGACACTCTTATTTTTCGAAAAAGCTACAATTGATCCCTTATACTTGTGGGTTATCAGCCCCACACGAAGGGTACCTTGCATTATCCTTTTGTCTTTGTCTCTCTCAGTCGCTTTGTCATCTCTCTCCCACAACATCCTCCGGTGATGACGTCACCTCACACACTAAACTGGCAAGCCCCTGCGCCGCCGCACCAACTGTTCCGACGAGGTCTGTCGGATCCTCCGGATGGTAGTATGCATGAGCGCGGCTCCCACCACTGCAAGGTGACATGTCAACCATGCTGCACTAGGGGCCGGGAAGGGGGACTGGCGGCTGATGCGAGACGCCAGGTAGCTGCTCCGAAGCGAGGTGGAGGGGGCTATTGCGACCCCGCTCGTCGATGGCTACAAGTGGCGCATTGATAGTCAAGCCCCACACTTTTGCAGTGCGAACCCACTCCTCTGCCATCTCCAACCCGACTTGCAAGCGGTTGTGAGGCCACGACAGTGGCTATGAGCCCCGACTAGTCGATGCTGTGAGGAGGAAGGTGGCAGTGCTCCGAACATGGACATGCCTCACTAGCGGAGCTTCAACCGAGCGGCGGTGATGATGCGTGTGGGAGCGCACGCCGAAGGGAACTGACCGGTAGGACGATGCGACGAGTCGATGGTAACGTGCGGCAGGCTATGATGCGGGCATGAGCTGTGAGCTTCCGCCAGCCATGCGTTGCAATGATGCACCCAGCGAGCATAGTGCTACAATGTTCTACATCTGCTGCGAGCGCGGGTACGAAGTGTCGGGAAACGTAGTAGAAAACAAAAAAAATTGCCCTATGATCGCTATCACAGGAACACTATGAAGATGCATTAAGAGGTTTAGATCGGATCGTTACCAACAACGAGTTGCAACGGAAGAAGAGTTTGTGTAGATCGTTGATGAAGTCCCTCGAACCGTTCACGAACGATCCCTCGAACCAAAGACCGAAAGCACAACCTCTCTACGGATTGCACGCGTACATGGTTCAGGATCCGGCAGCGCTTCGCCGTCCAGAGCTAGACGTTGCGGGAGAACTAGAGGAGGGAGAAGAGAACCTCATGAGGCTTCTCTATTATGAGGATTAGAGAAAACTAGAACTAGCTCAAATCTAGACTAAGTCTAAATTAGAACTAGATCAACTAGAGAGAGCTAAAGGAGAAACTTATGTCTCAAAGAGTTCAAAACCTCTAGTATATATAGGTGTAGGAGAGAGGGGAGGGGAGGCCGACTTGGGGAAGGGGCTCCCCTCCCCTTGCGCCGGCCAAGGAGGAGGTGGAGTCCCACTCCACCTCCAATTCGGCCTCCCATAGGGGGCGCCTCCACTAATGGGCCTTAGGGCCCATTATCTCTCCCCTAATAGGCCTTTATGTATTTTCTTTAGCCCAATGACTTTAAATAAATTCCTGGGACCTCACAATAATATTGTAGCCAACGCTTCCGGTTTCTCTTGAAATGAGTTCTTTTATTCCCGAAACTTTGTCGGTAATATTTTCTCACATTCCTAACTCATATAGAACTCAACAGATCATAATCCCTTAAGCGTGTGACCCCGCAGGTTAGGTAAAATATAGACATGAACAAAAACACCTTTCGTTCAATGACCAATAGTGGAACCGTGGACATCCATATTGACCGCTATACTTACATGAATGATATTCGAATGAACCGTTGGTTATCATATGATATTCCTTTGCTTCGCGATACGTTACAAAACCCGAGGTGAGATATATCGATATCCCTGGGAGTCATTCACATGCTCACTATGCCGGTCTTCTCGTTACCGGTTTTGTTCTTCTTTCTTGTTATCGTGTTCCGGCATCCCTGTGACATAGTCACCTATGTATGGCTAGACGATGATGGATACCGTCACACCAAGAGGGCCCTAAGAATATCTCTCCATCGTCAGAGGAGCAAATCGCAGTCTCGGGCTATCTAGTCCCTCGTCATACGTTTCCGATGAACCCGTAAGTTGCCGGTATGATCACCCTGTTACGAATGACGTTGGAACAACCCCAAAGTGCAATGTATGGTAAGGAGTGACTCGATACTCCCATGCATGTTCTAAGGAATCATACATACGTTAACTCATGTGTTATGAACTAAAGACTTCCGACGATATAATCTCTGAAGTATAACAAATAACTTGGGTCAATTCAACACGAGTGTTCTACCAACATCCTGCTCTCAAATGTTATTGGCACATGCACATGATTAGGAAAATGGAATCATCAAAATAACAGTTGAGCTAGTCCTAGAGGCAAGACTAGGAATCTGGTTTTTACCGATTATGCTTCTACACGTGCTTATGAGTTTTCCTTTGAATCGCATATTCGAGAACCATAACAGTTATAGCATAGAATATAAACATTAACTATAAATTTGGAAATAAATAATACAAATACTATTGCCTCTAGGGCATATTTCCAACACGAAGGAGACGAGCGTTGCGCATGAGAGGGAGAAGAGAGCGGAGGCGGGAAGGAGGATTGTACAACTGTGCGCACTTGCAAAGGGCTCGCGAAGCGGCCAACCTCTCCTTTGGATCGGTCGACTGAAGCTGAGTTTTATATTCTTTTTCAAAAATGAGACTAAACTCTCGGCTGCTGCATCATTGCGATGCCCACAACCATTCTTATTAACTAGAGGATACCCCGTGCGTTGCTGCGGGAATTGGTTGATGAAATTTTGGGTTGATAACATGTGAACCAAAATAAAAATAGATATGACTTAGTATATTTGATTATGTATAGTTATAAAATATTTATTGAATATAAGTAGAATAATCAAATGAAAGCATTTTTTTTCATGCATGGTAATGTTGTGGTGCATTTTTTCCATGCATGATTGCATGTTGAGGTGGGCATTATCCTATTCATAATTGTATGGTGAAGTGACATGCTTGCATGTTGAGATAAATGAGTTAATGGGGATGACTCTCTTAGGTATTTAGGATTATTAAGCGGAGTACAGAATAGGGTAACCATAGTTCAACCATTACAAGTTATAAAATAAACACCTATGATCAAGTCGACTTTTTTCCCATAGCAACGCCTTCAAGAAGGAATAAGGGCCTTCACGCCCCATCGAAGATGGACAAAACAAGGATTTTCATCTTGATTGTCGAAACCAACCACTGAAGGCTAGCACATCAGTAAGGAGACAACGTTTCAACAAGGTAACACCACAAGTTCGTCGTTGTTGACCCCAACCAATCATGTCCAAAACAAGAGTTTCACCCCCAACAGGAAGCGATGTTCCAATCATCACCTGGAAGACGGATCTTCCAAAAGTAACTCTAGCATGTACTCCACGACAGGCTAGAAAGGCACTAGCGGATGGGTGGGATATCTTCCAATTTTGGTCACGCACAATTTATAGAGAATAACCCCTTGAGTTTCCATGAGAGATTTGATCTCCTTGAGTTTTGGTCACCCATATGCTGCCCTATTTTGGTCATGCACAATTTATAGATGACATCTTCCAATTTTGGTCACCCATATGCTGCCCTATTTTGATCACACACAATTTATAGAGGATAACCCCTTGAGTTTCCATGAGAGATTGTATCTCACCAACAATACGACCATAAATAGAACGACCCATGATGAACTAGACATAGCGCCAAAGGAGTAGCAGAATCAGATTGAACTAGAATTGGCATCTCAGTCCATTGAATGACGAGAGCTATGCCTTCCATGATTGCACTAATTTATGCTTTGAGGGGGACATTATAGTTGAATAAATATTTGTACAATGAAACTATGACCACTCCATTATTATCTTACAATATCATACATGACCCTGCCATGTCATCGGGCTCCATGAAAGATCCATCAACTGTGGGTGCTGCTCACCCGTCTACTGGCTTAGGCCATGGCGGGCAATGGACGAAGGCCCAAGGCTGAGCGGGGCGACATGGTACCATCGATAACTTTCCCTTAAGAGTCTCCTTGACACCCATGCGACCTCACATACAATATGGATGTCAAGTAATTGCATAAGAACATGCGCGGGACCTCCTTCGGTGGGACATGGTTGTTATGCACCAAATCATTCCTTGGGCTCCATATCATTACTGTATCAAATACTTGTAGATCCAAGGAACTATACAAAGTAACTCCTAAAACTTCACAGACCATCAAGTCGTGCATCCAAAAAAAGATGGCAAATGGTGAGTGACGAATGGACTAGGACCAGGGATGATATACCAAAAGTGCAGACCATCAAACCACAAGATCTTCACCATAGTGTTGATGAAAGATTCCAACTCCATGAAATCACACCAACAAATGCAACATAACACAACCACAAAAACTGAATCGATCCGAGAGATCGGTCATCTGAGGGCACAACTCCAAAATCTACAAGACATATGCAAGACAAATACTCATGTACGTCTACAGATGTTAGGGGTCGAGCGAAACACATGTTGAGCCCAATATTGATGTCTCGGCCAAGTTTCTGAAGCCTCTTACTCCTCGGGCTGGGCATGAAGCCATGGAGCCTCCTCTCGGACTGGCTTCCTATGTCCTCAGTCCACGACAATCCTCATACAGTCTAAAGTGATCATAATCTTGTAGGTCGAGGCGGCTGACATTGGGGTTCAGAGAGAGGTCGATGTTGAGTGTTGAAGGACTACAACAACGGGGATTGGGGAGAGAAGGTCCCATCCTAGTTTTGTTCATCAAGATTTACAAATTCACATCCATCACTTTCCTCCTTCAGCCTTCAACATTTATTTTAACATCAACTCCACCATTTTCCACATTGTTTATCTGGTTCCAAGATTGTCGTAAAAAAAACTACTCAAAGAGTGCATTGTACATGCATGAAGGCACAAGAAACGGTGCAATTCACTTATAAACTACTACAACTCTACAAGTGCGAAATCTCCCAAGGATAACATACACAAGTTTTTCATCAACCTTTATACATGTGGCATAATTTTCATCATGTTCATGAAATATAAAGTACCGTGCAACAGATATGTTTGTAGATAATTCATATACATGTTACAAACTATACTTAATAAAAGTAGATGCATCCAATTATTTAATCTTTGTGTGCATACGTAGATATGTGGCATAGGATGTTCTTCCTATGCAGTGGGGTAAGAAGGCTCCATTGCAAGGCCACACATGCCTCTATTGTCGGGAATATCCTTCTCCAATCTTAAATATCCATTCTCGCCCCATGTTGTTCCCCATGAATTCTTCAACAACCAATACTTTGTACCATCGCTGGTCTTGCCATAACCAATAGCTGCAATACCATGATCTAGGTCAGTGCCACATGAGCCTGTCATCACTCCACCTTTGTAAAATTGGAAGGTCATATCTCCTCCATCTACAGCTACTGAGACAGGTTGGCTTGCGACGGCTTGCATGAGGGCTCCCTCATTGTTGGTTGGAACATCCTCATAGTTTTTTATGGATGCGGCATCGTTGGTTCCACTCTTGCACTTGTCATCTGCCGCGGTATATGGGTAGTTGGACTCGGTGGTGAGACCTCCATTCTTGATTATGAACTTAAAGGCATCATCCATGAGCCCACCTTCGCAACCTTGGTCTTCACCATGGACATCACAATCCACCAACTCTTGCTCTGATAGTGAGATAAGCTTGCCAGTTTTGAGCTTAATGACGCCCTCCGTAGCAGCGACAGCAGAAAACGCCCAACAACAACCTACAAAATTTATGTTTTGGTAGATACTATAAGATGTCATTCTAAATTTTTTGAAATATATATGCAATAGTACATTATTATCCTAAATATACTTACCACAATCGCCTTGATCCTTGACGGGAGTGACTGCACCTTTGGTCCTCCAGTCAATGGTTGTCGGAAGTGCATCAAAACTGACATTTTCATACCTGAATCCGGTAGGAACCCTCTCCAAGCTCGGTTTGTACCCCTTGCTAGCCTTTGTTGCCTTGAACTCCTCGTTGGTGAGGTCGGCGAACTGATTGATGCCCAAATAGAACTTGCGGTTCTCGGCGTTAAATGACTCGATGAACCCGACATTGTTCTTGAACACCTCAAATCGCTGCGCCTTCTCACTGGCGTCCTTATACACACGGCTGTATTGCATCATCCAACTCTCATGCCTTTCCACCATCGACAAGTCATCGCTTAGCTCGCGAGCTGCTAGGACCGAACTGCATAAGCAAAGGCATCCGAGGATGCCAAGGATCAGAGCTTTTGAAATGGCCATTGTATGTTTGATGAACTGCTTGCAACTACTAGTGTGCAGTGTGTGCTCTTCTTTGGTTCTGCTGATGGAAATGTGTGTCTTATAGCTGGATGCATGTATTTAAATAATATAGGGGATATGGACATGATACGGTGAAGTACGTACGGTGGACGGATGGCATAATTTAAATTTATGTGGATGTGGCGTACGTTTTTATCTGCATATGAGAGTGACCCTTGTTGTGCCGAGGCTTTGGGTGTTTGTACAAGAAAAATTAAATCGTGTATTTGTGATTACAACGTATTTTGATACTTCAAACGGACATAGGTGAATGTGATTGCATGGTGATGTTATGTTTGACAGATTTGTCTATTGACCCTCTATAAACATTTTAGCGTCAGTAGGGGGGACAAATATATTAGTTGGTTGCCATCTTTACTGTGCACTTATTAATATTCTGCAACCTGTTTTTTTCTTTTCTTTTTGGAGCATGACACTGAGTCTTAGCTTCGGTTGATTTACAGCACTGTGTGGAAAATACTTTTAAGAATCCTTGTAGAAGTTGATTAAGACAGCTTAATAACTAGCCAGATCATATCAAGAACTCAATCCCCAGTCCACAAAATGCCTTGGCACTCGTCTTCTATTTTCTGTTCTATATGGACTGCGTGAGCCCCAAGCGTACGCCAAGTGAAAGAATTTTATATGGCCAGACGTACTTCCGGGGCACTCAGATGCTCCTTTCCACTCACAACTTTGGCGGAAGGATCGTGTCTCATTTTCCCTTAGGGCATCTCCAACGGTGACCCGTAAATTTCCTCCAACATCCGTTCATGGACAGAGGGACCAGTCCGTGGACACGAATGCGGGAGACCACCATCCAACGCTGTCCGCATATATTTCAACAACAATGCAAACTAACCGGGCATAATTTGTTCAAACACGGCCGGATTTCATATAAACATGACGGATTTTATTACATTTACATCAACTAAGCGGTGCTCGTCCTGGTATAATTAATAAACCTACTCTATGATCGCCGGCGCCCGATTCCCATGTCCGGCCATGAGCCCTGAGAACCGAAGCTTTGCTTTCTTCAGTTCCGCCTCGGCGCTCTCCAACTCCGCCTCCAGAGACCCAGGAAGTGAAGTTGTCCACCTCCACGTCGTTGCCAAGCGGCTAATACGTCGCCGATGTTGAGCCCACCAAGCTTGGCTCCAACGGGAGGGGACGAGTGGTGGCTTTCTTGGGACCCAAGCGACGGCGACCTTTCGTGCTCTACTCTTCCTCGTTGCCGGCGGTGCCCAAGGACGTGCCGACTTCGTGGTCGTGGCAGCGGGGCGCGGCCTCGGCGGAGCCGGCGATGTCCTCCGCCTCATTGTCGGTCTTGCCCCACACGTCGTCCGCCGCCTCGTCGAACTCCTTGTAGGCGGCCTCTAGTTCCGCCTGACACTGGCGGTAAGGCCAGCGGGCGAGGCGGATCTCGCGGGCGGAGTGGTAGGACTCAAGCAGCACCGCCTGCTCCGCCAGGTCCACTTCCGGCGCGACCGCCCTGCGGGCGGCGAGCTGCTCCTCCGCCTGTTGGTCCTTCCGGAACTGCTCCTGTCGCTCCTCCCGCACCATGTCCATGTAATGGGCACGGGCCTCGCCAATGGTCATGGTGCAATGCACCGGCGAGGGTGGCGCAGAGGAGGAAGAGGGTGGCGCGAACGAGGAGGGTGGCCGGCTCGTCATGGCCACGTCCTCCATTGGGACGTCGTCGTCCTCCGACTGCCTGCCGGCCAGCCAGCCGGAAGCAATGGCGGCCATCACCTTCTTCTAGTCCGTCGTCAGCCCGTCCCAGAGAGCTTTGGAGCGTGAGGAAGCCATGGTGGGAGTTGTGCGTTGAGAAGAAAAAAAACGGAGGCGGATGACTGCAGCTATGGCCGGGGCATGAGTTTATATAGTAATGGTAGGCGGCAGAGGAACATACGGGTGGCGCCAGAGTAGCCGCCTCGGCAACCGCATGTCATTAATGTGGGCGGCAGACGGACGGACGGGCGGCCGTCATGTCGTTTGAACGCAGAGCAGTCGCCTGCACCGGGAAGCGACGCGGACGGCGGTCTCTCGGCCGGCGCGCCGCTTCAATGGCGGCGCCAGTGAGAGGTCGTGTCCGCTCTGGCCGGGCATGAATGCGGCACTGACGCTCTGGAGCGGCGCTGACCGTTTCAGGCTGGAAGCGCGTGCGGGCGAGGGAGGGGGTTTTGGTAGGCCAGGGCGGTCAAACGCGGGCTTGGGAGCGGCGCTGACCGTTTCGGGCTGGAAGCGCGCGCGGGCGAGGGAGGGGGTTTTGGTAGGTCAGGGCGGTCAGACGCGGGATTGGGAGCGGTCCGGACACCCGCAAAGCCCCTTCACTTTTGTCTCCGGTTTGCGAAAGAAAACACGTCCGGACCAATCAACGGACCGATACAGGTCCGCGTTGAATGACACAACACTTTCGGACAGCGCCGTCCGAACGTATGCGGGCGTTTTGAGGAAGCCCTTGCAAACCATACGGTGCACTAGCAATGCTTTTCCAGGAGTGTGTCCGTCCGGTGCGCGCGCCGTGGACGTTGTTCGTGCACGAGGACGTACTAGCGCCACCGCCACGGCACGGGCGCTCCGCTGGCGCTACCTCACCGATCGACGCACCGTGTGGCTATGCGTCACGGTGGACCGCCACGGCCGGCGTGTGCCACTCGAAGACATGGACGCAGTGCTGGGAATTGTCTGCCCCCGGCCTCGCGCACGGACACAGCAACTACGGTACTGTTCAATGCGATCGAGGATTCAAATATGACGACCCACAAGCGGTAAAAAGAAACTGCACCAACTTCTCATATCTCTCGCACCCCAAAAGTCACAATCCAGAAGCGGTAAAAAAAAAACACCACCATTCCCAAGTCTCATCTATCTCACACTTCCAATCACTTCTTGACCAATAGAAATGAGCGGGAAAAAGCCAACAAGACCTTAAAACACACTTACAACCAACGGCGAGACCTTAACACACTCACAACAAGACCTTGATGAACAATGAAAGGAATTGAAATCAACAGCTAAAGCATGCAGATCAACACATGAATGAATAAACAGAGAAAACTTAAACACTAGTGGCTGGAGCACTTGCAGCGCCGGCAGCGGCGTCGTCCGGCCTGTCCACGATCCCAACGTGGGTGAGCAAGGCCCAGAGGAGCGTGATCAGCTCGCCGCCCCGGTCGATGGCCTGCAGGTGCCCTTTGATGTTGTCGGACGGAGCCACGTACAGGATCAACTCCGACCAAAACCCGGCCAGCAACTCCCACGCCATCTCCTCGCCTCCGGTCAGCTCCCCAAGCTGCTCCGCGAGCTTTGCCGCATCCTTGAGCACCTCATGATTCTGTGCAGCGCCCAACAACTCGATGAGCCGTCGGTACCCCGCTTCGGGCGGCATGGACGACACCCCAGTGCCGCCTTCGGCGGAGAGGGCTCGCTCGGCATCCTTCTTGACTTCATTGTACAGGTCCTTGCTCCATGCATCATCATCAGGAAGTAGCTCGGGGCAGGACGCCACGAGATACGGGCAATAGCGCGACAGGTGAGTGACGGCAGTCTTCATATCAGAAATAGAAACAGAAGAAGGCCGGCCATCTTGGGGTGTTTGCCGAGGAGGATCATCATGCTGGTGGTGTGGGTGCCTCGCCTCAAGGATGGTCGTGGCGATGTGCCACACAAGTATGGTGTCAGATGTACCTTTGCTGTTGTTGCAGGCCCAGAGAAAACTTTCACCATATTGGCCCAGGGACGTTATACCTTTTCTGAGGCCTCCATTGCTTGTGCTTCTTAGGGCGTCCATGATGCAAGCCTTCACTGCTGTTGGTACCTTGACATTATTGCTCATGTTTAGGTCCAGCAAGCGAAGCAGGCAGCCAGGAAAAACTAGTTGGTGAAATTGCCTTGGGCGAAGCACCAGCAATGAGGTTTGTCTCATTTTGTCATTCCAGTGCTTCAGTAACCTGTTGCATCTGCATCGCAACAAAAGGCCAACCCATTTCGGGACAATGGGAGAAAGCTTCAAGGAGGCACGGTGCACACAGCGGCAGGTGAGGATTACTTTGGTCCAACTAGAGCATATGTGGTAAGCAATATCCTTCGCCTCAGCAACCACGACAAACATAAGGAGTAACAGCACTGGCACTAGATCAAAATACAAACTTCCAAACGATTTCCATTGGGGCTGGCTTTCAAAAAACTCGCTGCGGCAAGTGTAAAAGCAACTAACTGCTTTCAGGTCTCGAGGATACAATTCCAATCTCGGGTCAGGAAAATACATCTTTGAATGAGCTGCTAGGTACACCACCGCGATGACGTCTATTCCACAAAGTATGCAGTAACCTATGCTCAATAGTGAGACAACCATACTAAATATAGTCAACCAGCTATCTGAATAGGAGATTGGGAGTGGTGAATCATAATAATCATGAAGAAAAGAAAGCTCCTCTGCAATCATCTTGAACGCCCTTTCATGTTGACCATCCTTTAGCAAGATGCTTCTGGCAAATTTGAGGGTCTGTGTGGAGATCACATTGATGAGTTTGTACCTCGCAAATCGACACCTTAGCAACTTAAACAATGCAAATGACAAGCATGTATCTTTCAGTAATTGTGCCATTGGAATCAGAAACTTGTTGTCTAATTGCCAAACTTTGTCAATGGTCACCAAGCCGCCGTCCTGAACTTCCTCCAAGTTCTTTCTGAACATGTAACCATGTGGTTGCTTCTTTACTTCTGGCTCATCCTCACCCATAACTATAAGTGGTGGAGGCGCGTCCTCCTCGGCTGTCAGGGACTCGCCATGTTGATCACTTCTTTCTCGCAGCTGCTGCATATATCCAACAATAAGACGAGGATTGCGCCCGATCGCAAAGGATTTCTGGGCCTTTAGAAATGCATAACACTGTAATGCCATTTTGGCATGAATAATAGCAAACGGTGTGAATCTGAGACAAGAGATAAGAGGTGTTTCGGAATGCAGGGGAAAAGCACCCGTGCTGACAGCCAGGTAACCCATCCAAATTCCTTTAATAAGAAGTTCCAAAGGGGGTCGTATGCTGCGATCTTCTCTATCATCAGTACCAACTATTGAGCTTGTATTGATAGCAGAAATCAGAACAAGGCAGGCTGACACGGTGACCATGTTTCTGTGAAAGATATTTTCCGTGCATGTAGCTGTCAATTTATTGAAAGGGTCGATGATACCGTCAAAAGTGACAGTAAACTCACCACCCGTGGAGCCAGTTGCAGAAAGCACGTAGGACGTGATGGGAAGGAACAAGGTGGTTGCTCCCAGCAAGAGATAGCGGGTGATGCCATAGTGGCGATAACGATGGCCGCAGGCGCCTATTCCGACGATGACTCCTCCAAGGACGGCGTTGACGAGCATCACCGCTTCCACTCGCCACAGCTGCCCTACAATTTGCTTGACGAACTGAGACTCGAGTTCGCTGGTGCAGTTGCCTGGACATTGATCCTCTATATCACTACGCATATAGTAGCAGGAAGAATTCATCTCCATGAGCTGATGGTCAAATTTAAACATCATTAATAAATTGTTGTCACAAAAAATCCAATGATGAAAGCAAGCAACGGTAGACACAAACGAAACCGGATAATGAAGGAAAAGTTGGCAGGAATGCAAATAGAAATGAATGAAAAAATCATCAAAACTGTAAGCAACTCGGTGTGCCGCTTTCTGCTAGTTTTTTATAGTGAAGTCGGTAGAGGAATGTACCTTGTAGACCGTAGGGGCGATCGAGCAGAGACGTCAACACGGACCGCCTGCTCCTGTGCTCTTGTTTGACTATTGTTTATGTGCAAAGAATGAACCACATTACACTAGTGATATATAGTACTACTCAGCGAGCTCTTCTTTTAAGAAATGTCTATCTTTATCCTTTATTCCCTTTATTTCTTTGGATTGGAATATGTTGCTTTGGTTTATGGTTTTCTTTTTCTTCTTTTCTGGCAATATGTTAATTAGGAGTACTTTCTCTTCACTTTGTCCTAAAGCACCCTGTGTGTCGTCCTTTTAGAATGGTTTGCCTTAGATCTTTGATGAGTATGCATGATTACCATATCCATGGGTTGGAAGTTGGAACATGTTCTTCGGCTCGGCGAGTCCCCTAGCCAGCTATTCATGGGCCACTGCTTGTCTGCTTTGCACAACAGGTCTCCAGCATGCAAGATGTGTGAAGGCTACGTCCGTGTGGATTGCCATGCATGGCCCGGGAGGGCATCTATCCCCCGCGGACCGCGGTGAATGCACTGAGCTCACCGAGACACCGACGACAGCGTGGCGTAGACAGGCCCCAGGCAAGGGGGGCCATGGCGGGCGTGCGGCTGATATCCTTTGGTGACTGTAGCAGTTTAAGTACTGTAGCCACTGTAGCACAAACTGTTGGCCCGGGGCGTGGCTCAGGGCTGCCTACGTCACGACGCAATATGCAAAGGTGTAGTTGTCTGTCTGCGACCCGGCCTTGTGCGCCGGCTACAAGCCAGCCAGACCGCGGTACAGTTTACGACACCACGCACTCCAGGTGCCCACAGCAAGTCGGCGCCGAATGTTGCATGAAGCTGGCTAAACCATTGGGTTTTACCGGGCGGCCACATTTAGAAAGTTCCCGCTACAGAAAAAGAATGTAGAGTATTTTTGAAACAGAAAATAAATGTCAGCACAACAGCTGGTCGCTGGACGCCCAAAAGCTACGTGTCTATGTACGTTAGAGCATCTACAGCCGGGCCTCTCATATCCGTCTCAAACGCCCGGACAGGTCGTCCGGTCACTGACCGGTTAAAAAAAATCGACCCAACCGGACATCTCAAACCGCGGACAAACGCCCGGGCTGACCGGCACCCCTCATATCCAGCCTAAATATAGGGCCGATATGGGGCGGCTCGGGCGCGTCCGCCTGACATGCCCGGCCCACCACCGACCCCACCGTTGCTCCACAAAAAACCCCAATCCGGACACCTCGCTCCGAACCCTAGCTCACTCTCCCCCTCTCTCTCGCTCCGTCCACTCCAGTCCCTCTCCGATTCCGATCCCACCCACTACGATGAGCAGCTCCGGCAGCGACTCCGGCTCCGACCTCGACTACGAGGAGGAGATGGCCCTCCGCATTGCGCTGGAGTTGTCCAAGGTGGAGACCGGCGGCAGCTCCGGATCTGGAGCGTCGGCGCAGCGTGGACGCCGGAGCTGGACCCTCCCGGCCCGCGCACAGCGACGCTAGGACAGCGCAGTCCGCACCGGGCCCGCGCCGTCTCCTTCCCCTGCCGGCCGCTCCTCCACGCGGCTCGCGCTGGTGCTTGTGCCCACGCCGCCGGCCCGCACGCGCACTCCAGAGTCGGAGGCGCGTGCTGCCCACCGCGAGAGGCAGCGTGCACGGGAGAGGGACGCGGCGGAGCAGTCCGCGCAACGTCGCCGCGGGACGGAGGCGGACCCCGACGAGGACGCGCGTCTCCTCGCATGGGTCTACCGCCGCTCCCTCACGACGGCGGAGACGGACGCTCGATGCCTCCGACGGAAGAACGCAAAGGCGCTCCGGCTTGCTATTGAGCAGTCGGAGCGCGAGGCGAAGGAGGCAGCGGCGGAGAAGGCTCGGTCGCCAGGTTGATGCGGGAGCAGGACAGGGCGGTCCGTCGGATGAAGGGCCTCATCGTCCTCTCCGACTCCGACGACGGCGACAGCTGCACCTCCTCGTCGGACGACCAAGACCCTCCACCAGCCGCGGACGCCTACAGCTGCGCCGGCGACTGGAATGGCAAAGGCCCGTCGAGGAAGTGGTGATTCCGCCCCCTCTCCCCAATGTTTATATCGTTTTAGTTGTAGAAGTTGAACTTGTCCGGCGACGAACTATGATCTTTTGGATGTGGCGAAGTTTGAATGTCCGTTTGCAGCCGATTTTGTGTTCGTTTGCAGCCAATTTTTTTTGTCCATCGTTTGATCACGTAGAGTAGATGAATGTTGCATGTCTAGTATGGATATAAGGCGCCGGATATGAGATACGTGGATGCAGAGTAGCTAATTTGAGACGTGCCCGGTCAGTGTCCGCGGACGCGCCCGGGCGCGTCCGCGGGCGTTTGAGGGGCCGGATTTGCAAAGTCCGGTTGTAGATACTCTTAATCTTCATTTCTGCAGAAGTGAAAACATATCAAAGCTAGCCGTAGCCGTACGCCCATACTCCAAGTTTAGTGGAACGCCAAATAGAAACAATATCGCATTTGCATTTTAGAGTATCGTTGACAGCGAGAAGAGCTGTAACTTCTCCAAGATAAAAAAAAGGACAAAAAAGAGAGAACTTTTTTTGCAAGAAAAAAAAAGAGAACTTGGGACATTATCACTACGATCTCATGGTCGGGGATATTCCTCATCTAGGGACAGACGAGAGTGAGATTTTATCTGCACCATTCACGGAGAAAGAGGTGTTTGAGGCAATATCACAGATGAAAAATAATAAGGCGCCTGGCCCGGATGGCTTCCCAGCAGAATTTTATAAGAAATGCTGGCATATTATTAAAAGCGATCTAGTACCAATGTTCCATGACTTGTTCAGTGGCCATTTGCAACTATTCCACCTAAACTTTGGGACGATAACGTTGTTGCCAAAGAAGGAGGGGGCGGTACGCATTGAGCAGTTTCGTCCAATTTGCCTGCTTAATGTGAGCTTTAATTTTTTTACTAAAGTTGGGACAAACCGACTGACGCAGATTGCACATAGTGTGGTGAAACCAACTCAGGCGGCTTTCATGCCGGGCAGAAACATACTTGAGGGTGTGGTTGTCCTACATGAAACACTTCACGAGATTCACTCGAAGAAACTGGATGGGGTGGTCTTCAAAGTTGATTTCGAGAAAGCATATGATAAATTTAAATGGCCATTCCTACAGCAAGCTTTACGTATGAAGGGATTTGACGATTCCTGGAGGAAGCAGGTCGATTCATTTGTACAAAAAGGCAGTGTTGGGATCAAAGTGAATGATGACATATGTCAGTATTTCCAGACGCACAAGGGTCTAAGACAAGGGGACCCGATGTCCCCTATCTTGTTCAACATAGTAGCGGATATGTTGGCAATTATGATAGGAAGAGCTAAAGAGAAGGGCCAAGTAGGAGGACTAGTACCACATCTAGTAGATGGTGGAGTGTCCATACTACAATACGCTGATGATACCATCCTTTTCATGGAACATGATTTGGCAAAGGCCAGAAATATGAAGCTTGTGCTATGCCTATTCGAACAGTTGTCGGGACTGAAGATTAATTTTAACAAAAGCGAATTGTTTTGTTTTGGGAGAGCCAAACATGAACAAGATGCCTATAAACAACTGTTCGGATGTGAACTGGGTAACCTACCGTTTAGTTATCTGGGCATACAAATCCACCATCGCAAGTTTTCTAACAAGGAGTGGAAGTGTATTGAAGATCGATTTGAAAAGAAACTAAGCTTCTGGAAGGGCAAGCTTATGTCTTACGGAGGTCGGCTAATACTAATAAACTCAGTGCTCACGAGTATGCCGATGTTCCTCTTGTCCTTCTTTAGGGTACCTGTCGGGGTACGGAAAAGACTGGACTTCTATCGATCACAATTCTTTTGGCAGAGTGATGAAATAAAGAGGAAGTACAGGCTTACCAAATGGGACATCATTTGTAGGCCGAAGGACCAGGGTGGTCTTGGGATTGAGAATTTAGAGGTAAAGAAGATGTCTGCTCAGTAAATGGTTGTACAGGTTTTCTGTGGGACCGAAGACACGTGGGTACAAATTTTACGTAATAAGTACTTATAATCTAAGACCTTGGCCCAGGTTACCGTCAGACCCAACGATTCACCGTTTTGGAAGGGCTTGATGAGAACGAAAGGAACTTTCTTCCATAGAACTAAATTCACCATTGAAAACGGTAATTCGACGAGATTCTAGGAGGATACATGGTTAGGGGAGACGCCTTTGGCCACACAATATCCATCTCTCTATAACATTGTACATCGTAAGGAGGCTTATGTTGCTACAGTGTTACAGTCCAACCCTCTAAATATTCAATTCCGGAGATCTTTAGTAGGTGACTGATGGGAAGCATGGCTACACCTTGTCAGAAGGTTGATGGATGTGAACCTCTCTGATGAGTCTGATACTATTCAGTGGAAATTAACTACAAATGACATTTTTTCAGTGAAATCTATGTATTTGGACCTAATTGATTCCGGCCCCATTCCGAAATCGCTACATATTTGGAAGATCAAGGCCCCGTTAAGAATCAAAGTCTTCATGTGGTTTGTTCACAAGGAGGTGGTTCTGACTAAGGATAACTTGGCAAAACGTAATTGGGAGGGTAGTCAAAGATGTAGCTTTTGTGATCAAGATGAAACAATCGTTCTCGATTATCCGCTGGCCAAACTTTTATGGTGCTCAGTTCATATAATCTTTAATATCACTCCTCCAAATAGTATCCACACGTTATTTGGGACGTGGCTAAATGGAGTAGAGACAAATATTGCGAGGCATATTCGGATAGGAGTATGTGCATTACTTTGGGCTATATGGAACTGTAGAAATGACATAGTTTTTAACAGACAAACTCGTATAAATATTTTGCAGGTTATCTACAGGGCCACTGCTTGGATCCGTATGTGGTCGTTACTCACTCCTGTGGAAGCCAATGAGCCTTTGGTTACTGGGTCTGCCCGATGGGAGATGGTAGCTCGGGATATCTACAACCGGTTTGGATGGCAATCCAGTAATAGCATAGGTGTTTAGTCATCTAATTTTATTTCCGCCGGTTGTGGCATTTTATATTTTCTTGTTCTGCTCCGTGTGAGCTTGTTCTGGACCACAGATACTTCGAAGACTTGGCTTAATAAAGGGGCTGCATGCATCAATCTGATGCAGAGGCCGGGGGTAATCTTCCTTTTCTAAAAAAAAATAACTACAATCCATATATCAAAAGCATCAACTTTATACATGCAGACCGTCACCGCGAGCAACTATACACGTATGTATTATCACCTCCGAAGGAAGACCAACCTAATGCAACTCGATCTCCTGCGGCGGTGCACTGAGCTGCATGGTCGGAGTGGCGATCCAGTATCAGATGTGCCAGATCGATGAGCTTGCTATCTCAGCTGTTCACGGGAGGGCAGAGTGGATTTATCTTGAGCGAGTCATTTGTCGACGCATTCCTTGTGGAAACAGTGTGTGCAGTTCCAGGGAAGTTCACGGAGCTCATCATTGTGTCCATACTTGGCAAGGTTTATGCAGCAAACCTGCAAACAGAAGAAGAAGCAAGTCGGTAAGTGCGTGCAACAATGGTACTTCGGTTTTGCTGCAAGAAGCAAGAAGCAAGAACAGAAGATCTCTGCTATTTGTATTAAAAATAATAATATCGTTCCCTTTCCAGGCAGAACGTGTTCTGCCAGCACTTCGTCCGCCCCTCACCTCCTGCATTGGTTTTTCTTTCTTTCGAACGATCCGCCCTCACCTCCCCCGCTCGATTTGGGAGGGGTTGCCACCAATCCCGTTCCTCATCCTGGTCGTGGAAGACAAAGCGCATCACCGTGACGGCCATGGAAGAGATTCATATGAGCTAGGGAGAGCAACCTCTGCTCGTCTTCCTCTACTCCTTCAGCTCGACCTAGACGTTGCGAGTGAGACAGCCTGGCAGCTGCCATCGACGGCCCACTCCATTGTAGGGGATGCCCCTGCCCCAATGTCACCACGTACCGAGCCCCACTGCTGCTGCTGCTGCTGCAATGCGTAATCCGCCCCATCACTCTTCACCGATCTGCGAAAAGGTGACACGGATGTGGGAGCCGGCCATCCAAAGCTAACTGCATACATTCCAAGCCGGATTTGAACTAACCAGACGAATTACATGCAAACCGGATGATTGTCATACAAACCGGACGAAAACATTTACATTTCAGAAATATTTTAACTAAACTATACCAAACTAGGCTAAAACTAGTCTAATGTCGGTCATGGCGGATCTCCATTTCCACGACATGTCTTTCCTATGTCCGGAAGCCCGCTCATCGGACTGTCGTGACCCCCACAGGGATATGCTTCAGTGGGAGGGGAAGAATATCCTCCTTCCGCTGCCGCGAAGCACATACCGGGATGGTTTTTGGGCGGGGGAAGACAGCTGCCATGGCCTACGGCCCCGCTCACCGGGCAAGTCACCGGCTATGCAACCCGACCAGGCGATGGCGGTGGCCTTCGTGGCACCCAAGCAGCGCCGACCACCCAAGTTCTACTTTTCCTCGTTATCGGCGGCGGTCGTGGACGTGCCGCCTTCGTCGTTGTGGCGCCGGGGCGCGGCCGATGCGTTTTTGGCGACGTCGTCGTCGGTGCCCCAGTCAAATCCCTTCGCCGTCACGTCAACGTTTGTGTGGCTTCTTTCTCCGGCTACCGGACGCGTTGCCGCAAACGCTCGCGACGGATTTGTCAGGAGACAGTGTTGGCCAGCCTGAACGGGCAAGGACGGCCTGCCGATGGCAGTGGCGCCTGCTACGGAGGGCTTGTTGGTAAGCCAGCCTGTATCCGGCTGGCTCGCCCAGCAACCCAGTACTACACAACTTATTCTTGTAGACTCGTGTTGGGCCTCCAAGCGCAGAGTTTTGTAGGACAGTAGCAATTTTCCCTCGAGTGAATGACCTAAGCTTTATCAATCCGTGGGAGGCGTAGGATGAAAATGGTATCTCTCAAACAACCCTACAATCAAATACAAGAAATCTCTTGTGTCCCCAACACACCCAATACAATGATAAATTGTATAGGTGCACTAGTTCGGCGAAGAGATGGTGATATCAGTGTAGTATGGATAGTAGATATAGGTTTTTGTAATCTGAAAATAAAAAAACAGCAAGGTAGCAAGTGATAAAACGGAGCACAGACGGTATTGCAATGCTTAGAAACAAGGCTTAGGGTTCATACTTTCACTAGTGCAATCTCTCAACAGTGCTAACATAGTTGAATCATATAACAATCCCTCAGCGTGCGATAAAGAATCACTCCAAAGTTCTTATCAAGCGGAGAACATAACACTAGTAGAAAACAGGGCATTAGTCCCGGTTCGTAAAGGCCTTTAGTCCCGGTTCTACAATCGGGACTAAGGAATCGGGACTAAAGGCCCTCGCTTTTAGTGCCGGTCGTGTTACGAACCGGGACTAAAGGGGCTCCACGTGGCCGCTGCGCAGCGCTCAGGCAGGAGGACCTTTAGTCCCGGTTGGTAACACCAACTGGGACTAAAAGGTCGCCACGCGTCCGCCCCTGCCAAGCGCTGTTTTTTTTTGAAAGGAGGGGTTTAGGGTTTAGGGGTTTAGGGGTTTCATTTTTATTTTATGTTTTCCACTCAACTCGACGCTAGCTACTAATAGCAATGAAGGAACCGTTACACAACATCGTCATGAATATAGAGAAGTGACCTCTTTCTCCGTGCTTGGTCGAACAACAAGTTTTCGTATATATGTTCGACGCTACTACATATAGTACACGTTCATGCATATATACAAAATAACATCTCTTACGATCCCTAATATCTAATTACCAACATTCACTACGAAATTTCCGATGGTATATTCCGGTTGTAGTTATGACCTCTTTAATGAAGAATCCCGCCAATTCCTCTTGAATTGCCTTTACGCGATCCTTTGGTAGGAGATCGTCCCGCATCCGTTGGATCTAATTTAAAGAAGGGGGTCAATATATATGAATGAAACTCAACACAATTGATGGTAATAAAATAAAATTGTGAATATTGTTTACGTACTTCAAGTTGTTGTAAATTTCTGCCAGTCTCACTGGTCGTCATGCGAATGAACTCGCAGACAGCGTATCCACATAAATTAGTCCCCCTTTCCTGCCTCAAGCACTTTACGAGAGTAGAGTTCAATCAAAATAATAATCAATCATGATAATGGTATTGAAATTAACTAGAATCAAAGAGATGCGCGGACCTAGCTAGTACTACTTACAGTGAGTTGTCGAAATTGCAGCTCCTCTTTCCATTCACCCCTAGCCTTCTTGGTGAACCGTTTCCAAACCCTGCCCGGCAAAGAAAATAAATAAAGGAGTTATTAATTACTTGATATCAGGAAATGAACGAAAGTTGCCGATATAGTGTGATAATGATTGAAATTACCTCTGGAGCATATCACGCAGGTCCGCCCACATCTTAGGGTCTTTACGTAGCGTGTCCATGACAAGTACGCTTCCTGAGTCAACCCGAATGACTAGCAAAATAAAGTGGAACCTGCGCACGCAGCATAACTCATCAATTACACTTAACATCGAGTAAGCAAAACAGAATGTGTACAAGACAGTATAACACTCACTTGAAGTTGTAAGGAAATAGTATTTCCCTTTTATTTTGTTGTTCAAGTAACGCCCTTAGCAAGATCTTCTCTGTATCCTTGGCGTTCATTTGTACCGTAACTTCATGAATAGTATTTGGGTTAATGAACCCAATGTCATAGATTTGTCCTCTTTTGCATTCGAGGATCTTCATTCTGCATAATATAGTGAGGATAATTATACATGCAATGAACGAGCTGAGCTAGAGACTTAATTACAAAAATGATACTTACAGACAATAGAAACTGACGATAGATTTGTCGAGGGCGTCTTGATTGTAAAACTGAAATAATTCATCAAATTCAACGTAAATCTATTCGTCTTCATTGAAGTAATGCTCATCTTTAACTCCCGCAATGATATAGTTGGTCCCTTCCTTTGAGGCTTCCATGTACCACTCATGCAATTTTCGCATTTGTGTTGGTAGTAGCCAGACCTCCTCAGGTTTGACGAGAGGCTTCCCGTGCTGGTATCTGTATGCTAACTCAGCCATGGAGAACTGTACCTCCTCGCCTAAGTAATCACTAAGAGTGAAACCAACATCATCTGCCGCTACCCCCGGATCATAATCGATATCGGTAAACACCTTGAGCGGGGGGCACGATTGGTTTTTCTGTTCGCCGAGCTGGGGAATTGTTTTCCCACTTGCACTACTGCTACTTCGCGGCCGCTTCACATGTTCTCCATATGACTTTACAATAGACCGGTCATAGTCTGATAGCAGCGGAGGCGGTGGTGCTCGCGTAAGGTTTTCTATACAGTGCTCCGCTATTGCCGGATCTAATTTCTCCTTTGGATCGGGCCGTTTCGGTGCAAGCTGGCGTTTCACATCGGCATCCACGACATTCTTGAGTTCCTCATCAGTCATATCGTATGGTAACTTGGCAGGAGCCTTCTTGATGCTTGTATCTGCTCTGGATTTCTTCGCAGTTGTACTACTAGTCGCCGGAGCGGCGGCTCTCTTCCGCCGGTGCTGAGGTGGCGGAGGAGGCGGAGTTAGCTGACGCGGCGGATTCTGCTGAGGGGCCTCCTCCGGCGGAGTGTGCTGATGCGGCGGAGACAGCTGAGGCGGCGGAGTGTGCTGACGCGGCGGAGACGGCTGAGGCAGCGGAGATAGAGCTGGACTGTGAGGAGTCTGCTGAGGGGCCTCCTCCGGCGGAGTCTGCTGACGCGGCATCCAATGTGGAAGCACGATGTGTTCCTTTCTCCATAGAACGGTAGTCCTTCTGGCATCTCCCAAATGAGTCTCCCCTTCACCTGTAGGGAACTCAAGCTCCAGCTGCTCAAATCCGTTGATAACTTCATCCACCCCGACAATAGCATAGCCATCTGGAATCGGAGAGCAATGGTAAGTTCCATCAGGTACACGAGGTAAGGCATAGCCGACCGCCACCTTCAAGGATATGTTCATGCATTTCGCATGTAGATCACAATGTTCCCTCTGCGTGATATCATCCACGGAGTAGCGAGGAGCCGTGATATCAGGCCGAACGAGCTCCGTGGAAGCCACGCTGCTTTTCCGCTGAGATGGTGGGGTAGCTCCGTGGGCAGTTTCGAATGAAGGATCTTCGTGCCGCTGAGATGATGGGCCGGTAGCTCGCTGGCTGGTAAGTGCCTCTATTTGCTTCTGCTGCAACGCTACTATTTCTTCTACCTTCTGCAGCCGGTTTGCATCCTGTTTCTTCTTTCTCCCTCGGCTTCTGTAAGTGTCACTGCTGTCGGGAAACCCAACCTTCCATGGAACGGAGCATGATGTTCCTCGTGTTCGTCCAGTGTGTTCAGGATTCCCGAGGGCGCGTGTTAGCTCGTCCTTCTCTCTGTCGGGATGGAACTTCCCCTCCTGCACGTCCTTCATTGTAGCTTGAATGGCTTTGACGGGTGTTGCAAGTTGAGCTTTCGTATAAACACACTTCCCTGTTTCTGGGTTCAAAGTTCCCCCATCCCCGAAGAACCAAGTCCTTGGTCGTTCGGTCCAGTCCAATGTCTCTGGATGGATCCCTTTATCAAGCAGGTCGTTCTCAACCTTCTCCCACTTAGGCCGGGAAGCCTTGTAGCCACCTGACCCCGTAACGTGGTGATATTCCTTCTTTGCAGCATTTTGCTTATTTATATTTGACCTTTACTTACCTGCCTCCGATGTCTTGTACTCCACAAATGCGGGCCAGTGATCTTTTAACTTCTCATCTGCTCCGGTGAATGTTGGAGTCTTCCCTTTCAGGACATACTTTTCGTGCAATCTTTTCTTCCAGTTGTTGAATTGTTGGGCCATCTTCTTAAGAGCCCACGCCTTGACTTTTTGCTCCACCTCTGGCGGTAGGGTGAAATTTGTCATGAGCGTATTCCAAAGCTCATCTTTGGATCTATCGTCGACATAAGAAACTCCATCCGCCTTTGGCTTATTCCATTCTTGAATGCTGATCGGGATGCTGTCCCTAACAACAACTCCGCACTGACTTATAAATCGGTCTGCGGTCCGCTTGGGAGCAGTCGGTTTGCCATCTGCAGCGACTTCTTCGATCGTGAACCTTTCATTCTCGCCCAACCTTTTCTTCGGGCCTTGTCTCTTTATAGAAGTTTGGCTCGATCCGGAGGGCTAAAAGAAGAAAGAAGCGTTAATATATGTACATACAAATGAATTAATGCATCTAGTCAGCAGAGGCTTAATTAATATACCTCGCCGGACTTTGCAATAGTTAAGGCTCCAACACCGCCGGAGCCGTCATCTTCTCCCTCCATTCGATCACCGGAGCCGTCATCTTCTCTTCCCTCACCATCGGAGTCGTTGTTGAGAAACTGTGAGGTGATATCATCATCTCCGTCGCGGATTATTTCCCCCAACATCTCTTCTTGTTCTAAGTCTCTGTCGTGTTCCATAGTTTCTGCAAATATTTCAACATGGCAAAACAGTAACATTATGATGACAACTTGAGAGCAAGATTGAGTCATGCTACAGCAACTTTACATGGCAACCAAGGGCATGGCATCAAAGTACACATTACATAGACCAAATCACAAGAAGGAATCATATGCATATGAGCAATGGATTAGTGGCAAACATCATGCAAAGTTGACAAGTTTTATAACAGTCTGTTTCAGACTTAGCAGTTTTTCAGCAAGTGTAAAACAGCAACAATATCATAGCATGTTTGCAAGCTTGTTACAGTGCCTAAACATGTTTACCATGGCATGGGAAAAATACCAGCAGCAAATAGACATGAAAATGCACCAAACACATGTACAAAGTTTATTCATATGATGCTTGCATTAAATCACACAAAAATAACAAAATGGCAAGTTTTATCAGTTGCATGTTAGGTAACCCTCCGGCGATCGTCGGGGACTCCTCCGGCGATCGTCGGGGACTCCTCCGTCACTAATACATCTCGAATAATCCAGTTAATGCAATAATATTATCATATAATACCACTAATACATCTCGAATAATCCAGTTAATGCAACAATAATATCACATAATATCACTAAACATCTCGCCCAATCAAACTGGACGTCGACTCCCGGTTCCTGAGCCGCGGGCAGTGAACACCCAAAGAGAAGGAAACATCACAGGATCATAGCTCGGGTGAGATCCCTGAAGAAACTGCCAGGTATTGGAGAAGCTGTTGTCCAACACAACCATGTAGCGACGGACGTGCTCGTCCTCCTCCCTGACACGGCGACGTACCACCCTCTCGGGGGTCGGCTCCCTCTGCACCGATAGTGGCCCACGCGACCGCCACCAAAGAAGCTCCGGGTCGACGACGAGACCCCGATTCCTCACCAGGCTGCGCGCCCCAGAAGGTAGCACCTCCCAGTGCCAGCCCGACGGAGCCCAGTCCCGGACATGGCGCCTCTCAAACTGGTTGTCGCCGCCGAGTCGACGACGAGGATGCGGGCCGGGCATCATCGCCGAGAACAAATTGTTATGAAAATAAATACACGATTTCTATATTTTTCTTTTTTTCTCTCACCACATGTCTATATTTCTTGCATTCTTGTTAATTTTTTTTTTGCATTTTTGCATCACAATTATCATCACATCACATCATCACATCATAACATCAATCCATTTTGCATCACATCACATACAAAAAAATTAGATCATCACATCATACATTTGCATTTCTTGCATTCTTGCATTCTTGTTAATTTTTTTTTTTTGCATTTTTGCATCACAATTATCATCACATCACATCATAACATCAATCCATTTTGCATCACATCTCATACAAAATGAACATCTAATTACATAACTATCAACAACAACAAAATAAAAATAAAAAACCTAATGCTACAGAAAGATGGATAGGGGAGGGGATGTGCTCACCGTGGGGGAAGGCCGGCGCGGGGGAGGGCAGGCACGGGGGGAGGGCTGGCGCGGGCGGTAGAGGGCCGGAGCGGGTGGTGGAGGACTGGCGTGGCGACGGACAGGCGCAGGGTAGGGCGGCCGCGCGTCGGGCCGATCTGCTCGCAACCAGAGCAGGGCAGCGCAGGGGTGGAGGAGCACCGGCGCGGGCTCAGGCGGCGCGTGGAGGAGAGCGGCGCCGGCGGGCTCGGGCGGCGCGTGGAGGGAGCGAACGTCGAGGGCGCGATCGGGCAGCCTGACGGCGTCGCGAGAGGGAAATGGAGGAAGAATGAGGAGGGAGAAGGGGGCCTTAAATACCGCGAGCCCTTTAGTCCCGGTTGCGGCCACCAACCGGGACGAAAGGGTCTTTAGTCGTCCCGGTTGGTTGCTCCAACCGGGACTAAAGCTAATTTTCGGCAGCCAAAAGGGCGCGAAAGGGTAGGCATTTAGTCCCGGTTGGTGGCTACGACCGGGACTAAAGGTTGGCCTTTAGTCGCGGTTTGTGCCACCAACCGGGACAAACCTGGTGTTTTAATCAAAAACAGATTATGTTTAGCTCTTTTAGTTTTATACCTTTTTCCTTTGTTTTAATTATTTTAGTTTATGTTTTCTTGTTAATCTTTTGCAAATTATATTATGTTAATTCTAAGTTAATATTATTTTGATCATAACTAGAGTTTTATAAAAGCTTTTTAGTTGATTCTTTTTGCTATTGAAGAATATTATTAAATACTTTTTGTTAACCTAATAATGTTATATTTTCTTTTCTGTTAAGTTATTAGTTTAGCATTTTGTTTTATTTTCTATTTTCTTTTTCTGATTGTTTTCTTTATTGCTTTATTCATTGATTGTATTTTGATTGCTAGAGTGAATGCTTATATGAATGCAATGTTTGATTATATAGATTTTCATCAGATAGTGACAAATAGTTCTATCAAGTTATTTTTCATAGGTACCATTGCCGCAAGATTTTGCATTGAAGGGCCAGCATCAGGTGGTGGTTTGTCAATATGTTTTTGAAAATATGACACAAGGCGATCAATGCTGTCAAAATCTTTCTTCCGGAATCTAAAGCCCTTTGGGTATAACCCAACATACTCATGATGTGGGGTTGTACTCCTGATGTAAGATAATATAAAGGTGCCTGGATGTTCATGAGATATGCCTGCATATTTGTACAAGGAAAGAAACATACATTTACCAAAAATTAAAACAGATGTCAATCTTGCCAGTTAATACATCGCCTTCATGTAACTGTAGTGATTCTAGATCAAAGCCATCATCAGAATAGTTGTGGAGCATAACTATGGCTTTCAACCCAGAATCAAAGATGCAAATTATTCGGTTATCTTGTATATGCCGAACAGGTACTTGAACAATCCTACCATCTGATATGTTGTCCTCAGTTTCACCAGAAAGCAACCAGAACTCCTCTCATCTGGACTTGGCTCGGAAACTCACTAGAGAGAAAGTCTTCACTTTTTCTTCGCGTGTGTCCCTTGCTTATTGCGCCGTAACCATGGATAATCTTCATCATTTAACAGGATGCTTGGGTCAGTCTTCACTGTGAAGGGAGGAATTTCATGAAACTTTTCATAATCTTCTGACATGTCTGTCTTGTCCTCCACTCCCACGATGTTTCTTTTCCCTGAAAGAACTATGTGGCGCTTTGGCTCATCGTATGATGTATTCGCTTCCTTATCTTTTCTTTTTCTCGGTTTGGTAGACATGTCCTTCACATAGAAAACCTGCGCCACATCATTGGCTAGGATGAATGGTTCGTCTGTGTACCCAAGATTGTTGAGATCCACTGTTGTCATTCCGTACTGCGGGTCTACCATTACCCCGCCTCCTGTCAGATTGACCCATTTGCACTGGAACAAAGGGACCTTAAGATCACGTCCATAGTCAAGTTCCCATATCTCCTCTATGTAACCATAATATGTGTCCTTTTCCCTATTGGTGTTTGCTGCATCAAAGCGGACACCACTGTTTTGGTTGGTGCTCTTTTTATCTTGGGCGATCGTGTAAAATGTATTCCCATTTATCTCGTACCCTTGGAAAGTCAATACAGTCGAAGATGGTGTCCTGGCTAACAAGTACAGCTCATCTCCAACAATGGTGTCATTCATGAGATGTGTTTGCAACCAACCGCCAAAAGTCGCCATGTGTGTACGTTTAATCCAGGGGTCAGACTGCTCCGGGTTCTTGGAGCGTACAATATCCATGTGTTCCTCGATATACGGGGCCACCAAGGTAGAACTTTGTAGAACTGTGTAGTGTGCTTGCGCCCAAGAATGCCCGTCCCTACATATTATTGATTTCGGTCCTAGCATGCCTTTTCCACTCAGTCTCCCCTCATGCCGCGATTAAGGAACACCAATCGGCTTAAGGTCAGGAATAAAGTCAACACAAAACTCAATAACCTCCTCTGTTTCATGGCCCTTGGAGATGCTTCCTTCTGGCCTATCACGGTTATGAACATATTTCTTTAAGACTCCCATGAACCTCTCAAAGGGGAACATATTGTGTAGAAATACAGGACCCAGAATGGCAATCTCTTCGACTAGGTGAACTAGGACGTGCGTCATAATATTGAAGAAGGATGGTGGGAACACCAACTCGAAACTGACAAGACATTGGACCAAATCATTCTGTAACCTTGGTAGGATTTCTGGATCGATTACCTTTTGAGAAATTGCATTGAGGAATAGCATGTCAGTGGGACGGCTGCCCAGTCAGCCGAGTTGACTCGGTCAACTGGGCCCGCGGGGCCCGCGGTCAGTGGCACAGCAGGTGGCCACGTCGGCGGTGAGCGCCGGTGAGGCGAAACACGGCGGCGACGGCCAGAACCTCACCGGAGTTCGCCGAAAATCCGCTACGGGGCACGGGAAGGGGTGCGGCTGGGCCCATTCGAACGGGCGTTCGACGCCGCGTCGAGTGGTGGCCGTGGCAGGGGCTGCGGAGGCCAGGTTCGTCGGCGGCGAGCTCATCGGCGGATGGCCGGAGTTGGGCGCGAGAGGAAACGGCGAGGCGGGCGCGCTCGAGTCAAACGGCTAGGCCAGAGGGCATCTACGCGCGCGGGCGAGCACGATGGGCAGCGGCGCATGACCATTCGGTCACCGGACGGCTGCCGGCGACGAGCTCGCGCGGCGGCGGGCTCGGGCACGTCAGGATCGGGCACTAGAGGTCGAAGTCGACGGCGATAGGGGAGGAGGAACGGGGAGAAGCTCACTGGGATCCGGTAGGCGAGCTAAGCGGGCGCGGGGGAGGCTCAGGGCGGCCAGAATTGGTGGTGGCAGTGGCGGACGGCGTCGGGGAAGAAGAGGTCAAGGGCGTCGCCTTGGTGCTTCCCCGGGCAAATGAGCGGGCGGAGGCGATGAGGTCGAGCATGGGGAGGTCGCCGGACCGGTCGGAACGGCGAGAGGAGGACGGTGGCGACGGCTATTCCGGTGGCGTGTCCATGGCGGCGTCGGGCGAGGTGGGAGAGAGCGAACGAGAGATGGGGAGGGGGAAAAAGATCTCGGGGGCGGCTAGGGTTGCCGCGGTGGTGGTCTTATCCATCCCGCCGCCCTGTAGCGACGCGGGGCGAGCGGACGCGGCGGGAATGGCGACCGGCGACGGGCGCGATCGGGCGCGCGGGCGTGAGCAGTAGGAAGGGGAAGGGGGAGTTGGGCCGGGCCGTTTTCTGGTTTGACTTAGGCCCAGCTTCAGCGGCCTTTTTCTTTTCTTCTTTTTTTCTTTTCTGTTTTGCAAAATGTGTGGCCCCCATTTGACTTTTGTAAAACATGCGAACTAGCCACATAATTTCAGTGCAATATTATCCACTGCCAAAAACTGGTTTGGAGATAAAAGGATTCCATTTGCATTTTTAATAATTAAATAAAACGTTAATTAATTTGTTAATTAAATTAATTAGTTAATTAGTCACTGACTAATGGGTCCCACCTGTTAATCAACTTCATTAATTAATTTAAACTATGTTTAGTCTAAACAGTCACTGACCAGTGGGACCCACTGGTCAGGTTTGACTTTGGTCAGCCGCAGTTGACCGCTGACGTCACCCCCACGTCATGCTGACGTCACTGCTACTGTTTCGGATAATTCGGAATTAAATAATTTCAGAAATTTCAGAAAATGATTAAAACTTTGAAAAATCATATAAATTAAACCGTAACTCGGATGAAAATAATTTATATATGAAAAATGATCAGAAAAATATGAAGAATCCGAATATGCCACCCACATACCTGTCACATCCCTCTAACATACCGAACATGGAACTTTTTGCCCGATTTCGATAAATGAATAGTGCATGACTTTAATAAAATAATTCCAAATAAATTCCTAAGTTAACTAAAACAACTAAATAGGCAATATATCACCTCTGCATAGCATTTAGGCATGTCATGCATCGCTGTTGCATTTTTGCCGTGAATTTATTGTTTCTTCCCCCTCCTTCTCTCCCGATAGACGCCGAGACCGCCGCCGACGCAGCTGAGTTCGACTACACTCCCGACGAGCAGCCTTCTGACGATCAGCCCCTCTCAGCAGAGCTTCCAGGCAAGCAACCCCCCTTGACGCATGCCTATATCACCTATTCCTTCTCCCTCCTGCTTGCATTAGAAAATTGCTACTGCTTTGCTTTATCCTATTCTGATGCATAGCCTGGTTTTGTAACCTGTTCTTGATATCTGCCTGTTATCCAAAATGCTTAGTTTAGGTTGGATGGTAAACCATCTGTGGCTCCTCTCCCTTGCTGTAGTTGCCCCACTTTAGTACCTGTGCCCCGATCAGTGTGATCGAACGGGATGAGACCAGCACAACACCTCACACCCCCTAAGTTGCTCGACTCTGCAGAGCTACCATCGAGTGCCGAGGGTGATACCTCTTATCTCACTACCGATGATGCCTCTGTAGAATAGTTATCCGGTTGTGGGATACCGAAGGTGATTCCTCTTTCATCACCTCCGATAAAGCTTCTATCGTGCAACTCCTCGAGTGGGAATCCGTCGAGGGTGATTCCTCGGATCCCTTCTCGATAATTTGGACACACGGATACTTTGACCTTTGTTACAGGCAGGTCGACCCCGAGGGGTACCCGCGGGGAAATAAGAAGTCGGGTTTGCCAGGAGGGCACCCACGAGTGATACCGTGGCGGAACGATAGCGCAGGCGGAGACCACCCTGATCGTGATCCGTGTGTTACCAAGTCGGAGTGACAGAAATCCTGTTCGTCTTCGCGAGTTACTAAACACGCCTAACGGATTTGGGTATTTGATCTGAGTGGGTCGTTGGCCCTATACGCACTACCACCACGTGGGATAATGGTTATGGGACCCTCTACGTCGTATGTATCAGCCGAAAGCTCTTCAGACGTCACAGCTCAGAGATGCGGGCTGATTGCAGGGGTGGGCTGGTTACGTCACTTGTGTATACAGTGTCGCGCATGGGCCCCGGCCAGTCTCGCAACGTGTAGGAGTGCAGAGGGCGATGGGCCCAAGACCCCTTCGCACTTAGGATTTAGACCGGCGTGCTGACCTCTCTGCTGAGCCTAGGTAGGACTGCGTCGTGTCGATCACCCGAGGCCGGGCATTACCCATCAAGTGTGTCCGGCCAGATGTGATCGAGCGTGTTGGGTAACAGTAGTGCACCCCTGCAGGGAAGTTATCTATTCGAATAGCCGTGTCCACAGTAACAGGACGCTCAGTGTTGTATCCCGATCTACCACTATTTGAACTAGATACATGTAAATTAATTATAAACTCCGGGATCGCTTTCTCGCAGGGAGTCGAGGAAGGATCTCTGGGCTTTGTTTCAACATGCTTGTTAATTTAAGTATGCTAATCTGCACTCTTCTAATGCTGCAAGATTGCTTCAAGATGCTAGTCTTCGATAGGCTAGGCTTCTCCCCCTCTATTCTGGCATTCTGCAGTTCAGTCCAAAGATATAGCCCCATTCCTTTGAAGCCAATGCATAATTAGCATAGATCTGATGTCAGTCTTGCGAGTACTTTGGATGAGTACTCAAGCTTGCTTTGCTTCCCTTTTCCCCATACCTGAACGATGTGATCAGACGACGGAGCCCAGGAGCCAGACGCCACCGCAGGAGCCTACTACCAGGAGAGCCTCGGAGGCACGTACTACTGGGTTGAGCCAGCCGACCAGGAGTAGTTTGGAGGCCCCAGGCAGGAGGCCTTCGCCTTTTCGATCAGTGTTGCTGTTTGTGCTAGCCTTCTTAAGGCAAACTTGACTAACTATGTTTGTACCCAGATATTATTGTGTGTATGACTTATGTATTCGGGTCCTCGTGACCCCTGGTTTGTAATATGATGATTTATGTTTAAATTTGAATTTAGAGTTGTGTTGTGATATCTTCCCGTGAGTCTCTGATCTCGAGCGTGCACATTTGCGTGTATGATTAGTGCATGGTCAGGCAAGGGCATCACATGCACATAGCTTCACAATGGCTAATCGAACATTTTCTGGTAGAAGCCCCCTCAATGCAATCGGAAGCAATTGCGTCATAATCACGTGGCAGTCATGAGACTTTAGGTTTTGGAATTTTTTCTCTGCCATATTTATTATTCCCTTTATATTCGACGAGAAGCCAGACGGGACCTTGATACTGAGCAGGCATTCAAAAAAGATTTCCTTCTCTGCTTTGGTAAGAGCGTAGCTGGCAGGACCTTGATACTGATGCATGTCGTCTTTTTCGTTCATACGTTGCTGGTCCTCCCGTGCCTCCGGTGTATCTTTTGTCTTCCCATACACGCCCAAGAAGCCTAGCAGGTTCACGCAAAGATTCTTCGTCACGTGCATCACGTCGATTGTAGAGCGGACCTCTAGGAATTTCCAATAGGGTAGCTCCCAAAATATAGATTTCTTCTTGCACATGGGTGCGTGTCCATCAGCGTCATTCAGAACAGATTGTCCGCCAGGACCCTTTCCAAAGATTGCTTTTAAATCCTTGACCATATCAAATATATCATCACCAGTACGGTGGACATGCTTCTTCTGGTGATCTGCCTCACCTTTGAAATGCTTGCCTTTCTTTCTTAAGGGATGCCTGCTCGGAAGAAATCGACGATGTCCCAGGTACACATTCTTCTTACATTTGTCCAAATATATACTTTCAGTCTCATCTAAACAGTGCATGCATGCATTGTATCCCTTGTTTGTCTGTCCAGAAAGGTTACTAAGAGCAGGCCAATCATTGATGGTTACAAACAGCAAAGCTCGTAGGTCAAATTCCTAATGTTTGTGCTCATCCCACACACGTACACCTTTGATATCCCACAACTGTAAAAGTTCTGTAACTAATGGCCTTAGGTACACATCAATGTCGTTGTCGGGTTGCTTAGGGCCTTGGATGAGCACTGGCATCATAATGAACTTCCGCTTCATGCACAACCAAGGAGGAAGGTTATAGATACATAGAGTCATAGGCCAGGTGCTATGATTGCTGCTCTGCTCCCCAAAAGGATTAATGCCATCTGCACTTATACCAAACCATAAGTTCCTTGCGTCATCTGCAAACTCCGGCCACTTTCTCTCGATTTTTCTCCACTGCGACCCATCAGCGGTTACTCTCAACATCCCGTCTTTCTTACGGTCTTCTTTGTGCCATCGCAACAACTTGGCATGCTGTTTGTTTCTGAACAGACGTTTCAACCGTGGTATTATAGGAGCATACCACATCACCTTGGCAGGAACCCTCTTCCTGGGGCGCTCGCCCTCAACATCACCAGGGTCATCTCGTCTGATCTTATACTGCAATGCACCGCATACCGGGCATGCATTCAAATTCTCGTACTCCTCACCGCGGTAGAGGATGCAGTCATTAGGGCATGCATGTATCTTCTGCGCCTCTAATCCTAGAGGGCAGAGAACCTTCTTTGCTTCGTACGTACTGTCAAGCAATTCGTTATCCTTTGGAAGCTTCTTCTTCATTATTTTCAGTAACTTCTCAAATCCCTTGTCAGATAAACCATTCTCTGCCTTCCATTGCAGCAATTCCAGTGTGGTATCGAGCTTTGTGTTGCCATCTTCGCAATTTGGGTACAACCGTTTTTTGTGATCCTCAAACATGCGATCGAACTTCAACTTCTCCCTTTCACTTTCGCATTCGCTCTGTGCATCAACAATGACCCGGCGAAGATCATCAGCGGGCACATCTGGTGCCTCTTGATCTTCAGCTTCCCCCGTTGCAGTATCACCGTATTCAGGGAACATAGGATAGTTGTCATCATCCTATTCTTCTTCATTGTCTTCCATCATAACCCCTCTTTCTCCGTGCTTGGTCCAACAATTATAGTGGGGCATGAAACCCTTCTTAAGCAGGTGGAAGTGAAGGGTTTTCGAGGAAGATTAATCCTTCGTATTCTCACAGTCAACACATGGACAATACATAAAACCATTCTGACTGTTTGCCTCTGCCACATCGATAAAATTATGCAGGCCCGTAATGTACTCGGAAGTGCGTCGGTCACCGTACATCCATTGCCGGTTCATCTGCATTATATAATTAAGTATATCAAAAACCATTACAGAACATCATGAATAGAGAAATGACCAAATTAATACAAGTTCATCATCACATTAAAACCAAAGTACAGTAGTGATCAAATGTTATTACTGCAAAAATAAATACATAAAGTTCATACATAGTTCTCATAAAACAACATACAACTATATAAAACATGTAAATGCAACAACAAATGCGATCAAAATCGCAACTAAGGTACCAATTGATCCAACAGCATAATGATACCAAGCCTCTTTATCAATGGCATATTTTCTAATCTTTCTAATCTTCAAGCGCATTGCATCCATCTGGATCTTGTGTAGATTGACGACATCGGCAACATGCAACTCCAATTTCATCTTCTCTTCTTCAATTCTTTTCAATTTTTCTTTCAAATAATTGTTTTCTTTTTCAACTAAATTTAACCTCTCGACAAGAGGGTCGGTTGGAATTTCCGGTTCACATACCTCCTAGATAAAAACATCTATGTCAAGTTGGTCGGCATAATTGTCATAAACACTAAATGAAACAAATAGTTATAAAAGATAATATACCACATCCGAATCATAGACCGGACGAGAGCCGACGGGGGCTGATATCAAAACCATGGCACTATATAATAACAAACAATAATACAAGTAAGAAAATTATACAAGTAGCTATCTAAATCATACAAGTAAGAATTTTTTCTTTTTAAAAAAAGATAAGAACAAGAGGTTCACCACGGTGGTCCTGGCGACGAGATCGGCGCGGGCGATCGACGGCGGTGAGGATGGGGACAGGGACGGGCTTGGAGGAAGAACAGAGGAGAAGAAAAAGGAGAAAGGTTAAGTGTGGCTCGGGCACCTCATATCATGTTTGTTTTGTGTGAACTCAAGTGGCATCATGCTCTCAGGCATTTCATCGAACACCTCATGTGCATAGGAAGGGAGAGCAAAGTAGCACACACCTCCCACCTTCTATGAGCCAAAAACAGAGGAGAGGGCGGGCAGGGGCGAGGATATATATAGGCATTTTTTTAGTCCCGGTTGGTGTCTAGAACCGGGACTGAAGGCGGACCTTTTAGTCCCGGTTGGAGACACCAACCGGGACTAAAGGGTGGCAACCCCTTTATTCCTGGTTGGTGTCACCAACCAGGACTAAAGGTCCCATTCGAACCGGGACTGATGCCTACCGAGCCCCGGCCGGCTTCCTAGCCGCTCGAACCAGGACTGATGCTCACATTAGTCCCGGTTCATAATGCGACCGGGACTATTGCTCCCATCCGGCTAGAACCAAAGCCCTATTTTCTACTAGTGTGAGATGAAATTGTTTGTAGGGTACGAAACCACCTCAAAGTTATCCTTTCCTATCAATCTATTGAGCTATTCCTATAAGTGTCACAAACAGCCCTAGAGTTCGTACTAAAATAACAACATATGATACACATCAACCAACTCTAATGTCACCTAGATACTCCAATGTCACCACTAGTATCCGTGAATTGATTATACGATACGCATCAAACAACTTCAGATTCATAATATTCAATCCAACACAAAGAACTTCAAAGAGTGCCCCAAGATTTCTACCGGAGAAAGTAGGACGAAAACGTGCATCAACCCCTATGCATAGATTACCCCAATGTCACCTCGGGAATCCGCAAGTTGAGTGCCAAAACATACATCAAGTGAATCAATATAATACCCCATTGTCACCACGGGTATTCATATGCAAGACATACATCAAGTGTTCTCATATCCATAAAAGTATTCAATCCGATAATAGTGAAACCTCAAAGGTAAAAACTCAATTCATCACAACAAGATAGAGAGGGAGAAACACCATATGATCCAGCTATATTAACAAGTCTCGCGGTACATCAAGATCGTGCCAAATCAAGAACACGAGAGAGAGAGAGAGATCAAACACATAGCTACTAGTACATACCCTCAGCCCCGAGGGTGAACTACTCCCTCCTCGTCATGGAGACCGCCGGGATGATGAAGATGGCCTCCGGTGATGATTCCCCCCTCCGGCAGGGTGCCGGGAAAGGGCTGTAGATGAGATCGTGGAGGTACAGAGGCTTGCGGCGGCGTAGTCCAAGTTCTAGGGTTATTTCTGGTGGTTTTGGTATTTATAAGAATTTTTGGCGTTGGAATCACGCGAAGAGGGGCCACAGGGGGCCCACGAGATACCACGGCGCTCTTGCCCCCCCCAGGCGCGCAGTGGTAGCTTGTGTGCACCTCGTAAGGCTTCTGGTTCTTCCACGAAGCTTCGAGGGTCTCTTTTGGTCCCAAAAAAAAATCATCAAAAAGTTTCGCTGCATTTGGACTTCGTTTGATATGGATTTTCTGGAAAACCAAAAACAAGCAGAAAATAGCAACTGCCACTGGGCACTAGGTCAATATGTTAGTCCATAAAAATCATATAGAATCCATATAAAAGTGCACCAAAATCATACAAAACTTTAATAAACATGGCATGAATACTTCATAAATTATAGATACGTTGGAGACGTATCAGCATCCCCAAGCTTAATTTCTGCTCGTCCTCGAGTAGGTAAATGATAAAAGAAATAATTTATGAAGTGTGAATGCTAGCATAGTGCATAAGTTTGATCAATGATAATTTCAATCACTTTTTCTAGCACCATAACAGCAACTCTTTCTCATAAAACTCATCATGATAAAGTAGCAATCAATTCACATGTTATGGTTCAAACAATGCATTCTCTTGAAACTTAACAACCTATGTTCTTAGTCACCAAACAATTGCAATTCAACTTATCTTCAACAAAGTCTAAGTAAGAGCTCCACATGCTCAATTATCATATAGTCTTCTATGATTGCTAGTACTCAAAGCATATTTTTATAACAAATGGCTTCCATCGAACACAGAGAAAGATAGGGGCTTAATGTTTCGCCTCCCAACTTATTTATCATAGAGATAATTGTCAACAATAATAATTCATGATCAAATATATTTGACTGGCCATATGTGGCTAAATCTTTCCCCACCACATGATGCTTGCCAACTAGAGAATAATTAAGGTTGAAATGAGAAGTAATACTATTGACTCTTGCATAAATGTAAATACATAAAGTAAAAGATAGACCCTTCGCAGAGGGAAGCAGAGGTTGTCATGCGCTTTTTATTTTTGGATGCACAAGCCCTTAATGCAAAGGAACGTCACGTTATATTGCCCCTTGTGATAGCAACCTTTGTTATGCAGTCCATCGCTTTTATTTCTTTACCATCACAAGTTTGTACAACGCTTATTTTCCCTTGCAATAAAAGATCATACATATTTTAGGAGCAATTTTTATTGGTTGAAAAAGCAATATCTGAAATCTTTAAGCAACTAAAAAAGACGTATACTAAAAGATATGTGTTGAAAAGGGATGGTCAATAACAAGATGAACCCAATGCCCAATCCACTGATGACAACTTACTTGAAGGATCTTATTCAATCCATAGGTAGATATGGTGGACACACATGGGAAGAAACTGGGTTTAAGGGTTTTTGGATGCACAAGTAGTATCTCTACTTAGTACGAATTTTTTTGGCTAGCAAAAGATCCTAAGCAAGCACCACATGTTGGAGGATCCATAACAATATAACTTCTATGCAAATATACCCAAACATAACTCATTACGTTGTCTTCCTTGTCCAACTTCAACTAATTTGCTCAAGTTTGAAAATAATTAATGGGTATTCACAATCATAAAAGATGTACAAGATAATATATTTATATGTGAAAGTTCTCTTCCTTATACTAATCATTCATGAATTGCTTGTATGACCAATATTGTGATTGTCAAGCTTCAATAGATTTCACTTTCTAACCCAAATGTGAAACTACTACTAGACATGATACAAGCATATGAAGCACATATTATTTCAACTTCATGATATTCAATTTATTCACCAATTTACTCATAGGATATAAGTGAAGAACAAGAGTAAATGACAAACTACTCCAAAAAGATATAAGTGAAGATCGAATGAGTAGTTAAGCAAATAAGTAGCTATGTGAAGACTCTTGATACGTCTTCGTCGTATCTACTTTTCCAAACACTTTTGCTCTTGTTTTGGACTCTAATTTGCATGATTTGAATGAAACTAACCCGGACTGGCGCTGTTTTCAGCAGAATTGCCATGGTGTTGTTTTTGTGCAGAAATCAAAGTTCTTGGAATTGGATGAAACTTTTTGGAGAATTTTTATGGAATATATAAAAATTATTGGCGCAAGAATCAACAGAAGGGGGGCCACCCAGTGCCCACGAGGCACCAGGGCGCGCCACCCCTCCCAGGCGCGCCCTAGTACCTCGTGGGGCCCACGTGGCTCCGTCTGACCTAATTCCAACGCTATAAATTCAGTTTTCAGAAGAAAAAAATAAGAGAGCAAGTTTTGTTGTGTTTCATGATACGGAGCCGCCGCCACCTCCTGTTCTTCATCGGGAGGCCAGATCTAGAGTCCGTTTGGGGCTCCGGAGAGGGGGATCTTCCGGCATCGTCATCATCAACCATCCTTCATCACCAATTTCATGATGCTCACCACCGGGAGTGAGTAATTTATTCGTAGGCTTGCTGGACGGTGATGAGTTGGATGACATTTATCATGTAATCGAGTTAGTTTTGTTAGGGCTTGATCCCTAGTATCCACTATGTTCTAAGATTGATGTTGTTATGACTTTGCTATGATTAATGCTTGTCACTAGGGCCCGAGTGCCATGATTTCAGATCTGAACCCTTTATGTTTTCATGAATATATTTGCGTTCTTGATCCGATCTTGCAAGTTATATGCACCTGCTACGTGTTATGATCCGCATACCTCAAGGTGACAATAATTGGGATTCTTTCCGGTGATTGCCGTAGTTTGAGGAGTTCATGTATTCACTAAGTGCTAATGCTTTGTTCCGGTTCTCTATTAAAAGGAGGCCTTAATATCCATTAGTTTCCTTATGGACCCCGCTGCCACGGGAGGGTAGGACAAAAGATGTCATGCAAGTTCTTATCGCAAGCACGTATGACTATATACGGAATACATGCCTACATTACATTGATGAATTGGAGCTAGTTCTGTGTCGCCCTAGGTTATAACTGTTACATGATGAATGTTATCCAACGAGTATCACTGATCCAATGCCTACGAGCTTTTCACATATTGTTCTTGCTAAGTTACTACTGTTGCTACTGCTGTTACAATTGCTACTACTACTGCTGCTACCGTTACTATTATTGCTACTGCTATCAAACTATCATACTACTGTGCTACTGATCACTCTGTTGCAGATATTTAGTCTCCAGGTGTGGTTGAATTGACAACTCAACTGCTAATACTTGCAAATATTCTTTGGCTCGCCTTGTGTCGAATCAATAAATTTGGGTTGAATACTCTACCCTCGAAAACTGTTGCGATCCCCTATACTTGTGGGTTATCAACTCTCTCCAAATAAAGATTTCAGATCTTGATAATTTTATTCAAACTGCAAACAAAATGAAAATAAAAGGACACTCCAAGAATAGCACATATCATGTGAACAAGTAAAAACTTAGGCTAACCGATAGTTGTTGATGAAGAAAGGTGGGATGCCCACCGGGGCATCCCCAAGCTTAGTTGCTTGAGACTTCTTGGAATATTATCTTGGGGTGCCTTGGGCATCCCCAAGCTTGAGCTCTTGTGTCTCCTTAATTCCTCTCATATCATGGCTTCTCCTAAATCTTAAAAACTTCATCCACACAAAACTCAACAAGAACTCGTGAGATAAGTTAGTATAAATCAACTCAAAACCTTAACATTCTCTACTGCAACAAATCACAAAAATTATAATTAAACATTGCATACTAAATGCCTCTACATATTTAATACTCCTATCCTCAAATAGAATCATTAAACAAGCAAACATATGCAAACAATGCAACTATAACAGCAATCTGCCAAAACAGAACAGTCTGTAAAGGGGGATTTAAAATTCATACTTCCCTAACTCAAAAAATTCTGAAAAATTACCACGTGACAGAGAACTCATGCATGCTTGCTGTGTAAAAATTTCAGATTTTTATAATGTTCTGATTATTCAGGAATATTCTGAACATAACAGAAAACTTTCTGTTTTCAAACAGCAACACATAAACTTGCAAACTGAGCATGGTAAAGGCTATGATTGGCATTTTATTGAACTAAAAGATACAAAACATGATTATTGATAACAGCAATCTAATCTCAATAGAAGAAAATGACACTCCAAGCAAACCTCATATTATGTGGCGAATAAAAATATAGCTCCAAGTGAGGTTACCGATAGTGTTGAAGACGAAAGAGGGGATGCCTTCCGGGGCATCCCCAAGCTTAGACGCTTGAGTCTTCCTTGAATATTACCTTGGGGTGCCTTGGGCATCCCCAAGCTTAGGGTCTTGCCACTCCTTATTCTCCTCATATCGATATCTCACCCAAAACTTGAAAACTTCAATCACACAAAACTTAACGGAACTTGTGAGATAGGTTAGTATGATAAAAATAAATCATCCACTTAGGTACTGTCAAGACCAGATTCATATTTTTTCTCACATAATGCCTACTGTAGTCTATCATTTCCACAATTTATATTACTCAATATAAGCTATGGAAACACTAAAACAAGCAAACTATGCACCGAAAACAGAACAACATGTAGTGAGCGATTTAAAAGCCATACTTTTGTACCTCCAAAAATTCTGAAAAATTAGGGCAACGTAAAAAATTTGTAAACCAATACTATGTAAAAATTTCAGAATTTTCTCACACTCCAGTACAGAATAGAAATTCCAGCACTGGACGCAAAAGTTTCTGTTTTTGCACAGAATCGAATTAACAAGTATCCACACTATCCCAAAGGCTTTACTTGGCATATTATTGAAAGAAAACATATAAAACATGATTACCACAGTAGCTTAATCATGTTAACACAAAAAAAACAGTAGGTGTAAATGTTGGGTTGTCTCCCAACAAGCGCTTTTCTTTAATGCCTTTTTAGCTAGGCATGATGATTTCAATGATGCTCGCATAAAAGTAAAGAATTGAAACACAAAGAGAGCATCATGAATCATATGACAAGCACATTTAAGCCTAACCCACTTCCTATGCATAAGGATTTTGTGAGCAAACAATTTATGGGAGCAAGAATCAACTAGCATAGGAGGGCAAAACAAGCATAACTTCAAAACTTTCAACACATAGAGTGGAAACTTGATATTATTGCAACTCCTACAAGCATACGATCCTCTCTCATAATAATTTTCAGTAGCATCATGAATGAATTCAACAATATAGCTATCACATAAAGCATTCTTGTCATGATACATAAGCATAGAATTTTTATTACTCTCCACACAAGCAATTTTTTTCTCATTCATAATAGTGGGAGTATCGTATGAAACTCGAATACTATAAATTGTTTCCACATTAAAAGAGTAATGTTCAGTAAAAGGGTAATCATAATTATGACAAGTTTTATAAATATAATCATCACTACTTTTTATAACATAAGTATCATCACAATAATCATCATAAGTAGGAGGCATGCATTCATCATAACAAATTTGATCATTCAAAGTAGGGGGACTAAAAAGATCATCTTCATTAAGCATAGCATCCCCAAGCTTGGGACAAACATTAATTGCAGCAAATAAATTCTCAAACATGTCCTTCTCATCAAACATAGCATCCCCAAGCTTGTGGCTTGGCATATCATAAGCATAATCACTCTCATCATTAATAGTATGAACAACACCAATAGTATAACAATTATTATCATCATAATTTTCTAAGTTGGTGCCAAAAATATTTTCAAGATTATAAGAAGTATCATTATTTTCCCAATCATAATCATCACAACGAGTAATATGCATAACAAAATCATCCTCAATAGTTCCTTCGGACATTGTGCCATAAGACAAAGAAGCGATATCATCATCAAGTGTATCATCTTCCACAATTATTTTTGATTCATTCTCATGAGGCACAACAATAATAGGAGCAACATTATTTGGGAGAGATACCTTTTTACCTCTACTTTTTCTTCTTTTCTTCTTCTTCACCACATCATGTGTGGGTTCATTTAATTTTTCCGAGCTCCTTATTGAAGAGACTCGTCGGATAGGAAGCTCCTCCTCGTTACCTATTTCATCATGAGAGAAAATAGGAGGGAAAGGGGGAATATTTACCCTTCCATTAGTATTTCTTTTATATTCTATTTGTTTTCCCGTTTTTCTATAGTTGGCTATATAAGCATTCTCATTGCAATTTACCACACAAAACATATAGATTTCCTCTAAATTATTTTCAATGTCTTTTGTGAGAATGAATACTTCAAACCAACTATTTTTATATGTCAATTCTTCACACCCCAAAAATAAACAAAGTTCATTATAAAGTTCACGGGTGATCAAATTATTGCAATATTTGGACACGATTCGATCATGAAAAAGCATGCATTGGAAATTAAGGTGACCAACTTTATTGCAAAGTTCACAAGTAATAGGATAAATAGAACATAATTTTGTAGCAAATTCATCTATCACTTTGAGCAAAAAATTGGTTCTATCATGTTTATACTTCTTACAAAATCTATCATCCCTATAAGGATGTCTTCACAAACTTTATGCACTCCACAAAAATTGACATGCTTATAAGAAACATTTTTGTCATGACTAGTGCAATCATCTTTAGTATTTTGGATATTCATAGAATTCATACTAACAACATTGCAATCATGCTCATCATTCAAAGATTTTATGCCAAACATTTTATTGAATTCTTCTTCTATCAATTGAGCACAATTTTCTGCTCGATCATTTTCAAGAAAAACTTTATAAAGACGAATAATATGAGGCAACCTCAATTCCATTTTTTTGTAGTTTTCTTTTATAAACCAAACTAGTGATAAAACAAGAAACTAAAAGATTCAATTGCAAGATCTAAAGATATACCTTCAAGCACTCACCTCCCCGGCAACGGCGCCAGAAAAGAGCTTGATGTCTACTACACAACTTATTCTTGCAGACTCGTGTTGGGCCTCCAAGCGCAGAGTTTTGTAGGACAGTAGCAATTTTCCCTCAAGTGGATGACCTAAGGTTTATCAATCCGTGGGAGGCGTAGGATGAAGATGGTATCTCTCAAACAACCCTACAATCAAATACAAGAAATCTCTTGTGTCCCCAACACACCCAATACAATGGTAAATTGTATAGGTGCACTAGTTCGGTGAAGAGATGGTGATACAAGTGTAGTATGGATAGTAGATATAGGTTTTTGTAATCTGAAAATAAAAAAAAAATAGCAAGGTAGCAAGTGATAAAAGAGAGCACAAACGGTATTGCAATGCTTAGAAACAAGGCCTAGGGTTCATACTTTCACTAGTGCAATCTCTCAACAGTGCTAACATAGTTGAATCATATAACAATCCCTCAACGCGATAAAGAATCACTCCAAAGTTCTTATCAAGCGGAGAGCATAAGATGAAATTGTTTGTAGGGTACGAAACCACCTCAAAGTTATCCTTTCCGATCAATTTATTGAGCTATTCCTATAAGTGTCACAAACAGCCCTAGAGTTCGTACTAAAATAACACCTCTTTAGCAGTACTTGATGAGAGTTTATGCGAAGGTACTTGATAGATGTTGATGATGTCTCCCCGGCAATGGCGCCAGAAATTCTTCCTGCTACTTGTAGCTTGCGTTGGTATTATCCCCGAAGAGGAAGGGATGATGCGGCACAGTAGAGATAAGTATTTCCCTCAGTTATGAAACCAAGGTTATCGAACCAGTAGGAGAATCACACAACACCTCTTTAGCAGTACCTGCACACAAACAACAAACCCTTGCACCCAACGCAAACGAGGGGTTATCAATCCCTCGGCGGTAAATTGCAAGATTAAATTGTATGTGATAGATTGATAGATTGAAACAAAAATACAAAATAAAATAAATAAAAGAAGATGGCAGCAATATTTTTAGGGTTTTAGTAATATGATTTAGATAGACCCGGGGGGCATAGTTTTCACTAGAGGCTTCTCTCAAGAAAACAGCATACGGTGGGTAGACAAATTACAGTTGGGCAATTGATAGAAAAACAAATAATCATGACAATATCCAAGGCAATGATCATGTATATAGTCATCACATCCAAGATAAGTAGAACGACTCCTACCTGCATCTACTACTATTACTCCACACATCGACCGCTATCCAGCATGCATCTAGTGTATTAAGTCCAATAAAGAACGGAGTAATGCCTTAAGAACAATGACATGATGTAGACAAGATAAACTCACGTATGAATAAACCCCATCTTTTTACCCTTAATAGCAACGATACATACTTGTCATGTCCCTTTCTGTCACTGGGATTGAGCACCGCAAGATTGAACCCATTACAAAGCACCTCTTCCCATGGCAAGATAAATCAATCTAGTTGGCCAAACCAAATCAATAGATTGGAGAAGAAATACGAGGCTATAATAATCATGCATAAAAGAGTGCAGCAAAGACTCAAATAATATTCATGGATAATCTGATCATAAACTCACAATTCATCAGATCCCAACAAACACACCGCAAAAAGTGATTACATCGGATAGAACTCCAAGAACATCGAGGAGAACATTGTATTGAGGATCAAAAAGAGAGAAGAAGCCATCTAGCTACTAACTATGGACCCAAAGGTCTGTGATAAACTACTCGCGCATCATCGGAAGGGCAGCAAGGTTGATGTAGAGCCACTTCGTGATCGATTCCCCCTCCGGCAGATTACAGGGGAAGGCCTCCAGATGGCATCTCTCTGGAACAGAAACTTGCGGCAGCGGAAAAAGTATTTCATCGACTCCCCTCAGGGTTTCTGATTTTTTTCTGAATTTATAGTGCTGGAATTAGGTCAAACGGAGCAAGGCGTGCCCTGGTGGCTCTTGGCCACCTCCTGGGTCTTCTGGCCCTCTCCCGAAGCTTCAAGTGTTTATCTTGGCCAATAAAAAATCTCCAAAAAGTTTTGTGGCATTTGGACTTCGTTTGGTATTGATTTTCTGTAAAACAAAAACAGGGCAGAAAACAGCAACTGGCATTGGGCACTAAGTTAATAGGTTAGTCTCCAAAAATGATATATAATTTCTGTAAATGCTTATAAAAACATCCAAGATTGATAATATAACAGCATGGAACAATCAAAAATTATAGATACGTTGGAGACGTATCAGCATCCCCAAGCTTAATTCCTGCTCGTCCTCGAGTAGGTAAATGATAAAAACAGAATTTTTGATGTGGAATGTTGCCTATCATATTCATCACATATTCTTTTCTTTTGTAGCATGGACATTGGACTTGTAGGATTCAAAGCAATAGTCTATAGTTGGACATGAAAATATAGATACTCAAGCATACTAACAAGCAACCATGTCTTTCAAAATATCAACGCTAAAGAAAGTTATCCCTAGCCCATTATGCTCAATCATTGATCCATTCATGAAACACACTCAAATATTAGCTACATCCAGTGCACAAGTATGACAATAGTGCTCTCTAGTTGGTGCTTTATAAGAGAAGATGGAGACTCAAATAAAAATAAAAATTGCATAAAAGTAAATAGATAGGCCCTTCGCAGAGGGAAGTAGAGATTTGTCAAATGTGCCAGAGCTCAAAGCTGAAATTAAAGAGATAAAAATATTTTGAGAGGCATGCTTTTCCTGTCAACGAAAACGACTGAGAATTCCCAATATTTTCCATGCTAGACACATCATCGGTGGTTCCCAAACAGAAAGTAAAGTTTATTTCCTTTCCACCATTCTTTCACAATCCATGGCTAGCCGTATCCACGGGTGCCCTCCATACCATCACTTTCCAAGGAATTTTGTTGTTATTAAATTTTGATTTCATTGTGGGACTGGGCATCCCTATTACCAACCGTACTCTCGTGCAATGACAAGTAAATAAACACTCATCGTGAGAATAACACACCTAGCATGGAAAATAATGGCCGCCCCCTGCCGCTTCATGAGCGGTACGGGCACACAAAACAGAAAAATTATTTTGAAAATGAGAGTTGTCACACGCAAATTTACTTGGAACGGCATGGAAATACCGCATATAGGTAGATATAGTGGACTCATCTGGCACAACTTGGGTTTAAGGGTTTTGGATGCACAAGCAGTATTTCCGCTTAGTACAAATGAAGGCTAGCAAAAGATTGAGAAGCAACCAACCAAAAAACGAAAACGGTCATAAACATGCATTGAACATAACTAACACCGAATAATGCACCATAAGTAGGATATAATTTTTTTGCATAACTATTGACTTAACGTGCATGCATAGGGAATCACAAACCTTAACACGAATATTTTTACTTAATCACAATTACTCACTAACATGACTCACATATCATCATCTCCATATCGCAAAACTATTGCAAGGAATCACACTTATCATATCCAATGATCTATATGAAAGTTTTTATTATAACCCTCTTGAATATTCATCACTTTGGGACCAAATTCATATCTTGTGCAAATTACGGTTACTATTGTCAACTCTCAAAAAGATTTAAGTGAAGCATGAGAGTGCAAAAATTTCTTCAAAATTTCAATCTTATCAATTCTCAAAATAATATAAGTGAAGCATGAGAATTCATTTCTTCAAAATTTTAATCTTGTCAATTCTCAAAATAATATAAGTGAAGCATGAGAATTCATTTCTTCAAAATTTCAATCAACTCTCAAAATAATATAAGTGAAGCATGAGAGTTCATTTCTTCAAAATTTAGCCACCACCGTGCTGAAAAAGATTTAAGTGAAGCACTAGAGGAACTGCCTAGCTCAAAAAATTTAAGTGAAGCACATAGAGTATTCTAACAAATCATGATAACGTGTGGCTCTCTCAAGATAGGTGTGTTCAGCAAGGATGATTGTGACAAACTAAAAAGCAAACAAAGCAAAGACTCATATAATACAAGACGCTCCAAGCAAAACACATATCATGTGACGAATAAAAATATAGCTCCAAGTAAAATTACCGATGGTTGGTAGAAGAAAGAGGGGATGCCTTCCGGGGCATCCCCAAGCTTAGACGCTTGAGCCTTCCTAGAATATTACCTTGGGGTGTCTCGGGCATCCCCAAGCTTAGGCTTTTGCAACTCCTTATTCCTTCATCCAGCATGATCTCACCCAAAACTTGAAAACTTCAATCACACAAAACTCAACAAAACCTTCGTGAGATCCGTTAGTATAACAAAACAAATCACTACTTTAGGTACTGTTGCAAACCCATTCATATTTTATTTTTGCATTATACCTACTGTATTCTAACTTCTCCATGGCTTATACCCCCAGATACAATCCATAGTTTCATCAAAACAAGCAAGCAACACATCAAAAACAGAATCTGTCAAAAACAGAACAGTCTGTGGCAACCTATTTAAAAGCCATACTTATGTAACTCCAAAAATTCTGAAAAATTAGTACAACGTGGGAAATTTATATACCAATACTGTGTAAAAATATCAGATTTTTTTGACGCTCCAGTACAGAAACAAAATTCGGACACTGGACGCAAAACTTTCTGTTTTCCAAACTGCATCAATTATATTATCTTCCAAATCATCCCAAAGGTTCTACTTGGCACAAACACTAATTAAAAACACAAAAACACAATCATACCAGTAGCATGACAGTGAAAACACACAATAACAAAAAAAATTATTTTATTCATTGGGTTGCCTCCCAACAAGCGCTATTGTTTTACGCCCCTAGCTAGGCATAATGCATAGTTTTAAGTATTGTCATCTTTCAAGTTCATTCCATAGGTGGCTCTCATAATGGATTCATATGGTGCCTTAATTTTCTTCCTAGGAAAATGTTCCATACCCTTTTTTAATGGAAATTGAAATTTTATATCCCCTTCTTTCATGTCAATAACGGCACCTGTAGTTCTTAAAAACGGTCTACCAAGTATTTTTGGGCAAGAAGAATTGCACTCAATATCAAGTACAATAAAATCAACGGGCACATAGTTCCTATTTGCAAGAATAAGAACATCATTAATTCTACCCAAAGGCTTTTTAATAGTAGAATCCGAAGATGTAAATTAAGAGAGCATTCATCTATATTGGTAAAACCTAGCACATCACATAGAGATTTTGGAATTGTGGAAACGCTAGCACCCAAATCACATAAAGCATTGCACTCATAATTTTTAATTTTGACTTTAATGGTGGGTTCCCATTCATCATATAATTTTCTAGGAATTGAAATTTCTAGTTCAAGCTTTTCTTCTAATGCTTTCATCATTGCTTCTACTTTATGTTTAGTAAAAGCCTTGTTTTGCTCATAAGCGTTGGGTGAATTTAGCATGGATTGTAACAAAGAAATGCACTCAATCAAAGAACAATTGTCATAATTAAAATCTTTGTAATCCAAAAGAGTGGTCACATCGCTATTTAAAGTTTTTTCCTCTCCAAACCCACTTTTAGCAATTTCATTATCAAGATTTTCACCCTCCGAATTATGGGGACGCTCTTTAGCTAAAGTTGACTCTTCTTCACTCCCCTTTTCATCAAGTTTTATATTGCTAAACAAAGAATCAATAGATGAAACGCCAATCATTTTAATATCCTCATCATTACTACGATAAAAATCAGGAGGAATCGCTTAGCATGGCGGTTCTTTTCTTACTCTCATCCATGGAGACATATAAAGCTTTAATTGATTCACTAATATCAATTTTGAGTGGCAAAATTTTAGTCTTAAGATTTTCCACATCATGAATAATTCTATCAATGCTCCTAGACATATCATCAATTTTACTCAATTTTTCTTCTATCGTAGTGTTGAATTTTTTTTGAGCATTAATGAATTCTTTAATATTACTTTCAAGATCAGAGGGTATCCTATTATTATTATAAGAATTACCATAAGGATTGCCATAATTGTTAGAGGAATTTCCAGGAAATGGTCTAGCGTTGAAATTACCTCTATAAGCATTGTTATTAAAATTGCTTCGCGAGACAAAATTCACATCTACGGGATCATTATTTTGCTCAATAAAGTTGATAAAGGCACATCATTAGGATCAATAGGAGCATTTTTGCTAGCAACCAATTTTATAAGCGCATCAACTTTATCATTCAAAGTATTAATTTCTTCAACAGAATTCACTTTTTTATAGTAGGAACTCTTTCAGTATGCCATTGTGAATAATTTGCCATAATATTATCAAGCAATTTAGTAGCTTCTCCCAAAGTAATTTCCATAAACGTACCTCCCGCGGCGGAATCTAAAAGATTTCTAGAGACAAAATTCAATCCCGCATAAATTTTTTGTATGATCATCCATAAATTTAAGCCATGTGTAGGGCAATTTCTTATCATTAATTTCATCCTTTCCCAAGATTGTGCAATGTGTTCGTGATCAAGTTGCTTAAAATTCATAATTTGATTTCTTAGTGAAATAATTTTCCCGGGCAGAAAATACTTAGTAATTAAAGCATCTTTACACCTATCCCAAGAATCGATACTATTTCGTGGTAAAGATGAGAACCAAATTTTTGCACGATCCCTCAATGAGAATGAGAATAATTTTAATTTCACAATATCATTATCCACATCTTTCTTCTTTTGCATATCACACAATTCTACGAAAGTGTTAAGATGGGATGCAGCATCTTCATTAGGACTACCGAAAAATTGTTCTTTCATAACCAAATTCAGCAAAGCGGCATTAATATCACAAGTCTCCGCACTAGCGGCAGGAGGAGCAATTGGAGTACTAATAAAATCATTATTATTAGTATTGGAAAAATCACACAATTTTGTATTTTCTTGAGACATCGTGACTACGCAAACAAGATAGCAATCAAGCAAACAAGCAAATGAGAAAAAGGCCAAAAAGGCAAATGAAAAATATTTTTGTATTTTTGTAAAAACATTTTAGAAGTGGGGGAGATGAAAACGAGAGGCAAATAAAGTAAATGCAAGGATATGAGAGTTTATGCGAAGGTACTTGATAGATGTTGATGATGTCTCCCCGGCAACGACGCCAGAAATTCTTCCTACTACTTGTAGCTTGCGTTGGTATTATCCCCGAAGAGGAAGGGATGATGCAGCACAGTAGAAATAAGTATTTCCCTCAGTTATGAAACCAAGGTTATCGAACCAGTAGGAGAATCACACAACACCTCTTTAGCAGTACCTGCACACAAACAACAAACCCTTGCACCCAACGCAAACGAGGGGTTGTCAATCGCTCGGCGGTAAATTGCAAGATTACATTGTATGTGATAGATTGATAGATTGAAACAAAAATACAAAATAAAATAAATAAAATAAGATGGCAGCAATATTTTTAAGGTTTTAGTAATATGATTTAGATAGACCCGGGGGCCATAGTTTTCACTAGAGGCTTCTCTCAAGAAAATAGCATACTGTGGGTAGACAAATTATTGTTGGGCAATTGATAGAAAAGCAAATAATCATGACGATATCGAAGGCAATGATCTTGTATATAGGCATCACGTCCAAGATAAGTAGACCGACTCCTGCCTGCATCTACTACTATTACTCCACACATCGACCGCTATCCAGCATGCATCTAGTGTATTAAGTGCAATAAAGAACGGAGTAATGCCTTAAGAACGATGACATGATGTAGACATGATAAACTCACATATGAATAAACCCCATCTTTTTACCCTTAATAGCAATGTTACATACGTGTCATGTCCCTTTCTGTCACTGGGATTGAGCACCGCAAGATAGAACCCATTATAAAGCACCTCTTCCCATGGCAAGATAAATCAATCTAGTTGGCCAAACCAAATCAATAGATCGGAGAAGAAATACAAGGCTATAATAATCATGCATAAAAGAGTGCAACAAAGACTCAAATAATATTCATGGATAATCTGATCATAAACTCACAATTCATCGGATCCCAACAAACACACCGCAAAAAGTGATTACATCGGATAGAACTCCAAGAACATCGAGGAGAACATTGTATTGAAGATCAAAAAGAGAGAAGAAGCCATCTAGCTACTAACTATGGACCTGAAGGTCTGTGGTAAACTACTCACGCATCATCGGAAGGGCAGCAAGGTTGATGTAGAGCCCCTCCGTGATCGATTCCCCCTCCGACAGATTACAGGAGAAGGCCTCCAGATGGGATATCTCTGGAACAGAAACTTGCGGCGGCGGAAAAAGTATTTCGTGGACTCCCCTCAAGGTTTCTGTTTTTTTTCTGAATTTATAGTGCTAGAATTAGGTCAAACGGAGCAAAGGGGTGCCCATGAGGCACCAGGGCGTGCCTGCCCCCCCAGGCGCGTCCTGGTGGCTCGTGGCCACCTCCTGGGTCTTCTGGCCCTCTCCCGAAGCTTCTAGTGTTTATCTTGGGCAATAAAAAATCTCCAAAAAGTTTCGTGGCATTTGGACTTCGTTTGGTATTGATTTTCTGTAAAACAAAAATAGGGCAGAAAATAGCAACTGGCACTGGGCACTAAGTTAATAGGTTAGTCTCCAAAAATGATATATAATTGCTGTAAATGCTTATAAAAACATCCAAGATTGATAATATAATAGCATGGAACAATCAAAAATTATAGATACGTTGGAGACGTATCAAAGACATACATCAAGTGTTCTCAAATCCATAAAAGTATTCAATCCGATAATAGTGAAACCTCAAAGGTAAAAACTCAATTCATCACAACAAGATAGAGAGGGAGAAACACCATATGATCCAACTATATTAACAAGGCTCGCGGTACATCAAGATCATGCCAAATCAAGAACACGAGAGAGAGAGAGATCAAACACATAGCTACTATTACATACCCTTAGCCCCGAGGGTGAACTACTCCCTCCTCGTCATGGAGACCGCCGGGATGATGAAGATGGCCTCCGGTGATGATTCCCCCCTCCGACAGGGTGCCGGGAAAGGGCTGTAGATGAGATCGTGGAGGTACAGAGGCTTGCGGCGGCGTAGTCCAAGTTCTAGGGTTATTTCTGGGGGTTTTGGTATTTATAAGAATTTTTGGCGTTGGAATCACGCGAAGAGGGGCCACAGGGGGCCCACGAGGTACCACGGCGCTCTTGCCACCCCCCAGGCGCACGGTGGTGGCTTGTGTGTACCTCATAAGGCTTCTGGTCCTTCCCCGAAGCTTCGGGGGTCTCTTTTGGTCCAAAAAAAATTGTCAAAAAGTTTCGCTGCATTTGGACTTCGTTTGATATGGATTTTCTGGAAAACCAAAAACAAGCAGAAAACAGCAACTGGCACTGGGCACTAGGTCAATATGTTAGTCCATAAAAATCATATAAAATCCTTATAAAAGTGCACCAAAATCATACAAAACTATAATAAAGATGGCATGAATACTTCATAAATTATAGATACGTTGGAGACGTATCACCCAGCTGGTTGCAATGTCAGAGATCTCCTACTTCTGCTCGGACGAGAGACTGTCGCAGAGGGCCGTGGAGCATGAGGAGGCCATGGTGGGTGTGGTGCAAGGAGGAGATGGAAGGTGGAGGTGCGGTGTGGTTCTTGCCCGACGCCTGGCCACGCTTAAATAGCGGGAGGATGTGGGGCGTCAACCAGAGAGGTGTTTAATGCCGGTCAACAGACGGACGGACGTGTGGCGCTCAAGGCATCGGAGTCAGTTTCTCAGCACAAGCGCTGGTTTAATGGAGGTAGGCGGGCAGATGGATGCCTTTACAATGTGGAGAGAAGGCATGCGCAGCGGGTGTGCGGGCGGCGCTCTCGGCTGGCAAGCCACTTCAATGCTGGTGCTAGTGAGAGGTCACGTCTGATCTGGGTCGACGTCAATGTGGAGCGGAAGCTCTGGCGGGAAAGAGCGTGGGTGAGGGAGATGATTTTGGGTGGGTCAGGTTTGTCGGAAGCGGGCGTGACAACGGTCTGGACTCCCTCGAAGCCCCCTTTCGGTTTGCTTCTAGTTTGTGGGAAAAAGGACGTTTGGACCGGCGAGCGGATAAATATAGACATGCGTTAGATGGCAAAACACGTCTAGACCGCGTGGTCCAGACGGTTGCGGGTGGTTTGAGGCTCGGCATTAGAGATGCTCTTATTCCCGGAGTACCCACAACCTCAAGGAACAGTAAATTCAAAACAATAGAGAGAAAAAGTTGATGGCATAAAATTTCACAAGCAGCTAAAACGTTCACAAAATTTCAGATTTTTTATTTTACTTTTTGTTTATTTTAAATTTACTGTCCATGACTGTGGATACACCCGGGAGTAAAAAACCACTCATCGATTTGTAGTTTCGGGTTTGAGTCGTCCCATGTAGAGATCTCTCGAAACAGGCTTCCACCTCGCTTTATATATAAAGCAATAACATCAAACAATACACATACACGACCGAATGATACAATGTGATGAGAAGACTCTCTTACAAAGCGGATCAAAAGATAAAACAAAAAACCTAGAGCTAGCCTAACACCTCACCTAGGACCTACCGACGATGGCACAACTCCATGACAATGCCACGAGGAGGGTGATGACGCAATGTGTTGCTGCCCCTGAGCATAAGAATAGACAAGGATTTTCACGCGAAGCCCTGGCACATAAACGAACCCCACGACGACGCCTTCAAAAATGAACGACACCCATGGGAGCCGCCGTCGCCAGCGCCAAGTGCGAAGCTTTCGCTCAGGAACTCGCCAAAATACCACCAGAAGATGCCCTCGGTCACCACCGCAGTGAGAGTCAGGCCAACCCCACCAGATCAGGACACCAACAGAGCATACTAGAGCCTTCCGCCCCTGCAGCCTTGCCGCCCACACAGCCAAGAGGTGAAGGCCCCCGCGTCCTCCGACAACTCAACACCGACGCCAAAACACGTGGCTGCCGTCCCCAACCAAGCCACGAGCTTCCACCTCGACATGGGCAAAGAGAGCCCGAAGCAAGCACAGAAGAGCAACCAACCCCCGGCAGGGGGACCAAGTCCAACCCCAGCCCAACGGCCAGGCCGAACCGCCGACCAACTACCAACAAGCGCTACCGGGAGAGGAGGGGGTCGCGCCATCAGATCCGGCAACTCCAGATCCAGACAGGGGGAACCCATGGCAACCGGCACCCCCAGCCGCCCGGTCGTAGCCGGTACCTCCGACCGCCAAACACCCAACTCCGTCGGCTCCCTGCGACACGTTCCACCCCCACTACACCACCACCGAGCGCCGCCGCTCCAACCTACAACAACCAGCCACCACGCGCCCACGGTCGAAGATCATCACTGCCACCCTACGTCGCTGGGCAAGCGCCACCACCACCACGCCACAACCACCCCCGCTAGGAGATGAAGGAGGCCGCCAACCACGGCCCAAGCCGTCTCGCAGCCCGCGCCATCAGACGGTCGCCCTGGATGCCACTTCTGCAAGCCTTCCGAAGCCGCCCCTGGTCCACACCGCCACCACCGCCACCACTCTACTGCGATGGAAGAACCAGCCAACCACAGCCCAAGCCATCCGCAACCCACGGCACCATGGAGCAGCACTGACCCGCCGCCCACAGTCCGCACCACCATCAGCGCCGTCGGCATGGGCCCAGCCACCACGGCCACCCACACATGGCGCCGGCCAAACCGGAGCACAGCGCCGAGGGTCACCACCCAGCAGAGACTCAACCGGGCCTCCACCCACACCCTACCCCGCTTGCCGCCCCCCAGGCCGCAGATCCAGCCAGATCTGGTCGGAGGGCGACCCACGCGCCACCACGCCGGGATCTTGCGCCGCCTGGTCGAGAAGCTCCGGGCGCTGCATCTCTACTACGTCGTTCCCATGAAGGACGCACTACTGCAGGAATGCCTAGCAGTGGTGGGCGCAAAAAGGCCAGAAGTGGCGGGCAAGCCTCCCAGGGGCGCCCGCCTCCGACCTCCCGCCACTGCTTGTACCCCATTAGTGGCGAGCGCTCGCCCGCCACTGGTAGAGCATCTCCAGTGGCGGGCGTCTCCTCTCGCCCGCCACAGCTAGATGCTCTAGTTGTGGCGGTCGAACTTCCCTCGCCCGCCACAGTCAGATGTTGGGGCCGGCAACCTGGACTTCCCACCACAACTATACATATAACCAGCAAGTATTTACATATTTGATCATATGCTTTATGATGTATCACAGTTTAGGAGCAGCACATTTTGTCGTAGTCAATAAACAAGCTAACAACAAGTTGCCCAACTGCATATAGCTAGCAAAAAGTCATATAGGAATTTTCATAGAAACATAGAAACTACATTCAGAGCATCGATCATAGTGACCACATTATGGGAGTGCACAAGTAGTTGACAAATAAAAGTTCAGGTCCATCATAGCAACTTGAGATTAACCTCAGCTCCGTGAAGAGTTGTCGTCGTCTCCAATCATCTTGTTGACCTCGGCTAGGGCGGACTTGGCAGTTTCAAAAAGTATCTCGGCAGCCTCGATGGCTCCTCGCGCACTCTCTGTAGTAGCTTTGCGGCTTCTAGTGGCTGTCCTCGCAAGATCGGGACATCCTTCAGCGCTCTTGGCGTATTGTAGAGGCTTCTGGGTGTCTACTAGGGTCCTCTCCGCATAGGTGAGCGCGAACACCGAGTACCCAACTAGCCTCGAGACGGCGTCTAGGGGTATAGGAGTCGTAACGAGGCCTGTCGGCTCCTCCATCTAAATCGCAAAAGTTGACAGTTAGATAAACATCATTTATACGAAAGCAACTATATAAGAAGATAATTAAAACTGTGTACGGCAACCCTCGATGTCGTTCTTCGGGTGGGCAGTTCTCACTCTTAAGTGGTTGTACATATGTTGGGCACTCCATGAATGGTACTTCGACTGTCGGTGATGGTCGTTCTTCACCTTCTCCTCCTCCTTTACCAATGTATCGGAGGAGGAGGAGGCCAGAACGACCCTCTACAACAATAGTCGATTTATCTCCCAAGTGGTTGTATATATGATGTACACTCAATGTTATTTCGACCGTTGGTGAAGGTCGTCCTTCACCTTCTCCTCATGCTTTACCAAGTTCTCCAAGTAGGAGAAGAGGAAGGACGACCCCTACGACAACAGTCAGTATCCTCCTGTGAAAACAACAACTCTGATCTCAATATATGGATTTAGAGTGAGAATTGCCCCTTGAACAAAAAATGTAGCTAACAATATCAGCAAACTAATTAAGTATTACCTGTAGAAAAAACATTAAATAGCTACATGACTCAGTTTCGATCAACAACATTACATTAAAATTTGGGCATGAACTCTGCTTTAAAATGGACATATTAAGTGCTAGAAATTTGGCGAAACGGAAATAAATCAACGTTTCACCAAAACATTAGCTCTTATTATGAATCCCTGTAAAGAAAGTTCCTATAATCTACGATCTACAAATATGAATAGGAAAGTTCCTATAACTAACAATATCAATAGCAGTACATTAAAATTTACGAATCACAAACAATATACGAATAAGAAAGTGCTACAATCTACGATCTACAAACCCTAGCCATAACCCTACCAACAAAAAATGTAATAGAACACAATACGAATCACAAGCAATCTATGGTCTACAAACCCTAGCCATAACCCCCAGTACTCCTAAGTCTAACCCTAGATCCCCTACCATTGTGGGTGGTAGCCACGGCCGTGGGTGTTGGTGCCGGCCGCAGCCTTTGGTGTGGGTGACGGCGGGGACGACAAGATCGTACCGGATCCCATGGCGACGACGATGGCGGGGCCGACGGGGTCGGCGAAGAGGACAGCGTGGCCGACGGGGGCTGCCAAGAGGACGGCGGGGCCGTCGGGGACGGCCAAGAGGATGGCGAGGCAGAGGCAACGGCGGCACCGAGAGCGAGATCCATTGAGGAGAAGTTAGGGTGAGTCAGTGAGTGAAGTGAGGGGGGGACGGCCGGAGCGCGCATGGGTTGATAAAATGTGTTCATGCTGCGATGCGCGGCAACGAGCAGCCAACACAGCTATGTTCTGACAAAACTGGACATCTGGCAAGGATAACTAGTGGTAGTCGAAAAACGCTGCTCGCCACTGCTTGGTCGTCTACCTGTGGCGCGCGCTAGGTACTGCCCGTCACTGCTGAGTTAAGCAAACAAGTCCCGCCCTGGAGATTATACCTGTGGTGGGCAGGTAGTACCGCCCCGCCACAGTTAGTCTACTAGTTGTGGCGGGCAGGATTTTCTACTCGCCACTGTTTGTTTTCAAAAATACCTGTGGCAGGTGCCCCGCCCGCCCACCACTTATTAGGGTTCACCTATAAGCCCTTTCCCAGTAGTGACGAGTGCTCTAGCCCATGCTCGTCTGGCACCTCGTCAGAGGCATCCGAGTCGTTACCGATCGGAAGTCCCATGTCCATACCCCGTCCTCTTCGCCGACGGGAAGTCCCATATTCGCCGCCTCTCCTCCACCAACCTCTGGGTCACAGCTTACCTCAAGCAATAAAAATGGATGCATAGTAATCGTTTCTGTTTCGTCCCACGAGGGTATTCATCTTTTAGTGGTGCCTGATACGTCTCCAACGTATCTATAATTTTTGATTGTTCCACGCTATTATAGTATCAATCTTGGATGTTTTATATGCAATTATATTTCATTTTTTGGGACTAACCTATTAACCTAGTGCCCAGTGCCAGTTGCTATTTTCTGCTTGTTTTTGGTTTTTCAGGAAATCAGTACCAAACGAAGTCCAAATGCCATGAAAATTTTTGGAGTTTTTTTTCTGGACAAAACAGACCCTGAAGACTTGGAGAGGAGGCTAGAAGGTTCACGAAGCCTCAACAAGGCAACAGGGCGCAGCCCCGGGGGGGCGCCCCGATGCCTTGTGGTGCTAAAAGCGCAGGTTAACTCCCAAAGGGGGGTGAACGGGAGATTTTTAGAAATTCGTCAAAATCCGAAGACTTTGACGAAAATCAGAGTGAAGAAACAGAAACAAAATTGAAACTAAATCTACACAGATATGAAAAGCATGCATACGAAGTACAAGCAAGTGAAGAACATGCAATCATACACACAGATAAGCATGGGGAAGATGAACAGAAGAAAATGAAACAGCATGATGAAAGTCTTGAGTTCAAATTCTTCAGAAAGGTAAGACACAAGTTCTTCAATAGTGGAATTACAGAAAAGTAAAGAGGTGAGGAATATGAAACCAGGTTGGCATGACAAAGCCACAGCAATTTGGTAGACCAGTTCCAGTTGCTGTATCAACTGTACGTCTGGTTGAGGCGGCTGAGTTTTACCTCAGAGGACACTAAGTCCTCACCGTATTCCTCTTGAGCTAAGGTCACTTAGTCCTCGCCCAATCATTCGTGGTAAGTCTTCAAGGTAGACTTCCAAAACCTTCACAGACTTGTTCACCGGCACGCCACAATTACACTTGGGTGCTCAGAACATGACGCCTAATCGTCTGGAAGAATGACAGTCTTCAAAGGTAAAAGGCGTCGGATCACACAGATCAACTTTTTCAGTGATGCTCAGTCACTTTGGCTCTGGTTGGCCTTTTCCTCACTTAGGTTCTCACAAACTCGTCGGAGAAAGGGGTGCTCTCAAATGACAAGTGTCAAGTTCTCTCTAGAGCAGCCAACCAACTAGTGGTTGTGGGGGCAGCTATTTATAGCCAGGAGGCAACCCGACATGAAATGTCATAAATGCCCTCTCTTAGATAAGACCATTATCAGGATAAGAATCCACTCGATAGCTGGCACGCAGCGCAGCAACGGTCGGAATTGAAGCTCTCAATTTCGTCGGGGCACTCAATTTCCTCACGATAGGTAGATCGCACTGGCGAAATCCTAACTGCTCAGCCTGACCAAATTCGTCAGAGACCATATGAACTTCGTCACTGTCACTGGCAAATTCGTCAGCTGTTCTGGAGATTTCCAAAGGCTTCACTCGAAGCAGCTGGTGTGTGTATAGGTTGAGAATCACTTTGGAAATGTGATAAATGTTTCACCTTGACCCCCTTTAAGAGTATGGTTTTTCCTATGACTCAAATAAGAAGAAAAATAAACTATGAAAACAAAGTCTTCAAGCTTCAAAGTCTTCACATCAATTTCTTCAAAGGCCGCACCAAATTTTTCACTTGAAGAAATACATTTTTAGGGGTCATCTTCCGTGGTTAAACCAAGTCTTCAGGGACTATATTCTCCTGTGTACACTCACAAACACATTAGTCCCTTAACCTATTTGTCTTCAATACTCCAAAACCACTAATGGGGCACTTGATGCACTTACAATCTCCCCCTTTTTGGTTATTGATGACAAATCAGTTAAGTTTTCAACGGGAATAAATAATAATAGAAGTGTAAGATCAGATTATGAAGACATTGGTTACATGATATAGAGGAACTCCCCCTGAAGATGTGCATATGAAGAATTTGCTTTGGATTGCAAATGCACATGGCAGGTTGTACTTTGTGGAGATCTCCCCCTATATCTTGGAAACCAATCATGCATGATCACAAAGTTATTTGAAGAATTTGAATGCATGATGAGAATTGGTGGCTGGCAAATTTGCAGCATGCATGCACACATAATATTGAGGATTTAGAGCATGCAGATTAAACGTCACAGAAAAGAGTCAGACCACCAATAGTTTAAGTTACAACTCTTCAAAGAGCAAATCGAATGAACGCAAGAGTTGCAACTTGGCAAAATAATCCACCCCAAAGTTTATATAAGACCCGCTTGAAGACTAACTCTCAAATTTCTCCCCCTTTTTCATCACATGACCAAAAGGGAGACAAAACTGAGGACTAACGCACCCTGAAGAATTTGATCAAGAAGCAGTCGAGGGAGCACCAGCATTGTCGTCGGGGTCATGCATTGAAGAAGGGCCTGCTGCAGTGTCTTCAACGTCTTCCTTTTCATCAGTGGCTTGAGAAGGAGACACTGAACTGGGGACCATTGGAGGAACTTGAACCTTCTTGAACTTCTTCTAGCGCCGATTGGCCCAATCAAAGTTCATTTTGAACTCCATTTCTTCAAGTTCGCCTGGGGTCTTCAAATGAGAGAGAATGGCCCAACGTCTGTCAAAGATCTCATGCATATAGTAATGATTTTTGCGCATAGAGTTTTGCATCACAATCATATTTCCCAGAATAGCATGGAGCTGACGCTTAACCCAGTCATGATTACGATCTACTTTCTGATGAAGACTAATCAGAAGCTCTCGATCAATCATCACCCGAGGAGCTTCACCTTGAGGCTTTTGTTTGGTGGCATTTGTGTCAGTGTCTTGACTTGACGAATCATATCATGTGGATTCTGAGACAGGCTGACAAAATTGACCATCTAGGGGGCGAACACCTTCATCTATGATAGCCTTGCCTTTGCTTGGCACTGATGCAATAGTGCTTTAAAGAATTTCAACGGCAGGCATGAAGCTAAGGTGATTTTGACGATTTGCTTTATAATGAATTGAAGACCTTGCTCTGATGAATCTCAGTATCCAGGGTGCATAGGGCTTTAGATCAAACGGTGCTTGGGCGACAGTTGCCAAAGTCCTCAGGAAGACATCATGGATATCAATGGGAATCCCATGAATGATATTGAATAGCGGGTTCTTCATGACACCAACAACTTCTTCAGTTTCAGAATTGTGGATTTTGATGAGACTGAGGGTTTTGGCCAAGATCCGATAGACGGTACAAGGCACAAAAGGCAGATCATTCACTAGGAAGGTAGTTCTTGGTGCTTCTCCTTCAGCCAAAGGTGTCATCAGCACATTCATCAGATTATGTGGCAGCTCAGGTTCTTCATAGATCTTCTTTGCATCAGTGATACGTCCATTTTGCATCATGTTTTCCTACTGTTATTTATAGTGTTTTTAATCAATATAACACTTTGTGGAGAAATTCTAATGCCTTTTCCCTCTTAATATGCAAGCTTTACATAAAGAGGGAGATTGCCGGCAGCTGGAATTCTGTACCTGAAAAAGCTATGTCAGAGATACCTATTCTGCACATCTCCAAATGAGCTGAAATTTCACGGAGATTTATTTTGGAATAAATAAAAAATATTGGAAGAAAGAAGTACCAAAGAGGGCCACCCAGGTGCCCACGAGGCACCAGGGCGCGCCACCCCCCCTAGTTGGTTTATTTCACGGAGATTTATTTGATTACAATGCCCTGTGGGTTGGTAGTAGTGTTGATTACATCTTGTAGTTGATGCTAGTTGGTTTATTTGGTGGAAGATTATATGTTCAGATCCATTATGCTATTCAATACCCCTCTGATCTTGGGCATGAATATGATTTGTGAGTAGTTACATTTGTTCTTGAGGACATGGGAGAAGTCTTGCCATAAGTAATCATGTGAATTTGGTATTCGTTCGATATTTTGATGATATGTATGTTGTTGATTCTCTTAGTGGTGTCATGTGAACATCGACTACATGACACTTTACGATCTTTGGGCCTAAGGGAATGCATTGTGGAGTAGTAATTAGAGGATGGGTTGCTAGAGTGACAGAAGCTTAAACCCTAGTTTATGCGCTATTCCGTAAGGGGCTGATTTGGATCCATACGTTTAATGCTATGGTTAGATTTATCTTAATTCTTCTTTCATAGTTGCGGATGCTTGCGAGAGGGGTTAATCCTAAGTGGGAGGCTTGTTCAAGTAAGAACAGCACCCAAGCATCGGTCCACCCACATATCAAATTAGCGAACGCGAATCAAACAAACATGATGAAAGTGACTAGATGAAATTCCCATGTGTCCTCGAGATCGCTTTGCTTATTATAAGAGATTGTTTCGGCCTGTCCTTCGCTACAAAAAGGATTGGGCTACCTTGCTGCACCTTAGTTACTATTGCTACTTGTCACTTGTTACAAATTATCTTGCTATCAAACTACCCGTTACCGATAATTTCAGTGCTTGCAGAAAATACCTTGCTAAAAACTGCTTGTCATTTCCTTCTGCTCCTCGTTGGGTTCAACACTCTTACTTATTGAAAGGACTACGATTTATCCCCTATACTTGTGGGTCCTCAATCAGTAGAGGGCAACTCAACAGGAAGGGCTCGAAGAAATTCATCAGATGGAGACTTGTAGTGTGTATTCTCACTCATCCAGTCAATTGCCCATGAGTGAATGTCATCGACATCACCTGACAGATGCAGAGTGGCATAAAATTGAAGGATTAGCTCTTCATTCCAGTCGCAAATATCAGTGACAAAGCTGAGCATTCCTGCTTCATGAAGAACAGCCAAGACAGGCGTGAAGCATGGCAGCGATTCCATATCAACATGAGGAATATGACGATGCGGGAAGACTTTGTTCTTGTCAAAGAGCAGCGAAGAGTAGTAGTTCATCTGAGTGTTTGTCCAGAATCTTTGACGCCTTATTTTGGCAGAGTCATAAGGTGACTCGTCGATGAAGAAATTCTTCTCTTCGAAGAAAGCAACATTGTCAAACTTCGGCCGTCTAACGCTTTTGCCAAATCTAGGCATTGAGGGCACAAGCTGAAGATTTATTTTTCTGGGCCTCAGATCAAGAATTGGCTTAGGAGAGCCTGTTGAATCATTTGGATTAGTAAGGGCCAGAGATTTAGCAACTTCCTCAGCTATTGCAACTGGCACTGTTTCCGAATCGGCTGAGGGAGCTGGCTCTTCTTGCTGAGGGGGGGGGGTGGTGCAACATCATCTGTGACCATAGGTTGCACAATTTCTTCCGCTGATGCAGCAGGAATTTCTTCATTGATAGTCTGAAGCAAAGGTTGTTGACTTTCAGATGCAGTTTGAACTTCCTCAGTTACAGCTGGTGACTGAGGCACTTGAGTGAGGGGTGTGGTGAGGGGTGAGTTCGGGTGAGTAGCATCCCAGAAATCATCATGCATCACGGGCGTTGTGGAGCCCACATCCACATCCTCATCAGCCTCTTCCTGGCTTCGATGCGAAGCCATCTGTCCGTCAGTCATCATTACTGAGGGCGATGATACCAAGGGAAGTGAAGATTCTACTTCAACTTCAATTTCTTCATCCACCTGCTCTGTGAAAGCAGCAGAGTGGGTATCAGCATTATCTTCAGGTGGGATGACATAATCCACACCATATGGAACAAGCTGAACCTCTTCCATGTTCCGGGTTAGGGGCACTGACGAGATTGGTATGGCATCATTTGGTGCAGTTGAAGACATTGGTGCCGTCTTCAACTTCTTCACTGTCTATGCGGCAGGGGGTTCTGAAGCTTCTCTCTTGTCAGCAGTCTTAGTTTTCTTCACTTCTGATGCAGAAGGAAATGTGATAAGCTTCAAAGCTAAAGACTGATCTGACGCTGCCGCTGAGGAGCTGGGTGGTACAATTTCTTCAGATGCAACTGTTGCAGTTGCTCTGGCATTCTCTTCAGATGCAGTTGATGCAGCTGCAGTGGTATTTTCTTCAGGAACAACAGATGAAGTTGCCCTGGCAGGTTCTTCAGGCACAACTGATGCAGTTGCCCTGGCTTGGTCTTGCGGAGGTGGTGAAGGCATAGTCTCACTGGCCTGAGGGGGTTGCTGAGGAGCTGAAGAACTTGATGGAGGTGCTTGGCCAAACTTCGCAGCCTCCCTTCTGTTATGGTCATCAACTACTTTATTTGACGCATTGATGAATCTGTCCTTCACTCCATAGCAATACTCAGACTGTCTTTCATATTCCTCAGACAGACGCTGAATCTCAGATTGCATCACAACAAGCTGCTGAGGGGATATGGTGAGCATGTTATCCTTGAGCTCTTTCTGCTTCTTCTTCATCTCTTTGCTCACAAGCTTGGCTTTCTCAATCTTGTGCTTCTCATTGAGGACGAAAGCAGAAAGAACATGACTTGGTCTAGGCGGTAGATTCAAATCGTCAAGTGGTGTATCAGGCTTTTGACACCAAATGTCGATGAAGTCAAGAATCTTCTTTGGACTCAAAAATGATGGGACTGTGGTGTTCTTGGCATGAACGGCCTCCTCCATTCTCCTCTGAACATATTCAGCTAGTTCATCTTCATCTGACATGCCCTGTTCATCAGCCTGAGGCACTACGGCCTTGCTCTTGGGACTGGGCCTTGTACCGCGGCCTGCAGTAGCCTTCTTCTTCAGCAAGGGGACATTTGAAGAAATATGCCCAAATGCTGAGGCACTTGATGCAGCAATGTTGGCTTTTTGAAAGCCTTTAGTTCGTTGGCATGATGCCAACACAACTGGCGTTGACGCTCTTGCAGCAGCCATTGAGGAACTTTTGGCTGGCGGAGGTGCTGAAGAAGTTGGAGCCGAAGGTGCCTTAGATGCTGAAGCCTTTGATGATGACGGCTTGGGATCTAAGGGCTTTGCAGAAGATTTAGCAACTGAAGATTTTGGCTGTGAGGGTACATCTGCTGAGGGCTTCGGCTTTTGAGCCGGCTTCTTCTGCATAGACTTTTTAGGTGCGCTTGCACTAGAGCCTGCACCAGCATCTTGTGAAGCTTTTGTAGCCCTGTTGTATTCTTCAACAACTCTCTGAGCCCGCCTCTGTAAGGTGGCTTGACACCTGGCCCACTCTTTGGGAAATTCTTCACCAGATCTAATGCTTGATGGATCTGCAGTCTGACCAGGAGCAAGAAGTGGTCTATTGCAAGGGGGTTTCACAGCGAATTCCTTCATGTACTTTGAAGTTACATATCTGTAAGCCCTCCATTCATAAGCACACCTGCATTTGATTTTCTGCATACGCGTCTTGCGCTGTTCCTTAGTTTCCTTGCCATGAATGGCTTCATCAGGTGTGTAGTACCCAGCATAAATGTCATCAGGGATCTCAAATGTTGTGTGTTCTTCCTTCCTCTTGCCTCCCTTCTGAGGCTTTTTGCCATCTGACATTTTCTTTAACTGAGGGGTTTGAACTTTTGATGTTTTTGAAGAAGTCTGAAGATTTTCCTCAAGCAATGCTGCAAATGAATTAATTTGATGAGAACCAAGAGATTCGTCAGCAGACATGGGTACCTGTGAACAGAGTATTGTTGAGAGGAAATTGGGAAGAGTCACATGCGTTCTCAGAGATTTTCAAAAATATACCCAGTTGAGGAATTTGGCCCTTATCGTCTTGAAGAAATTCATTAAGTGTTCTTGACTTAGATTCCAGAGCTATACAGATTGAGGCAATTTGCACAACAGAGGTATCTATCCATTAAGAGTAACTTAGATGAAATAACCAAGACTGGCCAGAAGGAACTGCTGAAGATTTGGAAAGAAGTGGTAAAAACAGCACTTGAAGAATTTGAGGCGGTAAAAAATAAATTTTAATTACCCCAAGGATGAACTTGATGAACTGGACGACGAGTTGATGGAAATCGTCAGCTCAGATCTTTCATGCCCTAACTTGGCAACGAAAATCAGCTACGGCGGCAGCGGAGGTGAAGAAATCCACGGCCAGCGCGAGTACGACAGCGAAGAAGTCGAGGTAGTGAAGCTCTTCCTCTCCGGCAACAATGAATTCCAGCGATGGCGCTAGGGTTTGGAGACCGATAGGGGCACGAGAGTGAATGAACTAGGTTTGACGCGGTCAAGCCTATATATAGGCACGGTGAAAACCGAGTGGTCCAAATGTTTCGGACGGATAAGCCCCTGGTGATTCGCATCTGAGTGACACACGTCACACATGCATTTTGAGTGCGCTTATCCACGCGTCGGATGCACGGGATGAGGTTACTATGGAAACCGGCAAAAAATTGATTAGTTAAAGTGTGTTCGCAATTTCTTCACCTGACAAGGATGTGACGCCCCTGACTCAATCGTGCACTAATCATACATGCAAATGCACACGATCAAGATCATAGACTCATGGGAAGATATCACAACACAACTCTAAACACAAATAAAAGTCATACAAGCTTTATATTACAAGCCAGGGGCCTCGAGGGCTCGTATACATAAGCTCGCGAGCAAGCGTTAGCGGAAGCAATAACAGTATCTGAGTACAGACATAAAGGTTAAACAAGTCTGCCTTAAGAAGGCTGAGCAAAACAACGATAACTAGATCAAAAGGCGCAGGCCTCCTGCTTGGGAGCCTCCGAAACTACTCCTGGTCGGCGGTCTCCACGTAGTAGTAGGCTCCGTCGGTGTAGTAGTAGCCGTCGTCGACGGGGTCAGCTGGCTCTGGGGCTCCGTCGTCTGATCGCAGCAATCGGGTACGGGGAAAAGAGGTAGCAAAGCAACCGTGAGTACTCATCCAAAGTACTCGCAAGACTTACATAAGAACTATTCTATTTATGCATCGGTATCAAATGAAGGGGGCTGTATCTGTGGACTAGACTGCAGAAATGCCAGAATAGAAGGGAAAGCCTAGCCTATCGAAGACTAGCATCTTGCAGCGTCTTGCGGCATTAGAAGAGTGCAGATTAGCATATAAAAGCAACAGTAACAAATATATCAGTAGCCATGCCCAGAGATCCTTCCTCGACTCCCTGCGAGAAAGCGATCCCGGAGCCATCATATCAATTTAGTGTCATAAGTATCCAGTTCTAGTTGTAGTAGTTCGGTATACTTTCCGAGCGTCCTGTTACCATGGACACGGCTATTCGAATAGATAACTTCCCTACAGGGGTGCACTACTGTTAGCCAACACGCTCGATTAACTCTGGCCGGACACACTTTTATCGGGTCAAGTCCGGCCTCGGCTGATCGACACACCGTAGTCCTACCTAGGGTCAACAGAGAGGCCAGCACGCCAGTCTAACTCCTAAATGCGAAGGGGTCATGGGCCAATCATCCTTTGCAATCCTGCGCGTTGCGAACGCGGCCAGGAGCAGACCCGCCCCCTTAATACAAGCGCAGGCGGTTACTGTCCAACCCGGCGCGCGCCACTCAATTGCTGACGTCTGAGAGCTTTCGGAAGAAACGTACGATGCCGAGTGCCCATACTTATCCCGCGTGGTGGTTAGTGTGAAAAGGCCAAAGGCCTACTCAGATCGCATATCCTAACCCATTATTGCGTTGGGAGCTCGCGGTGATGATCAGTGATCCTGTCGCCTCGTCTCGCGGACTTGCGACAAGGGCCAGGCCCATCCCTCTCTAGGGCGGTCTCTGCCTGCCCGGCCGCGCCGCGTCATTATCTCACGGGTACCCTCACGGTCAACCCGACTTCCATAACTCTCGCAGGTACCCTCACGGTCAACCCGACTGCCATAACTCTCGCGGGTACCCCTCGGGGCTGACCCGACGTCAACAAAGGTCTGAGGTAAAAGTCATGGTAACCGTGTGTCCATAACATCAAAGGGGAACCCGAGGAATCACCCTCGATGGATTCCTACTCGATTTAATCCGTCAAGGAGAACCAGGAGGAATCACCCTCGATGGTCCACACTTGAGGGGTTGCACGACAGAGTCATCATTGGGAAGGGGAGAGCGAGGAATCACCCTCTGCGATCACCACCGATGTGCTATACTACAGAGATATCATCAAGAGTGCAGTACGAGGTATCACCCTCGGCACTCGATAGTAGCCCTGCAGAGTTGTACAACTAAGGGGTGTGTGCGGTGATGTGTCGGTCTCTTCACATCGATCACAATGATCGAGGCACTGGTAACAAAGCGGGGCAACAGGGACAAGGGTGAGGGGTCACTAATGGATCACTAACCAAACTATACTAAGAAGTTTAGGATGACAAGTAAAGTAACAACAGTAGGTTTCAAAAGCAGGCTATGCATTAGAATAGGAGCTATCTAATACAGTAGAAAATCTAATGGAAGCATAAGTAAGAAGGAATGGGCGATATAGGAATGATCAAGGGGGTTTTGCTTGCCTGGAAGCTCTGCGGTGAAAGAGGGGTTGTCGACGACGTAGTCGTACTTGGGAGCAGCGTCAATCTCGGGGTCTAACAGATGGAAGAGGGGGAAGAAACAGTAAATACAAAGCAAACAAATGCAGCATGGTGCATGACATGGCAGTATGCTGTGCTAGGGGTGACCTAATGCAGCACTACACGTTACAGACGGAGCGAGAAAATATCTTGGAATATTTTCCCGGCTTTAGGCATCTGTCAGACAGATGAACCGGAGGGGAAGGTTACATGTTTGCAGTGATGGAGGGGTGTGGCAGGTATGAGGATGACATATTCGGATTCGTCATATTTTTCTGATCAACATTCATATAGAAAACTTTTTCAACCGAGTTAAAGATTAATTTCTAGGATTTTTCAAAGTTTTAACCATTTTCTGGAAATTACTAGAATTTAATTTAATTCGAAAAAACACAGGGAAATGCTAGGTGCACCCGGTCCAGTGCACCCAGCTGTGCATCAGAGGCTGACAGTGGGCCCCGTTGACTGCCCAGTCAGCAGTCAACGTTGACCCGTTGACTGGTCAACGGGGCCCAGGGGGTCCCACACGTCAGTGACTGGGTCCAGCCCAGTCAGCAGGTTGACTGGTCAACTGGGCCCAGTGGGGCCCGCTGGCAGCATCACAGGGGAGGCCACGTGGCGGCCAGGTCAGCAGGCGGCGCCGGAGTAACGCCGGCGAGCCGTCTCGCGGCGGTGCTTCGCCGGAGTTGGCCGGAATTTCTCTACGGTGGCCCGTTTGGTGAGTGCGAGGCGGCGTTCGAGAGTTCACGACATCGCGCATCCGATGGTGCTACTGGTTCGACCGGAGGTGGCCGGAGTAGGGCGCAGCGTCGACGCCGGCGGCGGTGACGTTCGGGTGGAATGGGATCAGCAGCAGCGGCGCGCAACTGCTCAAACTAAAGGGACAGGGGGAACTATGCGTGTGTGCGATCTCAAAGGACACCTGTGCGTGACCATTTGGTCACCGGAAGGTTGCCGGCAATGAGATCACGAGGCGGTGGGCTCGGCCACGTCGGGGATGGCAGCTAGAGGACGATCGAGAGAGTGAGAGATGAAGGGAAAGGTAGAGATGCTCACGGTGAGCCTGTAGGTGCGCTTAATGGGCTCGAGGGATGGTTGTTGGCGCCGGAATCGTCGCCGGAGTGTGACGGAGCCGAGGAAGGAGACGGGGTCATAGGCGTCGATGTGGAGCACCCCGGCCAGCGTGCGTTGGCGTGGAGGAAGGCGACGTTGAGGCTTAGCCGTGGGTCAACTCGGCAAGGAAGGAGGGGCTCGGTGGCCACGTGGTTACGGAGGGGCGGCCATGGCGGCGCTCGGGAGAGGTGGGAGAGCGAGGCAGAGAGAGGGAGAGAGGGTTAGGGTTCGCTAGGGGGGGCGAGGAGGGGTCCTTATCCCCTCCACAAGCTCTGTAGCAGCTCGCTGTCGAGCGGAGGAGAGGGGGGGGCGGCTTCGGGCGCGCGCGCGGCGACAGCGAGGAGAGAGATGAGCAGGAGGTGGGAGAAGACAGGCGGTGAGCTGGGCTGGGCCTGGCACTGTGGACTAGAGCCCAGTGCCACGGCACCCTTTTTCTTTTTCTTTGCCTTTTTCTATTTTTCCCCCTTTTGCTTCTGTTTTGCATTTTCTTTTCACATAAGTGACTTTTGCAAAAATGTGCAACTGGTCAAAACAATTACTAGGCAATATTGAGCACTGCCACAAAAAGTTTGGGGGCCCAATGATTTCATTTGAATTTTCCATAAATGGAATAGCAATTAAAAATGCTGATTTGACACTGTTTTATTTGCCAGAGCCCATTTTAGCAAATAGGTGATGTTGTTTTCCTGAACAAATAATTGTTATGGAATATTGGCTAAATGATGAACTATTTCCCAGCAACTTTTGTGCAACTTTAAACTCCACTTGCAAACTTAATTCAATTCAAAGGTGGAGTTTGAAATGAGATATGAATTCAAAGGTGATTATGCATTGCAAACCAAAATTATTTTAGCATAACCGTGTGGATCACTGTAGCTCATTACATAGGGGTGTTACAATTCTCCTCCTCTAAAAGAAATTCTCGTCCCGAGAATTCAGGAGGTAGAAGGGAAAAGATCGGGGTATTCTTCGCGAAGACGTTGCTCGCGTTCCCAAGTGGCTTCATCTTCCGTATGATTCGACCACTGCACTTTGAGGAACTTGATTGCCTTCTGACGGGTCCGACGTTCAGCTTGATCCAGGATCCTGATCGGATGCTCCTTATAAGAAAGATCATCTTGCAATTCGATCATCTCATGATCCACTATACGGTGCGGATCCTTGAAGCAACGGCGAAGTTGTGACACATGGAAGACATCGTGAAGGTGAGAGAACTGCGACAGCAATTCCAATTTATATGCTACCCGACCACGTCTGGCGAGAATGCGGAAGGGGCCAATGTAGCGAGGAGCTAACTTGCCCTTGATTCCGAAACGGTGAGTGCCATTCATAGGAGTGACACACAGATAAGCTTGCTCACCAGGTTGATAGATCGATCCCTAGTGTTTACGATCATAATTGCTCTTCTGGCGAGATTGGGCCGCCTGGAGATTTTCGCGGACGATACAGACTTGTTCTTCAGCTTGTTGGATAATATCCGGAACAATGAGCGGTCGTTCCCTGATACGTCCATTTTGCATCATGTTTTGCTACTGTTATTTATAGTGTTTTTAATCAATATAACACTTTTTGGAGCAATTCTAATGCCTTTTCTCTCTTAATATGCAAGATTCACACAAGGAGGGAGAATGCCAGCAGCTGGAATTCTGGACCTGAAAAAGCTATGTCAAGATACCTACTCTGCACATCTCCAAATGAGCTGAAATTTCACGGAGAATTATTTTGGAATAAATAAAAAATATTGGAAGCAAAAAGTACCAGAGGGGGCCACCCAGGTGCCCACGAGGCACCAGGGCGCGCCACCCCCCTAGGCTCTGGCCCCCATTTTCTGGTATATAAGTCATTTTGCCCTAGAAAAAATAAAGAGAAGACTTTTGGGATGGTGCGCTGCCGTCTCGACGCGGAACTTGGACAGGTGCACTTTTGCTCTCTGGAGGAGAGATTCTGCCGGGGATACTTCCCTCCGGGAGGGGGAAATCGTCGCCATCGACATCACAAACGACCCTCTCATCCTGGGAGGGCGAATCTTCATCAACATCTTCAACAGCACTATCTCATCTCAAACCCTAGTTCATCTCTTGTATTCAATCTTTGTCTCAAAACTTCAGATTGGTACCTGTGGGTTGCTAGTAGTGTTGATTACATCTTGTAGTTGATGCTAGTTGGTTTATTTGGTGGAAGATTATATATTCAGATCTATTATGCTATTCAATACCCCTCTGATCTTGGGCATGATGATGATTTGTGAGTAGTTACTTTTGTTCTTGAGGACATGGGAGAAGTCTTGTCACAAGTAATCATGTGAATTTGGTATTCGTTCGATATTTTGATGATATGTATATTGTTGATTCTCATAGTGGTGTCATGTGAACGTCAACTACATGACACTTCACCATCTTTGGGCCCTAAGGGAATGCATTGTGGAGTAGTAATTAGATGATGGGTTGCTAGAGTGACAGAAGCTTAAACCCTAGTTTATGTGCTATTCCGTAAGGGGCTGATTTGGATCCATATGTTTAATGCTATGGTTAGAGTTATCTTAATTCTTGTTTCGTAGTTGCGTATGCTTGCGAGAGGGGGTAATCATAAGTGGGAGGCTTGTTCAAGTAAGAACAGCACCCAAGCACCGGTCCACCCACATATCAAATTATTAAAGTAGCGAACGCGAATCAAACCAACATGATGAAAGTGACTAGATGAAATTCCCATGTGTCCTCGAGAACGTGTTGCTTACTATAAGAGATCGTTCCGGCTTGTACTTTGCTATAAAAAGGATTGGGCCAACTTGCTGCACTCTTTGTTACTATTGCTATTAGTTACTTGTTACAAATTATCTTGCTATCAAACTACTCGTTACCGATAATTTCAGTGCTTGCAGAAAATACCTTGCTGAAAACCGCTTGTCATTTCCTTCTGCTCCTCGTTGGGTTCGACATTCTTACTTATCGAAAGGACTACAATTGATCCCCTATACTTGTGGGTCATCATTCCCCAGTTTCTGACCAATTCAGAGGGGTTCGACACTTACGTCCATATAATACTTCGAATGGTGCATCGTGGAGTAGTAATTAGATGATGGGTTGCTAGAGTGACAGAAGCTTAAACCCTAGTTTATGCGCTATTCCGTAAGGGGCTGATTTGGGTCCATATGTTTAATGCTATGGTTAGAGTTATCTTAATTATCAAAGTAGCGAACGCGAATCAAAGCAACATGATGAAAGTGACTAGATGAAATTCCCATGTATCCTCGAGAACGTGTTGCTTACTATAAGAGATCGTTCCGGCTTGTCCTTTGCTATAAAAAGGATTGGGTCAACTTGCTGCACTCTTTGTTACTATTGCTATTTGTTACATGTTACAAATTATCTTGCTATCAAACTACTCGTTACCAATAATTTCAGTGCTTGCAGAAAATACCTTGCTGAAAACCGCTTGTCATTTCCTTCTACTCCTCGTTGGGTTCGACACACATACTTATCGAAAGGGCTACAATTGATCCCCTATACTTGTGGGTCATCAAGGCTCTTTTCTGGCGCTGTTGCTGGGGAGTGAAGCGCCTTTGGTGAGTGGAATTTGGTAAGGAAACATTTATATTATGTGCTGAAATTTACTGTCACTTGTCACTATGGAAAGTAATCCTTTGAGGGGTTTGTTCGGGGTATCTTCACCTCGACCCGAAGCACCAAGAGTTGCTCCTCAACCTACTGCACCTACTGAAAATATTGAATATGAGATTCCTTCGGGTATGATAGAGAAACTGCTAGCTAATCCTTATGCAGGAGATGAAACAATACATCCTGATATGCACTTGATCTATGTGGATGAAATTTGTGGATTGTTTATGCTTGCAGGTTTATCCGGAGATGGAGTTAAGAAGAAAGTATTCCCTTTATCTTTGGAGGGAAAGGCATTGACATGGTATAGGCTATGTGATGATACTGATACATGGGACTGGAACCGATTGAAACTGGAATTCCATCAGAAATTTTATCCTATGCATTTGGTTCATCGTGATCGGAATTATATATATAATTTTTGGCCTCGTGAAGGATAAAGCATCGCTCAAGCTTGGGGGAGGCTTAATTACATGATGTACACATGCCCCAATCATGAGCTCACAAAAGAAATTATCTTACAGAATTTTTATGCTCGGCTTTCTCATGATAATCGAACCATGCTCGATTCTTTTTCAACTGGCTCCTTTATGAAGAAAACTATTGAATTCAAATGGGATCTTATGGAAAGAATTAAACGCAACTCTGAAGATTGGGAACTCGACAAAGGTAATGAGTCAGTTATAATACTTGAGTTCGATTGTGTTAAATCTTTTATGGCTACCGATGCTTTTCATAAGTTTAGCACTAAATATGGACTTGACTCTGAGATAGTAGCTTCCTTTTGTGAATCCTTTGCTACTCATGTTGATCTCCCTAAGGAGAAGTGGTTTAAATATCATCCCCATGTTAAAGAAAAGATTGAGGAACCCGTTAGTGTTAAAGAAGAAACAATTGTTTACCATGTTGATCCAGTTGTGCCTACCGCTTATATTGAGAAACCACCTTTTCCTGTTAGGATTAAGGAACATGCTAAAGTTTCAACGGTGGTTAACAAAAGTAATATTAGAGCACCTAGACCCTCTGAACAAATTAAAGTTGAACCTAATGTTGCTATGGTTAAAGATCTCTTGGTTGATAATATAGATGGGCATGTTATCTACTTCTGCAATGAAGCAGCTAGAATTGCTAAACCTGATCCTAAAGATAAAAACAGACCCGTTGTGGGCATGCCTGTTGTCTCAGTTAAAATAGGAGATCATTATTATCATGGCTTATGTGATTTGGGTGCTAGTGTGAGTGCTATTCTGTTTACCTTATATCAAGAAATTATGAATGATATTGCACCTGCTGAAATAGAGGACATTGATGTTACTACTAAACTTGCAAACAGAGATACCATTACACCACTTGGGATCGTTAGAGATGTTGAAGTCTTGTGTGGAAAAATAAAATACCCTACTGATTTTCTAGTCCTCGGTTCTCCACAAGATGATTTTTGTCCCATTATATTTGGTAGACCTTTCTTGAACACTGTTAATGCCAAGATTGATTGCGCTAAAGAAATTGTTAGTGTTCATTTTGGTGGTATGTCTCATGAGTTTAATTTCTCCAAATTTCGTAGACAACCTCATGATAAAGAATTGCCTAGTAAAGATGAAATTATTGGTCTTGCTTCTATTTCCATACATCCTACTGATCCGTTAGAACAATATTTGCTAGACCATGAAAATGATATGCATATGAATGAAAGAAACGAAATAGATAGGATGTTCTTTGATCAACCACCTATCCTTAAACACAATTTGCCTGTTGAAACTCTTGGAGGTCCTCCTCCACTGAAGGGTGATCCTGTATTTGAATTGAAGCAATTGCCCGATACATTGAAATATTCTTATCTCGATGAAAAGAAGATATATCCTGTTATTATTAGTGCTAACCTTTCAGAGCACGAAGAAAAGAGATTATTGAAAACTCTAAGGAAGCACCGAGCTGCTATTGGATATACTCTTGATGATCTTAAGGGCATTAGTCCCACTCTATGTCAGCACAAAATTAATATGGAGCCTGATGCTAAACCAGTTGTCGACCACCAACGACGATTAAATCCTAAGATGAAAGAGGTGGTAAGATCTGAAATATTAAAGCTTCTGGAAGCAGGTATAATCTATCCCATAGCTGATAGTAGATGGGTAAGTCCCGTTCATTGTGTCCCTAAGAAGGGAGGTATTACCGTTGTTCCTAATGATAAAAATGAACTCATTCCACAAAGAATTGTAACTGGTTATAGGATGGTAATTGATTTCAGAAAATTAAACAAAGCTACTAGAAAAGATCATTACCCCTTACCTTTTATTGATCAAATGTTAGAAAGATTGTCTAAGCATACACATTTTTGCTTTCTTGATGGTTATTCTGGTTTTTCTCAAATACCCGTAGCACAATCTGATCAAGAGAAAACCACCTTCACTTGTCCTTTTGGAACTTATGCTTATAGACATATGCCTTTTGGTTTATGCAATGCACCTGCTACCTTTCAAAGATGTATGACAGCTATATTCTCTGACTTTTGTGAAAAGATTGTTGAGGTATTCATGGATGATTTCTCCGTTTACGGAACTTCTTTTGATGATTGCTTAAGCAACCTTGATCGAGTTTTGCAGAGATGTGAAGAAACTAATCTTGTCTTGAATTGGGAGAAGTGCCACTTTATGGTGAATGAAGGTATTGTCTTGGGGCATAAAATTTCTGAGAGAGGTATTGAAGTTGATAAAGCTAAGGTTGATGCTATTGAGAAAATGCCATGTCCTAAAGATATTAAAGGTATAAGAAGTTTCCTTGGTCATGCTGGTTTCTATAGAAGGTTTATTAAAGACTTCTCTAAAATTTCTAGGCCTCTTACCAATCTTTTGCAAAAAGATGTTCCATTTGTTTTTGATGATGATTGTCTAGAAGCCTTTGAAACACTTAAGAAAGTCTTAACCACTGCACCTATTGTTCAACCACCTGATTGGAACTTGCCCTTTGAAATTATGTGTGATGTTAGTGATTATGCTGTTGGTGCTGTTCTAGGACAGAGAGTTGATCAGAAATTAAATGTTATCCATTATGCTAGTAAAACTCTAGAGAGTGCCCAAAGAAATTATGCTACTACTGAGAAAGAATTTCTAGTAGTTGTGTTTGCATGTGATAAATTCAGATCTTATATAGTTGATTCTAAGGTAACTGTTCACACTGATCATGCTGCTATTAAATATCTTATGGAAAAGAATGATGCTAAACCTAGACTCATTAGGTGGGTTTTACTGCTACAAGAATTTGACTTGCATATTATTGATAGAAAGGGAGCTGAGAATCCTGTAGCAGATAATTTGTCTAGAATGGAAAATGTTCTTGATGACCCACTTCCTATTAATGATGATTTTCCTGATGAACAATTAGCTGTCATAAATGCTTCTCGTAATACTCCTTGGTATGCAGACTATGCTAATTATATTGTTGCTAAATATATACCACATAGTTTCACATATCAACAAAAGAAAAAGTTCTTCTATGATTTAAGACATTACTTTTGGGATGACCCACATCTTTATAAAGAAGGAGTAGATGGTATTATTAGGCGTTGTATACCTGAGCATGAACAGGAACAAATCCTACGGAAGTGTCATTCCGAGGCTTACGAAGGGCACCATGCGGGAGACAGAACTGCACATAAGGTATTGCAATCTGGTTTTTATTGGCCTACTCTTTTTAAGGATGCTCGTAAGTTTGTCTTATCTTGTGATGAATGTCAAAGAATTGGTAATGTTGGTAGACATCAGGAAATGCCTATGAATTATTCACTTGCTATTGAACCGTTTGATGTTTGGGGATTTGATTATATGGGACCTTTCCCTAAATCCAATGGGTATACTCATATTTTAGTTGCTGTTGATTACGTTACTAAGTGGGTAGAAGCTATTCCAACTATTATTGCTGATCATAACACTTCTATTAAAATGCTTAAAGAAGTTATTTTCCCGAGGTTTGGAGTCCCTAGATATTTAATGACTGATGGTGGTTCACATTTTATCCTTGGTGCATTCCGTAAATTGCTTGCTAAATATGATGTCAACCATAGAATTGCTTCTCCATATCACCCTCAATCTAGTGGTCAAGTAGAATTGAGCAATAGGGAAATTAAATTAATTTTGCAAAAAACCGTTAATAGATCTAGAAAGAATTGGTCTAAGAAACTTGACGGTGCATGATGGGCTTATAGAACTGCTTATAAAAATCCTATGGGTATGTCTCCTTATAAAATGGATTATGGAAAAGCATGTCATTTACCTCTTGAGTTAGAACATAAAGCATAGTGGGCAATTAAAGAACTCAATTATGATTTTAAACTTGCCGGTGAAAAGAGGTTATTTGATATTAGCTCATTGGATGAATGGAGAACCCAAGCCTATGAAAATGCCAAATTATTTAAGGAAAAAGTTAAAAGATGGCATGATAGAAGAATTCAAAAATGGGAATTCAAAGTAGGTGAGCAAGTTCTATTGTACAACTCTCGTTTGAGATTCTTTGCAGGAAAGCTTCTCTCTAAATGGGAAGGACCGTATATTATCGAAGAAGTCTATCGCTCCGGAGCCATCAAAATAAACAACTCCGAAGGCACTAATCCGAGAGTGGTAAATGGGCAGAGAATCAAGCATTATATTTCAGGTACCCCTATTAATGTTGAAACTAATATTATTGAAACAATTACACCGGAGGAATACATAAGAGAGACCTTCCAGAACACTCCAGAACCCTGAAAAGGAAGAGGTATGTGATACGGTAAGTAAACCGACCCCAAAAATTCCATAAAAATATTTTCTGTCAGTTTTGGAATATTAGAAAAAAAAATAAAAAATAAGAAACAGCCGAGGGGACCCACCTGGTGCCCACGAGGCACCAGGGCGCGCCACCCCCCAGGCGCACCCTGGTGGCTCGTGGGCCCCACATGAGCCTTCTCGACTCCGTTTTCTCCTGGATTACTTGTTTTGCAAGATAAAAAATCTTTATATATACTCCCGTATGTTTTGACCACCGTATCGTAGAAATCTCCTCTGTTCTTGTTTCGTGCTATTTTCTGACAGATCTAGATCGCTTTTGCTCCACCAAGCTCTTCCAAGGACAAGTTCTACGAGAAGGTCATCAACCCCTACCTACCGGAGGTGATGAAACACCCTCAAGCCATTGAGATGCGTGAGGGGGTGCTTCACATCTGGGACGTTCAAGGACCCAAGAAGACCGGGGGCGTGGAGTCCAGGCTCGAAGCGGTGGAGCAGGAGATCTTCAAGTGCCAAGGGATGGTGGAGCGTGGACTTAGCGCCAACCACTCCATGATCACGGAACTCACCCGTAATCAGAAGGTGGATGGCCAATCGATGGGGGACATCATCTTCAGGCTTAATGAATGGATCGACTATCTCCAAGGCCAAATCTATGATCTTCAAAACCAAAATTATGAGTATGAGGCAAGATTCAAAGGTATGAGTTTAGCTGCAAGTTTCAGGACTCCGGAGACTCGTTCATCTTTTTATGATGGGACACATATGCCATGGAAGCTGGAGGACAAGCCCATCACTTTATCACCACCACCATCACCGGAGAAGGAAACTTGAGCACATGGGTATGGGCACTCCCCTTGGCTTGTGCCAAGCTTGGGGAAGGTTCCCCGGTATCGTATCACCATCACTTTTATTATCTTTACCTACTTTTAGTTTGATCCTTAGTTATTTCGTGATCTAGTTGAATAAAAGTTTAGTATGATCTATTTTCGAGTGTTAGTTTCATGATCTATGTATCTATGTAATCGAGTTGAGAGTTATATAATAAAGAAAAAGTCCACATCTTCAAAAACCTTAAACCCAGTTTCATGTCATAAGAGTCCACTATATCTACCTACACTACAGGAATCAAAGAATTTGCCATCAGTCTGCTCTTTGCCGTCAGCTAGCGGACGGCAAAGAGCAGACTGATGGCAAAGATCATGTTTGCCGTCAGTTCAATCTTAACCGTCTGCTGGCAGACGGCAAAGAGCCCGAAAGCAGACGGCAAAGAGCAGGCGTGGGGCCCACTGGAGCGCTGCGCTGGGTAGTACACTCTTTGCCGTCTGTTCACTCTTTGCCGTCTGCCAGCAGACGGCAAAGAGCCCGAAAGCAGACGGCAAAGAAAATAACCTAACGTATCTAACGGCCGCCCCCGCCCCCACCTCCCTCCCTCTCTCTCTCTCTCTCTCTCTCTCTCTCTCTCTCTCTCTCTCTCTCTCTCTAGCCCCGACGCCCCACCGCCCCTGCCGCACCACCCGCCGCCCCCGACGCCCCACCGCCCCCGACGCCCCACCGCCCCCGCCGTGCCACCCGCCGCCCCCGATGCCCCACCGCCCCTGCCGCGCCCATCGCTGCCGCCGCGGGCGGCCCACGGCCCCGGCGCCCCGCCGCGCCGACGACCCCGACGCCCCGCTCCGGTGACGCTTTTTTTTTCTTCCCTGTTTTTTTTTCTTTTTTTTCCAGAATAAGTAGAAAGTATAAGTAGCAGAATTATAAGTAGAATAAAGTATAAAAACTATAATAAGTAGTAGAAGTAGAAGAAGAATAAGTAGAAGAAGAGGAAAAAGGAAAAAGAAGGAAGAAGAAGATGAAAAAAAAGAAGAAGAAAAGAAGAGAAGAATAGGTAAAAGAAGAGAAAAAGGAAAAGAAGGAAGAAGATGATGAAAAAAAAAGAAGAAGAAAAGAAGAAGAAGTTGACGAAGAGGAAAAAGGAAAAGAAAGGAAGAAGAAGAAGAAAGAGAAGAAGAGGAGGAGGAGAAGAAAAGAAGAAGAAGAAGAAGAAGAAGAAGAAGAAAAAGAGGAGAAGAGATGAAGAAGAAGAGGAGAAAGGGAAAGAAAGGAAGAAGAAGAAGAAGAAGAAGATAAGAAGAAGAAGAGAAGAGGAGAAGAAGAAGAGGAGAAGAAGAAGAAAAACAGGAGAAGAGGAGAAGAAGAAGAAGAAGAAGAAGAAGAAGAAGAAGAAGAAGAAGAATAATAAATAGAGGAGAAGAAGAATAAAAGAAAAGTGGAAAAGTAGTTATATATATAGAGATTTTTTATCGGGATTGAATATTCGTGTTGATCGGGTGGATTTAAATGTGCAGTTGTTTCGTCGCTGCGAGGGTCTGGTGCCGTGCGTACGACGAGCTCCCCTGCGTTCGTCGGTGAGCACAAATGACATATCCTCATCCCCCCTTCATTTGCTCTGTTCCGGTTTTCGTGCCGATGATACTTGCTAGCTATAGGTGTCTTCAATCATCAGTATGCGTGACCAGTATGCGTCTCCCGTTCGAAAGGGTTACAGTTATAAATATGCATGCATTTTCATATTTATAACCGTGATTCTTTTGAATTGTCCAACATTATCCATGGACAGCCCGAGTATGTGTAGATTGGGTTCGTTTTCCCATGCTCTGCTCCGGATCCGATGCAGAATTTCGTCAGCACCTCCCTATTGTTCTCCGGGTACACATCCTCTCTGTTTATTGCCGAGACGTGTATCAGGAGAACAGCGGGGAGGTGCTGCCGAAATTTTGCGTCGGATCCGGAGCAGAGCATGGGAAAACGAACCCAATCTACACATACTCGGGTGGGATTAGGACCTATCTTCACCTATTAGCGTGTAGGTTGCATGGACGTAATAAAATTGACAAACTTGATTAACTGATGAATATATATGCTGAATTATATATATATATATATATATATATATATTTCTTGTGTGTTTAGTATGTAGGCAAGATGAGTGATCGTGCGTGGATGTACACCGGTCACACTAGTCAGGAAGACATGACCAATGAATGGTTAACAAAAACCAAGGGGTTTGTGAAAGCCGCATTTGCAAATGGCCAGAGAAAAACCTGGTGCCCCTGTGTTAGGTGCGACAACTTTTCACAGAGGACGGAGGGTGAAATGGGTAAACACCTGTAGAAGTGGGGTTTTACGCCTGATTATACGGTGTGGACATTTCATGGTGAGTCTGCCCAACGTACCAGAGCTGAGGTGGTTCGTCGTCGCACCGACGAGCATGGTACCGGGATCGATGACATGGTGCAAGACTTTGATGATGCTCGGGATTCGGACGATGAGATGGAGGAATCTGCAAAGGCCTTCAATGAAATGTTGGAGTCTTCAAAACGTCCTCTCCATGAGCACACTGAGCTTTGTCAGCTGGATGCGATCGCACAAGTAATGGCTCTGAAGGCTCAATTCAACTTGGGCAGAGAATGCTACGACGCGATGATGACACTATTGGGACGCTTTCTACCCAAAGGCCATGTAATGCCTGCAAACCTGTACCAGTCGGACAAAATCCTCCGTGTACTTAAGATGCCCTATGAGAAGATAGATGCCCGTGAGAAAGGATGTGCCTTATTTAGGCTTGAGTATGCGGACTTGAACTATTATCCCATTTGCAAGTCTTCCACATATGTTGTGGTAGACAACGGTATGGGTCAGAAGAGGCAGACCAAAATCCCCGTTAATGTTCTTCGGTATCTGCCAATCGTACCAAGACTTCAACGTCTTTTCATGGTCAAAGAGACGGCCAGACAGATGACATGGCACAAATTGGGCAAAAGAACCGAACTATATGCAGATGGGAATCAGATGTTGGTACACACATCGGATGGTTCTGCGTGGAAGCACTTCGATGCATTACATAAGCATAAAGCGGCAGATCCAAGGCATCCTCGAGTCTGCATCGGCACGGATGGGTTCAATCTGTTTGGTATGACGGCAACCCAATACAGTTGTTGGCCTGTATTTGTCATTCCACTCAATCTCCCCCCCAGACAGATTATGCAAAGAAAGAACATTTTCCTGACGTTGATAATTCCAGGGCCCAACTATCCGGGGAAGAATATGAATGTGTACATGCAGCCGCTTAAGGATGAATTGCAAGAAGCTTGGGATAATGGGTTCAAAACATACGACGCCGCTAGCAAACAAAACTTCATAATGCGTGTCTGGTACATGTACTCGATGCATGACTTGCCGACGTATGCGCTATTCGTTGGCTGGTGTACGCATGGAAGGTTCCCGTGCCCCACATGCAAGGCAGCTCTTCAGTTTCATTGGCTGCAGGCGGGTCGCAAGTATTCTTTCTTCGACTTGCATAGACAGTTCCTGGATCCTCGCCATAAGTTCAGAAAAGACAAGAAGAACTTCATCAAAGGTAGAGTTGTCAAAAACTCTGCACCACCTGCGTTGACTGGCCAACAAATCCTGGATCAATTAAACGCTCTCGAGCCTGATCCAGAGCGTCCAGGGTATTTCAAGGGGTATAATTCGGAACACGCCTGGACTCACAAGACATGCTTGTGGGATCTGCCTTACTTCAAAGACCTCCTTCTTCCACACAACATCGACGTGATGCACACTGAAAAGAATATCGGCGAGGCCCTTTTTGGTACATTGTTCGACATAGAGGGGAAGTCAAAGGATAATCCTAAGGCTATAGTCGATCAGCAGACTCTATGTGATAGACCGTTAGAAAACATGCGACAACCGAAAGGAAAGCAGAACTGGACGAAGCCAAAGGCCTGGTTCAATCTTGGAAGGCCAGCTATGAGGGAAATTATCTTGTGGGTGAAAATGCAATTGATGTTCCCCGATGGGTATGCAGCGAATCTAAAGAGGGGAGCGAGTCTTGAAAAATTGAAAATATTTGGTCTCAAGAGTCATGATTGGCACATATGGCTTGAGCGGGTAATGCCGGTGATGTTGTGTGGCTTTATCCCTGAGGATGAATGGCTAGTACTGGCAGAGCTGAGCTATTTCTTCCGTGTTCTTTGTGCGAAAGAACTATCGCCTGGAGTGCTAGATGACATGGAAAAGTTGGCGCCGGAGTTGCTCTGCAAGTTAGAGAAGATCTTTCCACCGGGCTTCTTTAATCCAATGCAGCATTTGATTTTACATCTCCCGACCGAGGCAAGATTGGGGGGGGCATGCAAAATCATTGGTGCTATGCAACTAAGAGGATGCAGAAGACGCTTCGAGCAAAATGAAAAATAAAAGTAGAATTGAAGCATCGATGGCCGAGGCATTCGTTACTGAGGAGGCGGCAAACTTCGTGCAGCACACTACGAAGCCAAAAATCGTCATTTGCATAATCCGAAGCCTCAGTACAATGCTGGCGACCCCAAAAAAGGTGGATCCAACCTCAGCCTATTCAAAGGGAAGCTCGCACCAGCCAGTGCTTCGAATGCAATAACGTTGGATGTCGAAGAATGGCGGACCATTTTGTTGTATATCTTCAACAACCTAACAGAAGTGCGGCCGTACATCGAGTAAGTTCTCGGTACATTGTTTCGCAACTTCTAATTCCTTTGAACTGCTCTTATTCCCGGATATTTGATACAGTCGATACGTCGCCAAATTCTCGGATGGAGCGGTGATCCAAAAGGATTCCATCGAAGAGTATGAGCTTCTGGCAAAGCATGGAGGCGGCTATCCCGGTTTCATCTCTTGGTTCAAACAAACGGTAATTACCATTAATAGACCATTTCATTTCTTGGTCTAATTTGCGGCTAATGCAACAATCCTTTCGTATTAAACTTGTAAGCTAATTCAGAGTCTATGGACGCCGAATTGAGACAAGCCGCTAATGGTTTTGACTATAAGGTCCGTTCATTTGAGAAATACGACATCAACGGATATCGCTTTCGTACCTTTGGCAAAGAGCTATCTATGGCCGACCGAAAATCTACAAATTGTGGTGTCTCTGCTATCGGCGAAGGAGGTACCAAGTATTATGGAAGAGTTGAAGCAATTTATGAACTTCTATTCTATGGTGAAAACCCACCGAACGTCATAGTCTTCAAATGTTATTGGTTCCCGCCGAAGGAGACTAGAAGGACTCATGAACATATAGGGCTAGTCGAAATCAAACAAAGCACCCATTTAGATGTTCCCGATGTCTATATTACGGCTCAACAGGCGACCCAAGTTTTCTATCTACCGTGGGCCTGCCAAACTAATACAAATCTGAATGGTTGGGATGTCGTTTATGAAGTGCCGCCACGTGTTAGACCACCTCCCCCCAATGAAGAGGATTATGAACCTCACATTAACGCAGACACATATGAAGGAGAATTCTTCCAAGAAACACGTCTTTCCAAAAAACGTTTCAAGAACCGCTCTACTTCACCCCAGAACATGGAAGTAGACAGCGACAGGGAATCCGGCTTCACCCCTGAGCTGGAACAAGAAGAGCCGGAACAAGAAGAGGTTACTGCTGCGGATGACCTGTCAATGCTTGACCGATTACAGAAAGGCCTTCCACATGTTGATGCCGCTGAACCCGATGAGCACGTCATTCATGACGACACGCGTGATAGTGATGATGATGATGCATCTATTGATCCCGGAGCATATATAGACGATCCAGACTATTATTAGTTTGTATGCACCCCATCTATCCAAGGGTTCTAAAAGGTTAGCAACTTCATCCTTTCATCTCTCATTGCTAGTTTAGCTCGTTTCATGCTCTATAAGTATAGTGATTTGTGGGTTTTAGTTTGGGAGTAATTATGTGGGAGTTTATTTGATTTATATGCAATTTGAGCTAAATTAACTTCTTAGTGTTTTGCTTAACAAATGCATACTTAGCTTCGTACATGCTAGTTAGCCCTAATATGCCACATACTTAGCTTATTTTCCCCAAAAAAGACATACTTAGCTAATTATCCTCCAAAATGACATAATTAGCTTATTTAGTTCATTTATGACATAATTAGCTTAGTTAGGTCAAAAATGGCATAATAACCTTGGTTAGCTCATAAATGTCATATACTTAGCTTATTTTCCTCCAATATGACATAATAAGCTAAGTTAGCTCAATAATGACCTATACTTACCTAAGTTAGCTCAAAAATGGCATAATTACCTAAGTTAGCACAAAAATGACCTATACTTACCTTATTTTCCTCCAAATTGACATAATAAGCTTAGTTAGCTCAAAAATGGCATAATTACCTAAGTTAGCTCAATAATGACCTATACTTAGCTTATTTTCCTCCAAAATGACATAATAATCTTAGTTAGCTCTAAAATGGCATAATTACCTAAGTTAGCTCTAAAATGACACAAATAAGGAATAAGAAGAAGAAAAACAAGGAAGAGGAGAAAAAGAAAGAATAGAAGAAGAAAGAGAAGAAAAAGAAAGAATAAAAGAAGAAGAATGAGAAGGAAAAGGATAAAAAGATAGAAGAGAAGAAAGATGAGAAAAAGAGAGAAAAGAAGAAAATATATTCTTATTCTTCCTTTTTCTCTTCTTTCTTTTTCTCCATCTCCTATTCCTTCTTATTCTTATTCTTCTTCTTCTTCTCTTTCTTCTTCTTCTTCTTCTTCTTCTAGTCTTCTTCTTCTTCTTCTTCTTCTTCTTCTTCTTCTCTAACTTTCTTACTCCCATTTTTGCAGATTTGATTCACTTCATGGAAGCTGGCATTGATGGACTGCTAGTGTTTATTTTTTGTTTTGATTTGTATTGATGAACAATGTGAAACTATGTATGTATATATGGATGAACGGTGTGAAACTATGTATGTTTTGGTTCTTTTAATAGCCTATGTGTTATCTTGTTCAAAATGTCACGATAATGTTGGATACATGGCCTATGCTTCTTTCTGAAACTATATATATCATATATGTGTAGTGAAAATGCAGGGAAATAATAGAAAACAAACAAAAGAGAGGCAATACAGGCACTTTGCCGTCTGCCAGCGGACGGCAAAGCCGTTTGCCATCGGTAGGCAGACGGCAAAAGCGCCACGTGGCAGCAACCTGTGCAACCTGGGAGCACCAGGTCTGACCCATTTGGTCATTTTGCCGTCCGCTGGCAGACGGCAAAGTCTGCAGTTAGCCAGACTAGGCCACAGTACTGCTGACAGGACTGCTGACGTCATATGGTAGACGGCAAAGGCAGGTGTTAGTTTGCCGTCAGCTGGCGGACGGCAAAGTATGCCGTTAGCCACCTAACGGGGCTAACTACTATACGTTGCCGTCTACGTACTTTGCCGTTAGCTTGGCCAGGAACACGGACGGCAAATATCTTTGCCGTCCGCTGAGCTTTTGCAGACGGCAAAGTAGCTCATTACCGTGACTTTCTGTGCCGACAGTGGGGCCGTCAGCCAGCAGACGGCAAAGGTGTTTGCCGTCCATGGTCTGGTCCTTTGCCGTCTTCTATGGCAGACGGCAAAGTAGCAGATTCCTGTAGTGCTATGGATTGAATAAGATCCTTCAAGTAAGTTGTCATCGGTGCAAAAAGCAATAAAAATTGCCTCTAAATATGTATGAAACTTTTATTGTAAGGGAAAATAAGCTTTGTACGAACTTGTGATGGCAAAGAAATAAAAGCGACGGACTGCATAATAAAGGTTGCTATCATAAGGGGCAATATAAAGTGACGTTCCTTTGCATTAAGAGCTTGTGCATCCAACAACAAAAAGCGCATGACAACCTCTGCTTCCCTCTACGAAGGGCCTATATTTTACCTTTATGTATTTACTTTTTAGAGTCAATAGTGTTCTTCTCTATTCCCTTTTATTTTTCCCTTTTGTAAGCATCATGTGGGGGGGAAAGATCTAGGCATATATATCCAGTTGGATATGAGTGATCATGAGTTATTATTGTTGACATCACCCTTGAGGTGAATAAGTTGGGAGGCAAAATTATAAGCCCCTATCTTTCTATGTGTCTGGCTAAAACTTTTTGCTCCATATATATGTTGTGAGTGTTAGCAATCATAGAAGATTATATGATGGTTGAGTATGTGGACTTGCTAAAAAGCTCCTACATGAGACCCTTCCTGAAAGTATGATGAATTGCAATTGCATTGTTGACTAAGAACATAGTTTGTTAGTTTTCAAGAAAGTTTATGCCTTATACTTCATTGTTGTGATGAATTGTTACTTACTCATGAGAAGTTTTATGATAATGAATATTGCTGTTATAATAAAGATCATGATGCTACTATGTCCGTATTTTGTTTTTATCGACACCTCTCTCTCTAAACATGTGGACATGATTATCGATATCGGCTTTCGCTTGAGGACAAGTGAGGTCTAAGCTTGGGGGAGTTGATACGTCCATTTTGCATCATGTTTTGCTACTGTTATTTATAGTGTTTTTAATCAATATAACACTTTTTGGAGCAATTCTAATGCATTTTCTCTCTTAATATGCAAGATTCACACAAGGAGGGAGAATGCCGGCAGCTGGAATTCTGGACCTGACAAAGCTATGTCAAGATACCTATTCTGCACATCTCCAAATGAGCTGAAATTTCACGGAGAATTATTTTGGAATAAATAAAAAATACTGGAAGCAAAAAGTACCAGAGGGGGCCACCCAGGTGCCCACGAGGCACCAGGGCGCGCCACCCCCCCCAGGCGCGCCATGTACCTCGAGGGGCCCCTGGCCAGCCTCTGGCCCCCATTTTCTGGTATCTAAGTCATTTTTCCCTAGAAAAAATAAAGAGAAGACTTTTGGGACTGTGCGCCGCCATCTCGAGGCGGAACTTGGGCAGGAGCACTTTTGCTCTCCGGCGGAGAGATTCTGCCGGGGATACTTCCCGCCGGGAGGGAGAAATCGTCGCCATCGACATCACCAACAACCCTCTCATCGTGGGAGGGCCAATCTTCATCAACATCTTCAACAAAACCATCTCATCTCAAACCCTAGTTCATCCCTTGTATTCAATCTTTGTCTCAAAACTTCAGATTGGTACATGTGGGTTGCTAGTAGTGTTGATTACATCTTGAAGTTGATGCTAGTTGGTTTATTTGGTGGAAGATTATATGTTCAGATCTATTATGCTATTCAATACCCCTCTGATCTTGGGCATGATGATGATTTGTGAGTAGTTACTTTTGTTCTTGATGACATGGGAGAAGTCTTGTCATAAGTAATCATGTGAATTTGGTATTCGTTCGATATTTTGATGATATGTATGTTGTTGATTCTCTGAGTGGTGTCATGTGAACGTCTACTACATGACAATTCACCATCTTTGGGCCTAAGGGAATGCATTGTGGAGTAGTAATTAGATGATGGGTTGCTAGAGTGACATTAGCTTAAACCCTAGTTTATGCGCTATTCCGTAAGGGGCTGATTTGGATCCATATGTTTAATGCTATGGTTAGAGTTATCTTAATTCTTATTTCGTAGTTGCGGATGCTTGCGAGAGGGGGTAATCATAAGTGGGAGGCTTGTTCAAGTAAGAACAGCACCCAAGCACCGGTCCACCCTCATATCAAATTATCAAAGTAGCGAACGCGAATCAAACCAACATGATGAAAGTGACTAGATGAAATTCCCATGTGTCCTCGAGAACGTGTTGCTTACTATAAGAGATTGTTCCGGCTTGTCCTTTGCTATAAAAAGGATTGGGCCAACTTGCTGCACTCTTTGTTACTATTGCTATTTGTTACTTGCTACAAATTATCTTGCTATCAAACTACTCGTTACCGATAATTTCAGTGCTTGCAGAAAATACCTTGCTAAAAACCGCTTGTCATTTCATTCTGCTCCTCGTTGGGTTCGACACTCTTACTTATTGAAAGGACTACGATTGATCCCCGATACTTGTAGGTCATCATTCCCCAGTTTCTGACCAATTCAGAGGGGTTCGACACTTATGTCCATATAATACTTCGAATGGTGCCATCCTCAAACTAGCTTGATAGTTGTTGTTGTATGAGAATTCAGCATACGGAAGTGATTCTTCCCACTTCTTGCCAAACGAGATGACACAAGCACACGGCATATCTTCAAGCACTTGATTAACTCGTTCAACTTGGCCTTGGGATTCGGGGTGATAAGCTGAGCTCCAGGTTATATGAGTTCCCATAGCTTGCTGGAAACTTTCCCAGAACTTTGAGGTGAAGAGGCTGCCACGGTCTGAACTGATCTCCTTCGGAATACCGTGGAGTGATACAATCCTAGAGATATACAAATCTGCTAACTAACTAGCAGTGATCGTCTCCTTAACTGGCAAAAAATGTGCAACTTTGGAAAGTTGATCAATGACGACAAGAATTGCATCGTGACCTTTCTGCGACTTGGGAAGGCCAGTAATGAGGTCCATCTGAACCTTATCCCATTTCCATTCAGGAATAGGAAGCGGTTGCAGAATTCCAGCAGGCTTTTGATGTTCTGCCTTGACACGACGGCAAACGTCACATTCAGCAACATAGCGAGCAATGTCTTGCTTCATTTTAGACCACCAGTACCTTTGACGGAGGTCGCGATACATCTTGGTACTACCCGGATGAATAGACAGTGGTGTATCATATGCCTCCTTCATAACCTTGTCTGTCATAAGTTCGAGCCGAGGTACCACAAGGCGATCTCTGTAGAACAAGGTTCCATCTTCAGCAAGCGAGAAATCTCTGGCTTTCTCAAAGGCAAGATCTCTTTTCATTTGATCAACTTCATTGTCTTTTGCTTGCGCAGACTTAACAGCTTTCTCAAGATCTGGTTGCAGAACAAGGGTATTAAGAGAACCCTGTGGAACGATGTGGAGGTTCAACTTGTGAAGTTCTTCATGAAGAAGGGGTTGAGCTCGCTGAACCATGAGGTTGTTGCAATAAGACTTGCGACTCTGAGCATCGGTCATTACATTAGCCTTGCCAGGGGTATATAAAATACCACAGTCATAGTCCGTAATTGCCTCCATCCATCTCTGCTGATGTAGATTTAGATCCGGCTGAGTAAACAGATACTTCAGACTTTGGTGATCCGTATAGATCTCACATCGATTACCGAGAAGGTAATGTCGCCACAACTTCAGTGCATATATAACTGCAGCAAGTTCGAGATCATGAACTGGGTAGTTCTCTTCATGAGGACGCAACTGTCGTGAGGCATAAGCAATCACTTTGCGCTCTTGCATTAGGACACAGCCTAATCCTTGACGAGAGGCGTCGCAGTAAATGACGAATTCCTTGCGAGAATCCGGAGGAGCAAGCACTGGTGCAGAAGTCAGCTTGTCCTTGAGTGTTTGGAAACTTTCCTGACATTTGTCTGTCCAGTCAAACTTAACGCCTTTGTGAAGTAGATTAGTCAGGGGCTTGGCGATCTTGGAAAAGTTCTCGACAAAACGGCGGCAATAGCTTGCGAGTCCAAGAAAACTTTTGACTTGCTTGACATTCTTTGGGGGAGTCCAGTCAGGAATAGCCTGAACTCGTTCTGGGTTGACAGCAATACCATCCTTGGAAATCACATGACCAAGGTAGGTTACTTCAGATAACCAGAATTCACACTTGGAATATTTGGCATATAGCAGATGTTCTCGAAGCTTTTCCAGAACAAGACGAAGATGTTCAGCATGTTCTTCCTTATTCTTGGAATATACCAGGATATCATCCAGATAAACCACGACGAACTTGTCGAGGTAATCCATGAAGATATAATTCATCAGGCGGGAGAACATTGCTGGAGCATTGGTTAAGCCAAAGGACATGATAGTGTACTCGTATGAACCATAGCGAGTAATGAAAGCGGTCTTGGGAATATCCTCTTCACGAACTCGGATCTGATGGTAACCCAACCTCAAGTCGAGTTTAGAGAATATCGAGGATCCAGCAAGTTGATCATACAGATCATAGATCCGAGGAATCGGATACTTGTTCTGAATGGTTGCCTGGTTGATAGGTCGGTAATCTTGGACCAACCGGTTCGTACCATCTTTCTTCTTGACAACGAGAGAAGGTGCTCCCCAAGCAGAGGAACTTGGATGAATGAAACCCTTGCGAAGTGATTTGTTGATTTCCTCCTTAAGTTCAAGGAGTTCATGCAGCGGCATCTTATAAGGACGCTTCACAATAGGAGTAGTGCCTGGTTTCAAGTCAATAACAAACTCGACAGCTCTAACAGGGGGAACTCCTGGAAATTCTTCGGGGAAAACATCTTGGAAGTCGCGAACGACTGGAACGTTTTCGATTCCCTCCAGAGGAGAAGCGTTCAACGCATTCAAGGCATAAATCTGAGCTTCGGCATTTCGAATGAGATGAGCATGGTAGTTTACTATCTCATCCGAGGGGTGCAGGAGTTGGACGACTTTAGAGGCAAAATTGATTAAGGTGGTATGAGCTTTCAGCCAATCCATTCCCAGAATGAGGTCAATGTTGGAAGACTTCAAAATAATGGGAGAGACATGGAATTCCAACCCTTCAATTTCAACGGTGACGTTGCGGCAAACCATGGAGGCTTGACATTGACCCGCGGGGGTGTTTACCACTAGTGGGGCGTTCATCTCCTCATATTTAACGCCATGCATGTATGCAAACTCTTGGGAAATGAATGAATGCGATGCTCCTGAATCAAATAAAACAGAAGTTGGTTCTGAGTTAACAAGAAGAGTACCCATCACAGTAGTAGGCTGGTCTTGAGCTTCATTCAGATCAACATGATAAGCTTGACCACGACCATAAGAAGGCATGGCATTGTTGTTGCAGGGCTGATTGTTACCACGGCCATTTCCACGGCCAGCTGACAGAAGCATGAGTTGATTCTGGTTCTGGGAGCAGTCTCTGGCACGGTGACCTGGATGGCCACACTTGAAGCAGAGCCCATCATCGGGACGGGGAGAAGGAGCTCAAAGTAGTAGAGCTTGAGGTCTTGGCTGCCTCGGAGGTGGAGCAGGCAGACGAGGTGCAGCATATGACGGCCTTGGAGCAGGTGCAGCGGGGTGGTACATGATGTGAGGAATCCAAATACGGTGCTTCTGTGAAGATGAGCCCGAAGATGAGCCCGCGTCACGGGTGCGCTTGAGAGCGTCCTTATGATCCTTCGGACCAGTCTCGACCTAAATGGACTTGCTCACCAGGGTGGCGAAATCAGCGAAGTCTTGGACAAGGAGTGCCAGCTTGATATTAGGGCTGAGCCCTTCACGGAACTTCTCCTGTCTGCGTGCATCAGTAGCAATGTCTTCCTCAGCATAGCGAGACAATTCAAGGAACTCCCGCTGATAAACTTCCACAGTCTTGCTGCCCTGAGTGAGGTTGCGGAACTCACATTTCTTCCGGTCCATGACTCCCTGGGGAATGTAGCGGGTACAGAAAGCAGCTTGGAACTCCGGCCAGGTGATGATTGTTCCAACAGCTAGGGTACGCCTGTGACTATCCCACCATTGAGATGCGGGACCCTTCAGGAAGTAGGATGCATAGGTAACATAGCTAGCAGGGGCAACATTAGCAGACTCCATCTCATATGTGATGTCGTGGAGCCAGTCATCAGCATCAAGCGGCTGAACAGAGTTGCGGAAGACAGTTGGGTTGAGGCGCACAAAGTCTTGCAAGGTTATTGGGGCTGGCTGTTGGTTAGCATTCAGACGAGAGAACTGATCCATTATCCCTTGCATAAATTGACGGTTCAGCTCAAATTGTTGCATCATTCCAGCCATATAGTCAGGCGGTGGTGGATTGTTGGCACCACGGCCACGACCTGCGGGTCTAACCATCCTGCTAAAAATTAACAGGGGGTAGTTTAGCAATGAGTAAGTACAGATGTACGGAATCATCCATGAAGTAACACGCACAACAATAGGAAGTGCAATAGATATGACACAATAGTCAAACATGACATACAGATCCATACATAAAGTCGGTTACAAACCAGTGGTACAAGTTCGGAAAGGAAAAGCTAGACACACTAGGCGGCACGCAGGCACGTGGTGGAGGGATACAACAACGGGACATAGTGATAGCTACATCAACGTCGGAGAAAACCATTGAAGCCAGGCAGCTGTAAGTGACGACGCAGGGTGCCCTCGATATAGGGATCTTGCGCTCCGTGAACACTCTGGTGCAGAACCTGGTCCCGAACTGGAAGAAGAGGACCACGTGAAGGAGTAAAACCTCCAACAGCAGGCCACTCAAGACCTGGTGGCATCTCTGTCCTGCGCGGGTAAAGGATGTACTCAGGATGTATCCCTGCACTGACTGCTGGAAGCAACTGTGTCAAAGCGTCGTAAAGACGAGCACGAGTGGTGTACAACTCAATAGCAAGAGCTCGAGCAGTGCGATCCAGAGCCTCAGTGTACTTAACCAAAACCTGCGGGTCATATAGACGTCGAACGTAAGGGGTACAGACAGCAGTGTAGTATCCAGTCTCATCCCCAGCGGGGGCATACGGGATATATCTGAAACCAGTCTCCTCCAAGCGGTTATGCTCTCCACGGAGATGGGCAATACCAGCATAGGCAGCATCATGGACTGCCATGTCAACAGTCACTCCAATACCATGAAAGGTATGCAACTCAGGGATGGAGTTATTCTGCCAATCAAAGATACGAACCACAGCGTGGGACTGCTCCTGGTTGAACTCACGGTAGTCCTCGTACACAGTGTACTCGGGGTACCAGCGATATCCCAGCTTGGCCAAAAGGTCGACCAGAATAGCAGGGAACCCAGTCGCATCAACAGCCATAGTCTGGCGTAGGAGCTGTCTTGCAGGATGCATCTGAAACAAGGGAGTCCAAGATGTCAAATGACAGTGTGAGAAGCATATGATAGCATTGAAAAGAATGTTTGCAGATAATCCAGCTCTCCGGGTGAGTGTGAACACGAGAACCTAATGTTAGCGTTAGTAAAATCTTTAACCCGAATAGAAGAGAGATCAGAGTCCCAGAGTAAGGAAGAGGAATAAAAGATCCAAAACCCATCCATTTGCGATGTGGGCCCATAAGCCACACAGCCATGTTAGTAAAAGAGTTTTCAAAGACTAGACTCAACTTCGGCCAAGGAGTTGGAAAGGGGCTTCCTATAGGTAGTCGGCTCTGATACCAACTTGTGACGCCCCCGACTCAATCGTGCACTAATTATACACGCAAATGCACACAATCAAGATCAGAGACTCACGGGAAGATATCACAACACAACTCTAAACACAAATAAAAGTCATACAAGCTTGATATTACAAGCCAGGGGCCTCGAGGGCTCGAATACATAAGCTCGCGAGCAAGCGTTAGCGGAAGCAACAACAGTATCTGAGTACAAACATAAAGGCTAAACAAGTCTGCCTTAAGAAGGCTGAGCAAAACAACGATAACTAGATCGAAAGGCGTAGGCCTCCTGCCTGGGAGCCTCCGAAACTACTCCTAGTCAGCGGTCTCCACGTAGTAGTAGGCTCCGTCGGTGTAGTAGTAGCCGTCGTCGACAGGGTCAGCTGGCTCCGGGGCTCCGTCGTCTGATCGCAGCAATCGGGTACAGGTAAAAGAGGTAGCAAAGCAACCGTGAGTACTCATCCAAAGTACTCGCAAGACTTACATCAGAACTATTCTATTTATGCATCGGTATCAAATGAAGGGGGCTGTATCTGTGGACTAGACTACAGAAATGCCAGAATAGAAGGGAAAGCCTAGCCTATCGAAGACTAGCATCTTGCAGTGTCTTGCAGCATTAGAAGAGTGCAGATTAGCATATAAAAGCAACAGTAACAAATATATCGGTAGCCATGCCCAGAGATCCTTCCTCGACTCCCTGGGAGAAAGCGATCCCGGGGCCATCATATCAATTTAGTGTCATAAGTATCCAGTTCTAGTTGTAGTAGTTCGGGATACTTTCCGAGCGTCCTGTTACCGTGGACACGGCTATTCGAATAGATAACTTCCCTGTAGGGGTGCACTACTGTTACCCAACACGCTCGACTAACTCTGGCCAGACACACTTTTATCGGGTCATGTCCGGCCTCGACTGATCGACACACCGTAGTCCTACCTAGGCTCAACAGAGAGGCCAGCACGCCAGTCTAACTCCTAAATGCGAAGGGGTCATGGGCAAATCATCCTTTGCAATCCTGCGCGTTGCGAATGCGGCCGGGAGTAGACCCGCCCCCTTAATAAAAGCGCAGGCGGTTACTGTCCAACCCGTCGCGCGCCACTCAATTGCTGACGTCTGAGAGCTTTCGGAAGAATCATACGACGCCGAGTGCCCATACTTATCCTGCGTGGTGGTTAGTACGAAAAGGCAAAGGCCTACTCAGATCACAAATCCTAACCCAATAGTGCGTTGGGAGCTCGCGGTGACGATCAGCGATCCTGTCGCCCCGTCTCACGGACTTGCGGCAAGGGCCCGGCCCATCCCTCTCTAGGGCGGTCTCTGCCTGCCCGGCCGCGCCGCGTCATTAACTCGCGGGTACCCTCACGGTCAACCCGACTTCCATAACTCTTGCGGGTACCCCTCGGGGCCGACCCGACTTCAATAAATTTCTGAGGTAAAAGTCATGGTAACCGTGTGTCCATAACAATAAAGGGGAACCCGAGGAATCACCCTCGATGGATTCCTACTCGATGTAATCTGTCAAGGAGAACCAGGAGGAATCACCCTCGATGGTCCACACTTGAGGGGTTGCACGACAGAGTCATCATCGGGAAGGGGAGAGCGAGGAATCACCCTCTGCAATCACCACCGATGTTTTATACTATAGAGATACCATCAGGAGTGCAGTATGAGGTATCACCCTCGGCACTCGATAGTAGCCCTGCAGAGTCATACAACTAAGGGGGGTGTGCGGTGATGTGTCGATCTCTGCACATCGATTACAATGATTGAGGCACTGGTAACAAAGAGGGGCAACAGGGACAAGGGTGAGGGGTCACTGATGGATCACTAACCAAACTATACTAAGCAGTTTAGGATGACAAGTAAAGTAACAACATTAGATTTCAAAAGCAGGCTATGCATCAGAATAGGAGCTATCTAATACAGTAGCAAATCTAATGCAAGCATAAGTAAGAAGGAATGGGCGATATAGGAATGATCAAGGGGGTTTTGCTTGCCTGGAAGCTCTGCGGTGAAAGAGGGGTCATCGACGACGTAGTCGTACTCGGGAGCAGCGTCAGTCTCGGGGTCTAACGGAGAGAAGAGAGGGAAGAAACAATAAATACAAAGCAAACAAATGCAGCATGGTGCATGACATGGCAGTATGCTGTGCTAGGGGTGACCTAATGCAGCACTACACGTTACAGATGGAGCGGGAAAATATCTAGGAATATTTTCCTGGCTTTAGGCATCTGTCAGACAGATGAACCGGAGGGGAATGTTCCATGTTTGCAGTGATGGAGGGGTGTGGCAGGTATGAGGATGACATATTCGGATTCGTCATATTTTTCTGATCAACTTTCATATAGAAAACTTTTTCATCCGAGTTACGGATTAATTTCTATGATTTTTCAAAGTTTTAGCCATTTTCTAGAAATTACTGGAATTTAATTTAATTCGAAAAAACACAGGGAAATGCTAGGTGCACCCGGTCCAGTGCACCCAGCTGTGCATCAGAGGCTGACAGTGGGCCCCGTTGACTGCCCAGTCAGCAGTCAACGTTGACCCGTTGACAAGTCAACGGGGCCCAGGGGGTCCCACACGTCAGTGACTGGGTCCAGCCCAGTCAGCAGGTTGACTGGTCAATTGGGCTCAGTGGGGCCCGCTGGCAGCGTCACAGGGGAGGCCACGTGGCGGCCAGGTCAGCAGGCGGCGCTGGAGTAACGCCGGCGAGCCGTCTCGCAGCGGTGCTTCGCCGGAGTTGGCCGGAATTTCGCTACGGTGGTCCGTTCGGCGCGTGCGAGGCAGCGTTTCAGAGCTGACGACGTCGCGCATCCGATGGTGCTACTGGTTCGACCGGAGGTGGCCGGAGTAGGGTGCAGCGTCGACGCCGGCGGCGGTGACGTTCGGGTGGAAGGCGATCAGCAGCAGCGGCGCGCAACTGCTCAAACTAAAGGGACAGGGGGGAACTGTGCGTGCGTGCGAGCTCAAAGGACACCTGCGCGTGACCATTGGGTCACCGGAAGGTTGCCGGCGACGAGCTGACACGGCGGTGGGCTCGGCCACGTCGGGGATGGCAGCTAGAGGACGACCGAGAGAGAGAGAGAGATGAGGGGAAAGGTAGAGATGCTCACGGTGAGCCTGTAGGTGTGCTTAATGGGCTCGGGGGAGGCTTGCTGGCACCGGAATCGTCGCCAGAGTGTGACGGAGCCAAGGGAGAAGACGGGGTCATAGGTGTCGATGTGGAGCACCCCGGCCAACGTGTGTTGGCGTGGAGGAAGGCGACGTCGAGGCGGAGCCGTGGGTCAATTTGGCGAGGCAGGAGGGGCTCGGTGGCCGCGTGGTTACGGAGGGGCGGCCATGGCTGCGCTCGGGAGAGGTGGGAGAGCGAGGTAGAAAGAGGCAGAGAGGGTTAGGGTTCGCCAGGGGGGCGAGGAGGGGTCCTTATCCCCTCCACGAGCTCTGTAGCAGCTCGCTGTCGAGCGGAGGAGAGGAGGGGCCGACTTCGGGCGTGCGCGCGCGGCGACAGCGAGGAGAGATGAGCAGGAGGTGGGAGAAGACAGGCGGTGGGCTGGGATGGGCCTGGCACTGTGGACTAGAGCCCAGTGCCACCGCGCCCTTTTTCTTTTTCTTTGCCTTTTTCTGTTTTCCCCCTTTTGCTTCTGTTTTGCATTTTCTTTTCACATAAGTGACTTTTGCAAAAATGTGCAACTGGTCAAAACAATTACTAGGCAATATTGAGCACTGCCACAAAAAGTTTGGGGGCCCAATGATTTCATTTGAATTTTCCATAAATGTAATAGCAATTAAAAATGCTGATTTGACACTGTTTTATTTGCCATAGCCCATTTTAGCAAATAGGTGATGTTGTTTTCCTGAACAAATAATTGTTATGGAATATTTGCTAAATGATGAACTATTTTCCAGCAACTTTTGTGCAACTTTAAATTCCACTTGCAAACTTAATTCAATTCAAAGGTGGAGTTTGAAATGAGATATGAATTCAAAGGTGATTATGCATTGCAAACCAAAATGATTTTAGCATAACCATGAGGATCACTGTAGCTCATTACATAGGGGTGTTACAAAGGACACGGTGAAGATTTTGAACGGTGTCAAGTAGAACGCATATGAAGAGATTGAGAATAGAGTAGTTTGAGTTTAGCATAGAGGGGAGCGGGTCCGATCACATCCACATAGATGACGAAAAACTCAGTTTGAAGAATTAGCTATATGTGGATGCTGTTGAGGACATGAAAAACTCAAATATATATATAGTATCTCCTCAAGAAATGAAGAATAACCACAAATGATGAATTTGAAAAAGTTTGACGAAATTGCAAATGACGAAAAACTCAAATTGAAGCAAGTCATAAAGTGGGTGGTGGCGTTACCCACCGTATAAGAACTATGATGATTTCAGACACCGCGTACAATTGTCGTAGGGTTCTGAGAATCAAGTTCTTCATTAATTTCTTCACACATAGAGGGTTAGTCTTCATTGATTGAAGAAAAACGTTACTTCGTGTGTTGTGCATCAAAGTCATAAAAATGCATAAGCGTTAGGATGTGTGTCCTTTTCAAAGGACATTCAAAGATTCTAAGATGTTTAGCTCACACCGCAACATGCAAAATCTTTTCTCATCCAAGGGCTTAGTGAAGATATATGCAAGCTGGTCTTCAGTCTTCACGTGGTCGAAGACGATGTCTCCCTTCAGCACATGATCACGAAGAAAATGGTGACGAATCTAGATATGCTTCGTCTTGGAGTGTTGCACTGGGTTGTGGGCGATCTTGATGGCGCTGTCGTTGTCGCAGTAGAGTGGCATTTTCTTCACGTTGACGCCATAGTCCTTGAGGGTTTGCTTCATCCATAGTAACTGAGAGCAGCAGGCGCCAACAGCAATGTACTCAGCCTCAGCAGTAGAAAGTGAGACGCAGTTCTGCTTCTTCGAGGACCAACATACAAGAGATCGTCCGAGGAAATGGCATGTGCCTGAGGTTGACTTGCGATCCACACGATCTCCAGCATAATCAGAATCGGAATATCCAGCAAGATCAAGTGATGAGCCCTTGGGATACCATAATCCAAGCATTGGTGTGTGAGCTAAATATCGAAGAATTCGCTTCACAGCCTGATGGTGTGATTCCTTCGGAGATGCTTGAAAGCGGGCACCCATGCAAACGCTAAGCATAATATCTAGCCTAGAGGCACATAGGTAAAGGAGTGAACCAATGATGGAGCGATATACCTTCTGATCGAAATCTTTACCATTTTCGTCAGTGCATAGTTGGCCATTTGTTGGCATTGGTATCTTGAGGCCTTTGCAATCTTGCATGCCGAATTTCTTCAGGCAGTCCTTGAGGTACTTCTCCTAAGATATGAAGATGACATTGGGTTGTTGATGAATTTGAAGTCCAAGGAAGAATTTCAACTCCCCCATCATGGACATCTGATATTCTTCATGCATCATATATGCAAATTCGTCACTGTATCATTTGTTAGTGCAACCAAAGATAATATCATCAACATATATTTGGCATATGAACAATTCGCCATCATAAGATTTAGTGAAAAGAGTAGGGTCAAGTGAACCGGGCTTGAACCCCTTTTTCTTCAGGAATTCCTTCAGTGTATCATACCAAGCCTTTGGGGCTTGCTTGGGGCCATAGAGAGCCTTGTTGAGTTTGAAGACTTTGTCAGGATGCTTTGGGTCCTCAAAACCTGGTGGTTGAGTGATACGTCTCCGTCGTATCTATAATTTTTGATTGTTTCATGCCAATATTCTACAACTTTCATATACTTTTGGCAACATTTTATATTATTTTTGGGACTAACATATTGATCCAGTGCCCAGTGCCAGTTCCTGTTTTCTGCTTGTTTTTTGTTTCGTAAAAAATCCATATCAAACGAAGTCCAAACGCAATAACATTTTTTGGAGAATTATTTTGGAATATATGTGATTTTTGGGAGGTGGAATCAACGCAAACGGAGGCCCACAGCCTCCACAAGGCACTTGGGCGTGACCCCCCTAGCCGTGCGGTGCTGCCTTGTGGGCACACCGTGAGTCGGTTGGGGCTCTTCTACGGCCGCAAGGAAGCTTATATCGAGAAAAAAATCATGTTAAAATTTCAGCGCAATCGGAGTTACGGATCTCCGGATATTTAAGAAACGGTGAAAGGCCAGAAAACAGGAGCGCAAAACATAAGAGAATAGAGAGAGAGATCCAATCTCGGAGGGGCTCCTCCCTCCGGGAGCCATGGAGGCCATGGACCAGAGGGGAAACTCTCCTCCCATCTAGGGGGGAGGCCAAGGAAGAATAATAAGGAGGGGGGCTCTCTCCCCCTCTCTCCCGGTGGCGCTGGAACGCCGCCGGGGCAACCATCGTGACGGCGATCTACACCAACAACTTCGCCGCTGTCAATACCAACTCTCTCCCCCTCTATGCAGCGGTGTAACACCTCTTATCCCCGCAGTAATCTCTACTGAAACATGGTGCTTAACGCTATATATTATTATCCAATGATGCATGGCAATCCTATGATGTTTGAGTAGATTTCTTTTGTCCTATGGGTTGATTGATGATCGTGATTGGTTTGAGTTGTATGTTTTATTTTGGTGCTGTCCTATGGTGCCCTCCGTGTCGCGCAAGCGTGAGGGATTCCCACTGTAGGGTTTGCAATACGTTCATAATTCTCTTATAGTGGGTGGCTAGAGTGACAAAAGCTTACACCCGAGTAAGGGGGTTGTTGCGTATGGGAGTAAAGAGGACTTGTTACTTAATGCTATGGTTGGGTTTTATCATAATGATCTTTGGTAGTTGCGGATGCTTGCTAGAGTTCCAATCATAAGTGCATATGATCCAAGTATGGAAAGTATGTTCGCTCATTCCTCTCCCTCATATAAAATTGCAATAACGATTACCGGTCTAGTTAACGATTGTCTAGGGACAAATCTTTCTCTTGTGTTACAAAAACTTTCTACTAGACAACTAGCTTTTATTATCTTGCAATTTACTTGTAGTTTTATTCTTGCAAAGTAGTTCTAGCATTACACCTACAAAGTACTTCTAGTTTCACACTTGTTCTAGGTAAAGCGAACGTTAAGTGTGCGTAGAGTTGTATCGGTGGTCGATAGAACTTGAAGAGAATATTAATTCTTCCTTTAGCTCCTCGTTGGGTTCGACACTCTTATTTATCGAAAAAGCTACAATTGATCCCCTATACTTGTGGGTTATCAAGACCTTTTTCTGGCGCCGTTGTCAGGGAGCAATAGCGTGGGGTTGATATTCTCGTGTGTGCTTGTTTGCTTTATCACTAAGTAGCTTTTATTTTCTGTTCTAAGTTGTTCTCTATCTTTAGTTATGGATATGGAACACGAAATACCAAAAAAATTAGTTTTACTTGCTACTCATGGAGATGGGGAACCTCCTAAAACCCTCGATGCTGGTTATGTGGAAAAATATTAAATACTACTTTGATAATCCTGATAAATCTCCATTCAACTTGATAATGGGAGTTACTTTGGATCAACGGGAATACTTTAGGGATTATCACTTGTCTCAAAAAGGGAAACACTTATGGGATCAAATTAAAATGTTGCAATGGTATGCTTGGAATTTATGCTTAAGATATGATTATACTTGCTGCTCTAGGATGAAGGCTCCACACCTTCCCTTTTCATGTGAATTTAATGATAATGAAACCAAAGCTTCTTACGCTAATGGTATATATGATTACTATGATGTGGAAAAAATAGAAGAATTTGTTGCTTTTAAGGGTGCTTATGAAATTGAATCTTTGTTTGAAAAGTGTGAAAATTATGATGATGCTGTTTACAGATCTCAAAATTTTGCTATACTTAAATATTTCCATGAGAATTATGAATATAATGCCTATATTGATGAATTTATTGAGAAAGTCTCCGCTGTCCAAGAAGAGATTAATATTTTGCAGGCTCCTATGGAAGAAGAAATTGATGACACTGTGAGCTCATTAGATGAAAAAGATGACAAGGAGAGCGAAGAACAAAGGGAGGAAGAGTGGATTAGCTACCCATGCCCACCTTCTAATGAGAGTAACTCTTCAACTCATACATTGTTTAATTTCCCTTCATGCTTACCGAAGGATGAATGCTATGATGATTGCTATGATCCCATTGATTCGTTTGAAATATCCCTTCTTGATGAAATTGATGCTTGCTATGCTTGTGGCCTTGATGCCAATATGAATGATGCTTATGGAGATTAACTTGCCATAGTTCCTTATGTTAAGAATGAAATTGTTGCTATTGCACCCACACATGATAGTCCTATTATCTTTTTGAATACTCCCAACTACACTATATCGGAGAAGTTTGTGCTTATTAAGGATTATATTGATGGGTTGCGTTTTACCGTTACACATGATGATTTTGATGAATATAATATGCATGTGCTTGCTGCTCCTAATTGCAATTATTATGAGAGAGGAACTACATCTCTGCCTCTCTATGTTTACAATACGATAAAATTGCAAGAAACTGTTTATACTATGCATTGGCCTTTACTTGATGTGCATGAATTATTCTTTTATGACATGCCAACGCATAGGAAGAGAGTTAGACTTCGTTATTGCATGATATATGTTGCTTTGTGCTCACTACTAAATTACAAATCATTGTTAATTAAAATTGGCTTTGATATACCTTGGGATCCGGGTGGATCGATTACTTGAGCACTTTATGCCCAGCTTAATGTCTTTAAAGAAAGCGCTGCCTGGGAGACAACCCGGAAGTTTTAGAGAGTCATTTTATTCTGTTGTGTGCTTTTAAAAAGTTTAAAAACAAAAATATATAGAGGGGAACCTAATTTTTTTTTTTCAAAAAGAGAAGCGATTGGAAGGTTATGCATTGGAGAAGTGAGGGTCGACCTTGAACACTTTTGTTCATGCTCATGGAAACAATGTAGAATTTTTCATGGAAGTTTCTCACAAAAATAAGTATCCCCTTGTACAAATCCAATGTATTATAAAAATAATGTGCCAAGATTTACCTTTAGGATGTTTAAATTGCTTGTTTGGTGTGTGCTGTGAAAAAACAGAAACTTTTGCTGTAGTGCTTGAATTTTTTTTATTTTACTGGAACGTGCAAAAATTCTGAAATTTTTACACAGTACTTCTATGCAATTTTTTTATTTTTTCCTAATTTTTCAGAATTTTTTGAGTTACAGAAGTATATGTACCATTTGCATCATTACAGACTGTCCTGTTTTCACAGATTGCTGTTATAGTTTCTTTATTTGCGTATGTTTGAAATCTTGTTGAGCCCCATTGACTTGAGAGCCATAGAATTGTGATAGAATACAGTGGGTAATGTTTGATTATAATTATACAATAATGTTACAGCAGGACAAGATGGGATTTGATGTTATATGTACTAACCCCTCTAATAAAAAGTTTGGTTAAGTTTTGTGTGGATGAAGTGTTCAAAGATCGAGGAGGTATCGATATGAGGAGAATAAGGAGAGGCAAGAGCTCAAGCTTGGGGATGCACAAGGCACCCCAAGTAAATATTCAAGGAGACTCAAGCGTCTAAGCTTGGGGATGCCCCGGAAGGCATCCCATCTTTCTTCAACAATTATCGGTATGTCTCGGTTTTTGTTTTGTTCACATGATATGCGTAAATTCTTGGAGCGTCATATGCTTTTTCTTTTTTATTTTTATAATGCACCATGGTGGTATGAGATAGTCCTTGGTTGATTTATAGAATGCTTCATGCACTTCCCTTATATCTTTTGAGTATGGCTTTATAGAATGCTTCATGTGCTTCACTTATATCATTTGAAGTTTGGATGCCTGTTTCTCTACATATAGCATATAGGAAAACCATTATTTGTAGAATGCTCTTTTGCTTCACTTATATTTATTAGAGTGTGGTCTTTTGTAGAAATAATTAAACTCTCATGCTTCACTTATATTTATTTAGAGAGTCAACAGGAATTGGTCATTCACATGGTTAGTCATAAAATCCTACATAAAACTTGTAGATCACTGAATATGATAAGTTTGATTCCTTGCAATAGTTTTGCGATATTAAGATGGTAATATGTGGGTGTACTAGTGAATGATTGTGGTTTATTAAGAATATAGGTGTTAAGGTTTGTGATTCCCGAAGCATGCATGTATAGTTATGCGACGAAGTTATATCCTACTCATGTCAATATCCAATGTTAATTATTTGTAATGCATGATTATGACCGTTGTCACTCTCTAGTTGGTCGCTTCTCAATCTATTTGCTAGCCTTCGCCTGTACTAAGCGGGAATACTGCTTGTGCATCCAAATCCCTAAATCAAAGTTGTTCCAGATGAGTCCACCGTATCTACCTATATGCGGTATTACTCTGCCGTTCCAAGTAAATTTGCATGTGCCACCTCTAATCATTCAAATAAGCATCTGTTTTGTGAGCCCGTACCGCTCATGGAGCGGCAGTGGGTGGTCAGTATCTTCCATGCTAAGCGGGTTATTCTCACGATGGGTGTTTATTCACATGTCATTGCACGAGAGAGGCTGGTAATTGGGATGCCCAGTCCTATGCTCAAATCGAAATTATATAATGCAAACAAACTCCCCCGGAAAGTTGATTGTATGGAGGGCACCCGAGGATTCGGCTAGCCATGGCTTGTGTTTGAATGGTTGAGGGGGAGTAAACTTTACCTTTCCGCTTGGGAACCGCATATAATGTGTTTAGCATGGAAGATATTGAGAACCCTCGGTTGTGACGTTGACAGGAAAAGTACAACTCTCAAAATGTTTTCATCTCTGATTTATGCTTCAAGCTCTGGCACCTCTGCAAATCCATGCTTCCCTCTGCGAAGGGCCTATCTATTTACTTTATGTTATTTTACTTTTATTGTTGAGTCATCACCTTCTCATTCAAGCACCAGTTGGAGAGCACTACTGTCATTTTTATGCATTGAGTATAGTTAATGTTATGTACATCGTGACTGGATCAATGATTGAGCATGACGGGCTAGGGATAACGTTCTTTAGCATTTTTATTTTGAAAGGCATGATTGTTTGTTGGTATGCCTAAGTATTGATGTCTTTATATCAAATTATAGACTATTGCTTTGAATCACTCGTGTCTTAATATTCATGCCATGATTAGATTACATGATCAAGATTATGCTAGGTAGCATTCCACATCAAAAATTATCTTTTTATCATTTACCTACTCGAGGACGAGTAGGAATTAAGCTTGGGGATGCTGATACGTCTCCGTCATATCTATAATTTTTTATTGTTTCATGCCAATATTCTACAATTTTCATATACTTTTGGTAACATTTTATATTATTTTTGGGACTAACATATTGATCCAGTGCCCAGTGCCAGTTCCTGTTTTCTGCTTGTTTTTTGTTTCACAGAAAATCCATATCAAACAAAGTCCAAACGCAATAAAATTTTATGGAGAATTATTTTGGAATATATGTGATTTTTGGGAGGTGGAATCAACGCAAATGGAGGCCCGCAGCCTCCACAAGGCACTTGGGCGTGACCCCCCCCCCCCTAGCCGCGCGGTGCTGCCTTGTGGGCACACCGTAAGTCAGTTGGGGCTCTTCTTCCGCCGCAAGGAAGCTTATATCGAGAAAAAAATCGTGTTAAAATTTCAGCGCAATCGGAGTTATGGATCTCCGAATATTTAAGAAACGGTGAAAGGCCAGAAAATCGGAGCGCGAAACAGATGAGAACAGAGAGAGGGATACAATCTCGGAGGGGCTCCTCCCCTCTGGGAGCCATGGCGGCCATGGACTAGAGGGGAAACTCTCCTCCCATCTAGGGGGGAGGCCAAGGAATAATAAGAATGAGGGGGGGATCTCTCCCCCTCTCTCCCGGTGGCGCCGGAACGCCGCCGGGGCAACCATCGTGACGGCGATCTACACCAACAACTTCGCCGCCGTCAACACCAACTCTCTCCCCCTCTATGTAGCGGTGTAACACCTCTTCTCCCCGCTGTAATCTCTACTTAAACATGGTGCTTAGTGCTATATATTATTATCCAATGATGTATGGCAATCCTATGATGTTTGAGTAGATTTGTTTTGTCCTATGGGTTGATTGATGATCGTGATTGGTTTGAGTTGTATGTTTTATTTTGGTGTTGTCCTATGGTGCCCTCCGTGTCGCGCAAGCGTGAGGGATTCCTGCTTTAGGGTTTGCAATACGTTCATAATTCTCTTATAGTGGGCGGCTAGAGTGACAGAAGCTTACACCCGAGTAAGGGGGTTGTTGCGTATGGGAGTAAAGAGGACTTGTTACTTAATGCTATGGTTGGGTTTTACCTTAAGGATCTTTGGTAGTTGCAGATGCTTGCTAGAGTTCCAATCATAAGTGCATATGATCCAAGTACGGAAAGTATGTTAGCTCATGCCTCTCCCTGATATAAAATTGCAATAATGATTACCGGTCTAGTTATCGATTGTCTAGGGACAAATCTTTCTCTTTTTTTACAAAAGCTTTCTACTAGACAAGTAGCTTTTATTATCTTGCAATTTACTTGTAGTTTTATTCTTGCAAAGTAGTTCTAGCATTACACCTACAAAGTACTTCTAGTTTCATACTTGTTCTAGGTAAAGCGAACATTAAGTGTGCGTAGAGTTGTATCGGTGGTCGATTGAACTTGAAGGGAATATTAATTCTACCTTTAGCTCCTCGTTTGGTTCAACACTCTTATTTATCGAAAGAGCTACAATTGATCCCCTATACTTGTGGGTTATCATTGAGCAACATATACTTCTTCCTCAAGCTTACCATTGAGGAATGCACTTTTCACATCCATTTGATATAAGAGGATATCATGATGGTTAGCATATGCAAGTATTATACGAATGGCTTCAAGCCTAGCAACAGGTGCAAATGTTTCATTGAAATCAATTCCTTCAACCTATGTGTAGCCCTGAGCTACAAGACGGGCCTTATTTCTCACCACTTGGCCATTTTTGTCTTGTTTGTTGCGGTAGATCCACTTAGTGCCGATGATATTGTGCTTGCGTGGATCGGGACGCTTGACGAGCTCCCACACATTGTTGAGCTCGAACTGATGCAATTCCTCTTGCATCGCTTGAATCCATTCAGGTTCCAGAAATGCTTCATCAACTTTGGTGGGCTCTGAAATAGAGACAAACGCGTAATGCCCACAAAAGTTAGCTAAATGTGAAGCTCTTGAGCGGGTGAGGGGACTACGTGCATTGATGTTGTCGAGGATCTTCTCAATCTGCACTTCATTGGCCACTCGAGGATGTACTGGACGAGGGCCTTGCTGTGGTTGTTCCTGTGCAGACTCCTCAGCATCATTTTCTTCAGGATGTTCATTTTCTTCACGACAAGGGACAACAATTTCTTCATCAGCAGCTATTTCTTCACTAGGCACAATTTCACCAGTGCCCATCAACTTGATAGATTCCTCAGTAGGCATTTCATATTGGGTTTCTTGTCAGTGAGTATCTCGTATGAGGTCTTCTTGAGGAATTTGTGAAGATATACCCGATTGATGATGTGACAAGCAGTATCAATTGCTTCAGGCCACCATCGGCGAGGGGTCTTGTATTCATCAAGCATAGTACGTGCCATCTCGATGAGTGTCATGTTCTTGCGCTCCACGACTCCATTCTGCTAAGGCGTATAGGGAGCAGATAGCTCATGAGTGTTCTTAAACTCAGTTCCATTGTCACTCCTGATGTGCTTGATCTTGAGACCATAATTCGTCATGGCCCGATTGGAGAATCGTCTGAAGACATCCTGAACTTCAATCTTGAAGGAAATGATTTGCACCCAGGTGTAGCGAGAGTAGTCATCAACTTTGACAAATCCATAGAGAGATGCTGCATTGGTTAGTGTAGCATAATGGGTAGGACCAAACAAATCCATGTGAAGTAATTCAAAGGGGCAAGTGGTGGTCATGATAGTCTTCGCCAAGTGCTTTGATCTGGTCATCTTTCCAGACTCACAAGCACCGCAAAGATGATCCTTGACGAATTTGACACCCTCAACGCCAATGATGTGCTTCTTCTTGCCGAGAATGCTCAAATTCCTCATCCCAGCATGTCCAAGTCATCGATGCCATAGCCAGCATTCTAAAGCTTTTGCCAATAGGCATGTTGCAGGCCGAGGACCTGTAGAGAAATCTACAATGTACAAGTCACCTCTCCTAAAGCCTTCGAAGACTTTGGATTTTTTAGATTCCAACAGCACAATGCATCGATATTTTCCAAAGATGACAATCATATCAAGATCATAAAGCATTGAGACAGACATGAGGTTGTATCCAAGGGACTCGACAAGCATCACCTTTTCCATGTGTCGATCCTTTGAAATAGCAACCTTACATAGACCCAATACCTTGCTTTTTCCTTTGTCTGCGTATGTGATATGCTTCAGATGCGACGGTGCGAGAGGAACATCAGTAAGCAAGTTCCTATCACCAGTCATGTGATTCATGCAGCCACTGTCCAAGACCCATTCAGTAGCTTTGGTGGAATCATCCTGTAGAAGCATTAGTCTGACTTACAAATTCATATACTTCAAAGTGAAGAATATGATTATCAATATCATCAGTCAATATCATTAGTAGCATAGGGGATGTGTGAAATAATCATGACTAGCTTGCATCCCAACAAGCATTTTGTCAGGTCTTCAGCAAATTCATCTGACAAGTATATCATCTGAAGACCTGACCCTGCAGAAGAGATTAGTTCTTCTTCTTAACCACCCACATCTGAATGGGTGGCTGAGAAGCCATGTAATGAAGTGCATTGATGGAGAACTTTGGCATTGAGGAATATGCATTTCTCTTCACTGGAGGGTTATAGTACTCAAATGAATAAGCAGAGAAATTCTTTGATGATTTGTGCACATAGTGGTTCGAAGAATGATGCACATATTCATCAGCCTTTAGATTGTTTCCCTGCGAGACAGATGCATTAGTATGACCTCTAGTGGGTCTGCGTCCATTTGACAACTTTGAACCATGTGAAGAATTTGCCCTGGGAGTGTTCTTCCTCATAGGTGGTGTCATGACAACATTCACCTGAAGATTCTCAATGATACTTTTGGGCACCCAGATTTTCTTCACTGGGGAGCCGTTCCTGCAGTTAGTACCAACAAATCTGGCAAATACTTCACCATTCTGATTTTTGAACAGTTTGAAGTTTGAGTCAATTGAATCATCTGAAGAACATGAAGAATCACAGTTATAGCCAGAGAGAGTTGATGGATCAACTGGAGGTCCCTTTGCAGCAACCCAAGTAGTTTTGGGATACTTCTCAGGCTTCCAATAGGAACCATCAGCATTTAGCTTTCTCTGAAAAGCAATACCCTCTTTTCTAGGGTTCCTATGAAGAATTTTCTTCTTGAGCACATCACAAAGGGTTTGGTGCCCTTTGAGGCTTTTGTACATGCATGTGACATACAATTCCTTCAATCCTGCATTTTTGTCAGTAACACTGGTGGCTTTCTCAAGTGAGGGGTCAGTGGCCACAGAGACAGTTGAAGCAATTGCAGGTACTGAAGCATTTGAACATTCAGCTGAAGAATTTGCATTTTCATGTTTGACGGTGTCCTGGACTAGGGGGTGCTCACCTAGTCGGATCATACTCCTCGGGCTCGGCCGGTGGGCCCTCATCCTGGCTAAGGTGGACTCCGGAAGATACACGTAGAAGAGATCAAGGCCACGCCTGCCGAAGACTTGGCGCATACTCCAAGACTTCTCCTACCTTCCTATGCCTAGATACCGACCTTGTAAACCCTAGATACCCTGTCTGGCGTGTATATAAGCTGAAGGGTTTAGCCCGTAGAGGGGACTTCAACACAATCTCATTCACCTAGCCCTAGAACTAGAACACATCTGAAGATCTCGAGGTAGGTCAACTCTATACTTGTTACAACTCCATTGATATAAACAAGAGCAGGACGTAGGGTTTTACCTCCATTAAGAGGGCCCGAACCTGGGTAAAACATCGTCTCCCTGTTCCTATTACCATTGATCCGAGATCCACAGCTCGGGACCCCCTACCCCGAGGTCTGCCGGTTTTTACACCGACACTGGTGCTTTCATTGAGAGCCCCGCTGTGTGATCACGAAGGATCGATGGCCCGTCTGCAGATCAACTGCGGCAATGGCCGCGAGGACGCCTATGTCCCCGGCCAGCTCTTTGTCTTCGGTAGCATGACTTTCTGCGCTAACTCGACAGGCCACTTGACCACCGTCGAGAACTATGCTCCCGACCAGGTTGTTACCTTCGGAGGTCTGGAGTACACCGCGGACTCCCACGGCGAGCTCGTCCTGACAGGCTGGACTCATGGCCAGATACAGGGGCTGACAAACACCGGGGGCTCGACATCGGAACGGATCTCCCTTGAGGACCACGGATCAGACCCTCCTACGGCAGCAATGGCTACAGAGATTCTTCCCTCCTGTGCCTCTAACAACCGAGTCGCGACACTCGGCTCCGATATAGATCAGAGCTCGGCTTTGGATGAGGCATCGGGTTTAGATCCGACCTCGGCGGAGGACCTAGAATCCGCCCCGCTTCCTTGCGCAGCGAAGAACGCGTTACGCACACTGCTGTGAGTCAACCCGACATACGGCCAGGTGATGAACCCTGAGGAACTATCTCACCTCAATGAGATGTTGGACCGAATCCAGAGTTTGTCAATTTCAACCTCGGTTTACGACAAGATCGGACTTAAAGCCGACGATCGGGAAATTTACGTCCCACCCACCACCCACCTAGTCGCTACCATCGATGATTTAACCGATGTACTAGACTACGATGATGCAACCGACATGGATGAAGATGTCGGCAGCCCTATGGACAACACCTCGCCACTCACTAACACTGGCAGGTGGAAAGCAACCTCCACATACGACGTGTACATGGTTGACACCCCCAACTCCCCCCCCCCCCAAAGCGCAGGCGGAGACGCCGAAAAGGCGCTAATGGGGAGCCTAGTGGGAACAACCCTACCGCTGATACGGCAGCTAACGACGCAGAAGACCCAGGGGAAGATCCTCAAGCCACCTCAGAAGGCCGCGTCGATCGCGAAGACATCCTCAGAGACTCGGATCCCGACGAACTCTTTGAGGGAGCCGATGACAATTACATGCCGGAATCCGAGGAGGACGTAAGCCTTGGAACCGAGGACTTCATAGTCCCCGAAGACCCAGCCGAGCAAGAACGCTTCCGGCGGCGCCTAGTTGCCACCGCCCGAAGCATGAAACTGAAGCAACAACAGCTGCAGGCCAACGAGGATGCACTCAACGATAAGTGGGTCGAAATACTTTCGGCCGAGCAAGACCTCGAAGAACAGCACCGCAGTGTGCCTAAATCTTACCCACGCAAATATTTGCTTACCGAATTTGACGATGAATTAACTGCGGAGGCGACAGATCGCCCCCCCCCCCATGGGGACGGGATAGGCCAGCACGGGAAGATTTCAGCACCCAACCAGCTCCGCGCCATCATGGCAAGGACCCCATGGATTATCTGGACCCTCACGATGTTCGACGTCGGATAGAGGCAAACCGGGCGCCACCCCGGTCCATCTATGGGTTAAGGGGATGCGCCCCGGCCAGGCCTGACGGCTACGATACCTGGTAAGACAGGAACGGCCGCGCCCGAGATGAAACTTATGCTCGACGCCCTCTCGACGCTCGGCACCACACTGCTCGGTTCCGAGGACCTGCCCACCCGATCTGTTTTATAGATAGGGTAATGGAACATCAGTTCCCTGATGGGTTTAAACCCATTAACATAGAATCTTACGATGGCACCACGGACCCAGCTGTATGGATCGAAGATTTCCTTCTCCACATACACATGGCCAATGGAGACGATCTCCATGCCATCAAATACTTGCCGCTCAAATTAAAAGGGCCGGCAAGGCATTGGCTAAACAGCCTACCACCCCAATCCATTGGAAGCTGGGAGGCACTCGAGGATGCCTTCAGAACAATTCCAAGGAACTTACGTCCGACCTCCGGACGCCGACGACATCAGTCGCGTCACACAGCAGCCCGGCGAATCAGCTCGGAAATTCTGGAATAGCTTTCTTACTAAAAAGAACCAGATTATAGACTGCTCAGATGCCGAGGCCATCGCTGTATTAAAAAACAATATCCGAGATGAGTGGCTCGCTCGCCAGCTCGGCCAGGATAAACCACGGACCATGGCGGCACTGACATCACTCATGACACGCTTCTGCGCCGGGGACGACTGTTGGCTTGCCCGTAGCACACACAACGGCGAGGCGGGGACCTCAGAGACTCGCGATGCCAATGGAAAGCCTAAGCACAATAAGAACAACCGCAGGCACAAAAATGGTGGAAGTGACACCAAAGACGCAGCAGTCAATGCAGGCTTCACCGGACCTCGATCCGGACAGAAAAGGAGGCCCTTTAAAGGGAACAAGGATGGACCAAGCCAGCTCGACAAGATCCTCGATCGGCCATGCCAAATTCATGGCACCCACGATAAACCCGCAACCCATACCAACAGGAACAGCTGGGTCTTTAAGCAGGCTGGCAAGATCGCGACAGAGGGGCAGAGTAAAACCCAAAATCACAGCGAAGACGAGGATGAACCTCGGCGACCAAACAACGGAGGCCATAAGAAGTTTCCTAGTGAGGTAACGGAGGTCAATATGATCTATGTTACCCACATCCCCAAAAAGGAGAGGAAGCGCGTACTTCGGGGCATCTACGCCTTAGAGCCGGTGGCCCCGAAGTTCAATCCGTGGTCGGCCTACCCGATCACATTTGATAAACATGACCATCCGACAAGCATCAGGCATGGCGGATCAGCCGCCCTCGTCCTGGACCCGATCGTCGACGGTTTTCATCTGACGCGCGTCCTTATGGACGGAGGGAGCAGCCTCAACTTGATCTATGAGGACACGGTAAGAAAGATGGGGATTGACTCATCTTGAATTAAACCTAGCAGCACCACCTTCAAAGGTGTCATACCTGGAGTAGAGGCTCACTGCACCGGAACCGTATCCCGCGAGGTAGTGTTCGGATCGCCCGAAAACTTCAGAAGCGAAGAGTTAATCTTCGACATTGTGCCCTTCCGCAGCGGATACCATGCTCTCCTAGGGCGTACCGCATTTGCCTGTTTCAACGTGGTCCCGTATTATGCTTATCTTAAGCTTAAAATGTCGGGACCCAACAGTGTTATTACAGTCAATGGAAACACCGAATGCTCCCCTCGGATGGAGGAACAGACCGCGGCTTTCGCAGCCGAGGTCCAGGCATCCGAGGAAGCAGCATGTGGTGGTAAACGCATCCCACGCTCCTCAAAGCGCATGCGGGCTACTGTAGCCGACCTCGGACAAGCTACTCCGCACCCTAAATAGGGGTACGGGCTCGTCGCGTACTCCCCTTGGGAGGGACGTTACGTCCCTAGGGTGCATAATTTTGCACTAAAAATTCCCTGGGTTGCCGAGGGGCCAAAACAAACCAGAACGTTGGGTCCGCTAGACCGACCATCAACGACACTTCGGGCTTTTTCACGTCAGCAAGCTTCTGTCAAAAAAGCTGCCTAATGCTAGCATTCCCATGTGGCTTAAACCGCACAACTAGCAGCTGCAGACCTCTTCAAGGGATTCGTCCAAAGGAACGCGTCAAGCTCATCCTGGCCAAAGTCGCACGCTGCCAATATCAAGCCCCGCTATCAACGAGGAGGAGCTGGTCAACATCACAGAGACGCAGACGTGCAGCAGGAAGCGGCAAGGGCTCATAGACCCGATGACAAGACCCGCCCTGTTCTCTTTTTAGTTTTTATCTATTCTTACATTGTATCTCGTTTAGTTCCCCTTATCAAAAGTTTGGCATGTAAAGCTTGGTTACTCAAAATAAAGAAATCATGCCCATAGAGGTCTTTAATGTATTTTCTTACGAGCACCGCCCATGAACTGCGAAGATACAACCGCTAAAGGGACTCACTTTCATACCCTGAAGCAAAAGTCCGAAGTATTCGGCGTATTGGATGTTGCATTATATGCATCAGTTTCGAACCTAGATTTTGGTCAATAGTTGGGTTGCCCGGCTCCTATGTGTACCCCTTACGTTCCCGATGAATTCGGCTAAGGGTGTAACGAGAGAACCACTGCGATAGCGCCAGTAGTTTAACTGGCAGAGCACCTAAGTGGAGAAAGCCAAAAACTGACTATCTAGGTCAGCGCAAACTGATCAGCCGTCCGATGACTGCGTCAAGCAACGTGTCGCTAGAGATCACCCGTGTTAAACGAAGGGCTTCTCTCTCAAATTAGCCGAAGTGGCCATGGGCATAGACCTCGACTGGCTTAGCCGACCACTTCACCCACCCGGGGGCTCGTCATCAGCCCCCACCATCAAACTCCTATGACTAAGTGAAAGTCCTAAAGCCACTATGGTCCGGTTGCCTAGCCCCTCTGCGCACTGACCTCCTCTAGGAGCCGAGACGTCGGTCAAAGGTCACAGTTGCCTAAAAGGGACACCCTCCGCACACTGTGCAAAGGGGTTGAAGCCGAGGACTGGCCACTTTCAGTTCAACACGGTCGAACAGGAGGAAACATTAAAGACAATAGAACAGTATGTAAGAGGAACTTAAACCATACTACTTAACTAACTTGTCATCTTTATACATTTCAAACACTTCGGCATTCCGAAGTGCTTCTCAAAAGTACAGTTTGTCCTTCAGGCACATGGCCTCGGTCACGCGGGCGCCAACCTCCACCTCGGTGAAGAACTGCTCCGCGGTGTGTGTCTTCCCTTCAGGAGGCCCCGCAGTGACCACTTCCGCTTCCACCTTCCGGAAGTGCGTCTTCATGCAGGCATACGCCCGTCGCGCTCCTTCAAGGCACGCGGACCGCTTCCAGCGGTCGACCTTTGGAACGGCCTCTTGCAGCCGCACCAGCAGCCTGAAGAAGCTGGTGGGCAGTGGCTCCGTGGGCCATAGGTTAACGCAGAGGTCGTGGAGCGCCGGCCTCGCCAGTCGAAGGAGTTCCGCAAGCTGCTTCATGCAATTCGGCAGTTGCAGCCCTGACGACTCCTGGAACTGACTCCAGAAGGCCTTCTCCACCTCATGGCCCTCCAATTGGCTGAAGTGTCGGCCGGTGTCCGCCGCGCTCTTCGGGAGATCGGCAAATACCTCTGCGGAGCGCCACACTTGAGTGAGCTTGACGAACCCTTTGCGGCCAAATACACACTGCAATAAATATGGCTTACCCGCGGCAATCTGCTCCACTTGATGGAGCACCTCGCGGTCTGCCCAAGCCTGGGTCTGGAGCTCAGTTTGAGACTGGCGCAGCTTTCGCAGCTCATCGCCTGCCTCCTTCTCCTTCTTCTCAAGGGCGTCGCGCTCGAGGTACACGCCCTTGAGCTCTTCCTCAACCTCCAAGCCCGGACCTGGTCCTTCTTCCGGGCCGCCTGTTCCACGGCCAAGTCCTTCCCCGCCGAGGCCGCAGCAGCTCCCTGCTGCTTAGCCTCCTGCCGATCCTTCACCAGCTCGGCCTTGAGCTTCTCAAGCTCGGCCGACGCCGCTGCCATTAAATAAGATCCAGCATTAAACTCCTTTCCGCAAAACATATAGTCTCAGGTCACTATCGCAAAAATAAACATTGAGCGCTTACCTTGAGACTGCTCGAACTATTTGTTCACTAGGTCGAGGTCCTCTTCGGACCTCTTGAGCTTCCGGTTTACCTCCGCAATCTCCTCGGAGATGGAGCCCGGCGCCGAGGTCGAAGCCTGCAACAAACACTATAATAAGCCCCATAGTCAATCTATTAACACCTTGGACGAACGTTAAGTTCTTCGGTCCTGGTGGCTACTATTGCCACAAATGACTACATACAACCCCAACCCCGGTTTCTCTGAAACCGGCCTCGGGATTGGGGGGGCAACTCACCGGTAAGGCCACCTAGTAAGGATGTGTAACACGGGTCCTCGGATAGTGGTAAAGATGGCTGATGTAAATTCAAGTGGCAAAAATATTCTTTCTCATAAAAGTAAGAAAATCACCTCGAAGCTCGTGATGAGGCCCTTGAAGACCTCATGCATCCTGGCCTCGGCAGACCGGAATCCTTGTAGCGCCGCGCCGATCAGCGCGCGGTGCTCTTCCTTGAGGGAGGAGCCTGTAAGGGCCGCCTCCACTTCTTCAGGCCACCCCATGCTAACCCACCCTGGAGCGGGCGGTGGGGGTGGCAGGATCCCAGACCCCAGCACCTGAGTGCTAGGGACATGGGTCTCCGGCTCATGCGTCAGAGCCGGAGTGGACTTCGGCTGGGCCGCTGGCTGGCCCAGCCCTTCCTTGACGACCTCGGGGATCTTGTCCCCTCGGTCCTGTGGGGTCGAGGTGTCAACCTCGGCCATGGCGATCGGCTCTTCGGCCCCTTTCACCTCGGTTTGAGGGGCCGGAGTCGATGTGACGTCCCCCAGCTCTTCTGGAGCTGGGGCAACATGCTCCGACGTCTCGCTGGCGGGCGGCAGCCCGCCAGAGGAGTCGCTGAGGTGCTCCCTCTGCGGGCTAAGGGAGCGATACTTGTGTTAAATCATAACATGATACAAAGATAAACACGAAAGACAGTAGTGTACCTTCGGGGCGCCGGCTTCTTTCTCCCCTGCGCTAGGGGGTCATCCTCAGACTCGTCGGGAAGCACGATCTTCCCTGATGACTTGGACTTGGTGGTGGCCCCGGCCGAAGTTCCCTTCAACCTCTTTCGGCCCTCGGGCCAGGCCTCGGCCTCGGCGCCCTCTGGCGCCGCCCTCTTCCCCTTGCGGGAAGGCTCCTTCTCTTCTTCCTCGTCCTCCTCCCCGTCGTCCTTGTGGGGGGGAAGCGTGGGGCTCCCCGGGCCGGGTCACCGAGGTCTCCCGTTTCCGGAGACCCGTCCTGCCCTTCGTGGGCTTGGATCCCTTGGGGGCCACCACATGCGGCTCCACCACCAGGAGTGCTGTGAGCATGGGAGATCTCTCCTCCTCAGGCAGAGGCGCCGGGCACCTGGCCTGCTACAGCTTGGCTATCCAGACCTGCAAATACAAAACGTGACGATTCGTTAAGATCTGTCTCGCACAAACTGAAAGGGAACGGGTGTATCAAACACTTACCGGTGGGGCGTCGTAGCCGACCTCGAAGCCTCGGTCCTCCCCCTCTGCGGGGACTTCGTCCTCGGACAGCTTGAAGAGCCGCATCCACATAACGGTCGGGGTGGAGCGGAAGAAGCTGCGTACGGGCCCTGTGTCGCCGGAGGTGTGCTCCCACTACGGGGCAGCCTGGAGTTGGAGCGGGAGGATGCGGCGGTTGATCATGACGTTTGCAATTTCGGCCAGATGGAGTTTCTTCTAGATGGACCACCATTGGATCTTTTCGATCATGGCCTCCACCTCCTCTGGGTTCCCCCAGATGGCGCCCTTCTCCTTCCAGGACCGAAGCTTCCTTGGAGGGCCGGCCGAGAAGGCTGGGACCTCGGTTTGGCCGGGGGCGAGCGGCTTAGTGATGTAGAACCACTCCCGCTGCCATTCCTTCACCGTCTCGATGAAGGTTCCCTTGAACCAGTCGGTCCCCTAGTTCTTGCTGATCATGGCCCCTCCACACTCCACCAGATCGGAGCCGCTGGACTTCGGCTTCACGCCAAAGGTCTTCAGCCAGAGGCCGAAGTGCGGCTCGATGCGGAGGAAGGCCTCGCACACCATGATGAAGGAGGCGAGGTGGAGGATGGAGTTCGGGGCCATGTGGTGGAAATCCAGCCTATAGTAGAACATTACCCCGCGCACAAAGGGGTGCAGCGGGAACCCCAAGCCTCTGACGAGGTGGGGATGAAGACTTACCCGCTCCCCTTGATTGGGAGCGGGTACTTGCTGGTCAGCGCTTGGAGCGCGGGCGGCGATGTCGGCGGGGATGTACCTTGCACTCCGCAGCTCCTGGAGAGTGCTCTCCGTCACGGTAGAGCCCCCCCCCCCCAATGCCCCTTGAGGGTATCGGCCATGGCTGACGGAGAAGAGTAGTGGGATGCAGTGGAGGAGAGTGGCAAGATCGAATCTAGGCGCTCGAGTTCGAAGCGGCAGAAGATGGGAGGAATGAGAGCGTGATTGTTTGCTTTGCTGTCTCCTGCTCTTATAGCCTGCTGAAAGGCCAAGAGCCCTTTGCCATGCCGATAACTGCAATGCACTTCCCCGCAAAAGATGTCGTTATACGCATAGGGGGAGACAAAATCTTGATGATATCCCTGAGAAAACGGGCACGATCTCCACCTTGATGGGACGAGCCAGTAGAAAGGTGGCCTCGAACCATGATTTGAGGAGGGCAGTAACTGCCTGACCCGTAGTGGGTAATATTGCTACGATAAAGTTGTCAGACTAAAAAGTATAGTTCACACCTAGGTGGCTAGCCTTCAAGGCTAAGTAAGCTCCTGACCTCGGAATCACGAAGGGGAACTCGTCTGTCAAGCCAAGGATTTCGGGACCGAAGTCATAGAAGAGACCATCCTCGGCGTAGAAGACAAGTTCGGGGGCTACTGACGGTGTCCTAGACTAGGGGGTGCTAACCTAGTCGGACCATACTCCTCGGGCTGGGCCGGTGGGCCCTCATCCTGGCTAAGGTGGACTCCGGAAGATACACATAGAAGAGATCAAGGACATGCCCGTCGAAGACTTGATGCATACTCCAAGACTTCTCCTACCGTCCTATGCCTAGATACCGACCTTGTAAACCCTAGATACCATGTCTGGCGTGTATATAAGCCAAAGGGTTTAGCCTGTAGAGGGGACTTCAACACAATCTCATTCATCTAGCCCTAGAACTAGAACACATCTGAAGATCTCGAGGTAGATCAACTATGTACTTGTTACAACTCCATTGATATAAACAAGAGCAGGACGTAGGGTTTTACCTCCATCAAGAGGGCCCGAACCTGGGTAAAACATCGTCTCCCTGTTCCTGTTACCATTGATCCGAGATCCACAGCTCGGGACCCCCTACCCCGAGGTCTGCCGGTTTTTACACCGACAACGTTCAAGACATTTTAAGCATGGTGCAACAAATTCTTCCTGAGTGGTACTGATCTATTGGGCGAGCAATGAATCATTTTCTGTTTGAAGGTCATCATGAGATGCTCTCAGCTTCTCAAGATCTTGCTTCCTTTGAAGAAATTCATAGGATAGCTTCTCATGTTCAGCTGAGAGGGCCACATGATGACTTTCAAGTTCGTCATACTGTGACTTGAGACGTTTGAGATCCTCAGACAAACCTGACTACGATCCATTTCCTCGTCCAACAAGTCATCTCTTTTGTCTAGCAATTTTTGAATCTTTTCCATAGCATGTTGTTGCTCAGTTGCAATTTTAGCAAGTTTCTTATAGCTTGGTTTAGATTCACACTCAGAGTCATCATCACTGGAAGTTTCAAAGTAAGCTTCTCATGAGGTTACCTTAGCACCTCTTGCCATGAAGAAATAGGTGGGAGTGTAGTCATCAACACTTTCTTCATTGTCGGAGGAGACATCATTTTCCTCAGGGTTGAAGATGGACTTGCTGACGAATTCCGTAGCGAGAGCTAGACTCGCCACGCCAGTATCTGACTCCTCCTCAAATTCCTCAGCTTCCTCGTTGTCAGATTCTTCCTCAGAATCCATTTCCTTCCCAATGAATGCATGTGCTCTGCTAGAACTGCCCTTCTAGCGTGATGAAGATTTTGATGAAGACTTTGAGGATTTCTTCTTCTTGTCATCAGAGTCATCATCTCTGCTCTTCTTCTTCTTCTTCTTCTTCAGCCAGAGAGGACAATCAGCGATGTAATGGCCGGGTTTCTTGCATTTGTGACAGGTTCTCTTCTTGTAGTCATGATCAGCAACCTCAGTGTTCTTCGAGTCGTACTTTGAAGATTTTCCAAAGCGGTTCTTGGAGAACTTCTGGAATTTCCTCACCAGCATTGCAAGTTCTCTGCCAATTTCCTCAGCACCATCAGAATCACAATCAGACTCCACTTCTTCCTCAGATGAAGAAATAGCTTTGGCTTTAGCTTTAGCCTTCAGAGCGCGAGATCTGCCATAGCTTGGGCCATACATATCTCTTTTCTCAGCTTGTTGAAATTCATGAGTATCGAGTCTCTCAAGAATATCAGTTGGGTCTAATGACTTGTAATCATGGCGCTCTTGAATCATCAGTGCCAAGGTATCAAATGAACTGTCCAAAGACCTCAGCAATTTCTTCACCACCTCATGATCGGTGATGTCAGTAGTACCAAGAGCCTGAAGCTCGTTGGAGATATCTGTGAGGCGGTCGAAGGTTTGCTGCACATTCTCATTATCAAGCCTCTTGAAGCGATTGAAGAGATTACGAAGGACGTCAACACGAGAGTCACGTTGAGTGGAAACACCTTCATTCACTTTCGAGAGCCGGTCCCAGATGAGCTTCGAGGTTTCCAGTGCACTCACTCTGCCATACTATCCTTTCATGAGATGGCCACATATGATGTTCTTCGCCTGAGAGTCGAGTTGCTTGAATCTCTTCTCATCAGTGGCGTTGATGCTCGGTCCAATGGTGGGGACGCCATTCTCGATGACAAACCAGAGATCATTATCAATAGCCTCAAGATGCATGCGCATCTTGTTCTTCCAGTAGGGATAGTCTCTGCCATCGAAGATGGGGCACGCAGCGGACACCTTGATAATACCTGTGGTCGACATAACTAAAACTCCAGGTGGTTAAACCAAAATCACACAGAACAAGGGAGTACCTTGCTCTGATACCAATTGAAAGCGCAGGTCAACTCCCAGAGAGGGGTGAATGGGAGATTTTTAGAAATTCGTCAAAATCCGAAGACTTTGATGGAAATCAGAGTGAAGAAATAGAAATAGAATTGAAACTAAATCTACACAGATATGGAAAGCATGCATACGAAGTACAAGCAAGTGAAGAACATGCAATCATACACACAGATAAGCATGAGGAAGATGAACTGAAGAAAATGAAATAGCATGATGAAAGTCTTCAGTTCGAATTCTTCAGAAAGGTAAGACACAAGTTCTTCAGCAGCAGAATTACAGAAAAGTAAAGAGGTGAGGAATATGAAACCAGGTTGGCTTGACGAAGACACAACAATTTGGTAGACCGGTTCCAGTTGCTGTATCAACTGTACGTCTGCTTGAGGCGGCTGAGTTTTACCTCAGAGGACACTAAGTCCTCACCGTATTCCTCTTGAGCTAAGGTCACTTAGTCCTCACCCAATCACTCGTGGTAAGTCTTCAAGGTAGACTTCCAAAACCTTCACAGACTTGTTCACCGGCACGCCACAATTACCCTTGGGTGCTCAGAACATGACGCCTAACCGTTTGGAAGAATGACAGTCTTCAAAGGTAAAAGGCGTCGGATCACACAGATCAACTTCTTCAGTGATGCTCAGTCACTTTGGCTTTGGTTGGGTTTTTCCTCACTTAGGTACTCACAAAGTCGTCAGAGGAAGGGTTGCTCTCAAATGACAAGTGTCAAGTTCTCTCTAGAGCAGCCAACCAACTAGTGGTTGTGGGGGTGGCTATTTATAGCCAGGAGGCAACCCGACATGAAATGTCATAAATGCCCTCTCTCAGATAAGACCGTTGTCAGGATAAGAATCCACTCGACAGCCGGCACGCAGCGCAGCAACGGTCGGAATTGAAGCTCTCAATTTCGTCGGGGCACTCAATTTCCTCATGATAGACAGATCGCACTGGCGAAATCCTAACTCCTCAGTCTGACCAAATTCGTCAGAGACCAGATGAACTTCATCACTGTCACTGGCAAATTCGTCAGCTGTTCCGGAGATTTCCAAAGGCTTCACTCAAAGCGGCTGGTGTGTGTATAGGTTGAGCATCACTTTGGAAATGTGATAAATGTTTCACCTTGACCCCCTTTAACAGTACGGTTTTTCCTATGACTCAAATAAGAAGAAAAATAAACTATGAAAAAAAGTCTTCAAGCTTCAAAGTCTTCACATCAATTTCTTCAAAGGCCGCACCAAATTCTTCACTTGAAAAAATACATTTTTAGGGGTCATCTTCCGTGGTTAAACCAAGTCTTCAGGGACTATATTCTCATGTGTACACTCACAAACACATTAGTCCCTTAACCTATTTGTCTTCAATACTCCAAAACCACTAATTATGGGGGCACTTGATGCACTTACAGGGGCCCTCGTGGCTCCGTTTGACCTAATTCCACTTCTATAAATTCTCAAATATTCGGAAACCATCAGAGAGCCAGACGAGAAAACCCTACCGCCGCCGCAAGCTTCTGTTCTTCCACGATCCCATCTCAAGGCCTTTTCCGGCACTCTGTCGGAGGGGGAATCGGTCACGGAGGGCTTCTACATCAACCTTGCTGCCCCTCCGATGATGTGTGAGTAGTTTACCACCAACCTACGGGTCCATAGCTAGTAGCTAGATGGCTTCTTCTCTCTCTTTGATCTTCAATGCGAAGTTCTCCTCGATGCTCTAGGAGTTCTATCCGATGTAATCTTCTTTTGCGGTGTGTTTGTTGGGATCCGATGAATTTTGAGTTTATGATCAGATTATTCATGAGAAATATTTGAGTCTTCTCTGAACTCTTTTATTCATGATTGTTATAGCCTTGTATTTCTATCTGATCTATCGATTTGGTTTGGCCAACTAGATTGGTTTATCTTGCAATGGGAGAGGTGCTTTGTGATGGGTTCAATCTTGCGGTGCTCAATCCCAGTGACAGAAAGGGACATGACATGTATTTGTATTGTTTCCATTAAGGATAAAAAGATGGGGTTTAATCATATTGCTTGAGTTTACTTTGTCTACATCATGTCATCTTGCTTAAGGCGTTACTCTGTTATATACTTAATACTCTAGATGCATGCTGGATAGCGGTCGATGAGTGGAGTAATAGTAGTAGATGCAGGCAGGAGTCGGTCTACTTGTCTCAGATGTGATGCCTATATACATGATCATTGCCATGAATCCGTCATAATTATTTGCTTTTCTATCAATTGCCCAACAGTAATTTGTGTACCCACCGTATGTTCTGCGCTCGAGAGAGAAGCCTCTAGTGAAAACTATGGCCCCCGGGTCTACTTTTATCATATATAAAAACACAAAAATACCTTGCTGCAATTTATTTACTTTTATTTTATTTAGTATTTTACTTTATCTATCTATCACTATCAGAATTAATCCTTGCAAATAACCGCTAAGAGGATTGACAACCCTCTTATTTGCGTTGGGTGCAAGTGTTTATTTTTGTGTGTGTAGGTGTTGCTAACGAGATTCTGTGTGGTTCTCCTACTGGTTTGATAACCTTGGTTCTTAACTGAGGGAAATACTTATCTCTACTGTACTGCATCATCCTCTCCTCTTCGAGGAAATCCCAACGCAGCTCACAAGTAGCAGTGCCATGCCCTCTAAGTGTGACAGATGGCTGGTTGTCGGAGTTCGGTAAATTTTGCCCTACCTTGAAGATCATCCAGTATGGCGGCGATAAGGTGCATCGTCTTCAAATACCGAGAATGGTGTATGAAGATGTCCAAAATACTTCAGCTTCATCTGATTCAAATTATGTGAACATAAAATCTGAGGTTCGTTGCGTTGTTGATATTCTTCTTAGATTTTTTTTAGAAAAGGAGGATATACCCCCGGCCTCCGCATCTGGCCAATGCATGTAGCCATTTCATTAATTATTCATAAAGACCTTACAAAGTAATACATCAGTAAGCCTGAAGCCATCATGTTGGCAACACCTATCGCTACTTCTATCCACTTGATGAAGCGGTGCCAAATGTCTAAGCCGAATACCAAACAGACATCGCATCAAAGACTCATATCTAAAGCCGGATGCCCTAGGCAAGCCACAATGTCGGGACTGGGTCACATACCGGTCCGGCGCACTCTCAGAGGCCGCCGCCGCCGTCTTCTACCGATCCATCTCCAGAGTAGATACTGACGCACCGACCTTGCCAGGCCTGCAACTTCCTGCACCTTCCTGCACGTATCCATCCACACGCGCATGTCGCCGAAACTCCGCAGCGCCATGCCACCGGGATCCGCCGTCGGCCTTGCGGTAGGTGTAACACCGCTCCTCCTCTTGTGTCCTCCAGCCAGCACTTGCTCCAAAACGATGCCCCCAGGAGGGAGAATGACAACGAAGGCGCCGTCATCGTACGATCCGGTCGACCCAGATCTAGGGTTTCCCCCGAAACATCCCGATCGAGTTGACGTGACCTGCAACGACGATGCCTCGAGAAGGAAATGACGTCAAAGACGCCGCCATCGTCCACCAAGACCGTACGCAGGCGCGGTTTTCACCGGAAGCCGCGTCGTCCCGATCTCCCGGTTGGCTGGAACCGCGCGGAACTTCGCCATGAAGACGTATGCCGCCGCCGGTACTCTGGCGGAGAACCTCCATCCCCTCACCAGAGCCCTCATCGCGCCGCCGACCATCCGTAAAGAATCGACGACAGATCTGGGTGGGATCCAGATCCGCGGCCGCCGCCATGCCCACCATCGCCAGCACCACCAGCCATGGGGTCGTCGGTTGCCGCCGCACGGCCAGAGAGCCGCCCTGGCCGCGGTGCGAAGCCCCCAGCCCGAGGTGCCCCAGCCGCCTCGAGTGGTTGCTGCCGCCTCCTCCTGCCTCGGCGCCTTGGCACCGGGCGCCGCTGCCACCGCGGCCAACACCGGCGGCAGGATCTTTCGCTGTGGGGTGGGGGGCCGGCGGCGCTGGGATCTGGGCCTCCTGGCGCCGCCCTGGGGTGGCAGCGTGAGGGGGTATCCTGCATCGTGCCGATAGTCTTCTTAGATATTGAGATAACTTTACAAGAATCTTCTGATGCTTATGGTTTGAAGATGAAACCATTTAGCTTGAGAGTCATATTTGTTTTACAGGAGGTTGGTAGCCGGCTAGCCGCAGTACTAATACCTGACGCAGTGAACAAGATCCCAACAAATAAAAATGTTGGTCACTCGCAAGTCAATAAAAAATACGCACAATGGGCCATTAAACGGACAATATAATGCATGCACTTAACAAACATCACGATAACCACTTGGAGGCTGCCAAAGGCTGACATGATCACGAAAGAATAAAGACCAAAAGATTTTACAACCCGAGAGAAAAACGGGGCGGCAAGGCGTGTGTTTGCTTCTGGTTATGTAACATGTCAGACTGCATTCTGTCGCTCTCAGCTGATGGCATCAGCAGATGAAAATTCACTCGCTTTTGTTTGACTATATCATACTGTTTTGGCAGATCTAAAAGAAGAGGAAGCAGTTGCAAATCCTCTTGAAGGATACACCAGCACCAAAATCTTCTGCACTTTTTAGCCATCCTGATACCCATCTTCGTTACGGATTCAATACACAATGTATACAATTGTGTGGGCAAAGAAAAATGCGTGAATCAATCTCTTCCAAAGGATACACCAACAATGAACTTTCTCAAAACCACACATGTGCTGCAGCTTATCAAAGCCTGAATCAATCTCTTCCAATGTCTTGCCTTTTGTCTCCGGCACCATCTTCATAATGAACACAACAGCCATGTTTCTCCAAGCCACTCACTCATGTGCCGCAGTTTATCGAAGCCTGAATCTCTTCCAAGGTCTTGCCTTTTGTCTCCGGCACGATCTTCACAATGAAGTGAATAGCCATGGCGCAAACGAAGGCGAAGAAGAAGAATGTTCCTGCAAGATCGATTTGCATATCAGACAAATGTATGTTCCTGGATGGATGATTCAAGCAACGCCATAGGGAGGGGTCTGATGTAGATTTGGCTGACCTGAAGCACTCCAGCTCATGAGGAAGTTGAAGGCGAAAGAAACTGCTAATGAAGCCAACCAATTCACCAGAGTCACGAAGCTTCCGCCGATCCCTTTCATATTAATGGGGAATATCTGCGTCCAATCCAATTGACCATGTCAATAACATCTCATTTCTAAGTAAGTTCATTGTTGTAAGAAATCTCGAGCGATGAAGAAATTTGATTGTTTTCAAGTGTGGACTCTAAACCTCTGACATTATGACCCAAGGAACGGAACCCATCCCTAGTGAATAGCTTGCAATGTATACCTGTTTCAGACATACAAAAGGATTTAGCGTGGAAAAAAGTTCAGATAAGCATCAAGTCACTTGAGCAAAACAAAGGCTTTTCAGGTGTACCAATATGCTGGTGAGTGCGACTACTGGGGCTTGCTCCGGGAATATCCCGTGAATCTACATTCAGCAGATATTCCGCTTGATGAAGTTTTTTTGATACAAAAGGAATTAAAGGACATAAAAGAGCATTAGCAGCATGCAGTGCTATGCAATGGAAGTTACCTTGAGGTAGAATGATACTGCTGACATAAGAGTCCCGACGAGGAGTCCAGATGTGGAAATCTGCAGAAAATAAAATAAAATGAAATGTCAGAATTAGTGTTCATATTGGCCAAGTTTTATCTCTGAGCTTACCAATAATAGTGGCTTTCTCCCACTCCTGTCCATCAGTAGAGCTCCAAGTGTCGTGAGTGGTACCTATTATAGTGAAGATTACACAAAGTCAAAAAGTTACCGAGGAATTTGATCAAAATCGATCTACGTACTATTAGCTTTACCTGGATACAGGCCATCAAGATTGTTCCTAGGTTTCCTGAATCGAACCCTGCAGGTAACTCAGCATAACTTAACTTTCAGAACTTAACTGACAAAATCAAATATCTCCAATTCCGAAATCTGTCAGTTTACCAGCTGAGACGAATGTTTCACTGGCGTAGAACAGGATCCCGTTTATCCCTGCAAACTGTTGGAAAACCATTAGACCCGCGCCGATAATGACAGGACGGATGTATGGCCTGCTGAAAAGATCCTGGATTCCAGCCTTTGGAAGTTTGTCAATAGTTCCGACGAAGTCCTGCATGTAGAGCAATTCCATTTCCATGACGACGCCGCAATTTTTTTCTGCACCGACGAAACTATACAGCTAGCGGCGCCAAACCTTGATTTCTGCAGCTTCAAGGGAGACATCCGCGTCTTTGCCGCGGAGGCGCTGGAGCGCTATTTCGAACTCCTTTTGCCGGCCAACCTTTGCCTGTGGTGAACATTTGATGCTGAAATGGTAAGATTGACAACTACTCCGTAGATGCTACTGCAAGGATGTCATTCAGTCAGCAAAATTACCAGCCATCGAGGAGATTCAGGGATGAAGAAGAGACCAGCTATGAGAATTATGCATGGAACAAGTCCTGTGTATACATGCCATGCCAGAGGGGGAGATCATTAGAGTACATGAGGATAGTTAACACAAAAACTACAATGTGGAATAGTAAGAGATTATATGTACCAGCCATGGCCAGCATGCGCCAGGACACAACTGTGCCGACGATATACGTCACAGATAATCCAGTGCCTATCATCAACTGCATGCAGTTCGAGCAGAAATTTCAGAGTTGTTCCCAAAAGGCCAGCAAGGCTTTAGTGTGTTTATATTTTGTTTCAAGGAGGAAAAGAGTTACTGGATTCAGAGCTGCAAGCCCCCCGCGAAGAGCCTTTGGAGCTATTTCTGCAATGAAAACCGGCACCTGTTCGGTTACAAGGGCTAGTGTTAGTGTAAGCTGAAATTGTCTGAAAGACCCGACGGTTTGCTGAACAATGTGAGTAAATGATGATCGTACCACATACGAAAACACTCCGACGCCGAGTCCGGTGCAAAATCTCCCAAAATCAAGTGAAGAAGCACTCTGAAAGTTAACACAAAACAAAGTTCAGAGGCACATCAGCAGCTATGTCCTCTTACACGGTGGTATGATAGTACAAGAAGGGAAAAGACCTGTGCAGAGAAGATAGCCAGCCATCCGACAATGGAAACGAGAGCAGAGGCCCTCATCGCCTGCTCCCAACAGACGAAGAAATTTGGGTCATGAAATATATATGTCCAAGTGTTTGCAAATTAAGATGATCAATCTGGGAGTAGGGGTGGCCTCTATCCTCAACATACCCCTTTTCGTCCAGCAACATCGGCAATCTGCCCGCTCGCAATCGCTCCGATCATGGCCCCGATTGTTATTATCGACCCGAAAACAGAGTACTGCAGATTATTACACGGATGAGAAACCGGGAATAACAACAGTAATATGAGAAATGCCACTGCCATCGATTTGAGCTGAATAGTTGGCCCGGAGCCACATGTCAGTGAGACATTGGTGGCACATTAGGCACGGACGGACGTACCTCGGAGAGGGTCAGCTGGAGGTCCCGGCTGATCCCGGCCTCAGCTGGTGCCGAGTAGCCAATCTGCAGCAGCGCCAATCACATACAGAGACTGTTTCTCAAGCAAAAGGCTGGAGTATGATGCTATAGACTCACCGCGACGCCGAAGGCGAAAGAGCCGAGCACGGCGACGCCGGTGCTGGCCATGATCATCCCCAGCGACGACCCGTCGCCGCCCCTCGTCGGCGGCGGGCCAAGGAGGTGCTCGTTCGCCTCCGCCGCCGCATCACCAGCCCTTGTCATCGCCATTTTGATTTGCAATTACTAACCACCTAGCTACAAGAAGCTACTTAGCTCTCGCCTTAGCTACAACTGCAAAGCAAAACCACCACTGCTACTGCTAGTGCGTGCTTAGCTACAACCATGACCCTAATACAGGACAACCATGACATTTAAAAAGTACTCCCTCCGTAAACAAATATAAGAGCGTTTAGATCACTAAAGTAGTGATCTAAACGCTCTTATATTTCTTTACAGAGGGAGTACAGGACAACTGATATTGGGCCATTAGCCACCAACGGACAGCTCATGCGCGCGAGATGAGAGAATTAAATTTGGCAAGAACAAGCATGTGGGCATTTACTTTATATATACTCGCACCTTATTTGGAAAAGGTACTGTCGTTGATGTGGCCATTTTCTAGTTCTTGGTACTCCCTCTGTTTCTAAATATAAGCTTTTTTTAGAGATTTCAATACGGACTATATACAGATGTATATAGACATATTTTAGAGCGTAGATTCACTCATTGCGCCGTATTTAGGAACAGAGGGAGTAGCTGTTTACTGTCTTCTTCCAGAGATCCCATCGAGTCCAGATTAGCCGTTCATCTGACTATTATATTTGCTGCTCCCTCCGATCCCATCGAGTATATGATTTTTTCGGATATGCATGCTCAGGGAGATCGAAAAAACAAACATAACCAAAGCCACTAAGTAGATCCTTAACCGCTTGTGGGACACGCTAGTGATCAATGACAAAGAGCACAGTGGATACGTATACCGCTGCCGTCAATAAACGTCAAGTTCCAGGGATGTTCAATGCACATGCAATTTTCGTTGTGATTCACTACAGGTCAGGAGGCAAAAACAGACAACAACATGAGAAGAAAGGAACAACCGAACAAATCAAAGGAAGGAAGAAGCATGTGAGAGAAGGGACTGCTTACACAAAAATTGATGCCCAAAATTAGCAGATGGTTGTGCATGATGTCACTTACGTTGAGGCAGTGCACAGACATAGCCCCCAAGGCACGAATCCAGTACGCGCTCATTCATTCCGTCGGTTTGGCTAAGGAAAAAGGAACATGCCGCTGATCCTTTTTGCCACAATATTCATATCCATCATCTAACAAAACCTGCTGCGGCGATCAGGCAAAAGAACATGAAAACAGAGATACACAAGAGAGGAAGTAAAAAAGAAACAGAAGTAAAATACTCGCTGAAGACATGCTTTATCGGCATTTTCTTGCCTGTCCTGAGAAACGAAGGAAATGATGAAACATAGTGCAAAACTGCAGAAGAGGACTAAAGGATTAAGAGAGACTGACGACGAGGACGAAGACAGTAGAAAAGACACTTAGCACTGAACGACTGAACTGACAGGAATACTAATGAAAAATACTAATGAACTGTCGTGGTTGTACAAGCTATGAATGAGAATGAGAAATATGACAAAACTGAAACCTACATTGAAACTAACTAAAAAATTAAAGCTCACTGACCATCTCATCTCTCTCTACATCTCAGCTTCTCCTTCAGCACTATACTGTCGTGGTTAATTAATCGAACCCGTTCCGGCCGTTTGGTGGTGAGGTGAGCCCTTTGCTTGAAGCTGCTGTTCTGTAGATGATTACCTTGGGCTGGGATAGCGCAGCTTCGATTCGGCCACGAACTTTGGTCGCTGCATGTTGAAACGGGGCGCTAACACTATCAAAACCATGTTATTTTTGTTGATGTGAGTGCTGATGTTTTATGTCTAAGCGTAGCGGGCAGATGGGGATGGGGAAGACCCTGCAGGCAATCTCTCCGGTGAGCTCTTGAAGATCAAATCCATCGCACCTAGACCGTTTCCTGTGTAGTCTACCTTGTTTAACTTCATTCATTCGTCAACTTATAATGGATTACATCGTAATCTTTTCCATTCATCCCACAAGGGTATTCTTCTTTCAGTGGTGTTATGCCCTCTAAGCGTAATGAATGGCTGGTTCAATTTTGCCCTACCTTGAAGGTCATCCAGTATATGTCGGCCATAAGGCACATCGTCTTCAAATACGGAGAATGGTGCGTGAAGATGTCCAAAAAACTTTAGCATCATCTGATTCAAATGTATGATGTTTCAATACAAGTTTATTTAATTTCGCTCAATATGTGTAACACCTGTTGGCTGTTGTATCTGTTGTTCTTCCTTGTCCCAAAATAGCTTTGTTTTTCCCGTCTTAGGGCATCTCCAAGGGAGACCCGCAAAACACCGGTATATGTCCGGCCGGACACGTTTATTCACTTTTGCAATCCAATGGGGACCTGTATCAGTCCGCGAAGCTATCCGGACGTCCAAATTCCGGTATTTTGGAGACAAACATGGGGGAGCTTTGCCGGAGTTCGGACATGCAATTGACCAATCACATGCATGGTCCCTCTCTTCTCTCTCTCCTCCCATCCGCACATGCATGGTCCCTCTCTTCTCTCTCTCCTCCTAACCCACAAATATTACACCACATACATGGTCCCTACCTACTTTTTCTCCTCCCAGTCGGATACTTTGCAATTAGCGTTGGATTGCTCTCTCCCGTATCATGTCCGCGGACCACGTCCGGACACAAAAACGGACATATACCGGAGGAATTTACGGGTCGGCGTTGGAGATGCCCTTAGAGCACTGTTTCTTATTGTACTTTCGCAATTATTTTGGTTTTTCGTCAACGCAAATAGGAATTACCATTTGATGTGATGCTGACGAACTATGACATAGCTAATGGACCATGACTTCATTTCACAAATTCCCTGGCTCTGTGTGGTGATCGATCCAGTGTATGTAAAGCCGCTGCTTCACCATATATGATTGTGGGAGTTGCAGGGTTCTGATCATAACACTTGTTCTGCATTTTTTTCACGTCCTGTATAATGTCCTCGAGGAACGTTTTATCATGCCAAGGCGTCTACTACTAATAAGCACTCCTGTCCAGAACAACCTTTCTGAACAATTTCTGCATGCCTTCAGTTTTTCAGACACGATTGATATTGAACAATTAGAATATGCATGTTCCTGTTGCAACGTACGGGCAATTAAGTACAAAGAAACAGGGCAACATACATCAACATCAGCAGAAAGCAATCACTCCTTGTGAGTCCCTGCAGCCTCTACACCTCCCTCTTGCCTTCAGCTTCATTCCCTGAACCATGGCTGGCGGCGTTTCCTGGTTTTGAATTTATAAGTTAGCAAAGTATTGATGGATTCTGAGGTTGCCCTCTTGTATTGTCTGTGTCTTATCTAATACCACTGTTTTGAAAGAATTGGCAAACTCTCGATTAATCTTTTCCTTGTGCATGATTAATCTTTTCCATTTGTACGACCAAATCATTGCTTCTTTATTATATGTGGTTTAGTTGTTTTATAGATTAGAAAGTGCAAAATGAAAGAATAGTCACATCCATATATGTGGATCATCTCTTCCATATGGGAAGGAGTTGTTAGCCTGCCTGTTCATTACTAGCAGAAAGCTAGCTTATTGTTTCTCCATTTATGTGCTCTACCATATTGAGGTATGGACCCCACGATGCTAATCGTAATATTTTAATCACTAATCATAATTAAGGTTCACTTTCTAATTGTGGATTATCCAGATTAAAATTAAGGTTGGTGTTGCGGTTGGGGAGAGGAGGTTGTTGTCGAGCGTTGAGGGACCATGACGACGGGGATTGGTGAAGAGAAAAGTCCATCCTATTTCACTTCCTCGAGATATAAAAGCCATTTTGTTCCATTCTCAGGCTGCAACATTTATTTGCAAATAAACTCCACCATTTTCACATATTTTTTATATGGTTCTAAGATTATCGTGAAAACAAAAACTACTCAAAGAGTTCATTATACAAATATGAAGGAACAAGAGACAACACGATTCACTTACAAAACACAACTGGTGCCAAATCACCGAATGATATAGCAACACAATTTCTTCATCAATCTTAACATATGTGGCATAATTTACATTGTATTCACGAAATATAAAGTACAAACTATACTTTAGATACACATACAAACTATACGTATTTGAAGTAGACACATGCAATTAATTGATCTTTCTGTGCATGCGAAGATATGTTGCATATGACGCTCATTCTATGCAGTGGGGTAAGAAGGCTCCATCGCAAGGCCACACATGCCTTTCTTGTCGGGAATGTCCTTCTCCATTCTTAAATATCCGTTCTCGCCCCATGTTGTTCCCCATGAATTCTTCAGCAACCAATACTTTGTGCCATCGCTGGTCTTGCCATAACCAATAGCCGCAATACCATGGTCCAGGTCTGTGCCACATGAGCCTGTCATCACTCCACCTTTGTAAAATTGGAAGGTCATATCTCCTCCATCTACAGCCACCGAGACGGTTTGGCTTGCGACGGCTTGCATGAGAGCTCCCTCGTTGTTGGCTGGAACATCCTCATAGCTTTTGATGGTTGCGGCACCGTTGGTTCCACTCTTGCACTTGTCATCTGCCGCGGTATATGGGTAGTTGGACTCGGTTGTGAGACCGCCATTCTTGATTATGAACTTAAAGGCATCATCCATAAGCCCACCTTCACAACCTTGGTCTTCACCATGGACATCACAATCCACTAGTTCTTGCTCAGACAAAGAGATAAGCTTGCCGGTTTTGAGCTTAACGATGCCCTCTGTAGCAGCGACAGCAGAAAAAGCCTAACAACAACCTACAAATGTTTACGTTTGTGCAGATACTATAAGAGGACATTCTCATTAAAAATTCAAACATGTATGCAATATATTATTATCCTAAAAATACTTACCACATTGGCCCTGATCCTTGATGGGGGTGACTGCTCCTTTGGTTCTCCAGTCTATAGTTGTCGGAAGTGCGTCAAAACTTACATTCTCATACCTGAATCCGGTAGGTATCCTCTCCATGCTTGGTTTGTACCCCTTGTTAGCCTTCGTCGCCTTGAACTCCTCATTGGTTAGGTCGGCGAACTGATTGACGCCCAAATAGAACTTGTGGTTCTCGGCGTTAAACGACTCGATGAACCCGACATTGGCCTTGAACACCCCGAATCGTTGCGCCTTCTCAGCATCGTCCTTGTACACACGGCCGTACTGCACCATCCAACTCTCGTGCCTTGCCACCATCGACAAGTCATCGCTGAGCTCACGAGCTGCTAGGACCGAACTGCAGAAGCAGACACATCCGAGGATACCAAGGATCAAAGCTTTTGAGATGGCCATGTTATGTTTGATGAATTGCTTGCTACTACTAGTGTACAGTGTGTGCTCTGGTTTGGTTTTGTGAATGGTACTGGGTGTCTTATATAGTTGCATGGATGTATGTATTTATTAAATATGGGGGATTGAGATGGTCTCCAACGTAGCGGTGAAGTACGTCTGGTAGGCGGATAGTATAAAAGAAATATGTGTGCATATGGCGTACGTTTTCCTTAGCATATGAGAATAATAGACATGTTGTGCCGGAACTTTGGATGTTAATACAAGAAAAATCAAGTAACCATGATTACGACATATTTTGATAGTTCATACGGACTTAGGTGAATGTGATTGCATGGTGATATTGACAGGCTTTTCTATCGATCCGATTCCTATGAAGCTCTCTAAACGTGTTGGCATGAGTACCCGGGAACCAAAAATACATATATAAATTTTCTACACCCTGAATTTTAAGTGTAACACTAAGTTTTAGCTTCTGTTGATTTACAAAATTGTGTGTACGTACAAAAAACATTGAAAAAATTCTTGTAGCCTACCGATGAAAAGTGATTAGATGTGACCGCTTGCAGAGAGTGTAACACGGAAACGGCAAGTTGATTAAGACAACTTAACCAACCAGATCATCAAATGTTAAGAGAACTAAGATTAGCTAACTGATTTTAAGTAATTTAATCTTGAGTCCAAACATACCTTGGTACCCCTAGTGCGTCAAGTTCATGAATTAATATTAATACCGCCGGACGTATTTCCCAGCCACGTAGATGGTTTTTTACTCTCACAACTTCGTAGATCATATCTCACTACCCATCACATATTTGTGGCGGCCATGGTTTGCGGGAGGTCCCCTGCATAATGTGGGCTGCAGGTAGCTGGGTAGTCCAGCGTTCCAACTCAAGACTGAGTGGTGGTATGTAACACTGCACATAGCACACACACTGTGCGCGCCAAGCGTTACACGCAACCAACGTGTCCAACACTTTCCCCCTCATCCCTTCGACTTGTAGGCCTAGGAACATTTGGTAGCAAGAAATGAACAAAGGACAAGCACAGACAAGTAGGACAGGGCAAGAGAAACGGCAACGCGCAACCTGAGAGCCAAAGTGAACACACGACACACACATATACAGATGAGGCCGGCGTAGGAGAAAAGGGTGATGTCCAACTGCCAAGAAGGGACAACAGCACAAAACAATCCGGGGAGCTCACACCGCCCCATTTCTAGCAAACACAGTAAGCGAAGATATAATTACAGAAGCAAAAGATAAAGATGTAGAGATCACAACGCCGACCAACACCAAGGCCATGAATGAGTTACCCGGTTCCATTCTACCCATTTGCCTTCTCGTCTCCATCAATCTGTAGTTGTTGTAGAACAGATGTTGCTCTAGTTATCTGTTTGACCGATATTTTCAATCAATTGATGAATGGAAAAATATTTAACTTTAGAAAATGCCATGATGTATTGGATTTAACTGGCCTTCTTCAGTTGCTTCTGCCAAGTGTGTGAACAGTTGCAACTTCAATATGTTTTTCTGTTCGTTTGATGCAACGAGACCGGCAACCACCTAGGATTAACATTAGTGACTTCGATTTGCATTGTCGTAATTATTTTTGTTACAATATCTTTGATTAGACCATCTCCAATAGGTGCCCTACAATAAGGCACCAAATTATGGCCGGAGCAAAATTTGCAACACCTAAAAGTGCTTTTTTACAACACCAAAAACCTTCAACTCTAATAGATGGCCTACAGTAGGTGTTGCAAAATACACCACGGTTGTCTTCTAGTGGTGTCCTATTTTAGGGCATCTGTTGGAGCAAGAGAGTGATGTAAAAACACTTGATGTAGGCATTGTATATTTAGAGTAGAACATTAAGCCCCCTCGTGATGAAAAAAGTGGTCATGTCTTATTTTGGGGCACCTATTGGAGATGCTCTTAGGTAACAAAAAAAATATTTTTCTTTGAAAAGGAGGTTAAACCCTCGGCCTCTGCATCATTGTGATGCACACAACCAATCTTAATTAATTATTTAGTGGATTACATAACAAAGGAACCATGACAGAACCCTTAAAAGATATGAAATAAACATCTACGACTAAGTCTACTTTTTTCACAGCAATGCTTTCAAGAAGGAATAAGTGCCCTTCTGCCACCGTCGTCACGTTCGGCTGAAGATGGTCAAGACAAGGATTTTCATCCTGGTTGTTGAAACCAACCACTAAAGGCTATCACATAAGCAAGGAGACAACACCTTAAATAAGGTAACGACGCAAGTACGTCGCTGTTGGGCCCAACCAATCAAGGCCAAAACAAGAGGTTTCACCCCGGACATGAAGTGTGTTCCAATCATCATCTTGAAGGAGGATCTTATGAAGTCACGCCATCATTTACTCCACACCAGACTAGGAAGGCACTAGCAGATAGGTAGGACATATTCCTACCATAGACCACCATCCCAGCCGTCGGGGTCGTCCATGACGCGGTGCGGATCTGACCACAACCACGTCATACCCACGCAAACCGCCCTGTAACATTCCCCATGACTCTGGGGCCGCTGCCCCAGCGTCCTTCGCACCAGCTGCCGCCACAGCATCACGTGCCACCCGACCTATCACTTGCCGCCGCCCAAGGCCGCCGCCTCGACATTTGTGCCACGCCACTCTTTTACACCACTGTGGTGGCCAAGCACGTCAATCCATCCCTCCCGGGCATTTGTGGTGTTGATGAGCTAAAGCGCGGGCTGGGGGCAAAGGTGCACGATCTCTGCCATCGTTGCCATGGTTCTTTCCCTCACCACGAGAGACGCCTCTCCCACGGATCCGGTTGCTGACGGCCGACGAGCCTATGCGGTCGGTGCCATCAACCCCATCATGGATATTTCTCCCCTCACGGCTCTTATTGCCACAGACGCCAAGGAGAAGGGAGATATTGGCGCAATGGCAACCGCCACCGCCACTACACTCAAATAGGAGTAGGAGGGAGCTCCGTCGCCATAGGCTCCACTTCCTTCACTGCCCTACAACCACCAATGTGGCGAGGAGAAGAGGGTTGGCGCATCAGCAGCCGCCACTGCCATCACCGCTGCTCTTGAAGAGGAGGATGAGGGAGTTCTGCAGCCACGGGCTCCACTTCCTTCCCTTCCCTACAGCCACAGAAGAAGCAAGGTGAAGACGGTCAGCGCATTGGCATCCGCCACTGTTGTCACTGCATTACGACATCTTCTTGTGCATTTTATGACTAGAAGAATAGATGAATTCAAGTTGAGATGTCTTATTCACATTCTTTGTATGTATGGGTGACAACAGGATACCACCCTAGCAGCGCACTTGTGTTGCTACACGCAAGAAAATACAAAATGAGTTTTTTATGCATTTTATGTACATTCTACTCCCATATGTAATTCTAATTTTCTAGCATTCGATATAGGCTAATGCATGAGGATCCACTGACCAATTCATCCATCGCAAATATATAAAGATTAAAAAGCAATCTTAGAAATAAAATTTAGTCATACAGAGCTCCTAGCTAATGTACCATCTCTTGATTTCTTTACGTCCTCATAGTACTGCAAATCAGGTGCCAATAAGAGGCTTCATTAACATGTCTATATTTCCCATTGAACGACCAAGAAACAAGGAACATGTGACATGTTTCCTGCTGAGGTGGCCTTTGTTTGTGCTGCAGCTTCTGATTCTAGATTCTAGACCTTTCAAAATCAGTATCTCAAACAAACAGATCAGATTCCTAGCTAGCTTCCTAGAATCGATTCTAGACAATGAACTGCGATGCAGGGGAATCCGGAACCAGTGATTTTGGTGATTCTCGCGATTCTGCAGCCCCCCGCAAAAGAAAACGATTCGTTTTCGCCCCTTGCCCCTGTTTCCGGTCAGAATAACAGCCAAATTGCCACCGCAACCCTCACCCGAGCGAACCGCTCCAGCCACTCATCTCTCGTCTCTCCCGATCTATTCACCCAGCCGCCGCCACTCTCAACCGTCGTTGTTGCTTGCCCCGTCCCGAGATGGTCCGGCTGGGAGCCGCACCAGGGACGGCCGCCGTCTGCCTTCTCCCCTTCCTCCTCGACCTCGCAGGTTCACGGCCGTGGATTTTGGTGGTGTCCTGTACTCCTCTCCTGCTGCTCGCCAGCCAGATCCAGACGAGGTGGTGCTCGGCTGCCCAGCAGCCACGTACGGCGGTGGGGATGGTGCTCTGCTACATAGCACCCACGTATGGTCCTCGTCGCTTGCTTGGACGGAGGCGAGCAACGGCTGCTGTCCGGAGGCAATCACGGCCACTCCCTCCGTCCTCCCGCGCGTCGCCGTACACCAGCGCATTCAACACCCATGTATTGCTACTGTTTGTAACCTGTCTACCTCTTCTGTTGCTTGACATTTTTTGCAAGTTTTATTACTGACCATTTGTTCATTCTGGGCGTTGCGGACATTTCACAATACTTGTGGTTTTCTATAGCAGGGTAAACAAACAACCCAGATTCTGATTCTCAAAATCCACAGCTACAACTGATTCTCAAAATCTAAGCCACAACTGATTTTCAGGAATCTGTAGCCCAAACAAAGGGGGCCTGAGTGTTAACATGCTATAGTTGTAATTATACCCTTATTGATTATAGATTGTTTATCCATCGTTATCCCATTGTCTGTGCTGCCATATTTTGTTTGCATTATTCGTGTATGTAAACAAACTAGTTTTCTTGTGTTCTTACTGGAGTAGATTCAGGTTGCCTGGTTTGTACATGGAAGAAGTTTAGTATGGATGCTGATCATTAGCCATAACCATACGTATTGGTCAGTTCATGTATGTTGTTGTGTTGTCAGGCAGGACTTCTGTAACATCCCCAGATCTTAACCATGTCATTAAGCTAATTAATTAGCCATGTCATCATGATCATTCTATTTAAATTGTATTTAGGAAATAATACAAATTCAAATTCTAAATTCAAATGCAAGTCAAATTATTACATCTTCAATTAATTGAATAAAAATGTTCATAATATTTCAAATAATCCCAAAGCAATTATCAAAATAAAATCAACATTATTAAAATTCCCAAGTTGACCCTAGCATCCAAAACAGTACCCAAAACAGCCACTTTTAATCCTTTTGTATTTAAATAAAATTCAAATGAAATTATATTGATCCCAAACTCATTGTGGCAGTGCAGAATATTGCAGAGTATTTATTGACACTAGTTTAACATTTTACAAAATTCATTTGGTAGCTAAAATTAATAGAAAACAGTAGCAAAAGGTAAAACAGAAAGAATAAAGAAAAGAGAGAGAGCCCACTGAGCTGCTGGGCTTCAGGTCTACAGTACCCAACCCAGCCCGCCAGTATCTCGTCCCCGACCTCCTGCTCACTCCCCTCGCCGTGTCGCCCACAGGGCGCGCGTGCGCACTGGCCCCCCCCCCTCTCGCGCGCTCGACAGCACGCGGCTGCAATCCCGGACGCCTGCAAGACCCCCTCGACCCCCTGCAACCCTAGCCGCCCCCATTCGTCCCCTCTCCCTCTCTGCCACTCTCTCCCACCGCGGCCGAACGCAGCCATGGCCATGCCACCATGAACAACGCGGCCACCGACCTCGTCTCGCCGTTCCAAGGAGTCCGGCGGCTTCCCCGTGGTCGTCTCCGTCGTCCTGGTGCTCTGGGTCGTCTCGGGGAGCAGCACGACGACCGCATCGAGCTACTTCCCCCGCCACGGCCACCGTGACGCCGCCGCGTCGATCCGCCGCCCCTGACCACCCCGGACCTCCCCGAGCTCATCTCTGCCCTCAAAGTGAGCTCGCGCTCCTCCTCGACCTCCCCTTACCCCTCCCCGTGCCCCGTTGACCCGATTCCACTCGAGACCGAACCCACCGCCGCCTGAGCTCACCGTCGGTGATGCTCCGGTGACCTTTTAGTCACCCCGGTGTGGCCAACCTGCTCGTTGCATCGCGTAGGGCATCGCAGCGTCGTTGGTTAGCTCGTTTGCACGCTGAAACGCCAAACCGCACACACACGTACTCTGGCGCCGCCTGTCGTCATCGTAGCGGTCGACTCCGGCCACCCTGGGCCGTGCCACCACCACCAACGTGCTCGCCGTGTCGCCCGCGTCCCGTAGGAGCAAACCGCGTGCGAAATGGTTGCCTGTAGGGCAATTGCAGCGACCTCCCGTGCAGCGCCGCCGCTGTGATAGTCACCGGCGCGCGCGCCGGCGTTTAAACGCCGGCGGGACCCACCTGTCAGGTGGTTAGGGGCTAACCAACGCGCTAATAGCCACTGACCGCGGACCCCACCGTTAAATAATGATTCAGATTAAATCTGTCGCTGACACGTGGGCCTGCGCACTGTAGCAATTAGGTTAACACTAATTGAACCCCCCCCCCCTGTGACACTGCCATGTGTACCCCACTGCTAATTAATCTTGTTTAATTAAAACCTGATTAACCCTAGTTACTGACATGTGGGCCCCGTTGACCCTGTTGACCAGTCAACGTTGACTCGGTCAACTGCTGATTGTGCACTGCTGACTCAGCCTCTGGGCCCACTGTCAGCCACTGTAGTGCACTGCTGTGTACACTCTTCTAGGTGCACATAGCATTTTCAGTTTACTGTTTTGAATTTAATTTAAATACAGTAATTTCAGAAAATGATTAAAACTTTGAAAAATCATATAAAATAATTCGTAGCTCGGATGAAAACAATTTATATATGAAAAATGATCAGAAAAATATGACGAATCCGAATATGTCATCCATATACCTGCCACACCCCTCTAACATGATGAACATGGAATTTTCCCCTCCGGTTCAATATACCGATAACTGCCCGGAGCTGGGAAAATATTCCCGGATATTTTCCCGCTCCGTTTAAAATACTTAGTTCTACGTTAGGGCACCCTAGCACGGCCTATTGCCATGCCAAGCATCTGTGTGCATTTGTTTTCTTTATATTTACTGTCTCTTCCCCCCTCTTCTCTCCGGTAGACTCCGAGACTGACGCTGCCCCTGTGATCGACTACGTCACCGACGACCCTTCTTCCTTTTCAGCAAAGCTTCCAAGCAAGCAAAACCACCTTGATCATTTCAATATCGCCCATTTCTTTCTCTCCCCTGCTTGCATTACATTTTGCTACTATAATTGATTGCTCCTATTCTGATGCATAGCCTGATTTTGTAACCTGTTGTGTTGATACTTTATCTGTTGTCCTAAATGCTTAGTATAGGCTGGTTAGTGATCCATCAATGGCCCCACACCCTTGTCCTTGTTGCCTTGCTTTACTACCGATGACTCGATCAATGTGATCGACGTGCCGAGACCGACACAGCACCGCACACCCCCTTAGTTGTACGACTCTGCAGAGCTACTATCGAGTGCCGAGGGTGATACCTCCTACCTCACTCCTGATGATATCTCTGTAGCATAGCTAGTCGGTTGTGGGTTACCGAGGGTGATTCCTTTTTTCCCATCTCCGATGATGCCTCTGTCGTGCAACCCCTCAAGTGTGAACCCATCGAGGGTGATTCCTCCTAGTTCACCTTGACGGTAGCATCGAGTGGGAATCCATCGAGGGTGATTCCTCGGATTACCCTCTTGTTGTTACGGACACACGGTTACCTTTAAATGTTGCCCCCCATGTACTGTTACTGCGGGACTGAAGGGACAGGCGGTACCACCCCGATAGAGGTGGACCTGAGTTCCCGACAGTATCTTGAGAGTCGGGTTGACCTGGAGGGTACCCGCGAGATAATTACGAGGCGCGGCCGGGCAGGCAGAGACTGCCCTAGAAAAGGATGGGCCTGACCCTTGTTGCACTTCCTCGAGACGGGGCGACAGGAGTACTGATCGTTACCGCGAGCTCCTAATAATGCACTAACGGATTTGGGTATTGATCTGAGTTGGCCACTGGCCTATACGCACTACCACCACGCGGGATAATGGTTTAATGGAGCCCTCGGCGCCGTATGTATCAGCCGAAAGCTCTGTCAGACGTCCAGTTCTGCATTGCGGCCGGGCGACAACAGATGCCCACAGTCACAACGTGGTGAGGCTGACCCTGCGCGCAACGACCCGGAGTGCAAAGGGCGATGGGCCCAAGACCCCTGAGCGCTTAGGATGTAGACTGACGGGGACGTCTCTGCTGAGCCTAGGTAGGACTACGTCGTGTCGATCAGCCGAGGCCGGGCATGACCGAGAAAGTGTGTCCGGCCAGAGTTAATCGAGCGTGTTGGGTAACAGTAGTGCACCCCTGCAGGGAAGTTATCTATTCGAATAGCCGTGTCCACGGTAACAAGACGCTCAGTGTTATATCCCGATCTACTACAACTTGAACTGGATACATGCTACTCTAAACTAATATGATGGCTCCGGGATCGCTTCCTCGCAGGGTGTCGAGGAAGGATCTTTGGGCGTTGCTAATATATACTTGTTAATATAACATATGTTACTCTACTCTCTTCTGTTGCTGCAAGACGCTCGAAGATGCTAGTCTTCGCTAGGCTAGGCCTTCCCCTCTAGTCTGGCATTTCTGCAGTCCAGTCCACAGATACAGCCCCCTCTTTTGATACCAATGCATACTTAGCATAGATCTGAAGTAAGTCTTGCGAGTACTTTGGATGAGTACTCACGGTTGCTTTGCTACCCCTTTTTCCACATACCCGTTTGCTGCGATCAGATAGCGGAGCCCCGGAGCCAGCTGACCCCGTCGACGACTACTACTACCTCGACGATGCCTGCTACCACGTGGAGCCCGGCGACAAGGAGTAGTTTAGGAGGCTCCCAGGCGGGAGGCCTTGCCTCTTTCGATCAGAGCCGTTGTTTGTTTTCGCCTTCTTAAGGCACTCTTGTCTAATTATGTCTGTTCCCAGACATTGTTGCTTTCGCTGACGCTTGTGTAACTCGAGTTTATGTATTCGAGCCCTCGAGGCCCCTGGCTTGTAATATAAAGCTTGAATGACTTTTATTTGTGTTTAGAGTTGTGTTGTGATATCTTCAAGTGAGTCCTTAGGCTTGATCGTGTGCTTTTGCGTGTATGATTAGTGCACGGTCGGGCCGGGGCATCACAAGCTGGTATCAGAGCCGACTGCCTGTAGGAATCCCCTTTCCAACTCCTTGGCCGAAGTTGAGTCTAGTCTTTGAAAATTGATTTTTCTAACATGGTTGTGTGGCTTACGGGCCCACGTCGCCAATGGGTGGTATTAGGATCTTTTATTCCTCTCCTTTACTCTGGGACTCTGATCTCTCCTCTATTCGGGTTAAAGATTTTTCTAACTCTAACATTAGGTTCTCGTGTTCACATCCACCCGGAGAGCTGGATTGTCTGTAATTATTCCTTTCCATTGGTCTGTTTAACCTTTCTTGTAATCTAGCTTTTATCTAAGCAGTAATGATTCCCTACTTATGCAAACTCCTCGGTGTACCACTCTGTCAGTAAAACCATGTTACTATTGTTGTTGGCATTCAGGTAACTGACGGTGGATGAGAACTTTGCCTATTGTTCCGCCTCGTCTTAACGAGCGGAAAATTGTTCTCTTCGTCCCTCGCCTATGGTACCGACGTTGTTGCCAACCTAGCTAACAAACTATCCTCTAACGTGCCTTACTATCATGGTCGTGCAAGATGTCACCGCCCTTCCTACTTTTAACCCACACTACCCACAGTTCCACAGGATCGAAACCTGACTCTCCAATACATCCTTGATCCCGAAGATTCCCCTTACTCCATCTCTTAAATCTCGGGACGAGATTTCTTGTAGTGGGGGAGATTTGTAACATCCCCAGATCTTAACCATATCATTAAGCTAATTAATTAGCCATCTCATCATGATCATACTATTTAAATTGCATTTAGGAAATAATACAAATTTAAATTCCAAATTCAAATGCAAGTCAAATTATTACATCTTCAATTAATTGAATAAAAATGTTCATAATATTTCAAATAATCCCAAAGAAATTATAAAAATAAAATCAACATTATTAAAATTCCCAAGTTGACCCTAGCATCCAAAACAGTACCCAAAACAGTCACTTTTAATCCTTTTGTATTTAAATAAAATTCAAATGAAATTATATTGATCCCAAACTCATTGTGGCAGTGCAGAATATTGCAGAGTATTTATTAACACTAGTTTAACATTTTACAAAATTCATTTGGTAGCTAAAATTAATAGAAAACAGTAGCAAAAGGTAAAACAGAAAGAATAAAGAAAAGAGAGAGACCCATTGTGCTGCTGGGCTTCAGGTCTACAGTACCCAGCCCAGCCCGCCAGTACCTCGTCCCCGACCTCCTGCTCACGCCCCTCGCCGTGTCGCCCACAGGGCGCGCGCGCACTGGCCCCCCCTCTCGCGCACTCGACAGCGCGCGGCTGCAGCCCCGGACGCCTGCATGACCCCCTCGACCCCCTGCAACCCTAGCTGTCCCCATTCGTCCCCTCTCCCTCTCTGCCACTATCTCCCACCGTGGCCGAACGCAGCCATGGCCGCGCCACCGTGAACAACGCGGCCACCGACCTCGTCTCGCCGTTCCAAGGTGTCAGGCAGCTTCCTCGTGGTCGTCTCCGTTGTCCTGGTGCTCTGGGTTGTCTCGGGGAGCAGCACGACGACCGCATCGAGCTCCTTCCCCCGCCACGGCCACCGTGACGCCATCGCGTCGATCCGCCACCCCCGACCTCCCCGAGCTCATCTCTGCCCTCAAAGTGAGCTCGCACTCCTCCTCGACCTCCCCTTACCCCTCCCTGTGCACCGTTGACATGATTCCACTCGAGACCGAACCCACCGCCGCCTGAGCTCACCGTCGGTGATGCTCCGGTGACCTTTTGGTCACCCCGGCGTGGCCAACCTGCTCGTTGCATCGCGTAGGGCATCGCAGCGTCGTTGGTTAGCTCGTTTGCACGCCGAAACGCCAAAACCGCACACACCCGTACTCCGGCGCCGCCTGCCGTCGTCGTAGCGGTCGACTCCGGCCACCCTGGGCCGTGCCACCACCACCAACGTGCTCGCCGTGTCGCCCGCGTCCTGTAGGAGCAAACCGCGCGCGAAATGGTTGCCTGTAAGGCAATTCCGGCGACCTCCCGTGCCGCACCGCCGCTGTGATGGTCACCGGCATGCGCGCCGGCGTTTAAACGCCGGCGGGACCCACCTATCAGGTGGTTAGGGGCTAACCACCGCGCTAATTGCCACTGACCGTGGGCCCCACCGTTAAATAATGATTCGGATTAAATCTGTTGCTGACACGTGGGCCCACGCACGGTAGCAATTAGGTTAACACTAATTGACCCCCCCTGTGACACTGCCATGTGGACCCCACTGCTAATTAATCTTGTTTAATTAAAACCTGATTAACCTTAGTCACTGACATGTGGGCCCCGTTGACCCTGTTGACCAGTCAACGTTGACTGGGTCAACTGCTGACTCAGCCTCTGTGCCCACTGTCAGCCACTGTAGTGCACTGCTGTGTACACTCTTCTGGGTGCACATAGCATTTTCAGTTTACTATTTTTGAATTTAATTTAAATACAGTAATTTCAGAAAATGATTAAAACTTTGAAAAATCATATAAAATATTCCGTAGCTTGGATGAAAATAATTTATATATGAAAAATGATCAAAAAAATATGACGAATCCGAATATGTCATCCATATACCTGCCACACCCCTATAACATGATGAACATGGAACTTTCCCCTCCGGTTCAATATACCGATAACTGCCCGGAGCTGGGAAATATTCCCGGATATTTTCCCGCTCCGTTTAAAATACTTAGTTCTACGTTAGGGCACCCTAGCACAGCTTATTGCCATGCCAAGCATCTGTGTGCATTTGTTTGCTTTATATTTACTGTCTCTTCCCCCCTCTTCTCTCCGGTAGACTCCGAGACCGACGCTGCCCCTGTGATCGACTACGTCACCGACGACCCTTCTTCCTTTTCAGCAAAGCTTCCAAGCAAGCAAAACCACCTTGATCATTTCAATATCACCCATTTCTTTCTCTCCCCTGCTTGCATTACATTTTGCTACTGTAATTGATTGCTCCTATTCTGATGCATAGCCTGATTTTGTAACCTGCTGTGTTGATACTTTATCTGTTGTCCTAAATGCTTAGTATAGGCTGGTTAGTGATCCATCAATGGCCCCACACCCTTGTCCTTGTTGCCTTGCTTTACTACCGATGACTCAATCAATGTGATCGACGTGCCGAGACCGACACAGCACCGCACACCCCCTTAGTTGTACGACTCTGCAGAGCTACTATCGAGTGCCGAGGGTGATACCTCCTACCTCACTCCTGATGATATCTCTGTAGCATAGCTAGTCGGTTGTGGGTTACCGAGGGTGATTCCTTTTTTCCCATCTCCGATGATGCCTCTGTCGTGCAACCCCTCAAGTGTGAACCCATCGAGGGTGATTCCTCCTAGTTCACCTTGACGGTAGCATCGAGTGGCAATCCATCGAGGGTGATTCCTCGGATTACCCTCTTATTGTTACAGACACATGGTTACCTTTAAATGTTGCCCCCATGTACTGTTACTGCGGGACTGAAGGGACAGGCGGTACCACCCCGATAGAGGTGGACCTGAGTTCCCGACAGTCTCTTGAGAGTCGGGTTGACCTGGAGGGTACCCGCGAGATAATTACGAGGCGCGGCCGGGTAGTTAGAGACCGCCCTAAAGAGGGATGGGCCTGGCCCTTGTTGCACTTCCTCAAGACGGGGCGACAGGAGTACTGATCGTCACCGCGAGCTCCTAATAATGCACTAACGGATTTGGGTATTGATCTGAGTTGGCCACTGGCCTATACGCACTACCACCACGCGGGATAATGGTTTAATTGGGCCCTCGGCGCCGTATGTATCAGCCGAAAGCTCTGTCAGACGTCCAGTTCAGCATTGCGGCCGGGCGACAGCAGATACCCACAGTCACAACGTGGTGAGGCTGACCCTGCGCGCAACGACCCGGAGTGCAAAGGGCGATGGGCCCAAGACCCCTGAGCGCTTAGGATGTAGACGGGCGGGGACCTCTCTGTTGAGCCTAGGTTGGACTACGTCGTGTCGATCAGCCGAGGCCGGGCATGATCGAGAAAAGTGTGTCCGGCCAGAGTTAATCGAGCGTGTTGGGTAACAGTAGTGCACCCCTACAGGGAAGTTATCTATTCGAATAGCCGTGTCCACGGTAACAGGACGCTCAGTGTTGTATCCCGATCTACTACAACTTGAACTGGATACATGCTACTCTAAACTAATATGATGGCTCCGGGATTGCTTCCTCGCAGGGAGTCGAGGAAGGATCTCTAGGCGTTGCTAATATGTACTTGTTAATATAATATATGTTACTCTACTCTCTTCTGTTGCTGCAAGACGCTGGAAGATGCTAGTCTTCGCTAGGCTAGGCCTTCCCCTCTAGTCTGGCATTTCTGCAGTCCAGTCCACAGATACAACCCCCTCTTTTGATACCGATGCATACTTAGCATAGATCTAAAGTAAGTCTTGCGAGTACTTTGGATGAGTACTCACGGTTGCTTTGCTACCCCTTTTTCCACATACCCGTTTGCTGCGATCAGATGGCGGAGCCCCGGAGCCAGCTGACCCCGTCGACGACTACTACTACCTCGACGATGCCTGCTACCACGTGGAGCCCGGTGACCAGGAGTAGTTTAGGAGGCTCCCAGGCAGGAGGCCTTGCCTCTTTCGATCAGAGCCGTTGTTTGTTTTCGCCTTCTTAAGGCACTCTTGTCTAATTATGTCTGTTCCCAGACATTGTTGCTTTCGCTGACGCTTGTGTAACTCGAGCTTATGTATTCGAGCCCTCGAGGCCCCTGGCTTGTAATATAAAGCTTGAATAACTTTTATTTGTATTTAGAGTTGTGTTGTGATATCTTCAAGTGAGTCCTTAGGCTTGATCGTGTGCATTTGCGTGTATGATTAGTGCACGGTAGGGCTGGGGGCGTCACAACTTCAGTGTGCACGATGATACCTTCGATAGTTGTCTACACATTTACTGTATTCGTTTAATTATTTTTCTCCTCCACGTGTAATTTCCATTTGAGCTTGTTGATGGTACATTTTCTAGACATCGGATATGTTTGGTTCATGATTAATATTGCCACAACTAACCTTAGGTAAACTGTGGTTGCCAAAAAAAGATAGAATTCTGAGCATATGACATGTGAAACATATAACTAGAGAAATGTGGCAAGCCAACTGTAGCAATGTACCAAATACATGCCTAAGGGCATCTCCAATGCTAACCCACAAAATAGACACCGTATTTGTCCGTGGACTGGTCCGGACCCGTCCTCGGACACGGATACGGTAGCCGGCCATCCGACCTTGTACCCTAAATGTCTGCCCCCGTTTTTTTTCCTTATGTCCGCAACACTCAAAATAATCATATAAAATAGCACAATCCATCCATAAATAACATGCAAATATCCCTAGCACAACAATAGTTCAAATGTAAATATTACATCTGAGATAACTAGATGTTCAACAAGTTTTTTGAATTCATCGATTCCAAATTCAGCAATACTCGAGTCAAAATCTGCACATGCCGTCCCATGCACTGTGCCCCTTGAGCTTCATCCAACAATGTATAAACGTAAATGGTCTGCGCTTGGTCCTGTAGTACATCACGACAACGCATCCGGGCTACACAACGTGATGATTATCAAATTGCAACATTGAGTGCATTAATGAATTGACCAACATGTACAGCAACAAGAAGCAAAACTTACGATATCAATGGTTTATGAGCCCGGTGGCCACCTTCTCTCCATTTGTGCAATCGCACCGCAAAACTTTATGATGGAGTTGGAGGTGGTGTACCACCGATGGACTAGCGACTTCACATTGCGATCGTGGATCACGTGCAAGTCGTAGGCGTGCGTCGTGATTTTGCTCATGAAACAAAGCATGCACGTTTTGCCAAAAGGTCGAGCCCCCTTGCCTCATGCCTACAAAGTCCACAGATACAACCTTCCACGCATCACACAACAACTCATGCTCCATCACCGAGTACTCCGCCATCGTGGTTACTCTAGAAAACAACAAGAAGTTCAACAAAAAAGCTCAATGACATTTGACCGAACATCTGCAGTGCGTGGTGTCCGCCATGGAAGTCGTGGACGGGAGCGGAGGGTACCTAGTTGCAGACGAATCCTGGGTGGACGGCGGCGTAGTCCAGGGCAGGCAGGCACGTGGGTGGGGGCTGCGGACGTCCAGCAATGCCTGGGCGGCGGGCGAGGAGGGTACCGATGCATAGCAAGTGGGAGAAGGGGCAGAGTGCACGAAAAATGGCTCGGGAGGGGGACTTGAGTGACCAGAGGTGTCAGAGCCTACGTGGCGGAGGTCCAGACGTCCGCAAACCTCGCCCAATTTGCGTCCAGTTTGCAGGAATTCGGACAAGTGAATGCATCCGCGAACAAGTATGGGTCCGTGTTGTATGTCCACACATCTTGGTCTGGAGCGTATTGGGGCGTTTTGTGGGTCCGCGTGGAGATGCCCTAAGTTGTTGTGATATGACTAAGGTTAGCGAAGCGGAAAATTGTGTGGTACCGTTAAGTACCGGCAGATCCATAGCCGCTTGTTTCCGTGTCAAGATATGTGTGGTACTGTTCAATGTAAAAACGAATTATTTTGCTTCGGGAATAGACCTGCAAATATGGTACATGAGTCCTACCAAAATCAGCTTTTAGTCAGATGGTACAAAGGCTTGCATGCATGTCCTGCCATTCTCTCTCTTCTCTCTCCCAAAGTAATTCATCGATTTATTTCATCTTTTCTACTTAAAATCATTCATATCTCAAAACTTTTTATATATTTGAACTCATGTCGCAAAGACCTTTAAAACAAGACTGATTTTGGATACATTTAAATTGGTTCAAAAAATCATGAAACATATTTCACAAAAATCACATCTATTTCAATTTCACATTTTTGAAAAAATATATTTCACTCTTTTGAAATAAACTGTTACATATTTTCAAATAATCTATTCAGAAGTTGACAATTCAGTTTCATGTTGTTTTAATTTTCAGAACCCGCATTTCATTTTTCACTGCTTGTTTCACAAAAATCACATCTATTTCAATTCCACATTTTGAAAATAACATATTTCACTCTTTTAAAATGAACTATTACACATTTCCAAAACAAATCAGTTTCACAAGTTAACATTTTAATCTCATATTGTTTTCATTTTCAAATGACACATTTCACATTCCATTGGCTTGTTTCGCAAAAATCACATCTATTTCAATTGCATATTTTTGAAATGACATATTTCACTCTTTTGAAATAAACTTTTACACATTTTAAAATAATCAGTTTCACAAGTTGACATTTCAGTTTCATATTGTTATCATTTTCAGAACCCACATTTCACTTTTTTGCTGCTTGTTTCACAAAAATCACGTCTATTTCACTCTTTTGAAATGAGCTAATACACATTTGCAAATAATTAGTTTCACAAATTGACATTTCAGTTTCATATTTGGGGTTAATAGGTTTCGAGTGAAATAGGTTAGTTTCACATTTTTCTAGTGAAAATAAGTTTGTTTCACGTTTTTCTAGTGAAATAGGTTTGTTTCACATATGGAATGTGAAATGTCAGAAATTAAACGTGTTTCAAATGTATCGAGGTTTAATCTTGTTCTGAAGGTATTGGCGCAAGGAGTTCAAATAAAAAAAATAGAAACGGAATTTTTGTTTAAGACATATGAATCATCCAAATTATGGAAAAAAAATAAAGTGATGGATTTAAGAGAGAAAGAGAGAGTGTGTGTTTGAGTCAAAAAAGAGAGAAAGATGTGTACCATGCATGTGTCTTTTTTCTAACTATGATAGGACCCACACAGTGATTCGACTCTGAAATACGTAAAAAGTGAAGTGTGCAATACAGGGGCGGAGCTCCCGGTAGGGCGAGGTTGGGCGCTCGCCCTACCTTTATTTTTGGCGATTCTGTTATACACTAGCACAAATGCCCGTGTCTTGCAACGGGAGAAAAAAATTCAATTTGTATTCAAGTTTAGTTAGATTTTCATGTGCAAAATCACATTCACAGGTAATGCAAAATTCAAATTGTTCGCAAGATCCAAACTTATCCAAATAGAAAATGCTAATCTTATAAATATTTCTACCTGCCTCAACATATAACAAAATAAAGATAGGAACACAATAAAGTTTAGTTATTTTTCGTCCGGAATTGCTAGTTCACCAGAGATACTGCTCACAAAATTCAGAGAAAGAGAGAAATGGCATACCCTCACGGCAACTATTAGTGTTTTGGGCTTCTTAGTGTGGATGAAAATTCACATTCAATGGAAGTGGTCTATTTGAAATTTTTCTGTATATATCCTACAAATACTTTACTAAAAGCAATAAAATAGCATTGGGGGCTCCCCACATTTCTTGTTAAAAACAAAGTGATCTGCGTGTAAGACCGGAGGAGCCCTTTCATTTTATGATGTACATTGGAATATATGCATTGTATGATATCTAGGACACACAACATGAAGAAAGATTGTTGATTTTTCTTCTGTCTGTTATCTATAATGTTTTTTTTTTTTTTTTTTGCATTAGCATTCGTAGGGATAGATCGATGGATTGAATTTCTACCCCTTTTTATTAATGATCATCATGGGATTTCTAGATATTTTTGTCGCCACTAAACGGCGATTCATATATACTTTCTACTACAACACCTGTACATGTATGTTGCATACATATACTCCTCTTGTACATATATGCAGGCAAGCATCAAATGTCATCTATATCCACGACATGCATGCTGTAAGAAAAGTAAAACCAACACAGCCAAGCACACTAACAAATGCACATGCAGATTATCAAACTCTCAGACTGGTCTAGCATAACACCTCCCTCCTAATCCTCATCTCCATCTGCGACGTGCTCGGCGATTTCTTCTTCCTCATGCATATGTACGTGCTCGGCCGGCCGGCATCGCGTCTGTGTCGCAGGCTCGGAGCGCGTAGCTCTGAAGCTGGAAATTGCCCTTGTTTGCCTAGTTTTCCCTAGGCATACGTACGTGCGCGCATATGTCTGTGTTGCCAATCACCGGGCCCAGGCTGCACGCCACATTTTAATTAGAGATTTCCTTCTTTCCTTGCAACCTTTATTCCTCTAGATTTCCTTCTTTCCTATCCTTCCCCTTATTCGTTGCATGTCTTCCTTATTTCTCCGTCTCTATTTTTTCTTCCTTTTTCCTCTTTTCCTTTCCTTATTCATTGCACCCTTTGCTTATAAAGACAGCTCCTTGATATCAGGAAACTCAAAAGTGTATATAAATTGATAGGATTTGATATACGAAGGCGAGGTGGGATTATTTTAAATCAACCTTCTACACAAAACATCAACAGTAGCGTCCATATACTGATTTTATCTCTATTTATGTATAGAAGAGCTGCTTGGTGGATTGGTGAGTCTTACTTGGCAATTATTATTTTTGTTTCTTCAGAAACCGAGATGTTCGCAGGCCAGCCCGCAAAAAAAAAAGAAACCGAGATGTGGCTGCCGACCCAACAGTGCAAGGTCATCTTCCATAAAAGAATGTTCGCAGGCCAGCCAGTAACAGGACTCGGGCAAAGGCCCAAATTGGCTTCGGGAGGCCCAGCTGAGGGTCACTGGACGACGGGACGAATCGTTCCGCAACAACGATCGTACGGAATCGTTCCACCAAGGACGTACGAACGGATTCTCAAAAAAAAATATGAACGGACCAAAAGACCAAAAAAGTGAAGAAACAATCCTCCCTTTAATATTATTAGGTAAAAAAATATACGCCTGATCTTTTTGAACACAGTACAGACGCAAGCGCCCATACATACGCGCATACACTCACCTCTATGAACGCACACACATACCCTACCCCTATGATCACCTTCGAGAAACTGAGTCGGCATATCATCTTGAAATTTACAAAGTCACCGTAGGCACCTCGTCGTCGACGGGAACGTCTCCTCCCACTGAAAGCACATCGCCGGAAATCCTGAAATAAATCCAGGAATAAGGACTTGAACCTTGGTGGGCTGGGGATACCACTGTCCCTCTAACCATCCAACCACAGGTTGGTTCGATCGGTAAAAGAATAAAACCGGTTAAAATTCACCGTGAAACGTTTTTTGGCCGTGATGGAACATTGCAACAACCTTAAAAAATTGCAGTCGCGACGTAGTCAATTTTGGTTTTGCATAAAAAAAGTTATGCTTAAGAGTTCGCCCCACCTTAAAAAAGTTTCGTACTCCGCCACTGGTGCAATACATACATATACAACCACAGTGGGCCCCAGTCACACAGATCTCAAAGAAAATAAATGGTGGCAGATGTACCGCTAGATAACGTTAACGCGCAAAATGACTTTCCCCTAAGAGCATCACCAACAGACGCGCGGTAGGGTGGCGCGTTAAAAAAAAATTGCAGGGCCGAAATAGCGTTTTAGCGCGCGGGGAGGGTGGTTGCTTTTTCAGGCGCTGCAAAAATTTAGCACGCCGTTGTAGCGCTTCACCAGCCGCTATAAAATTCAGCGCGCGCCCAGCCGGCGCTTGGCAAATATGAAACAACACATACCAATTTGACAATACGAAATATAAGATGATCTCAAACATTAAAAAATATACAAAATCATGAGTTGAGCAACATAGCATAGTTCAAATTTATGGTATAGTTCAAAATCACCAAACCACAAGTAAGTTCATGACAAACAAGTTCACACAAACAAATAAAACATCAACAATCATGCCCCATCTTCTTCCTCCTCTTCTTCATCCGTTTCTTTCTCCTCTTCTTCCTTCTCTCCGTCATCGGAAACTCGGACGGTGTTCGCACTATCTCCAAAGGCATCATGCGAAGGCATGTGAGGCACACCGGAAGCCATGCGTCCACCCATGTCATCCGGAGGTGCTCCCATGCCTCCCATGAGAGACCAAAAACTCATGCCTCCCATGCCTCCCATGGTAGCTCCCAAGCCACCCATGCCTCCCGTAGGTGCTCCTATGCCGCACATGGCGCCCATGGCTCCCAAGCCTCCCATGCCTCCCAAGCCTCCCATCGTAGCTCCCATGCCTCCCATGCCTCCCATGCCTCCCATGGTAGCTCCCATGCCTCCCAAGCCTCCCATGGTAGCTCACATGCCTCCCATGCCCATCAATCTTTTTTGGACTAAGACTTGATCACGGCAAAGGTTGATGTACTCCTTTTGCCTATCATCGAAGTTAGATGTGTCCATGAAGAATAAGTACTTCTCATATTCCAATAATCTAGCTTGCCCCTCCATGGCCAATTTCTTCTCCTCCAATGCCGCCTTCCTCTCCTCGGCCGCCACCCTCCTCTCCTCGGCTGCCGACTCTTGGCTCCTTGCCACCCTCCTCTCCTCGTTTGCTTCCTTTCTTGCCTTCACAATAGCCTCCATAGCATTCTTTATCTCATCATCTCCTCCCTTCTTCTTCTTCTTCTTCTTCTTCTTTTATTTTGCTTGTTTATCTCCATTTGGTCTTTTTGGCTTGGAGTAGGCAACCGAGTTCGGTGTAGGGCTCCTCTTGCCGCCATCACTTGATGCCTCATCATCATCATCATCATCCAAATCAATAGTTGCCTTTAGTTTCTTTGACACCTCTAGGACATCACGTTTCTTCCATTTCTCTTCATCCTTCAACACTTCGTAGCAATGGGGCAACACAAATGCTCTCCCTTTCTTAACCTTGCCTTTCTTGGTCTTCTTCTCTTCTCCTCGAAACAAGTTTTGTGCAATATTGAGGTACAAACAAAAGAACAAGTTACCACTTAAAACACAAAAGATGAAGCATGAACATGGAACATAAAGAAATGACACTTATCCTATCTCTATCATTAGTGACACTTGGGTTTATCTTGTCAACCAACGTCAATGCCGCCGTCCACTTTTGACAATCTTTGTTGATCGTCGACCACCGGGAGCGAAGAGATCTATCAGTGCGGTCAATTCCACTCTTGTTGTGTGCATCAAAGAACTCGTTCATCCGAAACCAATATGTATCTCTAGTTTGGTCCGTTCCAACGGTGGCATCCATGGACATATCCAACCATGTGTTGCATAGCAAGATGTCTTCATCCATGGTGTAGCTGCACGCCCTTCCTTTCGGTGCATCGACCATACCCTCACCCTCCTCATCCACTTCATATTCATGATCATCTTCATGCACTTCATTGGTTTGAGACCAATGAGAATTGTTGGAGCCAACTGTAGGGGAACGCGACAGAAAACAAAAAAATTCGGTACAGCGAGCACGCCCAGGACCACTATGGAGACTGCATACAGGGTTTGATCTGATCCGTACCGACTCGAAACGCATCGGAAGAAGAGTCGGTGTAGATCGTCGGTGCAGATCCCCGCAGCTAGGATTTACAACCTCCCAACCGCGAGGATGTACTCCCTCGCCGGACAGCCCTTCGGGAGGCGGTCGGACAGTCCCTCGGACGATGTCGCGGACAGCCCTTCGGGAGGACCCTCGAAACTCGGACGATCACTCGGACAGCCCTTCGGGAGTACCCTCGAAACTCTGACGGTCACTCGGACAGCCCTTCGGGAGGCACTATCGAACTAAGACCGAAACTACGATCTCTCTACAGAGTTGCACACATACAGTGTCAGCTATCCGGCAGGGCTTCGCCGTCCAGAACTAGTTCCTACCGGAACCCAGACAGCCTTTCGGCTCTACGAAACTATTTTGCTGGGAGGGAGAGAGAAGCCAGACAAGTCTATGGCATGTGTATGAGAGCAAGGATGAGGTTTGGAGAGCACCCCTCCACCTCTATTTATAGGAAAGCCAAGGGGTAAAGTTGGCATTCAAAAATACCAAAAGTACCCCCACTTTATGTCTTTACATAAAAGAATAAAGCAAAAAAGGATGGCAAGTGGAGCTCCAAGGAGCTCCACCTCCCTTGGCCGGCCACTCTTGGGGGCCCCCCCATGAGAGGGCTTCCTTGGCTCCCAAGTCCTTCTAGAAGCCTTTTGGAAAATATCCCAAAAGGTGCTTTCCAAAAAATATCCATAAAGCAATTTCACTATTCACGAAGACATTTTTCTCCGTCCGTTAAATCCCAAATTATTTCTGTGTGTCTAGAATAATTCCAGTACCCACTAAAACAATTTTGAATGCATTCCGAAACAATTCCGGAACAATGTTTTTCTTCAGCGAAAAGCTACCATTGCGGTTCCGGCTACTGCGGAACATTTCCGGTTTTTCTCTCCGGAAAAATTCCAGAAGTTACCAGAACAATTCTGGCACCCTCCAAGAATTTCCAGGCGTGTGCCGGAACCAATTTGACTTAAAGGAATACCCTGAAATAACTTTTCAGTTTCACCGAAACTATTCCGGTGTTCTCTCCGGAATGTTTCCGTTTCGTCCGAAACTTTTTCGATGATTTTCTCTCAGGCTCCCCGTCTAGTATTCAGCAGATAGATGACCCTTAAGCATATGACCCTATAGGTTCGGTGAAGTATAGACATGACCCGGAACACTTTCCGATCAATGATTAACATCGGAGCCGTGGACACCCATATTGACCCCTATACCCACAGGAATGAATATTCGAGTGAACCTCCAGTTTCCGTGTGCTATTCCTGTTGCTTCATGATATATTACAAACACCCGAGGTGAGATTTATTGCATCCCCGTGGATCAACAACTTGTCCACCATGCAAGTTACCTCGTTACCGGTTTTGTTCTCTTTTCTCGTTTCCGTGTTCCGGCATCCCAGTGATCAAAATCACAATGTGTCTGGCCAGACGATGATGGATACCGTAACACCGAGAGGGCCCGAGAATATCTCTCCATCGTCGGAGGAGCAAATCCCAATCTTGAGCTATCTCGTTACTTGTCATACTTTTCCGTGAACCCGTAAGCCGCCGTAATAGCCACCCAGTTACGGATGACGTTTAACAAACCCCAAAGTTCACGAAGCAAGTATGAAGGAACTCGATACTCTCATGGTCTAAGGAATTATGCAAACATTAACTATCTCTGTGTTATTAACCATTAACTTGTGACGAGTGTATCTCATAGCATAACATCAATTCGGGTCGATTCAACACAAGTGTTCTACTAACATTGTGCCCTCAAAATTGCCGGCATAGACATGCCCATGATCAGGAAAACAGGATCATCATGCAATACTTGAGCCAGTCTTAGAGGCATGACTAGGAATAAATTTTACCGTTTATTATACCACACGTGCACATGAGTTTCCCTCCGAGCCTCGTGGATATTGCAGACTCGAGAATCATTGCAGTTATAGCATGGAACATAAACATTCATTACAAACTCGGAGATACAAAATAACTGTTATTACTGCCTCTAGGGCATATCTCCTACAGACTCCCACTTGCACTAGAGTCATAATCCAGTTACATGGCTTCCCTAACACCAATGGCAATCCGGTGCTGCTCATGCTTTGCTCGTGGTAGAGGCTTTGTCATCTGGTCTGACACGTTCAGATCCGTGTGAACTTTGCATACTTTCACTAAACCCGCTTCGACATGATGTCGAATGAGTTTATATTTGCGTTCAATATGTCTTGTCTTATGGTGCGAACTTGGCTCCCTTGCCTGAGCCATGGCGCCACTATTATCACAATAGATCTCCACCGGGTCCAGAGCACTTGGAACCACACCAAGGTCTTCAAGAAATTGCTTGATCCATACCGCCTCCTTGGAGGCTTCTGAAGCAGCAACATATTCCGCCTCCGTCGTAGAATCCGCTACAGTCTTTTGTTTGGAACTTTTCCAATCATCTGCGCTGCCGTTCAATATGAAAACATAGCCTGATTGAGATTTGAAGTCATCTGGGTCAGTCATGAAGCCTGCATCAGTGTAACCACTTACAATGAGCTCTTCATCACCTCCGTACACAAGGAGTAAATCCTTGGTCCTTCTGAGGTACTTAAGAATACCCTTGACTGCGGCCCAGTGTTCCAATCCTGGATCACTTTGGTACCGGCTGCTAACACTTAGCGCATAGGAAACGTCCGGTCTTGTACATAGCATGGCATACATAATAGAACCAACTGCCGAGGCATATGGAACATCATTCATTTGTACTCGCTCATCGAGACTCCGAGGACACTGATTCTTGCAAAGCACTGTGCCAGGTGACATGGGGAGTAGGCCTTTCTTGGAGTTCTCCATGTTGAACCTTTTCAACACCTTGTCAATGTACGTGCTTTGGCTAAGCGCTATTAGGCGTCTTGATCTATCTCTATAGATTCTGATGCCCAATACATATGCCGCTTTGCCTAAGTCTTTCATTGAAAAACTCTTCTTCAATGAGTCTTTTATTTCGTTAAGAAAATTCACGTCATTTCCAATCAACAATATGTCATCCACATACAAGATTAGAAATGCTTTTGCCCTCCCACTAAACTTCTTGTAAACACAAGATTCTTTGTCATTCCTGATGAAGCCAAACTGTTTGACCACTTCATCAAAACGAATGTTCCAACTCCTTGACGCTTGCTTCAGACCATAAATGGCTTTCTGAAGCTTGCATACCTTTCCAGCATCCTTATGAACAAAAAAACCTTTTGGCTGTATCATGTATACATCCTCTTTGAGGTTTCCATTTAGGAAAGCCGTTTTGACGTCCATCTGCCATATTTCATAATCGAAATAAGCAGGAATTGCTAGTAATATCCGAACAGACCTAAGCATAGCTACGGGCGAGAAAGTCTCGTCGTAGTCCACTCCTGGAACTTGTGTGAACCCTTTCGCGACAAGTCTAGCTTTGTGGATAATAATGTTACCATCCGCGTCCGTCTTTCTTTTGAAAATCCATTTACAACCAATGGGCTTTACGCCTTCTGGAAGTTCTTCCAAGTTCCAAACTTGGTTTTCGTACATGGATTCCATCTCGGATTTCATGGCCTTGTGCCATTCCCTTGAGCTGGGCCCCGCCATCGCTTCCTTCTAGTGCGCAGGTTCATCGTCTTCAAGAATGAAGATTTCGTTATGAAACCACTCAGGTGGCTGGATAGCCCTACCTGATCTGCGCGGTTCAGTTACAACATTGTCTGAAGTTTCCGCATCACATGCGACAACTTCTGGCTCGGTTGTAGGGATAATTAGCGGAATTTCTTCCGGTTCCTTGGCCATATCAACGGTTGCCGAAGATTCACTAATCTCATCAAGTTGTACTGTCCTCCCACTCAATTCTTTAGCGAGAAACTCTTTCTCAAGAAAGACTCCGCTTTTAGCGACAAACACTTTGTGCTCGGAGGGTAGGTAGAAGGAATACACAACTGTTTCTTTTGGATAACCTACAAAGTTACATTTGTCTGATCTGGGATCGAGTTTGGTAGGTTGTAAACGTTTTACATATACCCCACAACCCCAAATTCTGAGATGCGACAAACCGGGTTTCTTCCCGTTCCATAACTCGTATGGTGTCATCTCAACAGACTTTGACGGTGCTCTGTTTAATGTGTGAGCGGCAGTTTCTAGTGCATGACCCCAAAAAGATATCGGTAGATCTGTAAGAGACATCATCGACCTTACCATGTCTAACAGGGTTCGGTTACGTCTTTCCGACACTCTGTTTCGCTGTGGAGTTCCGGGATGCATAAGCTGTGAAACGATTCCACGATCACTCAGATGTTGGCCAAACTCATGACTAAGGTATTCGCCCCCGCGATCAGACCGCAGAAACTTAATCCTTTTGTTACGATGATTTTCTACCTCATTATGAAATTCTTTGAACTTTTCAAAAGTTTCTGACTTATGCTTCATCAAGTAGATATATCCATACCTACTCAAATCATCAGTAAAAGTTACGAAGTAGAAATACCCACCCTGTGCGATTGTGCTCATTGGACCACATACATCACTATGTATTATTTCCAACAATTCACTCGCCCGTTCAGGATGACCCGTGAACGGCGTCTTGGTCATTTTCCCCATCAAGCAAGCTTCACATGTGTCAAATGATTCAAAATCAAAGGACGGTAAAACTCCATCTTTATGGAGTCTTTGCATGCGTTTCTTTCCGATGTGGCCAAGGCGACAGTGCCACATGAAAGTGGTGGTGGTATCAGCCTTCTTAAGGCGTTTAGCATTCACGTTAAAGACATCATTTTCACATTCAAGATTTAGTATGAAAAGGCCCCCAACAATGGATGCAAATCCATAAAACATATCCTTACAATAAAGTGAACAACCATTGTTCTCAGACTTGTACGAATACCCATCGTGTACTAAACATGATCCGGAGATAATGTTTCTACACAATAGTGGAACAAAATAACAGTTATTTAGTTCTAAGATAAATCCCGAAGGGAGACGTAGAGGCATAATGCCGACGGCTTGAGCGGCGATCCCAGCGCCGTTCCCGACGCGCATCACGACTTCATTCTTTGCTAGTTTGCGCACCTTCTGAAGTCCCTGTATCGAGTTACAAATGTGAGCAACTGATCCGGTATCAAATACCCAAGACTTAGAATTTTCGCTAGCAAGCAAAACGTCAATGACATTAACTTGTATAACAATTATACCTTTTCCGGTTTTCCCGGACTTCTTATCTTCCAGATACTTCTTGCAGTTTCTCTTCCAGTGCCCTGTGCCCTTGCAGTAGAAGCACTCAGTTTCATTCTTGGCTCCGCCCTTAGAGTTGCTTTGGGAGCCGGTCTTACCGGTGCCCTTGCCCTTCTTTGGCTTGCCTTTCTTTTTGAAACTGGCGGTTTTATTCACAAGCAACACTTGCTTGCGACTTTTCCGCAGTCCTCCTTCCGCAGTTTTCAGCATGGCGAGCACCTCTTCCGGTGTCTTCTCCATCCCACTCATGTTGTAGTTCATGACAAAACCGTCGTAAGACGGGGGGAGTGAAGAAAGCATCATGTCCATCATATGGCCAGGCGGAATTGGAAATTCCAGGGTTTTAAGCCTTTCAGCATAGCCAATCATTTTGACTACGTGTTCGCCAACTGAACTGCCCTCGGCCATCTTGCAATCCATCACGGCCTTCATGATATCAAATCGTTCAGACCGTGCGGTTTCCTTGTACAGAGCATCCAATTCCCGGATCATATTGCGGGGTTTATGGAATTCAAAACGTTTTTGAAGCCCTGCACTCATGCAAGCTAGCATGAGGCACTGCACTAAGTTGTGATCATCATCCTTAGTGGCCCAGACATTTTGTTCATCTTCCGGGGCAGTGGCCGCCGGTTTAGCTGGAAGAGCATTTTCAAGCACATACATTTTCTTAGCGCTCCTGAGGACAATCCTCAGGTTACGGACCCAGTCTGCATAGTTGTTTCCAGTCACAGCTAACTTCTCTTTCTCTAACATCGGGCATAAGTTGAACGCGGTGTTGCGAGCCATTTGATCTACAACGGAAAACACAAGTTTCACTTAGACTTTGTTCATAATGATTTTGGCACTAGTGAATAAATAATTTTATTCTAAAGTGCGCTCCCACTCAAATCAATATCTCTCAAAATTGATTATGAGTGATTCAAGACCCACATTTCAATTTAACGCCATTGACGGGTTCATCACTGATGACGCGAATTTCAATCGGTAGGCCAACTTGCCGATCACATCTCTATGTGATTCTTGTTCATCTTTCGATGGGCGTGTTCTGAGCTCAGGACTCTCCTGCCTGAACGTCAAAGACAACCAAGTGATCTTGCTGCGAGGTCTGACCTCACCCGCCTCATTCCTCTCGATTCGTTCGTGCTCATGTGTACATGGCGCACCCCGAAAAGATAAGAATTTCAGACGGTGCTACACTTGGGTGAACACTAACTACTTTGATAATTTTTAAGTGAGAGATCACCCTAATAAAAAGTGACTACCGCGCAATCAAGAAGGGTGCATCATAAGGGATAAACATCTCAGGCAATTCATAATAGCATGATATGGTATAGCCCTTTCTGACGGAGAAGTCTTTAATTTCTTCGTCTTCGGCATTTGCGTCGGTGTTCACCTTCGCGAAGATTGCCACCACCTTGTCGATGCACCAGATAATATTGCTATCTCTATAGCTAATAAAATAAGTGCATTACTTAAGGTTGACACGCAGGTCATTAAAGTGACAATCATATGGCTCCAGCCATCATGCCGAATCATGACACGCAGGTCATGTTAGTAAATTTACATCATATAGTCATCTCATACATAATCGAATTAATATGAGCACTGCTATACCACATCACATGCACATCCTGCAAAACCAAGTTAGACGCCTCTAATCGGTTTATGCAAAATTTTATTTTACGTGGCTTCTAAGGTTTTGACTTAAACCGCAGCTACCAACGTTTTATCATCAAGTATGATTATTCAAGTCGCTAGATTAACATCGCGGGGTGTATGAAACATGAGATAATTAAATCTCGAGCCCCATACTAAACTTCGTCATACACATGACCCCCGTGCAGATCATATCTGCATTGCCCTTTCGTCTGCGAATTTCATCTTTCTTTTGACTATGGCGGAACCCAAAGAACTGATAGCACTTCGTTGATCAATCAGGATCGCGGATTGCCAGAACTTTGTCAAATTCCACCATGCTGTCTCAAGATCAGAAATACGCAAATTCTAGGGAATCAACAAGAACATCGGGTAACAGATTTCATCTGTCACCCGCATAAATAATTTTCAGCAATAGATCTCATCTACTCCAAAATTATATTATGCAATACCCATACATCTCCATGTATTCTAGATCGTAACCTGCATCTACGCATAGCACGACTCATGATGCCACTGTAGGGGAACGCGACAGAAAACAAAAAAATCGGTACAGCGAGCACGCCCAGGACTACTATGGAGACTGCATACAGGGTTTGATCTGATCCGTACCGACTCGAAACGCAGCGAAAGAAGAGTCGGTGTAGATCGTCGGTGCAGATCCCCGCAGCTAGGATTTACAACCTCCCAACCGCGAGGATGTACTCCCTCGCCGGACAGCCCTTCGGGAGGCGGTCAGACAGTCCCTCGGACGATGTCGCGGACAGCCCTTCGGGAGGACCCTCGAAACTCAGACGATCACTCGGACAGCCCTTCGGGAGTACCCTCGAAACTCTGACGGTCACTCGGACAGCCCTTCGAGAGGCACTCTCGAACTAAGACCGAAACTACGATCTCTCTACAGAGTTGCACACATACAGTGTCAGCTATCCGACAGGGCTTCGCCGTCCAGAACTAGTTCCTACCGGAACCCAGACAGCCTTTCGGCTCTACGAAACTATTTCGCTGGGAGGGAGAGAGAAGCCAGACAAGTCTATGGCATGTGTATGAGAGCAAGGATGAGGTTTGGAGAGCACCCCTCCACCTCTATTTATAGGAAAGCCAAGGGGTAAAGTTGGCATTCAAAAATACCAAAAGTACCCCTACTTTCTGTCTTTACATAAAAGAATAAAGCAAAAACGGATGGCAAGTGGAGCTCCAAGGAGCTCCGCCTCCCTTGGCCGGCCACTCTTGGGGGCCCCGCCATGAGGGGGCTTCCTTGGCTCCCAAGTCCTTCTAGAAGCCATTTGGAAAATATCCCAAAAGGTGCTTTCCAAAAAATATCCATAAAGCACTTTCACTATTGACGAAGACATTTTGCTGCGTCCGTTAAATCCCAAATTATTTCTGTGTGCCTAGAATAATTCCAGTACCCACTAAAGCAATTTTGAACGTATTCCGAAACAATTTCGGAACAATGTTTTTCTTCAGCGAAAAGCTACCATTGCGGTTCCGACTGCTCCGGAACATTTCCGGTATTTCTCTCCGGAAAAATTCCAGAAGTTACCAGAACAATTCTGAAACCCTTCAAGAATTTCCAGGCGTGTGCCGGAACCAATATGACTTAATGGAATACCCTGAAACAACTTTTCAGTTTCACCGAAACTATTCCGGTGTCCTCTCCGGAACGTTTCCGTTTCGTCCGAAACTTTTTCGGTGATTTTCTCTCAGACTCCCCGTCTAGTATTCAGTAGATAGATGACCCTTAAGCGTGTGACCCTATAGGTTCGGTGAAGTATAGACATGACCCGGAACACTTTCCGATCAATGATCAACATCGGAGCCGTGGACACCCATATTGAGCCCTATACCCACACGAATGAATATTCGAGTGAACCTCTAGTTGCCGTGTGCTATTCCTGTTGCTTCACGATATATTACAAACACCCGAGGTGAGATTTATTGCATCCCCGTGGATCAACAACTTGTCCACCATGCAAGTTAACTCGTTACCGGTTTTGTTCTTTTTTCTCGTTTCCGTGTTCCGGCATCCCAGTGATCAAAATCACAATGTGTCTGGCCAGACGATGATGGATACCGTAACACCGAGAGGGCCCGAGAATATCTCTCCATCGTCGGAGGAGCAAATCCCAATCTTAAGTTATCTCGTTACTTGTCATACTTTTCCGTGAACCCGTAAGCCGCCGTAATAGCCACCCAGTTACGGATGACGTTTAACAAACCCCAAAGTTCACGAAACAAGTATGAAGGAACTCGATACTCTCATGGTCTAAGGAATTATGCAAACATTAACTATCTCTGTGTTATTAACCATTAACTTGTGACGACTGTATCTCATAGCATAACATCAATTCGGGTCGATTCAACACAAGTGTTCTACTAACATTGTGCCCTCAAAATTGCCGGCATAGACATGCCCATGATCAGGAAAACAGGATCATCATGCAATACTTGAGCCAGTCTTAGAGGCATGACTAGAAATACATTTTACCGTTTAGTATACCACACGTGCACATGAGTTTCCCTCCGAGCCTCGTGGATATTGCAGACTCGAGAATCATTGCAGTTATAGCATGGAACATAAACATTCATTACAAACTCGGAGATACAAAATAACTGTTATTACTGCCTCTAGGGCATATCTCCTACACCAACACCCATATTTGGCATATATGCGTCATCATCGAAACTACAAAGTATGATAAAGAAAACTAATCAAGCTATCCATATGTATACATATATCTAACAACAACAAAAAAAGAAAAGAAAAATCATACCTTGTGGGCATTTCATCAAACACCATGTGCGCATCGGCCGCCGGCGCAACAAATTGCGAGCTATCCTGCGCTTTGGGTGGCGGAGGCGCGGCCGGACGCGCTGCCGGGTTCTTCTTCATGCGCCTAGAAGCGCCGTCCGCTTTCCTCTTCTTTTGGGCCGCCGTCGACACCGCCGCCATCGGTCGGTTGGAGACAGAGCTCCGTGGTTCGCGGCGGGCGGCGGCGCGACGCCACCCTGTGAGTTCGTCCGGGGCGCCATGAAGAGGCCGCGCGCGAGACCGGTGCTTGGAGCCGGTGCGGCGCCGGCGGCGAAGCCGGAGGTCAACCCCGCGCCAGGGTTTGCGGCGGCGGCAGCGCCGGCGGAGGGGTCGCAGGTGTAGGGAGGGGTTGGGGGATGTCGGCGCGGCCGTCCATCGCTGAAATTTCGCCGGCAGCGGCGCGGGGCGGGGCGAAGGCGGGCGCGGCCGGAGAAGTTATGGCGGCGGTTGGTCGCTCGCGCGCAAATGTTCGCTGTCCAGCGCGCGGGAGCTGGCGCACCAAATACACAGCGCGCGATGCAGTTTTCCCCAGCGCGCTGAACCTTGTTTACTGCGCGCGGGATTATAGCGCGGCTGCTGGAGCGCCACTTTCGGTCGCGCGCGCGCTATAGTGGCGTTTTATCCGGCGCGCGGCTTATTTAGCGCGCCTGTTGAAGATGCTCTAAGGTTAGGCGTGATAAACTTGAGCTACAAACCAAACATGCCCACTGTTTCCCCAAAATATGGCTACAAGCCAAAGTTAGTGACACGACAATGCAAAAGCAACGACGTCCAAAGTCTGAACCAACAATTTAACTCGAAAATACACACTGGTTCACCGGAAGCAGGCGAGCGCGCCGTTCCATTCCTCCGTTAATATAAGACGTTTTTGCAAGCTGAGGGAGTAGTAAATATAACTGTGGTATGTGGGTAATAAACTACAAAGCATGGCTTACGCTAAATAAATAAAAAAAGGAGTGCCTAGAACTCATCTAGATGAGAAATAGTTTGGTCTCATTCACTTTGAAACAAAAACAGATACAAAATAGTACTACAACCCACCTCAGCACACACACATCTTATAGTCACATCCAATGGCTATAAAAGTGAATGAGACCAAACTATTTCTTATCTAGATGAGTTCTAGCAAAACCGAATAAAAAAACTGCAAAGCACGGCAAGACGACTCAACCAGAAACACGCGCGGCACGAGACGGCCGGCTTGACGGACGAGATCGACGGGATCAGAAGGGCCTCTCGCCGAAGATGTTGCCCAGCGGCGAGTAGTGGCAGGTCATGAGCGTGGTGCCGTCGGCGCACTGCACGGTGGCGCACCCGACGTCCGTGTTGCCCTTGGACATCACCTGCTTGAACTGCGCGCACATCTTCCCGGCGGCGCAGGCGCCGGACGCGAAGTCGAAGTAGTTGGCCTGCTCCGCCCACGCCGCCACCGCGTCGCTGGGCTGCCACGCCTTCCCGGCCTCGCCGAAGCCGCGGAACACGTTGACGCCGCCGGGCATCGCCGCCGACGCGGCCGCGCAGTTGCCCTTGAACCGCGCCGCCCAGCGCTCCGCCTGGTCCGCCAGCCCGCTGCTCCACTTGAGCGGGCGCTGGCCGTGGATGGCGCGCATGTGGCTCTGCGGCACCACGAACTGCTGCGCCAGGCTGATCTGGATCTGCAGCAGCTTCCGGCCGGCCGCCGCCGCCGGGGCCGGGGCGCACGAGAGCAGCACGAGCGCGGCGACCGCGCCCAGCCAGCGCCTTGAGGAGTACTCCATTGCCATGACCAGTGTCGTCGACCCTAGCTTAGCTATACTGTCTGTCTAGCTAGTCTGCTAACTCAGCCAATGGTTAATTAACTGGAAGCTTCAAGCCTGGCCTCTATATATACACATCGACCGGGGCTAGCTAATTAACTGGAACCTACAGCTACAGGTCAATTACACGACGCAGTTGTCAGATTGTAACAATTTTTCTACATGCAACTAGTAACAGCTAGACGACTTAGGAGATCTAATTACTGATCGCGCGGTGCCGTGGCGATCGATCGACCCACGGATCGAATCATTTCATGTGAGGGGGCCATGCGGCTTCGGGGCGGGGCTTCTTGTTTGACTTGGGAATAGTTTAGCTTGGCAGCAGTGTACGTACTTCATCTGGGGAATGAAATCGACCGACGGTGCCTGCGGGTCAAAGGATCCATTCATTCGCTCGGGATGCTGCCTGCCTGCCCCGGAAGTAAACGGCCGGCCACATCTAGGATCGAGGGGTGCCACGAACTTTCTCAGTGGCACACATCACATGTGCTTTCATGTGGGTGCGCGTGCGAGGCCACAATTTAGGATCGAGGGACTAGCTAGTAGATCCGTGCGCTCCAGCCGTTCACCCCAAGGGTTCATTTGCTCTACTTCAGTATTACTATACTATTATTAGGATTAGCATCTACAGCGGCATACACCAAAACCACCCCTCAAACGTCCACGGACAGTAACTGGTCACACCTCAAAAAATCATGTTCACAACCGGATACCTCAATTACGAAACCTCAATCCATACAATTGCATGCAACGTAAAACCTAATCTAAGCGGAGCCCATCCGACTCTGCCGTGTCCATGTCCGGCGGCCGGCTGTGCCCGCCCAAATGTTGCTACAGTTGCCGGCGAGGCAGAGTAGGACATGGGACAAGCACCGGCTCATGGGACTCAAGGCGCCGCCATCTCCCATGCCCTACTCTTCCTCGTCGGAGCCCGTCGCTTTCACGGTGCCGGTCAAAATGAGGTCGACGATGGATCCATCATGCTCAGGGGAGGCCGACACGTCCACCACGACGCGACTACGCCGCCCGGGGTTGCAGGCCATCCGTGGAGGCGCCGGAGAGTGCGACTCCGCCTTGCTGACGTCAACCGCGAGGGTTGCCGCGGCCTTCCGCGCCCTCTGCCTCGCAGGGCGGGCACGCCGAGCTATACACTCATCGGACGGGCCACGGATAGCCTCATCGTTGACGCACCAACAAAGGGGATGTGCGTCCGTCATGGCGTTCGAACGCCAGACGGAGCGCACCGCCTCCGGTGAGGTAGCGACGACGCGTTGAGCGCCGGATCCATGTGCTATTTGGGCGGACTCGATGGATTCTCGTCGGATCAAGTCCGACCGTTGTCGGATATTCTCCTCGCGGGCGCAACAGGGCGCAATGCTGACGGCCATCTCCTCCTCGGGCCCGACTAGAGTGAGGTCCCACTTCGAAGGTCGGCTGACAATAGACTCGGATCCGCTGCCCGCCATGTTGGAGAAGGCCGGAGTTCGCCGGAAGTGAGCTTGGGGGCGGGTGGGGGAGTGGAGTGGCTAGGGTTTGGTCCGGGGAGCGGATGGGGACGAATATATGCGGAGTCGGGGTGGGCCAGCGTGGGCCGGATCCGACGTGACAGACGCGCCCGGGCGCGCCCGGGCCTCCCCATATCCGCCGTACACTTGGGCTGGATATGAGGGGTGCCGGTCAACCCGGGCATTTGAGGCAGGTTTGAGGCGCCCAGCTAGATCGCTTTTTTTTACCGGTCAGTGATCGGGCCGTCCGCCCGGGCGTTTGAGGTGGGTTTTGAGGCGTTCGGAGGGCATCTCCAACGCTTACACCCAAACCAGACACCGTATTCGTCCGCGGACCGGTGTGAACCAGTCTGCGGACACTGATGCAGGAGTCGGCCATCCAACCGTAGCCGTAATTGTCCGGAGACATTTCAAAGGGAATTTAACGTAAATAATCAAATTTGATGCAACTTTACCAAACCATACGATTTACATTGAAACTTGGATAATTTTGACATAAAACAGGATGATTTACATCTAAACCAGAGCACATGCACTATGTTTTTGACATATTTGGACTAAACCCTATTCCAACCTAGTCCAAATGTCGGCTTGCGCCTGCCGGAACGCGGCCTCCCGCTCTTCCAACTCCATCTCGGTGTAGTGAGCACGCGCCTCGCCCAGGTTGTCGGAGGCTTGCGTGGCAGCGGTCCGGGCACCCACAAAACACCCCCGGTTTGCTTCCTGTTTGCGGCAAAATTGGCATCCGGACCGGCCAACGGACCGATACAGGACCGCGTTGAATGACAAAACACGTCCAGACCGCGCGGTCCGAACGGATGAGGGTGGTTTGAGGGTCCACGTTGGAGATGCCCTTACTTCTCATCACTTATTTCTTGTAGGAGTACTAAAGGCATCTCCAACGCTGACCCCTAAAACAGATATCTGCATACAGTGATACGGGAGCTGGACATTCAACCGTGTCTGCATCTGTTTCAAAACAAATTTGAACAAACCAAACAAATTTCATGCAAACACGGTGGAATTCACTTAAGTTCGGACATAATTTATATAGAACTGGCGATATTTCGTCCATTTAACTAAAACTTAAAAAACTTGTAGCGAACGGTGACCTCGTATGCATGGCCGACCTAGCCAGCGGCACTGTCGTCTCCGTTCGTGTCGTTGTCGTCGTCGAAGTAGTCCTTCCAGTGGCGTAAGGGCGCAAGGCGCGACACCTCTGCCCGGCCGCCGCCTGGCACTCGCGGAGGAGCCGCTCTGCTTCCTTCTACGTTGTGCACCGGGCCACCTTGGGCAATGCCGACCCTAGTTGGGGTGCCCTGGCGGCCATGCCTATGCCGACGGTGGCGGAGGTGTCATTGAGCGACCACTCCTCGTTGATCTTGGAGAGCTCCTCATTAAGGTGATGGCAGCGCCGCATAACCTTCTCCGCGATGATGAGCGGCCAGTTGCCGGCCTAGGCCTCCGCAAGGTCGGGTTCCGCGCGGACCCAGGCCAGTGCCTCGTCCGACTTGGCGAACGCTGAGCTGTGCGCCGCGTTGGGCCGCTCCCGCCACGCCGCTTGCCTCCTTGCCCTGTCCTCCGCCATGACGATGCTCCTCGACGACGAGAAGATGTCGCCGCCGCGACCACGGACATAGTGAAGAAGGTGCCCGCACGCCTTTGTGATTGTCGACAGCACTGCCTCCTCCTTCACGGCTTGCCACACCAATGCGGCGGCGACGATGGCTCCTCCTTCATGCGACACCCGATATGCGCTAGGCTACATGGGAAGACGCCGGCTTCGGCCTCATGGGGCGGAGAGGCGGTGAGGGCGGCTCCTACTTCACATGGTAGTGCGGCGGTGAAGCCGGCTCCGCCTTCACGTGGGTTGGCGGCGCTGGACCACGGTCCCGGAGTGACCGCTCCGTCAGGAGCTCAATTTGCCGCACGAACTCATCATCCATGACAACCGTCTCCGCGTACAGGTGCGACTGTTGTGGCGATTGCCCCTCCTCGTCGCCGGAGGAGATGACGATCTCCTCCTTCTCGGAGGAGCCGACGACTATGGAGATCGAGGGCCCTAGAGAGCAATGGCGGCGACGGCAAGATCCGGATCCGCCATTGCCTGCCGGTGTGGAGAATCACGACTTCGGAATGGTGTCGAGACGGTGGTTTGGAAGGCGCTGGTGCAAAGAGGAGCGGAGAAGATCCATAATAAGATGAATGGTTAAAGAAGTTTCAATCTCAAGATGAATACGACCAGAGTTATAAACCCTAATATTATAACTTGGAACTCTTCACCCTATGGTGATGTTGCGATGAATGGGAGTGGATACGGACGAATGAGAAGGAATGGATCTTCAGTGATTCTTTCTCTCCGGATCTCGTCTCCCTCTATTCTAGATGTTGTGGCGACGATTGTGTCTCTCTCATGGTGCCATGCCCTTCACGAAAGTTGTTCCTATTGATAAGATGGAGCTGGCGGCGGCTGGTATGATCGGTGGTATGAGCGCAAGCCGCCGTCTTGCGCTTTCGATGCTTTGTTGCAACTTTTTCCAATAGGAAAGTTGCTCCATTTGGCTTTAGTTGATGGGATATTGATTGATTTCCTTCCAAAAGTGTATTTTTCTGCACATCAAAGAAAAAAAACAAGTTTTCTTTTTTTCTCGAAGGGTTAGCGTTAGAAAGATGTGAGAAATATCGAATGCTTGGTGAAAACCATATCAAAACCCTCCTCTGAAAGTGGCAAAATATCGAGCCATCACCGCCCAAGAGAGGAACACCGAGGTTGCCTACAAACTATCAGCATTTATCCCCGAGCAAGCGACTCCGACTTCACAGCGAAAGACCAAGCAAGAGCCCTCAAGACGAGTGACGCTTGAGATCCATGTCGGCCCATGCCAAACAATTTGACATACGCGTCAAGGACCAGACAGCTTCGTCTTCACTAACGAGCCTCACAGGAGAAAGAAGCGTGCCTTGCACCAACAAATCTGTCGGCCCAGTGGAAACCAGGGTACCACGGGCCGTCTGCCTGCGGCCCAGGAAGCAACACCTTGCAAAGGCCCAAGAGGCAGCCCAGTCGTGGGTACCGTGAAGCAAGGTGCCTCGCGAGGCGCTGGCCTCATGAAGATCCCCTCCTCGAGGGGTGGACCCACCGAAGACCACCAGCAGTGGCAGGCAGCAACGCGAGGCGGCCTCCCGAGGCCACCCACGTGAGGAGCCGCTTGGCGCTGGTCGCGCGGTCACGTGCCCACAACGTGGGTGACACGCCTGCGCGAGACGACGACAGCGACAGGGGTCGTGCCAGCAGGCGCGGTTAGGGAGGATTTCCTCTTTGGTGATAAAGGGGCAGTGTCATCTGCCATCCCACAAAGCAAGTCCCAAAGCTTGCATGTTTGGTGCAAGGAGACCACGACGACGTAGCGCGCCAGGGCAGATGTCACCGCCGAGCCCACGAGCGCGTCATGGACGGTGCCTTTTGCGGGCGAAGACTACTTTAGTCAGGATAAGACTGAGCGCCTGTCCCCCTTTGAACTGCCATTGTGTGGCAACCCTTCACGTCAATATTTTCGGGGGGAAAGGACCAAGTCAGCTATAAAAGGGGCAGTGCAGCTACCTTAGAGGGGGTCGACCAATTCCTCCTTCTTCTACCTTGTACGCAAGTGCACTTTTGCCATAGCAATCCCAGACAAGCAGGAGTAGGGTTTTACACCGCTTGGTGGCCCGAACCTGGGTAGCTACTTGTGTACCTGTCATGCCCTGTGTGTGTGCTCTCTCGTCGTGCTTCGCTCGCCGTAGCCCCGCCAAGGTCACCGTCCGGTCATTAGGTAGTGAGCCAGCCCCCAGTGTTCGAACCAGAGTTCCCAGAGCCCCTCTTCCGACATTTGGCGCGCCAGGTAGGGGGCTAGCTTCCGCTCCTTCCACCTCGACATCGACATGGCCGACGCCCGACGCGAGCGCGCCCTGCGCAGGGCGGCCAGGGTGGCCCGCACGAAGCCTATCACCAACGACAACCGCCGCCACCACGCCAGCGCCACCACCGACCCCACGGCGGACGAGGAGCAGGCTTCTTCCCTGCATCCGTCCGTGCAGCCACCTGGCTGCACCGCCACGGTATCCTCGCTCGCTCGGCGCGACCCACCGGATCCACATGCCGCGCTGCTCATGGCACGTGAGCTGCTACGCTACCGTCCCACCAAGGCCGGCTACGATGCCTGGCTCGCGCGCATCACCGAGCTCGTCAACGCCGCCGGAGATGCCCCGACGCCTTCCCGCTCTCTCCCACCTCCATCGCCGTGTGGCGCGGAGGCAGAGCATGGCGCACCTCCTCCACCTCCTCCGAACGGTGAGGGCGCAGTACTCCGCCGCGGCGCGCGTGCGTGGGAGCCGTCCCATGACGTGTCCTCGCCGGACCACGACGATTCCAGTCGCCAGACGCGCGCGTGATCCTCGAGCAGCATCGCCAGTGCCAAGACCGCACCATCCAAGACGTCACCACGGCCGGGCGCCAGAACCATGCCGCCATCGCCGGTGGCATCGCCTCCAGCAGCGGGGGCTGCCGCGCCTTCACTCGCGAGCTGCGCCGCGTGGTGTGGCCCGTGAAGTTCAAGCCGGAGCTACCTCCCCGCTACGACGGTGCTCCCAACCCCACGGAGTTCCTGCAGCTCTACACTTTGGGCATCGAAGTTGCGGGCGGTGACGACAAGGTCATGGCGAACTAGTTCCCCATGGCGCTCAAGGACGCCGCGCGCTCATGATTCATGAACCTGTTGGGGAACAGAGCATGAATTTCAAAAAAATTCCTACGCTCACGCAAGATCTATCCATGGAGATGCATCGCTACGAGAGGGGAGAGTGTGTCTACGTACCCTCGTAGACTGTTAGCGGAAGCGTCTCACAACGCGGTTGATGTAGTCGAACAATCCTTCGAGCTCCACCGATCGAGTACCGAACGTACGGCACCTCCGAGTTCTACACACGTGCAGCTCGGTGACGATCCTCGCCTTCTTGATCCAGCAAGATGTCGAGGAAGTAGATGAGTTCCGTCAGCACGACGGCGTGGCGACGGTGACGGTGAAGTGATTCCGGCAGGGCTTCGCCTAAGCTCTCCGAAAATATGACCGAGGTGGAAAACGGAGATCGGGGCACCGCACACGGCTATGGGACAATTGTGTGTCTCCAAGGGGTGCCCCTCCTCCGTATATAAAGGAGGGAGGGGGGAGGAGGCAGCCAAGGGGCTGCGCCAAGTGTGGGGAGTCCTACTAGGACTCCTTAGTCCTAGTAGGATTCCACCTCCCATACGGAGTAGGAAAGGGGGAAGGGAGAGGGAAAGGAAAGAGGGGGCTGCACCCCCTCCCCTAGTCCAATTCGGTTTGGGCAAGTGGGGGCGTGCGCCCCCTCACGTGGCCTGCCTCTCCTTTTCCCGTATGGCCCAATAAGCCCATTACTTCTCCCGGTGAATTCCCGTAACTCCCCGGTACTCCAAAAAATACCCGAATCACTCGGAACCTTTTCGACGTCCGAATATAGCCTTCCAATATATGAATCTTTACCTCTCGACCATTTCGAGACTCCTCGTCATGTCCGTGATCTCATCCGGGACTCCGAACAAACTTCGGCCACCAATCACATAACTCATATAATACTAAATCGTCATCGAACCTTAAGTGTGCGGACCCTACGGGTTCGGGAATAATGTAGACATGATCGAGATGACTCTCCGGTCAATAACCAACAGCGGAACCTGGATGCTCATATTGGTTCCTACATATTCCACGAAGATCTTTATCGGTGAACCTCATATGTCAACATACGTTGTTACCTTTGTCTGGCGGTATGTTACTTGCCCGAGATTCGATCGTCGGTATCCAATACCTAGTTCAATCTCGTTACCGGCAAGTCTCTTTACTCGTTCCGTAATACATCATCTTGCAACTAACTCTTTAGTCACGGTGCTTGCAAGGCTTCTGTGATGCTGTATTACCGAGAGGGCCCAGAGATACCTCTCCGATAGTCGGAGTGACAAATCCCAATCTCGATCCATGCCAACTCAACAAACACTTTCGGAGATACCTGTAGTGCACCTTTATAATCACCCAGTAACATTGTGACGTTTGATACACCCAAAGTATTCCTACGGTATCCAGAAGTTGCATGATCTCATGGTCAGAGGAACGTGTATTTGACATAGTGAAAGCAATAGCAATAAACTGAACGATCATTTGCTATGCTAACGGTTGGGTCATGTCCATCACATCATTCTCCTAATGATGTGATCCCGTTATCAAATGACAACTCATGTCCATGGTCAGGAAACCTTGACCATCTTTTGATCAACGAGCTAGTCTAGTAGAGGCATACTAGGGACATAGTATTTGTCTATTATCCACACATGTATTTAGTTTCCGGTCAATACAATTCTAGCATGAATAATAAACCATTATCATGAACGGAGAAATATGATAATAATAAACACTTTATTAATTGCCTCTAGGGCATATTTCCAACAGAACCTTCCCGAAGCTTCCGTCTCCTCGTGGTCCGAACTGTGCCGGCAGTTCGTCGCCAACTTCAAGGGCACGTACGAGCGCCCTCTCATGCTCAATGACCTACGCGCTGTGCGCCAGCGGCTTGACAAGACTCTCCGCAAGTACATCCAGCGCTTCAGCCAAGTGCCCAACAAGATCCCGCGCGCCTCCGACGCCGCGATCATCTCCGCGTTCTCCTCCAGCGTCACGGACGTTAGGATGCGCGAGAAGCTCGCCATCAACGATGAGCTCGACACCGCGGTCGAGTTGTTCGACCTCGCCGATACGTGCGCCAAGGCTGAAGAGGGCCGCCTCTTCGCCCACAACGACCTGATAACCCACAACTATAGGGGATCAATTGTAGCTTTTTCGATAAATAAGAGTGTCGAACCCAACGAGGAGCTAAAGGTAAAATTTATATTCTCTTCAAGTTCTATCGACCACCGATACAACTCTACGCACACTTAACGTTTGATTTACCTAGAACAAGTATGAAACTAGAAGTACTTTGTAGGTGTAGGGATAAGTTTGAAAGGATAAAACTAGAAGTACTTAACGAGAATAAAACTAGGAGTAAATTGCAAGATAATAAAAGTTAGTTGTTTAGTAGAAAGCTTTTTGTAACACAAGAGAAGGATTTGTCCCTAGGCAATCGATAACTAGACCGGTAATCATTATTGCAATTTTATATGAGGGAGAGGCATGAGCTAACATACTTTCCGTACTTGGATCATATGCACTTATGATTGGAACTCTAGCAAGCATCCGCAACTACCAAAGATCATTAAGGTAAAACCCAACCATAGCATTAAGTATCAAGTCCCCTTTACTCCCATACGCAACAACCCCCTTACTCGGTATAAGCTTCTGTCACTCTAGCCGCCCACTATAAGAGAATTATGAACGTATTGCAAACCCTACAGCGGGAATCCCTCATGCTTGTGTGACACGGAGAGCACCATAGGACAGCACCAAAATAAAACATACAACTCAAACCAATCACGATCATCAATCAACCCATAGGACAAAAAGAATCTACTCAAACATCATTGGATGGCAACACATCATTGGATAATAATATGTAGCATTAAGCACCATGTTTAAGTAGAGATTACAACGGTGAGAAGAGGTGTTACACCGCTGCATAGAGGGGGAGAGAGTTGGTGGTGACGGCGGCGAAGTTGTTGGTGTAGATCGCCGTCACGATGATTGCCCCGGCAGCGTTCCGGCGCCACCGGGAGAGAGGGGGAGAGAGCCCCCCTCCTTCTTCTTCTTGCTTGGCCTTCCTCGTAGATGGGAGGAGAGTTCCCCCTCTGGTCCATGGCTGCCATGGCGGCGGAGGGGCAGGAGCCCCTCCGAGATTGGATCTCTCTCTCTGTTCTCTTCTGTTTCGCGTTCCTGTTTTCTGGCCTTTCACCGTTTCTTAAATTCCCGGAGATCCGTAACTCCGATTGGGCTGAAATTTTAACAAGATTTTTTTCTGGATATTATATTTCTTGCGGCGAAAGAAGGAGGTCAACCGACTTACAAGGGGCTCACGAGGCACCACAGCGCGCCACCACCCCTGGGGCGCGCCCTGGTGCCTCGTGGGGCCCACGAGCACCGTCTTGCATTGATTCTTCTTCCCAAAAATCACATATATTCCAAAATAAATCTCCGTAAATTTTTATCGCGTTTGGACTTCGTTTGATATGGATATTCTGCAAAACAAAAAACATGCAACAAATAGAAACTGGCACTGGGCACTGGATCAATATGTTAGTCCCAAAAATAATATAAAATGTTGCCAAAAGTATATGAAAGTTGTAGAATATTGGCATGAAATAATCAAAAATTATAGATACGACGGAGACGTATCAGCATCCCCAAGTTAATTCCTGCTCGTCCTCGAGTAGGTAAAAGATAAAAAAGATAATTTTTCATGTGGAATGCTACCTAACATAATCTTGATCATATAATCAAATCATGGCATGAATATTAAGACACGGGTGATTCAAAGCAATAGTCTGTGATTGGACATAAAGACATCAATACTCAGGCATACCAACAAATAATCATGTCTTTCAATATAAAAATGCTAAAGAACGCTATCCCAAGCCCGTTATGCTCAATCATTGATCCAGTCATGATACACACTCAATATTTGCTACATCCAATGCACAAGTATGACAATAGTGCTCTCTAGTTGGTGCTTTATAAGAGAAGATGGAGACTCAAAATAAAAAATAAAAATTGCATAAAAGTAAAATAGATAGGCCCTTCGCAGAGGGAAGCAGAGATTTGCAGAGGTGCCAGAGCTCAAAGCTTAAATTAGAGAGATGAAATTATTTTGAGAGACATGCTTTTCCTGTAAACGCTACGACCGAAAGTTCCCAATATCTTCCATGCTAGACACATTATAGGCGGTTCCCAAACAGAAAATAAAATTCATTTCCTTTCCACCATTCTTTCACAATCCATGGCTAGCCGTATCCACGGGTGCCTTCCATACCAACACTTTCCAAGGAATTTTGTTATTATCATTTTTGATTCATTGTGGGACTGGGCATCCCTATTACCTGCCACTCTCTCGTGCAATGACAAGTGAATAAACACTCATCTTGAGAATAACCCGCCTAGCATGAAAGATATTGGCCACCCCCTGCCGCCACATGAGCGGTACGGGCACACAAAACAGAAATTTATTTTGAATAATTAGAGTTGGCACATGCAAATTTACTTGTAACGGCATGGAAATACCGCGTATAGGTAGGTATGGTGGACTCATTTGGCACAACTTTAGGTTTAAGGAGTTGGATGCACAAGCAGCATTCCCGCTTAGTACAAGTGAAGGCTAGCAAATAGATTAAGAAGCGACCAACCAAAAAACGAAAACGGTCATAAACATGCATTGAACATAACTAACACTGAATAATGCACCATAAGTAGAATGTAACTTCGTTGCATAACTATAGACTATATGTGCATGCTTCGGGAATCACAAACCTTAACACCAATATTCTTACTAAACCACAATCATTCACTAGTACCTCCCACATATTACCATCTCTATGTCACAAAACTATTGCAAGGAATCAAACATATCATATTCAATGACCTACAAGTTTTATGTAGGATTTTATGACTAACCATGTGAATGGCCAATTCCTGTTGACTCTCTAAACAGATATAAGTGAAGCATGAGAGTTTAATTCTTTCTACAAAAGACTTGCCCATGCTCTAACAAATATAAGTGAAGGAAAAGAGCATTCTACAAATAACGGTTTTCCTATGTGTAGAGAAACAGGCATCCAAACTTCAAATGATATAAGTGAAGCACATGAAGCATTCTATAAAGCCATACTCAAAAGATATAAGTGAAGTGCAAAGAGCATTATATAAATCAACCAAGGACTATCTCATACCAGCATGGTGCGTAAAAGAAAGGGGAAAAATAAACACAAAAGATGCTCCAAGAATTTACGCATATCATGTGAACAAAACAAAAACCGAGACATACCGATAATTGTCGAATAAAGATGGGATGCCTTCCGGGGCATCCCCAAGCTTAGATGCTTGAGTCTCTTTAAATATTTACTTGGGGTGCCTTGGGCATCCCCAAGCTTGAGCTCTTGCCTCTCCGCATTCTTTTCATATCAATACCTCCTAGATATTCGAACACTTCATCCACACAAAACTTAACCGAACTTTTTATTAGAAGGGTTAGTACATATAACATCAAATCCCATCATGTCCTGCTCTAACATTATTGTATAATTATAATCAAACATTACCCACTGTATGCTATCACAATTCTATGGCTCCCAAGTCAACGGGGCTCAACAAGATTTCAAACATAAGTAAATAACGAAACTATAACAGCAATCCGTGAAAACAGGACAGTCTGTAAAGATGCAGATGGTACATATACTTCTGTAACTCAAAAAATTCTGAAAAATTAGGACAAAATAACTAATTTGCATAGCAGTACCATGTAAAAATTTCATAATCTTTGCATGTTCCAGTAAAAAATGTAAATTCACGCACTACAGCAAAAGTTTCTGTTTTTGCACTGCACATACCAAACAAGCAATTTAAACATCCTAAAGGTAAATCTTGGCACATTATTTTTATAATACAATGGATTTGTACAAGGGGATAATTATTTTTGTTGAAAATTTTCTGTAATTCAAGATTCACAAAGTTTCCATGGGCATGAACAAAGTTCAAGGCATGCTCCCGCTTCCACGGTGCTCGTCTTTCTTACATTCAATTTTCTTTTTGTAAATTTTTAGGTTCCCCTCTATATATTTTTTAAACTTTTTAAAAGCACACAACAGAAATAAATGACTCTCTAAAACTTCCGGGTTGTCTCCCTGGCAGCGCTTTCTTTAAAGCCATTAAGCTAGGCATAAAGTGCTCAAGTAATTGATCCACCCGGATCCCAAGGTATATCAAAGCCAATTTTAATTAACAATGATTTGTAATTTAGTAGTGAGCACAAAGCAACATATATCATGCAATGACGAAGTCTAACTCTCTTCCTATGCATCGGCATGTCATAAAAGAACAATTCATGCACATCAAGTAATGGCTAATGCATAGTATAAACAGTTTCTTGCAATTTTATCGTATTGGAAACATAGAGAGGCGGAGATGTAGTTCCTCTCTCATAAGAATTGCAAGTAGGAGCAGCAAGCACATGCATATTATATTCATCAAAATCATCATGTGCAACGGTAAAACGCAACCCATCAATATAATCCTTAATAAGCACAAACTTCTCCGATATAGTGTAGTTGGGAGAATTCAAAAAGATAATAGGACTATCATGTGTGGGTACAATAGCAACAATTTCATTATTAACATAAGGAACTATAGCAAGTTCATCTCCATAAGCATAATTCATATTGGCATCATGGCCACAATCATAGCAAGCATCAATTTCATCAAAAAGGGATATTTCAAATGAATCCAAGGGATCATAGCAATTATCATAGCATTCATCCTTCGGTAAGCACGAAGGAAATTAAACAATGTAGGAGTTGAAGAGTTACTCTCATTAGAAGGTGGGCACGGGTAGCTAATCCGCTCTTCCTCCCTTTGTTCTTCACTCTCCTCGTCATCTTTTTCATCTAATGAGCTCACAGTGTCATCAATTTCTTCCATAGATTCCTGCAAAACATTAGTCTCTTCCTGGACAGCGAAGACTTTCTCAATAAATTCATCAATATAGGCATTATATTCATAATTCTCATAGCAATATTTAAGTATAGCAGCATTTTCATATCGGTAAACTGCATCATCATAATTTTCATACTTTTCAAACAAAGATTCAATTTCATAAGCACCCTTAAAAGCAACAAATTCTTCTATTTGTTCCACATCATAGTAATCATATACACCATTAGCATAAGAATCCAAGGTTTCATTATCATTAAATTTACATGAAAAGGGAAGGTGTGGAGCCTTCATCTTAGAGCAACAAGTATAATCATATCTTAAGCATAAATTCCGAGCATACCAATGCAAATAATAAATTTGATCCCATAAGAGTTTCCCTTTTTGAGACAAGCGATAATCCCTAAACTATTCCTGTTGATCCAAAGTATATCCCATTATCAAGTTGAATGGAGATTTAACAGGATTATCAAAGTAGTATTTAATGTTTTCCACATAACGAGCATCGAGGGTTTTAGGAGGTTCCCCATCTCCATGAGTAGCAAGTACAACTAATTTTTTTGGTATTTCGTCTCCCATATCCATAACTAAAGATATAAAACATCTTAGAACAGAAAATAAAAACTACTTAGTGATAAACCAAACAAGAACACACGAGAATATTCAAGCCACGCTATTGCTCCCTGGCAACGGCGCCAGAAAAAGGTCTCGATAACCCACAAGTATAGGGGATCAATTGTAGCTTTTTTGATAAATAAGAGTGTCAAACCCAACGAGGAGCTAAAGGTAGAATTTATATTCTTTTCAAGTTCTATCGACCACCGATACAACTCTACGCACACTTAACGTTTGCTTTACCTAGAACAAGTATGAAACTAGAAGTACTTTGTAGGTGTAGGGATAAGTTTGCAAGGATAAAACTAGAAGTACTTAACGAGAATAAAACTAGGAGTAAATTGCAAGATAATAAAAGTTAGCTGTTTAGTAGAAAGCTTTTTGTAACACAAGAGAAGGATTTGTCCCTAGGCAATCGATAACTAGACCGGTAATCATTATTGCAATTTTATATGAGGGAGAGGCATGAGCTAACATACTTTCCGTACTTGGATCATATGCACTTATGATTGGAACTCTAGCAAGCATCCGCAACTACCAAAGATTATTAAGGTAAAACCCAACCATAGCATTAAGTATCAAGTCCCCTTTACTCCCATACGCAACAACCCCCTTACTCGGGTGTAAGCTTCTGTCACTCTAGCCGCCCACTATAAGAGAATTATGAACGTATTGCAAACCCTACAGCGGGAATCCCTCACGCTTGCGCGACACGAAGGGCACCATAGGACAGCACCAAAATAAAACATACAACTCAAACCAATGACGATCATCAATCAACCCATAGGACAAAAAGAATCTACTCAAACATCATAGGATGGCAACACATCATTGGATAATAATATGTAGCATTAAGCACCATGTTTAATTAGAGATTACAGCGGGGAGAAGAGGTGTTACACTGCTGCATATAGGGGAGAGAGTTGGTGGTGACGGCGACGAAGTTGTTGGTGTAGATCGCCGTCACGATGATTGCCCCGGCGGCGTTCCGGTGCCACCGGGAGAGAGGGGGAGATAGCCCCCCTCCTTCTTCTTCTTGCTTGGCCTCCCCCCTAGATGGAGGAGAGTTCCCCCTCTGGTCCATGGCCGCCATGGCGGCAGAGGGGCAGGAGCCCCTCCGAGACTGGATCTCTCTCTCTCTGTTCTCTTCTGTTTCGCGTTCCTGTTTTCTGGCCTTTCACCGTTTCTTAAATTCCCGGAGATCCGTAACTCCGATCGGGCTGAAATTTTAACACGATTTTTTTCCGGATATTATCTTTCTTGCGGCGAAAGAAGGGGGTCAACCGAGTTATGAGGGGCTCACGAGGCACCACGGCGTGCCATCCCCCCTGGGGCGCGCCCTGGTGCCTCGTGGGGCCCACGAGCACCGTCTTGCGTTGATTCTTCTTCCCAAAAATCACATATATTCCAAAATAAATCTCTGTAAATTTTTATCGCGTTTGTACTTCGTTTGATATGGATATTCTGCAAAACAAAAAACATGCAACAAATAGAAACTGGCACTGGGCACTGGATCAATATGTTAGTCCCAAAAATAATATAAAATGTTGCTAAAAGTATATGAAAGTTGTAGAATATTGGCATGAAACAATTAAAAAATTTTGATACGACGGAGACGTATCATGACCCAGACGCGGCACCTGACGCCGCCAAGGCCAAGCGCAAGGGCCCCGTCGTGCTTGCGGCGGAGCCTGAGCAGAAGCGTGGCCACGGCCGCGACGAGGCCAAGAAGGATGGTCGCCCCTTCTGCGTCTACCACAACATGCACTCCCACAGCACCGAGGACTGCCACGAGCTCAAGCTACTTCACGACAGCCGCCAAGGCGGGTGCGGTGGCCACGACGATCGCGGCGCAGGCCGCGGAGGCGACCGCAAGGGCAACCGCTGGGGAGACCGCAACAACAACTTCCGACAGGGATGGCGCGACCAGCCGCGGCAGGTCAACCCTCAAGCCAACGCTGCCCTGCCGCCCCCAGGCAGGAACAACGATAATCTCCCTGACGAGAACGCTGGGGGCTACCAGGAGCCTCGCGAGGTGGCATGCATCCTCAGCGGGGCTCAGCCCCCCTCATCCAACCGCCACTTCAAGCAGTTCTCTCGCGAGGTGAACGCGTCCCTCCTAGGGCCTGAGGCTACGCAGCCCCTCAAGTGGTCATAGTACGCGATCTCCTTCGACTCCAAGGACCACCCCAAGTCCATGAGGGTTGTGGGCACCATTCCCATGCTGTGCACTCCCACCATCAACAAAGTAGTCGTCACCATGACGCTCGTCGACGGCGGTGCCGGCCTCAACGTGATCTCCGTTGAGACCTTCGAGAAGCTCCAAGTGCCCTACGAGCGCCTGATGCCGACGAGGCCCTTCTCAGGCATGACCGATGGCTCCACCTTGCCCCTGGGGCAGGTGCGCCTTCCCGTCACCTTCGGCACCTGCAAGAACTATGGCACCGAGCTCATCGACTTCGACGTGGCGCACATTGGCTTGCCCTATAATGCCATCTTGGGCTACCCCGCGCTCGCCAAGTTCATGGGGGTGACTCATCACGCCTACAACGTCCTCAAGATGCCGGGTTGCAGCGACACCATCACCGTTCGCTGCGACAAGAAGGACGCAGTACGCTCCCTCGAGCGTGCCTACAAGGCTGCCGCCATAGCCCACCCCGCTGATGAGGACGACGTCGGGCCTGCCGAGGCCGCTCCAGCAAAGAAGAAGCAGCTATTCTCTTAGGCCCGCGCCGAGACGAAGAAAGTGTCGGTGGACGGCAGTGGCTCCGGGCCCGCCTTCACCATTGGCACGTTCTCTCTCCCAAATAGGAAGGCGCGCTCGTTGCCTTCCTCGGGGCGAATGCTGATGTGTTTGCATGGACGGCATCAGATTTGTCCGGTGTGCCGAGGGAGGTGATCGAGCACCACTTAGCGGTGTGCCCCAACGCACGCCCCGTCAAGAAAAAGGCATGGCGCCAAGCGCCAGAGAAGGAAGAGTTCATCATCCAAGAAGTTCAGAAACTGCAAGAGGCAGGAGTTATCCGCGAGGTGCGCCACCCCGAGTGGCTCGCCAACCCTGTCATCGTCCCCAAGCACAGTGGCGAGGGGCTGATGTGCGTCGACTTCACCAGCCTCAACAAGGCCTGCCCCAAGGATCCCTTCCCACTGCCACGAATCGACCAGATCGTGGACTCCACCGCTGGGTGCGAGTTGCTGTGCTTTCTGGACGCCTTCTCAGGCTACCACCAGATCAAGATGGCGACGGAAGACGAAGAGAGAACGACCTTCATCACCCCCTGCAGAGTGTACTGTTACATCTGCATGCCCTTCGGCCTGACGAGCGCGGGAGCCACCTTCCAGAGGCTGATGCGTATCGCCCTGGGGCCCCAGATGGGAAGAAATGTAGAGGCCTACGTCGACGACATCGTCGTGAAGAGCTGCAAGTCGTGCTCCCTCATCGCGGACCTCGAAGAAACCTTTGCCAACCTGCGCAGGGTCAACCTCAAGCTCAACCCCGCCAAGTGCGTCTTCAGAGTCCCTTCCGGCAAACTACTGGACTTCCTGGTCTCCCACCGTGGCATCGAAACCAACCCCGAGAAGATCAAGGCCACCGAGCAGATGCGGCCTCCACGGAACCTCAAGGACATGCAGCGCCTGGCGGGATGCATGGCCGCGCTTGGGCGTTTCATCTCCAAGTATGGCGAAAGAGCCCTACCGTTCTTCAAACTCATGAAGAGATCGGGCCCCTTCAAGTGGACTCCTGAGGCTGACGCGGCCTTCGAGGACCTCAAGAGGTACCTGACGAGTTCACCCGTTATGGTTGCCCCACGTCCACGCGAGCCTTTGCTCCTATACTTGGGAGCCACCCCCCCCCCCCAAACGGCCAGCGCGGCTCTTGTGGTGGAACGAGAAGAGCCTACTTGCGCCAAGAAGAAGCCTGCGCCTCCCAAGGCCGCGCCCGCGCCAGCGCCTCCTGAGGCCGCACCCGCGCCTGCTGAGGGCCCTCCTCAGGAGGCCCCTGATGAGCCGCCTCCCGAGCCTCCCGGAGAACAAGCCGCCACGCCTACTACTACACGCCTTGTCGAGCACCCCGTTTACTTCGTCAGCACGGTGCTATGGGATGCGCGCGAGCGGTACCCCATGCAGCAGAAGCTCCTCTTCGCGCTCCTCATCGCCTCCAGGAAGCTGTGTCACTACTTCCAGGGCCACCCCATCAAGGTGATCACATCCTACCCACTAGAGCAAGTCCTGCACAGCCTCAACGCCACTGGCCGCATCGCCGAGTGGAACATTGAGCTGCAGGCCTTCGAGCTGGAATTCTGCACCACAAGGACGATCAAGGGCGCAGCCTTGGCGGACTTCATGGCGGAATGGACGGATCCGCACCAAGAGGAGCCTCGCGAGGACGAATCCTTCCTGCCTGGGGAGGACGCCCCTGGCGGCTGGACCATGCACTTTAACGGCGCGTTCTCCCGGCAGGGCGTGGGGGCTGGCGTCGTGCTCACCTCGCCGGCAGGAGATAAGCTCTACTACGTCGTAAAACTCTACTTCAAGCATGACGACAAGGTCTCCAACAACATTGCGGAGTACGAGGGCCTCATCGCCGGGCTCAAGGCTGCCTTCGCTATTGGCATCAAGCGCATCCTCATCAAGGGAGACTCGCAGCTACTCATCAATTTCTCCAACAAAAGTTACAAGCCCAAGGACGAGCACATGGCCGCCTATCTGGAGGAGGTGCGCATGCTTGAGAAGCGCTTCCTCGGCATGGAACTCCAGCATGTCCCTCGCGGCGGCAACAAGGAAGCAGACGACATCGCCAAGCGGGCATCTCGTGCACGAGCCTCAAAGCCCTGGCGTCTTTGAGGAAAGGCTCCTGAAGCCATCAGCTGCACCGCCTGCCGCCAGCCCCATGGCACCTCACGAGGAGCTCCCACCCGCACCCTCCACAGGTGCACCCGACTGTGGCCCATCCTCAGGCGCTCGCCTGCTGCTGGCGTTGAAGCCGCAAGCTGAAAGCTGGGCCACCGAGTTCAAGACTTACGTGGAGAGCGGCACCCTCCCGGAGAAAGACTCAGAGGCAGAGTGCGTGGCCCGCCAGGCCACAGCTTACTGCCTTAGGGATGGCAACCTCTACCGTGAGCGCCCCAATGGAGTCGCGCTGAGATGCATCTTCGAAGAGCAAGGGCGCGAGCTGCTTGCCGACATACATGGTGGAGATTGCGGCCATCACTCTTCATCGTGCACTCTTGCCGGCAAGGTATTCCGCAGCGGCTTCTACTGGCCCACAATGCTTCAAGACACCACCGAGCTGGTCCAATCCTGCGAAGCTTGCCAGTTCCATGCCAAGCAAATCCACCAGCCAGCGCAAGGACTCCAAACCATTCCTCTCTCATGGCCCTTCGCGGTCTAGGGGCTGGACATCCTGGGCCCTTCCTCTTGCGCAGCTGGCGGCTACCGCTACCTCTACGTCGCTATCGACAAGTTCACCAACTGGGCGGAGGTGGAGCCCGTCCGCACCATCCCGGCAGGATCAACCGTCAAATTCATCAAGGGCCTCATGAGCTGCTTCGGCATCCCCAACCGCATCATCACTGACAACGGCTCGCAGTTCACCAGCGGCCTCTTCAAGTCATACTGCGCCAACCTTGGCACACAGATCTGCTATGCCTCCGTGGCGCACCCGCGAAGCAACGGCCATGCCGAGCGTGCTAACGCTGAGGTCCTCAAGGGCCTCAAGACACGAAGCTTCAAGAAAAATCTCACAACCTGCAGCAAAGGCTGGTTCGACGAGCTCCAGTCCGTGCTATGGTCGATCCGCACAATTGTGACCAAGCCTACCAGTGAAACACGCTTCTTCCTCGTCTACGGGGCGGAAGCGGTCCTCCTACTGAGCTCAAGCACGGGTCCCCACGGGTCCTCGCCTTCGACTAGGCCCACCAGGATGGCCCGCGGGAAGCTGATCTGCTCCTCCTCGAGGAGGCACATCGACGGGCCGCCATCCGCGCCGCCCGGTATCAGCAGGCGCTGCGTTGCTACCACAGCCGCAACATACGCCCCCGCGCCCTTGAAGCTGGCGATCTTGTCCTGCGAAGGATCCTCTCTAGGGAAGGACTCCACAAGCTCTCGCCCATGTGGGAAGGCCCGTTCAGGGTCGTGCATGTTTCTCGGCCTGGCGCAGCACGGCTGGAGACGGAGGAGGGTGTTCCCGTACCAAACACATGGAACATCCAACACCTCCGCAAGTTCTACCCGTGACCTCACGGGCACGAACGAAATGGAGTTGTACACGCTCTGGAGCCTCTCTTTGCGATGCTTGCTGAGGCCGCGAGAGCTCCCACCCACAAACCAGTGGGGCCCCATGCTCAGACATGGCGGACTGATTACTTGAGGGCGCCGGCTGGCCACTACATCCTCAAGCTGCTTCGTGCGCATCATGGCAGCATTATCTTTTTGGTTGTGTAATGAAACCTTTTTATGCAGCAGTAAAGTTTTATTTCCTAAGTATTATGTGTGCTTGGTAAGAAGTTTACTTCAGAAGTTGTGCGCGCTCGCGATTTCCCTCCTACGTATCACACGAGGGGTGGCTGGACACGGTGCCTGTGCTCGGGTCAGTCCCAGCAGCACCGCTAAACCCAAGTGACTGAGCTCTGGCTCGCGGGCCTGCACCCGTGCACGTCACCTCACCAAGGTCCTTGGTACTTTGTCTCCTCGCGTGACACCCATGAGCGAACTAGCAAGCGTGCGCTGCTCCACTACTTGTGAAATTTGTCGAGATATGGTTATCACAGAGACAGGGCGCACAGAAGGCCTTGCTACTTGTAGCTTGCGTTGGTATTATCCCCGAAGAGGAAGGGATGATGCAGCACAGCAGAGGTAAGTATTTCCCTTAGTTATGAAACCAAGGTTATCAATCCAGTAGGAGAACCACGCAACACCTCGTTAGCAGTACATGCACACAAACAACAAATCCTTGCACCCAACGCAAACGAGGGGTTGTCAATCCCTCGGCGGTTAATTGCAAGATTAAATTGTATGTGATAGATAGATAGATTGAAACAAAAATACAAAATAAAATAAATAAAAGAAAAGTGCAGCAATATTTTTAGGGTTTTAGTAATTTGATTTAGATAGACCCGGGGGCCATAGTTTTCACTAGAGGCTTCTCTCGAGAAAATAGCATACGGTGGGTAGACAAATTACTGTTGGGCAATTGATAGAAAAGCAAATAATCATGACGATATCCAAGGCAATGATCATGTATATAGGCATCACGTCCGAGACAAGTAGACAGACTCCTGCCTGCATCTACTACTATTACTCCACACATAGACTGCTATCCAGCATGCATCTAGTGTATTACGTCCATAAAGAACGGAGTAACGCCTTAAGAACGATGACTTGATGTAGACAAGATAAACTCATGCATGAATAAACCCCATCTTTTTACCCTTAATAGCAATGATACATACGTGTCATGTCCCTTTCTGTCACTGGGATTGAGCACCGCAAGATCGAACCCATTACAAAGCACCTCTTCCCATGGCAAGATAAATCAATCTAGTTGGCCAAACAAAATCAATAGATCGGAGAAGAAATACGAAGCTATAATAATCATGCATAAGAGATCAGAGAAGACTCAAATAATATTCATGGATAATCTGATCATAAACTCACAATTCATCGGATCCCAACAAACACACCGCAAAAAGTGATTACATCGGATAGAACTCCAAGAACATCGAGGAGAACATTGTATTGAAGATCAAAAAGAGAGAAGAAGCCATATAGCTACTAACTATGGACCCGAAGGTCTGTGGTAAACTACTCACGTATCATCGGAAGGGCAGCAAGGTTGATGTAGAGCCCCTCCGTGATCGATTCCCCCTCCGACGGAGTACCGGAAAAGGCCTCCAGATGGGATCTCTCGAGAACAGAAACTTGCGGCGGCGGAAAAAGTATTTCGTGGACTCCCCTGAGGGTTTCTGATTTTTCTGGAATTTATAGTGGTGGAATTAGGTCAAACGGAGCTCTGTGGGCCCCACGAGGCACCAGGGCGCGCCTGGGAGGGGCGCGCCCTGGTGCCTCGTGGGCACCCCCTGGGGCTTCTGGCCTCCTCCCGAAGCTTCTAGTGTTTATCTTGTCCAGAAAAAAATCTCCAAAAAGTTTCGTGGCATTTGGACTTCGTTTGGTATTGATTTTCTGTAAAACAAAAACAGGGCAGAAAACAGCAACTGGCACTGGGCACTAAGTTAATAGGTTAGTCCCAAAAAATGATATATAATTGTTGTAAATGTATATAAAAACATCCAAGGTTGATAATATAATAGCATGGAACAATCAAAAATTATAGATACGTTGGAGACGTATTAGCATCCCCAAGCTTAATTCATGCTCGTCCTTGAGTAGGTAAATGATAAAAACAGAATTTTTGATGTGGAATGCTGCCTATCATATTCATCACATATTCTTTTATTTTTTAGCATGGACATTGGACTTGAATGATTCAAAGCAATAGTCTATAATTTGACATGAAGATATAAATACTCAAGCATGCTAACAGGCGACCATGTCTTTCAAAATATCAACGCTAAAGAAAGTTATCCCTAGCCCATTATGCTCAATCATTGATCCATTCATGAAACACACTCAAATATTAGCTACATCCAATGCACAAGTATGACAATAGTGCTCTCTAGTTGGTGCTTTATAAGAGAAGATGGAGACTCAAAGTAAAAATAAAAATTGCTCAAAAGTAAATAGATAGGCACTTCGCAGAGGGAAGCAGAGATTTGTCAAATGTGCCAGAGCTCAAAGCTGAAATTAAAGAGATAAAATATTTTGAGAGGCATGCTTTTCCTGTCAACAAAAACGACCGAGAATTCCCATTATTTTCCATGCTAGACACATCATAGGTGGTTCCCAAACAGAAAGTAAAGTTTATTTCCTTTCCACCATTCTTTCACAATCCATGGCTAGCCGTATCCACAGGTGCCCTCCAAACCAACACTTTCCAAGGAATTTTGTTGTTATTATTTTTGATTTCATTGTGGGACTGGGCATCCCTATTATCAACCATCCTCTCATGCAATGACAAGTGAATAAACACTCATCGTGAGAATAACAAACCTAGCATGGAAAATAATGGCCACCCCCTGCCGCTTCATGAGCGGTACGAGCACACAAAACGGAAAAATTATTTTGAAAATTAGAGTTGGCACACTGATACGTCTCCAACGTATCTATAATTTATGAAGTATTCATGCCATGTTTATTATAGTTTTATATGATTTTGGTGCACTTTTATATGGCTTTTATATGATTTTCATGGACTAACATATTGACCTAGTGCCCAGTGCCAGTTGCTATTTTCTGCTTGTTTTTGGTTTTCTAGAAAATCTATATCAAATGAAGTCCAAATGCAGCGAAACTTTTTGATGATTTTTTCTGGAACATAAGAGACACTAGAAGCTTCGGGAGGTGGCCAGAAGACCCACAGGGGCCCCACGAGCCACCAGGGCGCGCCACCCCCCCCCAGGCGCGCCCTGGTGCCTCGTGGGCCCCCTGTGGCCCTTTTTCGCGTGATTCCAACGCCAAAAAATCATATATATTCAGAAACCCCCGAAAGTTAACCTAGATGAGCTTTTACGCCGCTGCAAGCCTCTGTACCTCCACGATCTCATCTACAACCCTTTTCCGGCACCCTGCCGGAGGGGGGAAAGCATCACCGGAGGCCATCTTCATCATCCCGGCGGTCTCCATGACGAGGAGGGAGTAGTTCACCCTCGGGGCTGAGGGTTTGTACCAGTAGCTATGTGTTTTATCTCTCTCTCTCATGTTCTTGATTTGGCACGATCTTGATGTATCGCGGGCTTTGTTAATATAGTTGGATCATATGGTGTTTCTTCCCTCTCTATCCTTGTTGTGATGAATCGAATCTTTTCCCTTTGAGGTTTCGTTATTGTTGGATTGAATATTTCAGATTTGAGAACACTTGATGTATGTCTTCCATATGAATACCCGTGGTGACAATGGGGTATTATATTGATTCACTTGATGTATGTTTTGGCACTCAACTCGTGGATTCCCGAGGTGACATTGAGGTAATCTATGCATAGGGGTTGATGCACGTTTTCATTATCTTTTCTCCGATAGAAACTTTGGGGTGCTCCTTGGAGTTCTTTGTGTGGATTGAATATTATGATTATGAAGTTGTTTGATGCATATCGTATAATCAACTCACGGATACTTCTGGTGATATTGGAGTATCTAGGTGACATTAGAGTTGGTTGATGTGTATCATATGGTGTTATTTTAGTACAAACTCTAGGGTTGTTTGTGACACTTATAGGAATAGCTCAATAGATCGATCGGAAAGGATAACTTTGAGGTGGTTTCGTACCCTACAAAAAATTTCTATCTTATGTTCACCGCTAATAGGAACTTGGGAGTGATTCTTTATCACACGTTGAGGGATGGTTATATGATCCAATTATGTTAACATTGTTGAGAGATTGCACTAGTGAAAGTATGAACCCTAGGCCTTGTTTTCAAGCATTGCAATACCGTTTGTGCTCACTTTCATTACTTGCTACCTTGCTGTTTTTATATTTTCAGATTATAAAAACCTATATCTACTATCCATACTACACTTTCATCACCATCTCTTCGCCGAACTAGTGCAGCTATACAATTTACCATTGTATTGGGTGTGTTGGGGACATAAGAGATTTCTTGTATTTAGTTGCAGGGTTGTTTGAGAGATACCATCTTCAACCTACGTCTCCCACGGATTGATAAACCTTAGGTCATTCACTTGAGGCAAAATTGCTACTGTCCTAAAAACTCTGCGCTTGGAGGCCCAACACGAGTCTACAAGAATAAGTTGTGTAGTAGACATCAAGCTCTTTTCTGGCGCCGTTGCCGGGGAGGTGAGTGCTTGAAGGTATATCTTTAGATCTTGCAATTGAATCTTTTAGTTTCTTGTTTTATCACTAGTTTGGTTTATAAAAGAAAACTAAAAAAATGGAATTGAGGTTGCCTCATATTATTCGTCTTTATCATGTCTTTCTTGAAAATAAGGATTCCAAAAATTGTGCTCAATTGATAGAAGAAGAATTCAATAAAATGTTTGGCATAAAATATTTAAATGATGAGCATGATTGCAATGTTGCTAGTATGAATTCTTTGAATATCCATGATGCTAATGATATGCAAAGCCATAAGCTTGGGGATTCTATGTTTGATGAAGATGATATTTTTAGTCCCCCAAGTTTTGATGAGAAAAATTATTATGATGATTGCATGCCTCCTATCTATGATGATTATTGTGATGACATGTATGCTGTAATGAATAATGATAAATATGAAACTTGTCATCATGATTTTAATTTTCAATTGGATTATGCCAATCAAGTATCTCATGATAGTTATTTCATTGAATTTGCTCCCACTATTATGAATGAGAAGGAAATTGCTTATGTGGAGAGTAATAAAAATCCTATGCTTGTAGGTCATGAAAAGAATGCTTTATGTGATAGCTATATTGTTGAATTCATTCATGATGCTACTGAAAATTATTATGATAGAGGATCATATGCTTATATATATTTGAACAACATCAAGTTTCCTCTCTTTGTGTTGAAAGTTTTGAAGCTATACTTGTTTTGCCTTCCTATGCTAGTTGATTATTGTTCCCATAAACTATTTGCTCACAAAATCCCTATGCATAGGAAGTCGGTTAGGCTTAAATGTGCTTGTCATATTCTTCATGATGCTCTCTTTGTGTTTCAATTCTTTACTTTTATGTGAGCATCATTGAAATCATCATGCCTAGCTAAAAGGCATTAATGAAAAGCGCTTGTTGGGAGACAACCCAATATTTATACCTACTGTTTTTATGTGTTCACATGATTAAGATACTGTAGTAATCATGTTTTATATGTTTTCTTTCAATAATGTGCCTAGTAAAGCCTTTGGGATAGTGTGGATGATAGTTTATTTGATTCTGTGCAAAAACAGAAACTTTTGCGTCCAGTGCTGGAATTTTTATTCTGTACTGGAGCGTGAAAAAATTCAGAAATTTTTACACAGTATTGGGTTACAAATTTTTTACGTTTTCCTAATTTTTCTGAATTTTTGGAGGTACAGAATTATGGTTTTTAAATCGCTTACTACACGCTGTTCTGTTTTTGATAGATTCTGTTTTCGGTGCATAGTTTGCTTGTTTTAGTGTTTCCATAGCTTATATTTAGTAATATAAATTATGGAAATGATAGAATACAGTAGGCATTATGTGAGAACAATTATGAATCTAGTCTTGACAGTACCTAAGTGGATGATTTATTTTCATCATACTAACCTATCTCACGAAGTTCCGTTAAGTTTTGTGTGATTGAAGTTTTCATGTTTTGGGTGAGATATCGATATGAGGAGAATAAGGAGTGGCAAGACCCTAAGCTTGGGGATGCCCAAGGCACCCCAAGGTAATATTCAAGGAACACCCAAGCAACTAAGCTTGGGCATGCCCCGGAAGGCATCCCCTCTTTCGTCTTCAACATTATCGGTAACCTCACTTGGAGCTATATTTTTATTCGTCACATAATATGAGTTTTGCTTGGAGCATCATTTTATTCTGTTAATATTTGCTTTGTGCTATCAATAATCATGTTTTGTCTCTTTTAGTTCAATAAAATGCCAATTATAGCCTTTACCATGCTCAGTTTGCAAGTTCATGTGCTGCTGTTTGAAAACAGAAAGTTTTCTGTTATGTCCAGAATATTCCTGAATAGTCAGAACATGATAAAAATATGAAATTTTTTACACAGAAAGAATGCATGAGTTCTCTGTCATGTGGTAATTTTTCAGAATTTTTGGAGCTAGGGAAGTATGGATTCTTATTCACCCTTTACAGACTGTACTGTTTTGGCAGATTGCTGTTATAGTTGCATTGTTTGCTTGTTTAATATTTCTATTTGTTGATAGGAGTATTAAAAATGCAGAGGAATTTAGTATGCAATGTTTAATTATAATTTTAGTGATTTGTTACAGTAGAGAATGTTAAGGTTTTGAGTTGATTTATACTAACTTATCTCACGAGTTCTTGTTGAGTTCTGTGTGGCTGAAGTATTTAAGATTTAGGGAAACCGTGATATGAGAGCAATTAAGGAGACACAAAAGCTCAAGCTTGGGGATGCCCAAGGCATCCCAAGTTATTATTTCAAGAAGTATCAAGCATCTAAGCTTGGGGATGCCCCGGTAGGCATCCCACCTTTCTTCTTCAACAACTATCGGTCAGTTTTGGTTGAGCCTAAGTTTTTGCTTCTTCACATGATATGTGCTATCCTTGGAATGTCATTTTATTTTGTTTTCTTTGCTTTTTAAATAAAATACTTAAGATCTGGAAAAAAAAATTGAGAGAGAGTCCTCACATAGCTACCTATTTACTTAACTACTCATTCGGTCTTCACTTATATCCTTTTGGAGTAGTTTGTCATTTACTCTTGTTCTACACTGATATCCTATGAGTAAATTGTTTAAATGAATTGAATATCATAAATTTGAAATTTATATGCTTCATATGCTTGTCCCATGGGGAGTAGTGACTTCACATACAAGAAGTATAAGTGGTAAAATTTATTGAAAGTTAACAAACATAGCATTGGTCACTTGAACAATTCATGAAAGAATTTTGAAGGAGGAGAAATTTCACATATAAATATACTATTTTGGACATATTCTATGATTGTGAGCCCCCATTAATTATTTTCAAGCTTGATCAAGTAGTTGACATTGGACAAGGAAGACAACGTAATAAGTTATGTTTGTTTATATTCACATAGAAGTTATATTGTCATGGATCCTCTAACATGTGGTGCTTGCTTAGGATCTTTTGCTTGCCAAAAATTCGTACTAAGTAGAAATACTACTTGTGCACCCAAAAACCCTTAAACCCAGTTTCTTGCCATGAGTGTCCACCATATCTACCTATGGATTGAATAAGATCCTTCAAGTAAGTTGTCATCGGTGCAAAAAGCAATAAAAATTGCTCCTAAAATATGTATGATCTTTTATTGCAAGGGAAAATAAGCGTTGTACGAACTTGTGATGGTAAAGAAATAAAGGTGACGGACTGCATAATAAAGGTTGCTATCACAAGGGGCAATATAACGTGACGTTCCTTTGCATTAAGGGCTTGTGCATCCAACAACAAAAAGCGCATGACAACCTCTGCTTCCCTCTGCGAAGGGCCTATCTTTTACTTTTATGCATTTATTTTTATGTATTTACTTTTATGCAAGAGTCAATAAGTATTCATTCTCATTTCAACCTCAATTATTCTCTAGTTGCTAAGCATCATGTGGTGGGGAAAGATCCAGGCACATATGGCCAGTCAAATATATTTGATCATGAATTATTATTGTTGACAATTATCTCTATGATAAATAAGTTGGGAGGCGAAACACTAAGCCCCTATCTTTCTCTGTGTTCGATAGATGCCATTTGTTCTAAAAATATGCTTTGAGTACTAGCAATCATAGAAGACTATATGATAATTGAGTATGTGGGGCTCTTACTTAGACTTTGTTGAAATTAAGTTGAATTGCAATTGTTTGGTGACTAAGAACATAGGTTGTTAAGCTTCAAGAGATTGCATTGTTTGAACCATAACATATGAATTGATTGCTACTTTATCATGATGAGTTTTATGAGAAAGAGTTACTGTTATGATGCTAGGAAAAGTGATTGAAATTATCATTGATCAAACTTATGCACTATGCTAGCATTCACACTTCATAAATTATTTCTTTTATCATTTACCTACTCGAGGGCGAGCAGGAATTAAGCTTGGGGATGCTGATACGTCTCCAACGTATCTATAATTTATGAAGTATTCATGCCATGTTTATTATAGTTTTATATGATTTTGGTGCACTTTTATATGGCTTTTATATGATTTTCATGGACTAACATATTGACCTAGTGCCCAGTGCCAGTTGTTGTCTTCCGCTTGTTTTTGGTTTTCTAGAAAATCTATATCAAATGAAGTCCAAATGCAGCGAAACTTGTTGATGATTTTTTCTGGAACATAAGAGACACTAGAAGCTTCGGGAGGTGGCCAGAAGACCCACAGGGGCCCCACGAGCCACCAGGGCGTGCCGCCCCCCCCAGGCGCGCCCTGGTGCCTCGTGGGCCCCCTGTGGCCCTTCTTCGCGTGATTCCAACGCTAAAAAATCATATATATTCAGAAACCCTCGAAAGTTAACCTAGATGAGTTTTTACGCCGCCACAAGCCTCCGTACCTCCACGATCTCATCTACAACCCTTTTCCAGCACCCTAACGGAGGGGGAAAAGCATCACCGGAGGCCATCTTCATCATCCCGGCGGTCTCCATGATGAGGAGGGAGTAGTTCACCCTCGGGGCTGAGGGTTTGTACCAGTAGCTATGTGTTTTATCTCTCTCTCTCTCTCTCTCTCTCTCTCTCTTTCGTGTTCTTGATTTGGCACGATCTTGACGTATCGCGAGCTTTGTTAATATAGTTGGATCATATAGTGTTTCTTCCCTCTCTATCCTTGTTGTGATGAATCAAATCTTTTCCCATTGAGGTTTCGTTATTGTTGGATTGAATCTTTTCACCATGGCTTATACCCCCCGATACAATCCATAGATTCATCAAAACAAGCAAGTAGTGCATCAAAAATAGAATCTATCAAAAACAGAACAGTCTATAGCAATCTATTTAAAAGCCATACTTCTGTAACTCCAAAAATTCTAAAAAATTAGGGAAACGTGGGAAATTCATATACCAATACTGTGTAAAAATTTCAGATTTTTCTGACGCTCCAGTACAGAAAAAAAATCGGGCACCGGACGCAAAACTTTCTGTTTTCCAAACAGCATCAATTATATTATCTTCCAAATCATCCTAAAGGTATTACTTGGCGCAAACACTAATTAAAAACACAAAAACACAATCATACCAGTAGCATAATTGTGAAAACACACAATAACAGAAAAAAATTATTTTATTCATTGGGTTGCCTCCCAACAAGCGCTATTGTTTTATGCCCCTAGCTAGGCATAATGCACAGTTTCAAGTATTGTCATCTTTCAAGTTGATTCCATAAGCAGCCCTCATAATGGATTCATATGGTGCTTTAATTTTCTTCCTAGGGAAATGTTCCATCACCTTTTTTAGTGGAAATTGAAATTTTATATTCCCTTCTTTCATATCAATAACGGCACCTATGGTTCGTAAGAATGCTCTACCAAGTATTATTGGGCAAGAAGAATTGCATTCAATGTCAAGTACAATAAAATCAATGGGCACGTAGTTCCTATTTTCAAGAATAAGAACATCATTAATTCTACCCAAAGGCTTTTTAATAGTAGAATCCGCAAGATGCAAATTAAGAGAGCATTCATCTATATTGGTGAAACCTAGCACATCACATAAAGATTTTGGAATTGTGGAAACGCTAGCACCCAAATCACATAAAGCATTGCACTCATAATTTTTAATTTTAACTTTAATGGTGGGTTCCCATTCATCATATAATTTTCTAGGAATTTAAATCTCTAGTTCTAACTTCTCTTCTAACGCTTTCATCATAGCTTCTACGATGTGTTTAGTAAAAGCCTTGTTTTGCTCATAAGCGTTGGGTGAATTTAGCATGGATTGTAAAAAAGAAATGCACTCAATCAAAGAACAACTATCATAATTAAAATCTTTGTAATCCAAGAGAGTGGGCACATCGCTATTTAAAGTTTTTACCTCTCCAAATCCACTTTTAGCAATTTTTTCATTAAGATTTTCACCCTCCGAATTGTGGGAACGCCTACTAGCTAAAGTTGACTCTTCTTCAGTCCCCTTTTCATCAAGTTTTATATTGCTAAACAAACAATCAATAGATGAAACACCAATCATTTTAATATCCTCATCATTACTACGATAAAAACCGGGAGGAATCGCTTTTTCTAAAAATTCTTGTTTAGCTTTTAGCATGGCGGTTCTTTTCTTACTCTCATCCATGGAGACATATAAAGCTTTAATTGATTCACTAATATCAATTTTGGGTGGCAAAATTTTAGTCTTAAGATTTTCCACATCATGAATAATTCTATCAATGCTCCTAGACATATCATCAAGTTTACTCAATTTTTCTTCTATCGTAGTGTTAAAAACTTTTTGGGCATTAATAAATTCTCTAATATTACTTTCAAGATCAGAGGGAATCCTATTATTATTATTATAGGAATTGCCATGAGGATTGCCATAATTATTAGAGGAATTTCCAGGAAACGGTCTAGCATTGAAATTACCTCTATAAGCATTATTATAAAAATTGTTTCGTGAGACAAAATTCACATCTACGGGATCATTATTTTTCTCAATCAAAGTGGACAATGGCATATCATTAGGATCAATATGAGTATTTTTACTAGCAACCAATTTCATAAGCGCATCAACTTTATCACTCAAAGTACTAATTTCTTCAATAGAATTCACCTTTTTACTAGTAGGAGTTCTTTCAGTATGCCATTGTGAATAATTTGCCATAATATTATCAAGCAATTTAGTCACTTCCCCCAAAGTAATTTCCATAAAAGTACCACCCGCGGCGGAATCTAAAAGATTTCTAGAAACAAAATTCAATCCCGCATAAATTTTTTGTATGATCATCCATAAATTTAAACCATGAGTAGGGCAATTTCTTATCATTAATTTCATCCTCTCCCAAGATTGGGCAACATGTTCATGATCAAGTTGCTTGAAATTCATAATTTGATTTCTAAGAGAAATAATTTTCGCGGGAGGAAGATACTTAGTAATAAAAGCATCTTTACACCTATCCCATGAATCGATACTATTTCGTGGTAAAGATGAAAACCAAATTTTTGCACGATCCCGTAATGAGAATGGGAATAATTTTAATTTCACAATATCATTATCCACATATTTTTTCTTTTGCATGTCACACAATTCTATGAAAGTGTTAAGATGGGATGCAGCATCTTCATTAGGACTACCGGAAAATTGTTCTTTGATAACAAGATTTAGCAAAGCGGCATTAATATCGCAAGTCTCCGCACTAGCGGCGGGAGGAGCAATTGGAGTACTAATAAAATCATTATTATTAGTATTGTAAAAATCACACAATTTTGTATTTTCTTGAGACATCGTGACTACGCAAACAAGATAACAAGCAAGCAAACGAGCAAACAAGAAAAAGGCAAACGGAAAATATTTTTGTATTTTTGTAAAAACGTTTTAGAAGTGGGAGAGATGAAAATGAGAGGCAAATGGCAAATAAAATAAATGCAAGGAGATGAGAGTTTATGCAAAGGTACTTGATAGATGTTGATGATGTCTCCCCGGTAACGGCGCCAGAAATTCTTCCTGCTACTTGTAGCTTGCGTTGTATTATCCCTGAAGAGGAAGGGATGATGTAGCACAACAGAGGTAAGTATTTCCCTCAGTTATGAAACCAAGGTTATCAATCTAGTAGGAGAACCACGCAACACCTTGTTAGCAGTACCTACACACAAACAACAAATCCTTGCACCCAACGCAAACGAGGGGTTGTCAATCCCTCGGCGGTTAATTGTAAGATTAAATTGTATGTGATAGATAGATAGATTGAAACAAAAATACAAAATAAATAAATAAAAGAAAAGTGTAGCAAAAATTTTAGGGTTTTAGTAATTTGATTTAGATAGACCCGGGGGCCATAGTTTTCACTAGAGGCTTCTCTCGAGAAAATAGCATACGGTGGGTAGACAAATTACTGTTGGGCAATTGATAGAAAAGCAAATAATCATGACGATATCCAAGGCAATGATCATGTATATAGCCATCACATCTGAGACAAGTAGACCGACTCCTTCCTGCATCTACTACTATTACTCCACACATCGACCGCTATCCAGCATGCATCTATTGTATTAAGTCCATAAAGAACGGAGTAACGCCTTAAGAACGATGACATGATGTAGACAAGATAAACTCACGCATGAATAAACCCCATCTTTTTACCCTTAATAGCAACGATACATACGTGTCATGTCCCTTTCTGTCACTGGGATTGAGCACCGCAAGATCGAACCCATTACAAAGCACCTCTTCCCATGGCAAGATAAATCAATCTAGTTGGCCAAACCAAATCAATAGATTGGAGAAGAAATACGAAGGTATAATAATCATGCATAAAAGAGATCAGAGAAGACTCAAATAATATTCATGCATAATCTGATCATAAACTCACAATTCATCGGATCCCAACTAACACACCGCAAAAAGTGATTACATCGGATAGAACTCCAAGAACATCGAGGAGAACATTGTATTGAAGATCAAAAAGAGAGAAGAAGCCATCTAGCTACTAACTATGGACCCGAAGGTCTGTGGTAAACTACTCACGCATCATCGGAAGGGCAGCAAGGTTGATGTAGAGCCCCTCCGTGGTCGATTCCCACTCCGGTGGAGTACCGGAAAAGGCCTCCAGATGGGATCTCTCGAGAACAGAAACTTGCGGCGGCGGAAAAAGTATTTCATGGACTCCCCTGTGGGTTTCTGATTTTTCTATAACTTATAGTGGTGGAATTAGATCAAACGGAGCTCTGTGGGCCCCACAAGGTACCAGGGCGCGCCTACCCCCCCAAGCGCGCCCTGGTGCCTCGTGGGCACCCCTTGGGGCTTATGGCCTCCTCCCGAAGCTTCTAGTGTTTATCTTGTCCAGAAAAAAATCTCCAAAAAGTTTCGTGGCATTTGAACTTCGTTTGGTATTGATTTCCTGTAAAACAAAAATAGGGCAGAAAACAGCAACTGGCACTGGGCACTAAGTTAATAGGTTAGTCCCAAAAAATGATATATAATTGCTGTAAATGTATATAAAAACATCCAAGGTTGATAATATAACAGCATGGAACAATAAAAAATTATAGATACGTTGGAGACGTATCAGGCCTCGCGAGCATTGCCTCGCGAGGCGACCCATGGCGCGTTGCCTCTTCAAGAAGCCCGCAGGAAACCTCACGAGTGCTGCCTCGCGAGGCGGCCTACAGCGTCCATCTCCACCAAGTGCCAGCGGGAGGCCTCACGAGTGAGCACCTCGCAAGGCGCACCCCGCAAGCCACGGCACGCCTAGCCTCATGCTCCGTGAAAAAGCTAAGTCTAAACGGCTCGCGAGTGTTCCTCAGCGCCTCTCAAATTCTCTCTCCCTTGCAATCTCGTGAGTGCTAGTGCTTTTCCTTTGTGCAAGCTGCTTGCACGTCAAAGGGGGGACTTCTTGACCATCGCTCCTCGGGAGCCCTTACCACCTCGCGGAGCCCTACACCCTCTGGCCTTGTCTAGGCCCGCGTCCTGACATACTAGCGACGGTCGTGGCACGCTCGGGGGCTGGGTCCTAACGACGTAGAGCACGAAAGCAAGCAAAAAGGAAAGACATGCCTCACGAGGATGCGTCGCAAGGAACATAAATTGTGGCAAAACATTAAGTACTTCACTTAATCACAAAAGTCATGTCTTCACGCCCTCGCGGGGCTACCCTACTCTGGTACAGGATGAAAGAAAAAAAAAGGGGGGCCTAAGTGGATGAGGCGCTGTTGCCACCGTCATCGTCGCTATTGCCATCACCTTCGTCGTCGCCGTCGCCAGCCTCGCCGGAGCTCTCGCTGTCGTGGGAGAACTTCTGGACAAGGGCTTCCACGTGCTCCCGCACCTCCTTCTCGAGCCCGTCGCGAAGCTCCGGAGGGACAGGGCTCATCACCCTGTCGAAGTCGAAGGAGGCGTCAGCGCGGAAGAGGTTGCTGAAGACCCGCATTGCCGCCTGGCTCAGGAGGTCGCGACACTCATCATCGATGATGCCGTTCATCCGCGCGGCTCCGTCCTCCAGCCTCTGCACGAGCATGGTGAAGAAGTTGAGGTGGCCAGCGTCGTCATCTTTGAGGGGGTCCTCTAGCCTCTCGACGACGAAGCTGGAGAGGGTGGCGCGGACCCGCTGCGCGAGGGTGTGCTACATCTTCGCATGCTCATGGTGCCGCCCCCGTGCCCGGGACGCCTCATCCTTGGCGTTCTCGACGACCTCGGAGATACCGCCCACCTGCGCCTGTAGGGACGCCAGCTCCTCCTCGGCGTATGCCTTGGCCTTCAGCGCCTGCTACCGGGCAGCCCCACCTCTTGCACCTGCTTCTTGAGGCGGGAGATCTCCTCCTTGAGATCGCCCCGCTTCTTGGTGAAGCGATCCTCTTGGAGCTTCAGCTTCTTGCTGTAGTCCTTGGCGAGCGCGTTGCGCTCGTTCTTGGACTTTGCGTCTGCATCCGCCTAGATCCTCTTCTCCTTCTCCTCTAGCTGAGCATTGGCCTTGGCGAGGCGCTCGTCGTAGGAGGCTTGGGCGGCCGCCACCTGGCGGTCTAGCGTCACCAAGCGTTCACGCTCGGTGTCCTGCTCTGACGCCGTCCTTGCGAGCTCCCTCTCCCGGAGCATGGCGTCCCCCTCGTGGAGGGCAAGGGCTTCCTCGCGCTTGGCGAGCTCGCCCTCGCGAGAGGCAAGCTGCCTCCCGTGAGCTACGATGGCGTCCTCCCGTGCCTGGAGCCCTTGCTCCCTGGTGGCGGCCTGCTCCTGGAGCACCTTCGCGTGGGCCTCTGCCTCCTCGCGTCACCTGTCGGCCTCATCGGCCTCCCTGACGGCGCTCTCGAAGATCTCCTTGGTGTCTTGGGCAGCCTTCTCGCGCCGCTCCCGCGCGGCTTCATCCTGCCGGTGACCCAGCTTGATGGCCACGTCATGCTGGTGCCACCCCTCCGCGAGGCGCTAGCGCTCCTTGATGAGACGCGCCTCCTCTGCCTGGAGGTATGCCTCAAGCGTATCAAGGGCTGCCCTGGCGCCCTGCGGGGCCCCGCGCTTAAGTACGATGCTGCTGCTCACGAGCTACAGGGCCCAGCCAGTGCGCGGCTCTATGCCGCCCTTCGCCGTCATGGCCCGCGAGGGCCCGGCGCCAAACTCCCTCGGGGCTTCCGTGTCCATGCTCCCCGGGGGTGCCGCGTCCCCCGCCAAGAGTGGTGGGCTCGCCGTGGTCTCCTCTTCAGCCTGCCACGCTGGAGCGCTCCGCGGGCTCGTCGCGCCTACACTGGGAGCCTCGCGTGATGCCTACCGCCGGGGGCTTGCCGTGGCTCCTTCAGCGGCCTCGGTCTCCTTGGCGGGGGTGGAGCTTGGCAGAGGAGTCGGCTCTTCAGCCTCTGCCATCGCCGCGTCACCTCCCGCGCCAGGTGCCTCGGGCGGCGTGACCCCTCCTCCGGAGGACTCCTCTCAAGCCTCGTTCTCTCCATCCAGCGGAGGCAAGTCTGCGCGCGGCTCAGGAGGAGCCGCGTGCTCTCCTTCCACCTCCACACGCCCCGTCTCAGCCTCGGGGCGGTGGGTGGATTCCTCCTGCTCCTCAGCGCCTGTGGTGGACACCGAGGCCCCCTTCGAGCTGGGGGCTTTCTTCTTCTTCTTCGTGGGCTCCCTGCGCGACGCGAGGGCTCAACCCCGGACCTCGGGAGGCAGAAAACTAGACTCAAAGGAAAAAGAGCAAAGCGAGAAGACTTACTCATTGTTGGGGACCCATCTCCTCTTCCTCAGCTTCGGCCGCGGGCGGCTGCCGCTGTCGCTCCCGCGAGGCTCACTCGCGCTCCCTCCAGATGGCTCGACGTGGGGCCAGCCGGGGTCCTCTTCCGCTAGGCCGGTGCCGGTCTTCTCCGCGAGGAGCCCGGCTGCCTCACCGCCGGTGCCGATCTTCTCTGCGGGGGGCTCGGCGGCCTCGCCGCCGATGCCGCTCTCCTCCGCACGAGGCTCCTCGGCCCCCCGTGCTGGTGCTTCCTTCACCTCTTGTGCACACGAGCCGGCCGGGAAGGCACGACCAGGAAGCGGTCGTCGTCGTCGTGGTCATCGTTGTCCCTAAGCTCGGCCAGCAGCTGGCGACGGGTTCGTGGGGCCACCCTGCCATCGTTCTCCTCTGCGGCGCTTGCCGAGGCCTTGGCGTGGTCGCAGCCTCCCGAGCCGGGCACCACCACAAGTGGGTTGTCGCGAGGCCCCTCGTGGCCCTCAGGGATCAGCCCCCACTGGTCGAACCGCGGCATCTCCTCGACCAGCTCGGCCCTGTTGCTGTAGCGGTACAGAGGGAGAGCCTCCTTGGGCGGGTACTCCCCGTCGTCGCCAAGAAGGATCTGCATGACATCATCCACCACCGCCCCGGTAAGGTTGTCGGCGCTCAGCCTCATCGGGTCCTCGGGGCCGGTGATGGACCACACCGGGCGTGAGCGGTTTTGGAGGGGGGTGATGCACTGATGCAAGAACTCCTTGGCGACCATCGCCCCCGTGAGCTTCGCGGCCTTCAGCTCATTCATCCTCTCCCAAAGTGGCGCCAACCTCTCGTGGTTGAGCTTGGCGTGCTCCCATCCGGAGCTCTTTACGGCGGGGGCGGTCGGCAGCATCATTAGGGGGCTGAACAGGCGCGCGTCCATGTAGACCCAACGCGCCCTGAAACCCTCCACTTTCTTCGTGATCTTCATGGGGATGATGTCGTCCGCCATCCCTTCAACGATGCGGAACGAGGCGCACCCAAAGCGCTGGTTCACCGCGGACAGCCGCAGGCTGTAGAAGTGGCAGAAGAGGTCCACCAAGGGCATCACGCCCAGGAAACCCTCGTAGAGGCAGGCGAAGATGGCGAGGAGGAGGATGGAGTTGGGTTGGAGATGGAGAGCGTGGATCTGATAATGTGCGAGGATGGCGCAGAGGAAATCAGGGAAGGGAGGCACCAGGCCGGCGAAAATGGTGTGGATGTAGAAAGGGAAAGTGGTGGCCTCCAGCTCGCGGGCCGGGCGTGACCCCGCCAGATCTGTGTGGCCTTCCACTCATTGTGGTCGTAGGCGGTCATGGGGCACACCTTATCCAGTCCCTCCTCATTGAGGATGGTGGATCACAGCAGGGCCGGCTCCAAAGCTGCCGCAGCCGGGGCCGCGGTCGCCACCTTGCCTTTCTTGCCGGCAGGAGCCATGGAGGCAAAGGAGCTTGGAGGTAGAGGAGGAGATTGTAGGAGGCAGAGTGCGAGGGAGGCGAATGGAGAGGAGAAAAGCAATGACAACGCTGCGCCCCGCACGGGTCACTTTTATGGCAGAGTGGGCGGTTACCCAGGCGTCGTGGGGGAAGTGGGGGCGTCCCACATTCCATCGTGCGCCAGGTGTCCCTGCCTGGGCCTGGCAGTCTACTTAGGCCCCGCGCCGTTTCGTTCCCAACGGGCGGAAACGTGCGCGTCGTGGGCCCAGGGGCTACTGTCAGCCCAGTGGAAACCAGGGTACCATGGGTCGTGTGCCTGTGGCCCAGGAGGCAATGCCTGACAAAGGCCCAAGAGGCGGCCCAGCCGTGGGCGTCGCGAAGCAAGGTGCCTCGCGAGGCGCTGGCCTCACGAAGATCCCCTCCTCGAGGGGCGGACCCACCGAAGATCACCAGCAGCGGCAGGCAGCCTCGCGAGGCCCCTCTTGTGAGGCGGCTTCCCGAGGCCATCCTTGCGAGGAGCCGCTTGGTGTTGGTCACGCGGTCACGTGCCCACCACATGGGTGACGCGCCCGCGCGAGACGATGACAGCGACAGGGGCCGTGCCAGCAGGCGCGGTTAGGGAGGATTTCCTCTTTGGTGATAAAGGGGCAGCGCCAGCTGCCCTCCCACAAAGCAAGTCCCAAAACTTGCCTGTTTGGTGCAAGGAGACCACGACGACGCAGCGCGCCAGGGCAGATGTCACCGCCAAGCCCACGAGCGCATCATGGACGGTGCCTTTTGCAGGCAAAGACTACTTTAGTCAGGATAAGACTAAGCACATGTGCCCCTTTGAACTGTCGTTGTGTGGCAACCCTTCCCGCCAATATATTCGGGGAAAGAGGACCAAGGCAGCTATAAAAGGGGCAGTGCGGCTACCTTAGAGCGGTCGACCAATTCCTCCTTCTTCTACCTTGTACGCAAGCGCACTTCCGCCATAGCAATCTGATACGTCTCCGTTGTATCTACTTTTCCAAACACTTTGGCTCTTGTTTTGGACTCTAATTTGCATGATTTGAATGAAACTAACCCGGACTGACGCTGTTTTCAGCAGAACTACCATGGTGCTGTTTTTTGTGCAGAAATAAAAGTTCTTGGAATTGGATGAAACTTTTTGGAGATTTTTTATGGAATAAATAAAAAATACTGGAGCCAAGACCTACTGGAGGGGGGCCACCTGCTGCCCACGAGGCACCAGGGCGCGCCACCCCCCCTGGCGCTCCCTGGTGGCTTGTGGGGCCCACGTGGCTCCACTGACCCTAATCTCAGGCCTATAAATTCACAATTCCAGAGAAAAAAATAAGAGAGGAAGTTTTATTGCGTTTCACGATACGGAGCCGCCACCACCTCCTGTTCTTCATCGGGAGGCCAGATCTGGAGTCCGTTCGGGGCTCCGGAGAGGGGGATCTTCCGGCATCGTCATCATCAACCATCCTTCATCACCAATTTCATGATGCTCACCGCCAGGAGTGAGTAATTCCTTCGTAGGCTTGCTGGACGGTGATGAGTTGGATGACATTTATCATGTAATCGAGTTAGTTTTGTTTGGGCTTGATCCCTAGTATCCACTATGTTCTGTGATTGATGTTGCTATGACTTTGCTATGCTTAATGCTTGTCACTAGGGCCCGAGTGCCATGATTTCAGATCTGAACCCTTTATGTTTTCATGAATATATTTGTGTTCTTGATCCGATCTTGCAAGTTATACGCACCTGCTATGTGTTATGATCCGCATACCCCAAGGTGACAATAATTGGGATTCTTTTCGGTGATTGCCATAGTTTGAGGAGTTCATGTATTCACTAAGTGCTAATGCTTTGCTCCGGTTCTCTATTAAAAGGAGGCCTTAATATCCCTTAGTTTCTTTATGGACCCCGCTGCCACGGGAGGGTAGGACAAAAGATGTCATGCAAGTTCTTATCGCAAGCACGTATGACTATATACGGAATACATGCCTACATTACATTGATGAATTGGAGGTAGTTCTGTGTCGCCCTAGGTTATGACTGTTACAAGATGAATGTTATCCAACATAATCATCGATCCAATGCCTACGAGCTTTTCACATATTGTTCTTTGCTAAGTTACTACTGCTGGTACTACTGTCACAATTGCTACTACTATTGCTGCTACCATTACTATCACTGCTACTATTATTGCTACCGCTATCAAACTACCAAATTAATGTGCTACTGATCACTCTGCTGCAGATATTTAGTCTCCAGGTGTGGTTGAATTGACAACTCAACTGCTAATACTTGCAAATATTCTTTGGCTCTCCTTGTGTCGAATCAATAAATTTGGGTTGAATACTCTACCCTCGAAAACTGTTGCGATCCCCTATACTTGTGGGTTATGAAGACCTTTTTCTAGCACCGTTGCCAGGGAGCATAGCTCTATTTGCTGAGTCACTTGGGATTTATATCTGTTGATCACTATGAAGAATCTGAAGGATGCTAAGACCAAGATCGTTCCCTCTAAGACGAGGGGAGGTAAGGAACTGCCATCTAGCTCTGCACTTGATTCACCTTATGTTTTGAGTAAACTTGCAACACCACCACCTGCTATTAATTCTGATATGTCGCAAGTTATTGATGATACTGCTTCTGCTATGAATGATTGTGGCACCCCGGCTCAGCGGACCGGTTTACCCAGTGTTTCCAACCCAGAGATCATGTCTTCTGAAAACACACAACAACTTGGAACAGAACTGAACTGATCTTTATTGATATATCTCGAGTACAAGCTCTTAATTTACATCGATAGCGAGGCCAGAAGCACATCCTGTGCTATGACAATATCTACATTATTTATGGAACATAGCAGGGCCTCGATACTACTAGGTAGAACGGCGGCGTAGCAGAACTTAGCGCGGAAAACTCCATCCACAGGGACACTGCTGGGGACACGACCTAGTTAGCATAGCACGAACCATCGGGACCTCCGTCCTCGGCTTCTCCTGCATCTGGCATGATACGCCAGGTGAGTACTTGGAATGTACTCGCAAGCTCACGGCAACCATAACAATGCAACAAACAATAGCATGGCAATGATTATATTAGGTGCTTAGGTGCTTACTGTTACCGAATACCAACTTACCCTCTTCGGGGTTATTCCACAACCCTCGAAATACTCATGAGCCATAGAGTATCTCTGAACATGAGACAAGTTCTTCCATCATTATTATCATTATTACGGTTGACCATTCAGTGGCCTAGTACGGACTGTCCAATACCGTGGACGCGGCTATTCAAATAGATTCATACACTCTGTAGAGGTTGCGCACTTTACCCACACTATGGAGCTCCTGGCCTCTTGCTCCCATTCGGGTGGACCGGTGCTGCTCCAACGAAACCTGCCTGACCCGTGACTCCTCTATCGTACCACCGACAATCATACCCTCCCAGGGTCATGTCCTGGGTGGCCCCTGTGTCACCTCGTGACACCTGCCACCGTCGTGGCTAAACTAAACTGTCCCAAACGGGGACGCCGGCAAAATAACTCAACTGGGCTCACAGGATTATCGTCGTCTACCTGATCAGGGCAGCACGCACGCATAATCCTCCCTCATTGGTGGTACCGATAAAAGAGCACAAAGCCAGACCAAGTCAAGGCCGTCCCATACCGGCAAATGTGGATGCATGGATAAGTCCGGATAGGTGGCACTTGATCAACCAATTAGGTTTAGTTTTAACAAGTATTTAACAAGCATGGGTATTTATCATGAATAACTTAACATGGCAGTAGCTATACATCAAAATAAATCACTCTAAATTGTCACATATTAAAGTAATGCAAATAATCCAATTAAATAACCAACACTATTGAAATGCTTCATGCAATGGATGACATGGCTTGCCTTGCTCTGCTGGGTTGTCCACAAACTCCTGGGCTTCAAAGTCAAAAGGATTTCTCTCTGAAAATATTTTAAAAATGCAAAGGAAAATGTCACATAACTTTGTTCTGTTCACTAGAAATTCTGTGAGCATGGGAAAAATACTAAATTTTTCCAGAAAATAGAGGAGCTCAAGACAAACCCAATGCAAAAAGAATCAATGGATTTGGACTTATGGATAAAAAGTTATGAGTGGTCAAAGTTACTGGTCAAATCTGGAATTTAACAGAAATTCTAAATTCTCTGGACAGGCCACGTTGAAGGCGTACTTTCCGAATACGCCTTCACTAACGTACCGATTCGGACACGGCAGAGCCACTGACGGGTGGGCCCCAGCTGTCATAATTAAAAAGAAAAGAGGAGAACAGTGCACGGGCGGCTCACCGACGGCGATAGCCGGAGTTAGCGACGGCGGCGAGCTCGGGCGACTGCGGAGATGGATCGGCCACTCGACGGCGGTCCTCCCTGTACCAGTGGCGTCTCCGAAGACAGCCTAACGGCGTCCCTCTCTTCTTCTCCGACGGCGATTCCGGCAGCGATTTGGCTCGAAAAGAGGTCGGGCGGAGTCGTGGGAGTGCGGTGAGCTCGAATGTGGAGTCGGGCAGAGCTGGGGTGGGGGAAATCGAGCTATGGCAGTATGGGGATCGGCGGCGGAATGCCGGCGAGCGGCGAGGCCGGAGGGCCTCTCGGCCGTGGCTCAGTGCTTAGGGGGGGTCTCTATGAGGCGGAGGGAGTGGGGTGAGGAGCGAAGAGAGGCCGGGGAGGCCTATATATAGGAGGAGGCGGAGCTTCTGGAGCGGGCGGAGCTCGGGTCACGTCGCCGGCGCCAGGACGCCGCGCTAGCTGGCTCGACGCGGGAGATGGGATAGGAGAGGGCAGAGAGAGTTAATGCGGCGGTGGCGGCTTGCGGAGGAAGGCGACGAGCAGCAGGGCTACTGTGGCCACACGGGTGCCACAGTGCCCGTGCGCGTGGCGGCCGTCGGGGACGATTCCGGCGAGGGGAGAGCTCCAGAAGGGCCAGGTGGAGGGAAGAGAAGACGTCGGCGAGCGAAGACAAGGCACGGCCACGTGGGGCAGCCGGACACATCACATCCGACGCGGGCGCGGTGCAGAGCGCGTGTTTTGGCATGCCATTGCCGTGCTCACCACGGGTACTGGCATCCAGAGGCCACGCAAGTCTGGCACACCTTGTCTAGCATGTTCTCCTTTGATCACTTAGCCTCTCGGTGCCACTGGCTCGACTAGATTCACTCTGGCTCGAAGTGTAGCTTCAGCTACAGTTTCTGATAGAAACTTTGAGAGAGATCTGGAGGGGAGGTGAGCTGGGGATGGAGCCAGTGGAGATGTCTGGGATGATCTACTTTGGAAGGACTATAAGCTGGCCAAGTTTGAGAAACTTTTAGCAAAGTTTGAATATAGTTCATGTACAACTGCTGTTACTGGAACAGAAGCAAGATGAGCTTGTAGCACTCATCTGGTTGATCTGCTGGAGCTGGAATTTGGTGTGGGAGGGTTATTTGGTAGACAGAAGATGTCATAAAATTTTTAGCTCAATTGGATACCTCTAGATGGTACTTCCTTCACACAGGTTCAAAATGAGCAGAAACTTGGCAGAATATTGCTGCTGAAAATTTGTACTGGACAAGATGATATTTTTGGATATAGTGGCAAGATAGGTTCCCTAGTAGCTCAGGGAATTATCTGAGAGTTTTCTGAGTTGGGAAAATATAGGTTGCTTCACAAATGGCCAGTACTGTCCAGAAGGTAAATGGAGTTTTCTGGACAAAATTTTATACTAGACCATGAAATGTTTTTGAAGATTGTGGGAGTAGATGATGACAATAAGGTGTGGTATTAATTTGGGATTTTTCTGACCATCAGAACAATAGGTTGCTTTGTAACCCATAGTGATGACAGATTTTCCCAAAGGAAGAAAATGAATAATTGGGAAAGATGGAGAATTAGAATTTGATCCAGTAGGCGTGTGGCAAGATTTTGGCAAGATGCTGAGGGCTTTGGATCACTCAGAGAGATTCATAAGTCCAAAGTCAACTGAAAAGATTCAAAAACCATCCAAATTGCAAATAAAGCCAGAGAGATTTTGAAAAGAAAACGTTGCCAAAAACCAGGGTGTCACAATGATACTTATGATGATGCTAGTACTATGCTTGATAATGTTGTGCCACTTGGTGAATTTCTTAATGAAAAAATTGCTAAAGCTAAAGAATTTGAGACTTCTGAAACTGATGAAATTGAGAATGCTAAAAATGTTGAAACTCTTGAGAATTTTGATTCACCTATTATGCCTAGCCCTCCTACTAGAGTTGAATCACCTGATGAACATTGCTTTGATAGGGAGACGGCTATAGCCATTCTTGCTTGTAGGGATAGAGATGAAGTTATAAAATTGCTTGCTGGAATGAAAGAAAAATCTATGAGGGGGAGAATGAAATATGATCCTAAGTTTGCTACCTCTCCCATATTTGTTACTGATAAGGATTATGAATTCTCTGTCGATCCTGAGTTAATTACTTTGGTTGAATCTGATCCTTTCCATGGCTATGAAACTGAAACCGTTGTGGCACATCTTACTAAATTAAATGATATAGCCACCCTATTCGCTCATGAGGAAAAAATTCGCTATTACTATATTCTTAAGTTGTTTCCTTTCTCATTAAAGGGTGATGCTAAGGAATGGTATAATACTCTTGCTCCTGGATGTGTGCGTAGTCCCCAGGATATGATTTATTACTTCTCTGAAAAATATTTTCCTTCCCATAAGAAACAAGCTGCCTTACAGGAAATATTTAACTTTGTGCAAATTGAAGAAGAGAATCTCCCTCAAGCTTGGGGGAGGCTTCTCCAATTACTTAATGCTTTGCCTGATCATCATCTTAAGAAAAATGAAATACTTGATATCTTCTATAATGGACTAACCGATGCTTCTAGGGACTACCTAGATAGTTGTGCGAGTTGTGTTTTCAGGGAACGGACTATTGAACAAGCTGAGAAACTATTGAATAATATATTGAAGAATGATAATGATTGGACACTTCCTGAACCACCGCCTAAACCCACTCCGAAGAAGAGGGGTATTTTATTTCTCAGTCCTGAAGATATGCAAGAAGCAAAGAAATGTATGAAGGAAAAAGGTATTAAAGATGAAGATGTTAAGAATTTGCCACCTATTGAAGAAATACATGGTCTTGACATACCGCCACAGGTAGTAGAGGTAAATTCTCTTATAAAGTTTGACGAAAGTGATATCCCTTATAACAAACCTCCTAGTCAATGCTTGTATGAATTTGACAATTATATTATTAAGCAAGATCATTTCAATGCAAATGTTATGAAACAATTGAAACGAAATGCCTACATGATTGATCGCTTGAGTGACTTGTTGTTTAGAATTGCTAATGATGTCAAAGGTGTAGGTAAACATGCATCTATGGTTCAAACCCAATTAGAACAAGTTGCTAAATCTCAAAGTGAATTGCTCAATGAAATGAATAACAATATGAATGATCATGCTGTTAGAGTAATGACTAGAGGAGGTAGAATGACTCAGGAGCCACTTTATCCTGAAGGTCACCCTAAAAGAATTGAACAAGAGTCTCAAAGAATTAATGTAGATGCACCTAGTCCATTTAAAAAGAAAAAGGAAAAGGAAAATGATAGGACTTTGCATACTTCTAGTGAACCCGAGGTAGAAAAACCCTTGGAGGATAGTAATGATGTTTCTATTTCCGATGCTGAAACACAATCTGGTAATGAACATTCACCTGATGATAATAATAATGATGATGCTCATGTGGATACCCAACCAGATAATGATAAAGAACTTGATAATGATGTTGAAATAGAACCTGCTGTTGATCTTGATAACCCACCTCCTAAGAATAAACGTTATGATAAAAGAGACTTCGTTGCTAGAAAACATGGTAAAGAAAGAGAACCATGGGTCCAAAAACCCATGCCCTTTCCGCCTAAGCCATCTAAGTAAAAGGATGAGGAAGAATTTGAAGGCTTTGCTGAAATGCTTAGGCCAGCCTTTTTGCGTACTCGTTTGACTGATATTTTAAAGATGGCCCCTTATGCTAAATATATGAAAGACATTGTCACAAATAAAAGAAAGATACCTGAAGCTGAGATTTCTACCATGCTTGCGAATTATTCTTTTAAGGATGGAGTACCTAAGAAACTAGGAGATCCAGGAATACCAACTATACCATGCTCCATTAAAAGAAATTATGTCAAAACTGCTTTGTGTGATTTAGGAGCCGGTGTTAGTGTTATGCCCTTCTCTTTATATAAAAGACTTGATTTGAATAAACTCACTCCCACTGAAATATCATTGCAAATGACTGACAAATCAACTGCCATACCTATCGGTGTTTGTGAGGATGTGCCCGTTGTAGTTGCAAATGTTACTATCCTAACAGACTTTGTTATACTTGATATGCCCGAGGACGACAATATGTCGATTATCCTTGGTAGACCCTTTTTGAATACTGCAGGGGCTGTTATTGACTGCAACAAAAGCAAGGTCACTTTTCATATCAATGGTAATGAACATACGGTGCACTTTCCGAAGAAACAATTTCAAGTGAACGGTATTCATATTATTGAGAAGACTCCGACAATTACTATTGGAAGTTTTCAACTCCCTCTTCCTACTGTCAAAAAGAAATATGAAGCTCTTATTATTGGGGAGATGCATATCCCCGTTGAGGTAACTTAGTGTTATACGAAAATTCTTCGGTTTCATGTCACTCGGAAATGGTCGGTTAATAAGACTTGATCAACCTTGTTAATGGATTCTTTTTGAGAGGCATGTGGTTGATGAATTTAGTAAGCACAACTTTCTGTACCTACCTTTTGTTTTCTGTTATTTTTAGTTAAAAGCAATTAAATGCCATGATTATCCTGTTTTCTAAATTATCCGTGCAATAAAAAATGGCCCAAAAATAAAAGTGCTTAGAATGCAATAAAATTTTGACATGAATTTTTATAGAATATTTAAGAATTTTTGGCACTAAAACATACCAGGGGGATGCTCCAGGTGCCCACGAGGCACCAGGGCGTGCCACCCCCCCTGGCGCGCCCTGGTGGCTTGTGGGCCCCTGATACGTCTCTAACGTATCTATAATTTTTTATTGTTCCATGCTGTTATATTATCAATCTTGGATGTTTTTATATGCATTTACAGCAATTATATATCATTTTTGGAGACTAACCTATTAACTTAGTGCCCAGTGCCAGTTGCTGTTTTCTGCCCTGTTTTTGTTTTACAGAATATTAATACCAAACGAAGTCCAAATGCCACGAAACTTTTTGGAGATTTTTTTCTGGACAATACCAACACTAGAAGCTTCAGGAGGAGGCTAGAAGCCCCAGGGGGTGCCCATGAGGCACCAGGGCGTGCCTGGGAGGGCAGGCGCGCCCTGGTACCTCGTGGGGCCCACAGAGCTCCGTTTGACCTAATTCCTCCACTATAAATTCCCAAAAAATCAGAAGCCCTAAGGGGAGTCCACGAAATACTTTTTCCGCCACCGCAAGTTTCTTTCTTGAGAGATCCCATCCGGAGGCCTTCTCCGGTACTCCGCCGGAGGGGGAATCGATCACGGAGGGGCTCTACATCAACCTTGTTGCCCTTCTGATGATGCGTGAGTACTTTACCATAGACCTTCGGGTCCATAGGCAGTAGCTAGATGGCTTCTTCTCTCTTTTTGATCTTCAATACAATGTTCTCCTCGATGTTCTTAGAGTTCTATCCGATGTAATCACTTTTTGCGGTGTGTTTGTTGGGATCCGATGAATTGTGAGTTTATGATCAGATTATCCATGAATATTATTTGAGTCTTCTCTGATCTCTTTTATGCATGATTATTATAGCTTCATATTTCTTCTCCGATCTATTGATTTGGTTTGCCATGGGAAGAGGTGCTTTGTAATGGGTTCGATCTTGCGATGCTCAATCCTAGTGACAGAAAGGGACATGACACGAATGTATCGTTACTATTAAGGGTAAAAAGATGGGATTTATTCATGCATGAGTTTACTTTGTCTACATCATGTCATCGTTCTTAAGGCGTTACTCCGTTCTTTATGGACTTAATACACTAGATGCATGCTGGATAGCGGTCGATGTGTGGAGTAATAGTAGTAGATGCAGGCAGGAGTCGTTCTACTTGTCTTGGACGTGATGCCTATATACATGATCATTGCCTTGGATATCGTCATGATTATTTGTTTTCTATCAATTGCCCAACAGTAATTTGTCTACCCACCGTATGCTATTTTCTTGAGAGAAGCCTCTCGTGAAAACTATGGCCCCCGGGTCTACTTTATCATTTACTAAAACCCTAAAAATACTTGCTGCAATTTTATCTTATTTATTTTATTTTGTATTTTTGTTTCAATCTATCTATCTATCACATACAATTTAATCTTGCAATTTACCGCCGAGGGATTGACAACCCCTCTTTTGCGTTGGGTGCAAGGATTTGTTGTTTGTGTGCAGGTGCTGCTAACAAGGTGTTGCGTGATTCTCCTACTGGTTTGATAACCTTGGTTTCATAACTGAGGGAAATACTTATCTCTACTGTGCTGCATCATCCCTTCCTCTTCGGGGAAAATACCAACGCAAGCTACAAGTAGCAGGAAGAATTTCTGGCGCCGTTGCCGGGGAGACATCATCAACATCTATCAAGTACCTTTGCATAAACTCTCATCTTCTTGCATTTATTTTATTTGCCTCTCGTTTTCATCTCCCCCACTTCTAAAAAGTTTTTACAAAAATACAAAAATATTTTCCGTTTGCCTTTTTCTTGTTTGCTTGTTTGTTTGCCTGTTATCTTGTTTGCGTAGCCGCGATGTCTCAAGAAAATACAAAATTGTGTAATTTTTCCAATAATAATAATAATGATTTTATTAGTACTCCAATTGCTCCTCCAGCCGCTAGTGCGGAGACTTGTGATATTAATGCCGCTTTGCTAAATCTTGTTATGAAAGAACAATTTTCTGGTAGTCCTAATGAAGATGCTGCATCCCATCTTAACACTTTCATAGAATTGTGTGATATGCAAAAGAAAAAAGATGTGGATAATGATATTGTGAAATTAAAATTATTCCCATTTTCATTGTGGGATCATGCAAAAATTTGGTTTTCACTTTACCACGAAATAGTATCGATTCTTGGGATAGGTGTAAAGATGCTTTTATTACTAAGTATTTTCCTCCCGCGAAAATTATTTCTCTTAGAAATCAAATTATGAATTTTAAGCAACTTGATCATGAACATGTTGCCCAATCTTGGGAAAGGATGAAATTAATGATAAGAAATTGCCCTACTCATGGTTTAAATTTATGGATGATCATACAAAAAATTTAGGCGGGATTAAATTTCATTTCTAGAAATCTTTTAGATTCCGCCGCGGGTGGCACTTTTATGGAAATTAATTTGGGAGAAGCTACTAAATTGCTTGATAATATTATGGAAAATTATTCACAATGGCATACTGAAAGAGTTCCTACTAGTAAAAAAGTGAATTATGTTGAAGAAATTAGTACTTTGAGTGATAAAGTTGATGCGCTTATGAAATTGTTGCTAGCAAAAATGCTCCTATTGATCCTAATGATGCGCCTTTGTCCACTTTGATTGAGCAAAATAATAATCCCGTAGATGTGAATTTTGTCTCGCGAAACAATTTTAATAATAATGCTTATAGAGGCAATTTCAATGCTAGACCGTTTCCTGGAAATTCCTCTAATAATTATGGCAATCCCTATGGTAATTCTTATAATAATAATAATAGGATGCCCTCTTATCTTTAAAGTAATATTAAATAATTTATTAATGCTCAAAAAGTTTTCAACACTACGATAGAAGAAAAATTGAGTAAACTTGATGATATGTCTAGGAGCATTGATAGAATTATTCATGATGTGGAAAATCTCAAGACTAAAATTTTGCCACCCAAAATTGATATTAATGAATCAATTAAAGCTTTATATGTTTCCATGGATGAGAGTAAGAAAAGAACCGCCATGCTAAAAGCTAAACGAGAATTTTTAGAAAAAGCGATTCCTCCCGATTTTTATCGTAGTAATGATGAGGATATTAAAATGATTGGAGTTTCATCTATTGATTCTTTGTTTAGCAATATAAAACTTGATGAAAAGGGGACTGAAGAAGAGTCAATTTAGCTAGTAGGCGTTCCCATAATTCGAAGGGTGAAAATCTTGATAAGAAAATTGGTAAAAGTGGGTTTGGAGAGGTAAAAACTTTAAATAGCGATGTGCCCACTCTCTTGGATTACAAAGATTTTAATTATGATAATTGTTCTTTGATTGAGTGCATTTCTTTGTTACAATCCATGTTAAATTCACCCAACGCTTATGAGCAAAACAAGGCTTTTACTAAACACATCGTAGAAGCAATGATGAAAGCGTTAGAAGAAAAACAAGAACTAGAGATTTCAATTTCTAGAAAATTATATGATGAATGGGAACCCATCATTAAAGTTAAAATTAAAAATTATGATTGCAATGCTTTATGTGATTTGGGTGTTAGCGTTTCCACAATTCCAAAATCTCTATGTGATGTGCTAGGTTTTACCAATATAGATGAATGCTCTCTTAATTTGCATCTTGCGGATTCTACTATTAAAAAGCCATTTGGTAGAATCAATGATGTTCTTATTCTTGCAAATAGGAACTACGTGCCCGTTGATTTTATTGTACTTGACATTGAATGCAATTCTTCTTGCCCAATAATACTTGGTAGACCGTTCTTACGAACCATAGGTGCCGTTATTGATATGAAACAAGGGAATATAAAATTTCAGTTTCCACTAAAAAAGGGTATGGAACATTCCCTAGGAAGAAAATTAAAGCACCGTATGAATCCATTATGAGGGCCACTTATGGAATCAACTTGAAAGATGACAATACTTGAAACTATGCATTACGCCTAGCTAGGGGCATAAAACAATAGCGCTTGTTGGGAGGCAACCCAATGAATAAAATAAATTTTTACTTTTTGTTTCTGTTATGGTGTGTTTTCATGTTTATGCTACTGTTATGATTGAGTTTTTATGTTTTAATTAGTGTTTGTGCCAAGTAAACCCTTTAGGATGATTTGGAAGATAGTATAATTGATGCTGTTTGGAAAACAGAAAGTTTTGTGTCCAGTGCTGGAATTTTGGTTCTGTACTGGAATGTCAAAAACATCTGAATTTTTTACACAGTATTTGTGTATTAATTTCCCACGTTGTCCTAATTTTTCAGAATTTTTGGAGTTACATAAGTATGGATTTTAAATAGATTACTACAGACTGTTCTGTTTTTGACAGATTCTGTTTTTGATGTGTTGCTTGCTTGTTTTGATGAAACTATGGATTGTATTGGGGGTATAAGCCATGGAGAAGTTATAATACAGTAGTTATAATGCAAAAATAAAATATGAATGGGTTTGCAACAGTACTTAAAGTAGTGATTTAATTTGTTATACTAGCGGATCTCACGAAGGTTTTGTTGAGTTTTGTGTGATTGAAGTTTTCAAGTTTTGGGTGAGATCATGATGGATGAAGGAATAAGGAGTAGCAAGATCCTAAGCTTGGGGATGCCCAAGGCACCCCAAGGTAATATTCTAGGAAGACTCAAGCGTCTAAGCTTGGGGATGCCTCGGAAGGCATCCCCTCTTTCTTCTACCAACCATCGGTAATTTTACTTGGAGCTATATTTTTATTCGTCACATGATATGTGTTTTGCTTGGAGCGTCTTGTATTATATGAGTCTTTTATTTGTTTGATTTTTATTTTGTCACAATCATCCTTGCTGAACACACCTATATTGAGAGAGCCACGCGTTATCATAATTTGTTAGAATACTCTATGTGCTTCACTTAAATTTTTGAGCTAGGCAGTTGCTCTAGTGCTTCACTTAAATCTTTTTGAGCACGGTGATGGCTATATTTAGAAGAAATAAACACTCATGCTTCACTTATATTATTTTGAGAGTTGATAAGATTAAAATTTTGAAGAAATAAACTCTCATGCTTCACTTATATTATTTTGAGAGTTGATAAGATGAAAATTTTGAAGAAATATTTGCACTCTCATGCTTCACTTATATCTTTTTGAGAGTTGACAATAGCAATGGTAATTTGCAAAAGATATGAATTTGGTCCCAAAGTGATGAATATTCAAGAGGGATATAATAAAAACTTTCATATAGATCATTGGATATGATAAGTGTGATTCCTTGCAATAGTTTTGCGATATGGAGATGATAATATGTGAGTCATGTTAGTGAGTAATTGTGATTTAGTAAGAATATTAGTGTTAAGGTTTGTGATTCCCTATGCATGCACATTAAGTCAATAGTTATGCAAAGAAATTATATCCTACTTATGGTGCATTATTCGGTGTTAGTTATGTTCAATGCATGTTTATGACCGTTTTCGCTTTTTGGTTGGTTGCTTCTCAATCTATTTGGTAGCCTTCATTTGTACTAAGCGGAAATACTGCTTGTGCATCCAAAATCCTTAAACCCAAGTTGTGCCAAATGAGTCCACTATATCTACCTATATGCGGTATTTCAATGCCGTTCCAAGTAAATTTGCGTGTGCCAACTCTAATTTTCAAAATAATTTTTCCATTTTGTGTGCCCGTACCGCTCATGAAGCGGCAGGGGGTGGCCATTATTTTCCATGCTAGGTGTGTTATTCTCACGATGAGTGTTTATTCACTTGTCATTGCACGAGAGAGTGGCTGGTAATAGGGATGCCCAGTCCAACAATGAAATCAAAAATTAATAACAACAAAATTCCTTGGAAAGTGATGGTATGGAGGGCACCCATGGATACGGCTAGCCATGGATTGTGAAAGAAAGGTGGAAAGGAAATAAACTTTACTTTCTGTTTGGGAACCGCCTATGATGTGTGTAGCATGGAAAATATTGGGAATTCTCGGTCGTTTTCGTTGACAGGAAAAGCATGCCTCTCAAAATATTTTTATCTCTCTAATTTAAGCTTTGATCTCTGGCACATTTGACAAATCTCTGCTTCCCTCTGTGAAGGGCCTATCTATTTACTTTTATGCAATTTTTATTTTTACTTTGAGTCTCTATCTTGTCTTATAAAGCACCAACTAGAGAGCACTATTGTCATACTTGTGCATTGTGTGTAGCTAATATTTGAGTGTGTTTCATGAATGGATCAATGATTGAGCATAATGGGTTAGGGATAACTTTCTTTAGCGTTGATATTTTTAAAGACATGGTTGCTTGTTAATATGCTTGAGTATTTATATCTTCATGTCAAATTATAGACTATTGCTTTGAATCATTCAAGTACAATGTCCATGCTACAAAGGAAAAGAATATGTGATGAATATGATAGGCAGCATTCCACATCAAAAATTCTGTTTTTATCATTTACCTACTCGAGGACGAGCAGGAAGTAAGCTTGGGGATGTTGATACGTCTCCAACATATCTATAATTTTTTATTATTCCATGCTGTTATATTATCAATCTTGGATGTTTTTATATGCATTTATAGCAATTATATATCATTTTTGGAGCCTAACCTATTAACTTAGTGCCCAGTGCCAGTTGCTGTTTTCTGCCCTGTTTTTGTTTTACAGAATATCAATACCAAACGAAGTCCAAATGCCACGAAACTTTTTGGAGATTTTTTTCTGGACAATACCAACACTAGAAGCTTCGGGAGGAGGCCAGAAGCCCCAGGGGGTGCCCATGAGGCACCAGGGCGCGCCTGGGGGGCAGGCGCGCCCTAGTATCTCGTGGGGGCCACAGAGCTCCGTTTGACCTAATTCCACCACTATAAATTCCCAAAAAATCCCATCTGGAGGCCTTCTCCGGTACTCCGCCGGAGGGGGAATCGATCACGGAGGGGCTCTACATCAACGTTGCTGCCCTTCTGATGATGCGTGAGTAGTTTACCACAGACCTTCGGGTCCATAGGCAGTAGCTAGATGGCTTCTTCTCTCTTTTTGATCTTCAATACAATGTTCTCCTCGATGTTCTTGGAGTTCTATCCGATGTAATCACTTTTTGCGGTGTGTTTGTTAGGATCCAATGAATTGTGAGTTTATGATCAGATTATCCATGAATATTATTTGAGTCTTCTCTGATCTCTTTTATGCATGATTATTATAGCTTCGTATTTCTTCTCCGATCTATTGATTTGGTTTGGCCAACTAGATTGATTTATCTTGCCATGGGAAGAGGTGCTTTGTAATGGGTTCGATCTTGCGGTGCTCAATCCTAGTGATAGAAAGGAACATGGCACGTATGTATCGTTGCTATTAAGGGTAAAAAGATGGGGTTTATTCATGCATGAGTTTACTTTGTCTACATCATGTCATCGTTCTTAAGGCGTTACTCCGTTCTTTATGGACTTAATACACTAGATGCATGCTGGATAGCAGTCGATGTGTGGAGTAATAGTAGTAGATGCAGGCATGAGTCGGTCTACTTGTCTCGGACATGATGCCTATATACATGATCATTGCCTTGGATATCGTCATGATTATTTGCTTTTCTATCAATTGCCCAACAGTAATTTGTCTACCCACCGTATGCTATTTTCTTGAGAGAAGCCTCTAGTGAAAACTATGGCCCCCGGGTCTACTTTATCATTTACTAAAACCCTAAAAATACTTGCTGCAATTTTATCTTATTTATTTTATTTTGTATTTTTGTTTCAATCTATCTATCTATCACATACAATTTAATCTTGCAATTTACCGCCGAGGGATTGACAACCCCTCGTTTGCGTTGGGTGCAAGGATTTGTTGTTTGTGTGCAGGTGCTGCTAATGAGGTGTTGCGTGATTCTCCTACTGGTTCGATAACCTTGGTTTCATAACTGAGGGAAATACTTATCTCTACTGTGCTGCATCATCCCTTCCTCTTCGGGGAAAATACCAACGCAAGCTACAAGTAGCAGCCCCATAGGGACCCCCTCACTTATTCCTTCAGCCCACTTCGTCTCTTGCCTCTAGCAAAAATTCCTGGTAGCTCTCTCTCTCTCGTGTTCTTGCTCCCAAACCTGAGATTTTCAATCTCTTTGCTCGGAGCTCTGTTTCCGAAACTGTTTTGAGGGATTGCTACTTGGTATGTGACTCTTCCATTGCTCCAATTAGTTTTTGCTCTAGTGGATTATATTTTGCATAATTAGCTGCTCTTGGTGCTACTGAAAATGAGCTTGCATGTTGAATTCTTTGAGTTCCAAGTAGTTTGAATGCTTGATATAGCCTCTAGACATCCATATGAGTAGTTGCTATCAATCTTGTGAAGTTTTGTTAACATCATTTTGTGGCCCAAAAAATTTCAGAAATTTGTCCTTAGGAAAATGAACCTATTCCGGAGGAGTTCTTCGAGGAGGAGGTCCTCTGAAGCGTCATCAAGTGAGAGCTTAGCACGCCAATCGTATGAGGAACCAAGAGCAAGTTCGGTGAGAGGTGCCGAGGCCAAATCTTGTCGATGGCCCTGTGAGGAGTTCATGTTGGTACAGGGATTAAGGAGGAATTCGAGCAATACATTCAGAACACTGAGCTTTCCGCCTTCGTCGCAGATAAGCCTCCGCAGCACTATAACCTCACTCATTCATTCACTCAACATTTTGCATATAATGCTCGCACTTCTAGAGTTTCATTTCACATCTATAATAAATCCTATAGTATGTCTCTAGAAGAATTATGTGATGCATGCAAAATTCCATATTGGGGTTCGTTAGATGAACCACAAAAATCTGATTATGAGTCATTTCTTAATAGCCTTTGCAATGGTGAGGATAGGGGAGTTATGCAGGCCAGAATAATTAGCATTCACGTTCCCGCTATTCGATATTTTGCACTTTTCAATGGTAAATGCATTTTTGGTAAGCAAGACTGTAGTGCGCTTTGTGCCCCTGATCTGAGTCTTATTCATACAGCTTTGACTGGCAGCAAGTATTATAATCTTGGGGCTATTGTCACACGTAGGCTGCGGCGTAACGCGGGTAATGGTGATTTGTATGGAGGAATTTATGCCTCCCGTTTAGCTGCAAAGTTAGGGGTCTCGCCCAATTTCAATGATCCCCTCTTACCTGATAAATATTTGAATTTTGAAACAATGCGAGAGCATAAGTTTTTAAAACGCAATGCACAGGGATATGAATATAACTCAGTTTTTGATAAATATCGCTCCCTGTATGTTACTTTGCCTGCACCTGCTCTCTTTGATTACCAGAACAAATATAGATATTTTCTCCATGAGTATGAAGTGCAGGAGTACAACATGGCAGTAGAAGCCGCTCGTCTGGCTGAGGAGGATGCTCGGCGAGTCTCCACGAGCTATCACTTTGACTATTACCCAGACCAGGGATGGTGATGACCAAGCTAGGCAAAAGCCTAAGCTTGGGGGAGTACGTATCTCTCACCGACATTACATTCATGTCCACACATTTCATTTCAGTTGTCGGTGTTCATACTTTTTCATTGTATATCGATGTTAGTTTTATTTTCTCACTTTCTTTTTGTGTGTTTGAAAAACTTTGAGAAAATCCAAAAACATTTCTCATTTCTTTTCGGTTTTCTTTCTGGCTTAATTAGTTGTAGTATTAATAGAAAACCCAAAAATATTTCTCGTTTCTTCTTTTGCTTGTTGGGAGCTCTCCCGTGTAAATAGTTTTTCTCGTTTTTGTTTTGTCTTCTTTAATTTGCTTCCTTCAAGAAAAAACTAAAAACTCCAACAATATTTCAGTGTGTTTCTCTGAAATTCTTTTCTTTTGTTGAGTCATTGTAAGGAGAAGAACACGATGAAAATGTTGAGTGGCTCTAGTATGCATTATTGTTGATCTAACAAAGAGCCCATATTGCCTTGTCTTCTCCTTTGAATAAAATGCTTGCAGATTCCAGCTTAGTCCACGGCACACTTGCACTATTTTTATTTTCATATCATTCGGTCATGCAAGTGAAAGGCAATAATGACGATGATTTGATGAAGTGACTGTGGCAAGGAAAAGCGGGTATGAACTCAACTTGCTTTTTGTTTTTGTAAATATATTTAACTCAGTATCCATGATTCAGCATATTATGATTAAACATGTTTATGATGACAATTAGAGATTATAGTTGCTCATGCCATGCTTAACTAGCTAGGAGTGGATAATGATTTATCTTGGGTGTCAACATGCATTAAAATGTTCATGATGTAGTATGATGATATGGTATCCTCCTCTGAATGTTTCGAGTGGCTTGACTTGGCACATGTTCACGCATGTAGTTGATTCAAAACCAACATAGCCTCTACGATATTTATGTTCATGGTGTTTATATCCTACTCACGCTAGTATTCAATGTTGACTATTCATAATGCATGATTATGACCGTTTTCGCTCTCTAGCTGGTCGCTTCTCAACCTATTTGCTAGCCTTCGCCTATACTAAGCAGGAATACTGCTTGTGCATCAAAACCCTTAAACCAAAGTTATTCCAGATGAGTCCACTATATCTACCTATATGCGGTATTACCCTGCCGTTCTAAGTAAATTGCATGTGCCACCTCTAAATATTCAAATGAACATCTGTTTTGTGTGCCCGTACCGCTCATGGAGCGATAGGGGCGGTCAATATCTTCCATGCTAAGCGGGTTATTCTCATGATGAGTGTTTATTCACTTGTCCTTACACGAGAGGGGCTGGTAATCGGGATGCCCAGTCCCATTATTAAAACTGCAAAAGAATAAAACAAACTCCTCCGGAAAGTTTTTGGTATGGAGGGCACCCGAGGATTTGGCTAGTCATGGCTTGTGTTTGTTGGTGGAGGGGGAGTAAACGTTCCTTTACCGCTTGGGAACCGCCGCTAATTTGTTTAGCATGGAAGATATTGAAAACTCTCGGTCGTGACGTTGATAGGAAAGGCATACCTCCCAAAATTATATTTATCTCTGATTTAAGCTACGAGCTCTGGCACCTCTGCAAATCCCTACTTCCCTCTGCGAAGGGCCTATCTATTTACTTTTATTGTTGAGTCATCACCTTCTCAAACAAGCACCAGACCTGAGAGCACTATTGCCATTCTCATGCATTGTGTATAGTCAATGTTGTGTGCATCATGACTGGATCTCTTCTACCATGAATTACAATGTTTAGTCGCTGCTTGAACTTTGTAGGTGCTCTGCATTTATGTTTTGCGGTTTCAGAAAGGGCTAGCAAGATACCATGTTGTCATATTATATCATGATTGTTTTGACAAAATGTTGGCATTTGAGATATCTTATTATTGCTCGCTAGTTGATTATGCCATTGATATGAGTGAATATAATTTCTAAGAGTTATCATTTGCATGGTTAGTTCATGATCTTTGCTGAAAACTTGGGTACTATTTAAGCATATATATAGATACAAGAACAAAAGAGTTCGTAAAAGTTTTTCTTTATCACTTTCAGTTTGTCAATTGAATTGCTTGAGGACAAGCAATGAGTTAAGCTTGGGGAGTTGATACGTCTCCGTCGTATCTACTTTTCCAAACACTTTTGCTCTTGTTTTGGACTCTAATTTGCATGATTTGAATGAAACTAACCCGGACTGACGCTGTTTTCAGCAGAATTACCATGGTGCTGTTTTTTGTGCAGAAATAAAAGTTCTTGGAATTGGATGAAACTTTTTGGAGATTTTTTATGGAATAAATAAAAAATACTGGAGCCAAGACCTACTGGAGGGGGACCACCTGCTGCCCACGAGGCACCAGGGCGCGCCACCCCCCCTGGCGCTCCCTGGTGGCTTGTGGGGCCCACGTGGCTCCACTGACCCTAATCTCAGGCCTATAAATTCACAATTCCAGAGAAAAAAATAAGAGAGGAAGTTTTATTGCGTTTCACGATACGGAGCCGCCGCCACCTCCTGTTCTTCATTGGGAGGCTAGATCTGGAGTCCGTTCGGGGCTCTAGAGAGGGGGATCTTCCGGCATCGTCATCATCAACCATCCTTCATCACCAATTTCATGATGCTCACCGCCAGGAGTGAGTAATTCCTTCGTAGGCTTGCTGGACGGTGATGAGTTGGATGACATTTATCATGTAATCGAGTTAGTTTTGTTTGGGCTTGATCCCTAGTATCCACTATGTTCTGAGATTGATGTTGCTATGACTTTGCTATGCTTAATGCTTGTCACTAGGGCCTGAGTGCCATGATTTCAGATCTGAACCCTTTATGTTTTCATGAATATATTTGTGTTCTTGATCCGATCTTGCAAGTTATACGCACATGCTATGTGTTGTGATCCGCATACCCCAAGGTGACAATAATTGGGATTCTTTCCGGCGATTGCCATAGTTTGAGGAGTTCATGTATTCACTAAGTGCTAATGCTTTGTTCCGGTTCTCTATTAAAAGGAGGCCTTAATATCCCTTAGTTTCCTTATGGACCCCGCTGCCACGGGAGGGTAGGACAAAAGATGTCATGCAAGTTCTTATCGCAAGCACGTATGACTATATACGGAATACATGCCTACATTACATTGATGAATTGGAGCTAGTTCTGTGTCGCCCTAGGTTATGACTGTTACATGATGAATGTTATCCAACATAATCACCGATCCAATGCCTACAAGCTTTTCACATATTGTTCTTTGCTAAGTTACTACTGCTGCTACTACTATCACAATTGCTACTACTATTGCTGCTACTGTTACTATCACTGCTACTATTATTGCTACTGCTATCAAACTACCATATTACTGTGCTACTGATCACTCTGCTGCAGATATTTAGTCTCCAGGTGTGGTTGAATTGACAACTCAACTGCTAATACTTGCAAATATTCTTTTGCTCCCCTTGTGTCGAATCAATAAATTTGGGTTGAATACTCTACCCTCGAAAACTGTTGCGATCCCCTATACCTGTGGGTTATCACAATTCCAGACAAGCAGGAGTAGGGTTTTACACCACTTGGTGGCCCGAACCTGGGTAGCTGCTTGTGTACCTACCGTGCCCTGTGTGTGCGCGCGCTCTCGTCGTGCTTCGCTCGCCGTAGCCCCGCCAAGGTCACCGTCCGGTCGTTAGGTAGTGAGCCAGCCCCGGTGTTCGAACCAGGGTTCCCGGAGCCCCTCTTCCAACAAAATCCCAACCTGCCCATCACATGGCATCGTTGCCGCCATGTCGCCCACAATGCGACATCTCCGACTTCGCGCTCATGGGTAGGCTCAACAGTTGATGACAAAGGATTGCCATGACCACAGTCCACTTGCCATCGGCATCGCTGCCACACGAGTCGCAATGCCACCGTATGCAAGGCAACCGCCCCAACATCCACACCTGCATCACCGACCGGGACCTGCTAGCCACGATGACGTACACGTTCAGCTCTCAGAAAGCGTGAATGAGATCTATGACCATCAAGGCGATGCCCAAAGGGGGAAGTGATATGCCACAAGTGTAGGGGATCAATTATAGATCTTTTTGTAAGTTTAAGTATTGATTCGATGAGGAGTTGAAGGAACTGGTAAGTGCAAAAATAGCAAAGATTCACGGCAATTGCTAAAAGGAAAATTGATGTTGTGATTTGTGACCGTGGAGTAGCAACGAAACATGAGTAAAAATAAAAGTAAAAGAGAGTAGCAGGTGGCCCAATCCTTAGTAAGGCTAAGGACGTGAACAGTGGTATCTGATGTCTACTACGCAACCTTATTCTTGTAGACTCATGTTGGGCCTCCAAGCGCAGAGTTTTGTAGGACAGTAGCAATTTTCCCTCAAGTGGATGACCTAAGGTTTATCAATCCGTGGGAGGCATAGGTTGAAGATGGTATCTCTCAAACAACCCTGCAACCAAATACAAGAAATCTCTTGTGTCCCCAACACACCCAATACAATGGTAAATTGTATAGGTGCACTAGTTCGGCGAAGAGATGGTGATAAAAGTGTAGTATGGATAGTAGATATAGGTTTTTGTAATCTGAAAATATAAAAACAGCAAGGTAGCAAGTAACAAAAGTGAGCACAAACGGTATTGCAATGCTTAAAAACAAGGCCTAGGGTTCATACTTTCACTAGTACAATCTCCCAACAATGCTAACATAATTGGATCATATAATCATCCCTCAACGTGCGATAAAGAATCACCCCCAAGTTCCTATTAGCGGAGAACATAAGATAGAAATTGTTTGTAGGGTACGAAACCACCTCAAAGTTATCCTTTCCGATCGATCTATTGAGCTATTCCAATAAGTGTCACAAACAGCCCTAGAGTTCGTACTAAAATAACACCATATGACACACATCAACCAACTCTAATGTCACTTAGATACTCCCATGTCACCACAAGTATCCGTGAGTTGATTATACGATATGCATTAAACAACTTCATAATCATAATATTCAATCCACACAAAGATCTTCAAGGAGCACCCCAAAGTTTCTATTGGAGAAAAGATAATGAAAACGTGCATCAACCCCTATGCATAGATTACCCCAATGTCACCTCGGGAATCCGCGAGTTGAGTACCAAAACATACATCAAGTGAATCAATATAATACCACATTGTCACCACAGGTATTCATATGCAAGACATACATCAAGTGTTCTCAAATCTGAAATATTCAATCCGACAATAATGAAACCTCAAAGGGAAAAGATTCGATTCATCACAACAAGGATGGAGAGGGAAGAAACACCATATGATCCAACTATATTAACAAAGCTCGCGATACATCAAGATCATGCCAAATCAAGAACACGAGAGAGAGAGATAAAACACATAGCTACTGGTACAAACCCTCAGCCCCGAGGGTGAACTACTCCCTCCTCATCATGGAGACCGCCGGGATGATGAAGATGGCCTCCGGTGATGATTCCCCCCTCCGGCAGGGTGCTGGAAAAGGGCTGTAGATTAGATCGTGGAGGTACAGAGGCTTGCGGCGGCGTAAAAACTCATCTAGGTTAACTTTCGGGGTTTCTGAATATATATGAGTTTTTAGCGTTGGAATCACGCGAAGAGGGGCCACAGGGGGCCCACGAGGCACCAGGGCACGCCTGGGGGGGTAGGCGCGCCCAGGTGGCTCGTGGGGCCCCTGTGGCTCTTCTGCTGTTCCTCCGAAGCTGCCTGGGTCTGTTTCCTTCCAGAAAAAATCATCAAAAAGTTTTGCTGCATTTGGACTTCATTTGATATGGATTTTCTGGAAAACCAAAAACAAGCAGAAAACAGCAACTGGCACTGGGCACTAGGTCAATATGTTAGTCCATAAAAATCATATAAAAGACATATAAAAGTGCACCAAAATCATACAAAATTATAATAAACATGGCATGAATACTTCATAAATTATAGATACGTTGGAGACGTATCAGCATCCCCAAGCTTAATTCCTGCTCGTCCTCGAGTAGGTAAATGATAAAAGAAATAATTTATGAAGTGTGAATGCTAGCATAGTGCATAAGTTTGATCAATGATAATTTCAATCACTTTTTCTAGCATCATAACAGCAAGTTTTTTCATAAAACTCATGATGATAAAGTAGCAATCAATTCACATGTTATGGTTCAAACAATGCAATCTCTTGAAACTTAACAACCTATGTTCTTAGTCACCAAATAATTGCAATTCAACTTAATTTCAACAAAGTCTAAGTAAGAGCTCCACATACTGAATTATCATATAGTCTTCTATGATTGCTAGTACTCAAAGCATATTTTTAGAACAAATGGCATCCTTCGAACACAGAGAAAGATAGGGGCTTAGTGTTTCGCCTCCCAACTTATTTATCATAGAGATAATTGTCAACAATAATAATTCATGATCAAATATATTTGACTGGCCATATGTGCCTGGATCTTTCCCCACCACATGATGCTTACCAACTAGAGAATAATTGAGGTTGAAATGAGAAGTAATACTATTGACTCTTGCATAAAAGTAAATACATAAAAGTAAAAGATAGGCCCTTCGCAGAGGGAAGCAGAGGTTGTCATGCGCTTTTTATTTTTGGATGCACAAGCCCTTAATGCAAAGGAACATCACGTTATATTGCCCCTTGTGATAGCAACCTTTATTATGCAGTCCGTCGCTTTTATTTCTTTACCATCACAAGTTTGTACAACGCTTATTTTCCCTTGCACTAAAAGATCATACATATTTTAGGAGCAATTTTTATTGCTTTTTGCACCGATGACAACTTACTTGAAGGATCTTATTCAATCCATAGGTAGGTATGGTGGACACTCATGGCAAGAAACTGGGTTTAAGGGTTTTTGGATGCACAAGTAGTATCTCTACTTAGTACGAAGTTTTGGCTAGCAAAAGATCCTAAGCAAGCACCACATGTTGGAGGATCCATAACAATATAACTTCTATGCAAATATACCCAAACATAACTCATTACATTGTCTTCCTTGTCCAACTTCAACTAATTTGCTCAAGTTTGAAAATAATTAATGGGTATTCACAATCATAAAAGATGTCCAACATAATATATTTATATGTGAAAGTTCTCTTCCTTATACTAATCATTCATGAATTGCTTGTATGACCAATATTGTGATTGTCAAGCTTCAATAGATTTCACTTTCTAACCCAAATGTGAAACTACTACTAGACATGATACAAGCATATGAAGCACATATAATTTCAAATTTATGATATTCAATTCTTTCACAATTTACTCATAGGATATAAGTGAAGCACAAGAGTAAATGACAAACTACTCCAAAAAGATATAAGTGAAGATCAAATGAGTAGTTAAGTAAATAGGTAGCTATGTGAGGACTCTCTCCCATTTAAAAATTTCAGATCTTATTATTTTATTCAAACAGCAAGAAAAACAAAATAAAATGACATTCCAAGAATAGCACATATCATGTGAAGAAGCAAAAACTTAGGCTCAACCAAAACTGACCGATAGTTGTTGAAGAAGAAAGGTGGGATGCCTACCGGGGCATCCCCAAGCTTAGATGCTTGAAAATTCTTGGAATAATAACTTGGGATGCCTTGGGAATCCCCAAGCTTGAGCTCTTGTGTCTCCTTAATTCCTCTCATATCACGGTTTTCTTAAATCTTAAAAACTTCATCCACACAAAACTCAACAAGAACTCGTGAGATAAGTTAGTATAAATCAATACAAAACCTTATCATTCCCTACTATAGCAAATAACTAAAATTATAATTTAACATTGCATACTAAATGCCTCTGCATATTTAATAATCCTATCCTCAAATAGAATCATTAAACAAGCAAACATATGCAAACAATGCAACTATAACCGAAATCTGTTTAAACAGAACAGTCTATAAAGGGTGAATAAGAATTCATACTTCCCTAACTCCAAAAATTCTGAAATATTACCACGTGAAAGAGAACTCATGCATGCTTACTGTGTAAAAATTTCAGATTATTATCATGTTCTGACTATTCAGGAATATTCTGAACATAACAGAAAACTTTCTGTTTTCAAACAGCAACGCATAAACTTGCAAACTGAGCTTGGTAAAGGCTATAATTGGAATTTTATTGAACTAAAAGATACAAAACATGATTATTTATAACAGCAAGCAAATATCAACAAAATAAAATGACGCTCCAAGCAAAACACATATCATGTGACGAATAAAAATATAGCTCCGAGTGAGGTTACCGATAGTTTTGAAGACAAAGCTTAGACGCTTGAGTCTTCCTTGAATATTACCTTAGGGTGCCTTGGGCATCCCCAAGATTAGGGTCTTGCCACTCCTTATTCTCCTCATATCGATATCTCACCCAAAACTTGAAAACTTCAATCACACAAAACTTAACGGAACTTGTGAGATAGGTTAGTATGATAAAAATAAATCATCCACTTAGGTACTGTCAAGACAAGATTCATAATTGTTCTCACATAATTCCTACTGTATTCTATCATTTCCACAATTTATATTACTCAATATAAGCTATGGAAACACTAAAACAAGCAAACTATGCACCGAAAATAGAATCTGTCAAAAACAGAACAGCGTGTAGTGAGCGATTTAAAACCATACTTATGTACCTCCAAAAATTATGAACAATTAGGACAATGTAAAAAAATTGTAACCCAATGCTTTGTAAAAATTTCACAGAATCAAATCAACAAGCATCCACACTATCCCAAAGGCTTTACTTGGCACATTATTGAACGAAAACATATAAAACATGATTACTAAAGTAGCTTAATCATGTGAACGCACAAAAACAGAAGGTATAAGTATTGGTTTGTCTCCCAACAAGCGCTTTTCTTTAATGCCTTTTTAGTTAGGCATGATGATTTCAATGGTGCTCACATAAAAGTAAAGAATTGAAACACAAAGAGAGCATCATGAAGCATATGACTAGCACATTTAAGCCTAACCCACTTCCTATGCATAGGGATTTTGTGAGCAAATAATTTATGTGAGCAAGAATCAACTAGCATAGGAAGGCAAAACAAGTATAAGTTCAAAACTTTCAACACATAGAGAGGAAACTTGATATTATTGCAACACCTACAAGCATATGATACTCTCTCATAATAGTTTTCAGTAGCATCATGCATGAATTCAACAATATAGCTATCACATAAAGCATTCTTTTCATGACCTACAAGCATAGGATTTTTATTACTCTCCACATAAGCAATTTTCTTCTCATTCATAATAGTGGGAGAAAACTCAACAAAATAACTATCATGAGATACTTGATTGGCATAATCCAATTGAAAATAAAAATCATGATGACAAGTTTCATGGTTATCATTATTCTTTATAGCATACATGTCATCACAATAATCATCATAGATAGCAACTTTGTTGTCATAATCAATTGAAACCTCTTCCAAAATAGTGGAATCATCTTTAAATAAAGTCATGACCTCTCCAAATCCACTTTCATAATTATAATCATCATAAATTGGAGGCATGCAATCATCATAAAAAAATTGCTCATCAAAACTTGCGGGACTAAAAATATCATCTTCATCAAACATAGCATCCCCAAGCTTAAGGCTTTTCATATCACTAGCATCATGGATATTCAAAGAATTCATACTAGCAACATTGCAATCATGCTTATCATTCAAAGATTTTATGCCAAACATTTTATTGAATTCTTCTTCTATCAATTGAGCACAATTTCCCGATCCATCATTTTCAAGAAAGACATTATAAAGACGAATAATATGAGGCAACCTCAATTCCATTTTTTGTAGTTTTCTTTTATAAACCAAACTAGTGATAAAACAAGAAACTAAAAGATTTAATTGCAAGATCTAAAGATATACCTTCAAGCACTCACCTCCCTGGCAACGGCGCCAGAAAAGAGCTTGATGTCTACTACGCAACCTTATTCTTGTAGACTCGTGTTGGGCCTCCAAGCGCAGAGTTTTGTAGGACAGTAGCAAATTTCCCTCAAGTGGATGACCTAAGGTTTATCAATCCATGGGAGGCGTAGGATGAAGATGGTCTCTCTCAAACAACCCTGCAATCAAATACAAGAAATCTCTTGTGTCCCCAACACACCCAATACAATGGCAAATTGTATAGGTGCACTAGTTCGGCGAAGAGATGGTGATACAAGCGTAGTATGGATAGTAGAAATAGGTTTTTGTAATCTGAAAAATATAAAAACAGCAAGGTAGCAAGTAACAAAAGTGAGCACAAACGGTATTGCAATGCTTGAAAACAAGGCCTAGGGTTCATACTTTCACTAGTGCAATCTCTCAACAATGTTAACATAATTGGATCATATAATCATCCCTCAACGTGCGATAAAGAATCACCCCCAAGTTCCTATTAGCGGAGAACATAAGATAGAAATTGTCTGTAGGGTACGAAACCACCTCAAAGTTATCCTTTCCGATCGATCTATTGAGCTATTCCTATAAGTGTCACAAATAGGCCTAGAGTTCGTACTAAAATAACACCATATGACACACATCAACCAACTCTAATGTCACCTAGATACTCCAATGTCACCACAAGTATTTGTGGGTTGATTATACGATATGCATCAAACAACTTCATAATCATAATATTCAATCCACACAAAGATCTTCAAGGAGCACCCCAAAGTTTCTATCGGAGAAAAGATAATGAAAACGTGCATCAACCCCTATGCATAGATTACCCCAATGTCACCTCGGGAATCCGCGAGTTGAGTACCAAAACATACATCAAGTGAATCAATATAATACCCCATTGTCACCACGGGTATTCATACGCAAGACATACATCAAATGTTCTCAAATCTGAAATATTCAATCCGACAATAACGAAACCTCAAAGGGAAAATGTTCGATTCATCACAACAAGGATAGAGAGGGGAGAAACACCATATGATCCAACTATATTAACAAAGCTCGCGATACATCAAGATCGTGCCAAATCAAGAACACGAGAGAGAGAGAGAGAGAGAGATAAAACACATAGCTACTGGTACAAACCCTCAGCCCCGAGGGTGAACTACTCCCTCCTCGTCATGGAGACCGCCGGGATGATGAAGATGGACTCCGGTGATGATTCCCCCCTCCGGCAGGGTGCCGGAAAAGGGCTGTAGATTAGATCGTGGAGGTACAGAGGCTTGCGGCGGCGTAAAAACTCATCTAGGTTAACTTTCGAGGGTTTCTGAATATATATGATTTTTCAGCATTGGAATCACGCGAAGAGGGGCCACAAGGGGCCCACGAGGTACCAGGGCGCGCCTGGGGGGGGCAGGCGCACCCAGGTGGCTTGTGGGGCCCCTGTGGCTCTTCTGCTGCTCCTCCGAAGCTTCCTGGGTCTGTTTCCTTCCAGAAAAAATCGTCAAAAAGTTTCGCTGCATTTGGACTTCGTTTGTTATGGATTTTCTGGAAAACCAAAAACAAACAGAAAACAACAACTGGCACTGGGCACTAGGTCAATATGTTAGTTCATAAAAATCATATAAAAGTCATATAAAAGTGCACCAAAATCATACAAAACTATAATAAACATGGCATGAATACTTCATAAATTATAGATACGTTGGAGACGTATCAATATCCGCGGCTCACCAGGGTTCAACTCCTAGACTTGACGCCGGTGCTCGCATTTTGTGGATTTATTTCAGGCCTTCCGGCGATATGCATTCAGTGAGAGGAGATGTTCCCGTCGACTACGAACGCGTCTGTGGCGACTTCGTCAATCTCGAGATGATGTGTTGGCTCAGTCTCTCGGAGGTGCTCATAGGGTTAGGGTGTGCTTGCGTGCGTTCATAGGGGTGAGTGTATGTGTGTATGTATGAGCGTCTACGTCTGTACCGTGTTAAAAGAATTAATGCTAAGGGAAAGCCGGTTGTGTTACTTGTGGTGATCAAAGGTTCTTGAGAACAGCGTGAATATCACATAGTTGTTAATTCTGTAATGATTTGTATCAATCACTATTGCTTGGTCAATGTTGTGTCGATAAAGCCTAATTCTATGTGCTGCAAAATCATTGGCTCACACATACTTATAATTATCCCCATAGCAAGAATCTGCAACTACTAGGAGAAATCGTGACATAAACTCAACCATAGCCATCTCCTCTAGGGTATGATGAGTGGATTTTGTGTCATGTTTTAGAGCTCATTTGTTGCACATTTTTTAATCAAAATCCCTCATATCATATCCGTCTACTCATTTTCAAGTCCATTTTGCATCATTTCTATTTTTCATGCATTTTATTGAGGCCACTATATAATATTTAGTTTTTATTAATTTTTCCTTGATTTTGCTGTCTTTGTAGGTGTATTGGAGCTCCCGTAGACTCACCATGATAAAAGGGACCAAGTTGGGGCAAACCGAAGATGTTGCAAGCATCATATTCAGGTCTTTTGGAGATTTTGATTAAAAAAAGAGCTTTTCACGACAGCCCAAATTGAATTTCAATATAAGAAGGTTATAGGTATCGTTCATACGATTCCAGCAATTCCAAAAACGACTAAATCTAAGTTGGTGGGAGGAAATGGCGACCAAAATACAAAATAGTACACGTAGGTTCCAGAAGAGAAGGTGGTGCGTGCTACGACCAAACTTGGTTGTACCGATGGTCGTACCACCCGATCCTAACAGCGGATTGGCTATAACTTCTGTCATCGATCCTTTACCGACTCGGTCCCCGTTTGTCCCCACGCGATCCTTGGACATCAAGAAAGGTATTGGGATAGGTTGGGACTCCTATAAAGCCCTTGGATCAAAGGGGAGAAGACGCATCCACGGAGGAGACCCGTGCAGGCTGGCTATATATAGAACACCAACCCTAGCCGATGCCTCTATCTCCCACGTGCCATCACATATCCATCGTGAGTCGCCACATCTCAATTGTTGCACCAAGATCATCTCCACCGTAGAGAAAGGGCCAAGACAAGGAATAAGGAACAGGGAGTCTCCGCCAATGCCATGCACCCGCATTGGCTTGATGTCGGCTTGCAACTTGACAATAACCTTTATATGCATCATATACATGTTTGAGTAATTGCCCTAGTTCTCAGGGATATCGAGGAACTATAATATCCTTTTATGAATTGAACGCTAATGACATTCGTTCTATAAAACATGGTCGTGATGTCCTGCAAGTGCACATGCGGTTGAATTGTAGCCTTTCGAAATAAGAGTATCAATCCCACATGGACCTAGGAAATGGTGTTTATGACTCTTGGTTTATCGAATTGTGCCTGGAAGTTAATTGTAAATCCAAGCAAAAGCGACGTGAAAGTGGAAAACATCACAAGAGTTGTTGCGACGAGAATGAAAGTCCGCAAGAGTAAAAGTAAAGAATAAGAGAGTAATGAAATCTGCAGTAGGGCTAAGGCGTTCTCAGGGAGTCCAAATTCACCACTAGTATGTGTGTTACTTAATTGTGAAAATACACAATTATGGGTTCAGATAACCAAGCCACGTGTCGGTGGAACCAAGTACAGATACTTGAATATTGACGCAAGTCCGTATCACACTCACCACCATTGTCCCTCCCCTACATGATAGAGGCGACAATGATTAAGGTTCTCCTCATCGACGAGGCTAAGGTGGTCTCCGTTATTCCCCTATCTAAGTTCCACGTGGTAGAAAACGTTTGATCAGGCCCCTGCGTCGCTCCCGTGTGGGTGACTCAGGAGGCAGCCCGCCCTAGCCGCTGCCACACAAGTCCTTCCTTTCCTCCTCTCCGCCGTCGTCAGAGGACGCCGCAGGCGAAGCCGTGTGGCCGACGGCGGCGGCAGGGACCTTGCTCGTGGCGCGGGTGGCTCTTGGGCATGGCTGGGAGCTTCTCGTGGACAGTGGCGGCAATGCAGTGGCCTTGTTGATCTGATCCGGCTTGGACGGTTCCGACGGGTTGTTTCATAGCCGGCGTGGCGGCAGGGATGGTGGCATCGAGGTCCAGATGTCCTGAGATGCTCTCGTCCGGACGTGCGATGTCGCTCCGGATCCACGGCGGCAGAGTACGCACGCACTTGCGCTGGACAGATCTGAGCCGAATGTGGGGCTGTTCTGCTAGTGTCCCGGTGAGTGTACTAGATTACACATCCTGGAGTGGATCGATTGCTACCGGAGGCTAGCTTTGCACTGCGGTGCCTCAGCTAGCAGCAGCTTCGTCCATGGTGGTGGCTTGCCCCGATCTGGTTCTGCCGGATCTTGGCCCTAACACTCTTCTTCCGCCAAGTAACTTTTCTGTCGGATGTTGATCTCTTGGATCTGGCCACTGACGAGTTCCGGTCTTCCCTGTCGGAGATCTATATGGATTGGCGTATGACGCCCCTGGATATCTAGATCGGAAGGCTCCGGTCGCGCGCGCTCATATTTTCAGCCAACACGGCTTTAAGAGGACGCGACGCGAAGCTTCGCTTTCTTATCGGTGTCATGGGAGATGTCTAAGTCAAGATTCCCAAGGCATTGATAGATATGGGGAAAGTCATGGCGGCTGCGATTGTAGGTCTTCAAGCTTCGGTGGAAGGGTACATTGGATGCGATGAAGATTGTGTGCCAGGTGTATGGTGACTTGTTTCAGTGGCCTCGGCAAGTGGGGGCGGCAGCACTGGAGGATTGCATTTTTGGTGGTGCTCCTCGAGTACCGAGTCTTGATTCCCAGGGTGAAAACTCAAGGTCTGACCTTTATTAGTTGTACCTGGCAATGGCCTTGTTAAAGGCATTGTTTTGGGTGAACTCGGACTTTCTCTAGGGTGAAAACCCAAGATCTTCGATCGGGCAACGACAACGCTTGTGCATTGTTTCCTTCTTGGAGACGTTGCCTTTGGAGAACCTCTTTTGTATTCCGGGTGTTGTCTTTGGTGGTGGTTAGAGTGTTGCTGCTGCTAGTGATTGTTCACCGTGGCGGGGTCTTTTTTCTTTCTTAAATTTTTTTATTTTCTTTTTTGGTTGTGTGTATCCTTGATGTCTTTTGACATCTTGTTGGTACAGAGGCCGGGTGTAATTGGTATCTTCGCGATATTAATATACTCCCTTTGTCAAAAAAGCTAAGTTCCACGTAGAGAGGGTGGTAGCTTCTATCACCATAATACCCCCTCATCTTCGCTTCCCTCAGATAGTAAAATCCTTCAAATCCATAAAGGAAAATGTTGTGACGTGGACTTCATTGAACATCATGAAGAATAACGAACACAAGATATAAAGAGAATCATGTATCTCATTGGTAGTTCCTCCATATCCCCGAGAACTAGGGGAGTTACTCAGATATAGAGACAACATGCATCACAAAGGTTTCATGGGAATAACAGATGAATGATTAATGTAACACACAAATGAATCTAGCCTAGGGTTTGGTATTAAAATGAGATGAATGACGAGATTGATGTTGAGAATGTGAATGAAGATGATGATGAAGATGGATGTCGGTAGTCTCCTTGATCGGGGTGATGGCGTGGTGGTGCCCTACTGTTGATTCTCCCTCTGGATCCCTTTCGGAGGTGAGGTATTATGGTTTTAGTTTGTGGTTCTGACTTCTCTATTTGTCCTCTGCAAAATTCAATCACATGGGGTTTAGTCGACCAGGGGGTGGCGGCGTTATATGGTACGACCATCCATAGGAGCATCTATGCGTGTACCTCACACTGTCTTCGCCTCTAGAAACCCGAGTACTGCTGAGAATCGAAGGAGAGGTTAATGCAGAGAGGAGCGAAAGCCTATACCGAACGTCGGAGACAGTAAGATTAGTACGATAGTTGAAAACTATTCTCCGAGGTATAAATGATGCATTCATTAAACGACCAATGTGTTGGTCTGGATTAGTCATAAGTAATCGAGGTAACCTCGTGAGATGGTAAGGGCCTTGGTTGGACAGTGGACCACGGTGCGGCTGCATGTCGGTCGTGGAGTTATTTGGGCGCATCTCCCACAAACAACACGTGGACTACATATATGTAATAGTGTCTACTAGAGCCAAGTTGAATATAAGTATATGGTTGTAGGTAAAACCTTAAGCCCTAGCCTATTTTCATTATTACTATTTTCCTTTAAATTATTTATATTCGGTCCCGGAAACTAGAACTACTGGTTAACAAGTGCTTGCAAAAATCGCCTTGTCTGTAGCAAAGCTTCTCGTGGCTTTGATAACCTAGTGACACCTCTAAGGAAAAAGGGAAACTAACTACATTTGAAACCGGACCAAGGGTAATCGGGCCTCGAGGTCCCAGAGATTATGTCGCTCTTCTGCCCCATGGGCGAGCCGGTGCTTAATTATTTTCACCCTTCAGGAATCCTGGAAGCCCGTCAAGACCTCGCCAAGCAGTCCAAGATGATGCACTAGGTTCTACCTCAACCCGGACGCAAGTCGAGGTCTTCAGAAGCTCGAAGGCTACTGGCAATACCACATATCGGGGGTACACCGCGTGACGGGAAGTCGGCCCACCAGGGTGGCCTTGGGCCCCAGTAGGCCATGATGTGGCCCGGGCTTCTTACCCCACCGGTAAGCCTCCTCTAGAGGACTCCATCAAACTTGGCATACAAGAAGATCTCGAAGATCTAGGCAGACTCTCATGTCGGCTGTGGCTAGTCCATAGACATCTGATGATCAACCCATAGTCTCAATACACCTACGATGATCCATTATAACCCCCTCATATGAGGTGTATACACCATTAATCAATCTAGTAGGAGTGGGGTATTACCACCACCGTGAGGGCCCGAACTTGGGTAAACGCTTTGTGGCCTCCTATCCGTACTTTCGACTACACATGACGCCCTATTAGGAATACTGCACATATCATGCACCGACACTGGAGTTCGACAGGGGTGGATGGGTGTGGCCACGACGTTCGTCGAGGAGGTCGAATGGGTCGTCGGGAAGGTGTTGTGTGTTGCTAGGCATTGAAGTATATGAGCGAGGTAGGAGGAAATCTTTTAATGAGAAGTGGACGTGGGTGCTTAAATTTGAGCAAGAGGGGCATTGTTCGAGGTTAACCGTTCGATGGATTGGCTATCTAGGCCTTGAGAGCATCTACAGCCGGACTTTGCAAATCCGGCCCCTCAAACGCCCGCAGGACGCGCCCAGGCGGGTCCGCTGGCACTGACCGGTCACACCTCAAATTTACTTTTCTGCATCCGGATACCTCATATTTGAAACCTTAAATCCATACAAAGCATGCAAACAAGGATATACTACGTAGATCAACCTATACTACGTAGATCAACCTATACTGCCGAGCCATGGCGAAGCCGGACGGCGTGGGAAGAGCGGCGGAGCGGGGGAGAGGTGGATGGGCTCGTGCTGGCGGCGCGGAGAGGGAGGAGGTGGATGTGGTTATGGTTGGGGGACGTCGGTCGACTTAAATAGCCGGATTTGGCCTCGGGCGGTGAGCCGGAGCGGCGCCACGCGACGTTCACACCCCTACCGGAGGAGACGTCCGTCGAACCGCCGGGTTTCCGGTGATTCCGTGTGGGACCCCATCGTCAGTCTGACATGGCGAACGCGCCAGGGGGGCGCCCCATATCCGCCTCAGGTTTGGGCTGGATATGAGGGGTGCCGGTCAGCCCGAGCGTTTGAGGCCCGTTTGAGGCGTCCATGTGGGTCCGTTTTTCTTGACCTGTTACTGACTAGGCCGTCCGTCCGGGCGTTTGAGACGGGTTTGAGGTGCCCGGCTGTAGATGCTCTAACTGCTTAAAACGAAATATTGTGAGCAATTAGTAATCATTTTTGAGGGTGCAATTAGAGATGCCCTTGTGTATCGGCTAGGTCATGATGCTCACTTGGTTCCTCGAACCGGAGCCCCAATTGTTGTGGTCGTGGTTCTTTGTCCCAGCTGTTCGTGGTGACCAGTGAGCCATGTCAGCAAGATGAGTGGTGCTAAAATATGAAGTCGGCCACTCAGGCCAACTCCACCGCACGACCCCAAACGGACGTCCGCTTCGGCCTGCTTTTGTCCGTTTGGGGCGGCAATGGGGTAGCCCATGTCTGGATCGGGCCATTGCCGGGTCGGTGCGCCCAACGCGCGGCCGCACCCCAAATTATGTCCGGGGTGGACATGATATAAAAAAAATCGCAAAACTCAAATAAATGCCAAAAAAATCAAATAATACGCAAACATAATGATTAAAACATAATTAAACATTATAGTCTTCACGGCCTCCACAGTGCTTAGAACATAATTAACATAAAAACTAAAAAAAAAGATAAGCGCCGCCCGCGTGCTGCTGCCGTGCCCGTCGATGCCGTGCCCGTCGCCATCTCACGCGCCGCCGTTGTCGTCCTCATCGCCAGTGAGGTCGATGTAGGGCGGCGGCGTCTAGAGGTGGGACGGTGGTCCCTGGATGGTGGGAGGCGCCTGCACCACCTCCCCCCGTGGCGACGGCTCGCGCTCCGGTGACCGCGGCGGCGTGGGGCACCAAGACCCGGCCCCCACTGATGGAAATATGCCCTAGAGGCAATAATAAAGTTGTTATTATTTTATATTTCCTTCATCATGATAAAGGTTTATTATTCATGCTAGAATTGTATTGACCGGAAACTTAAATACATGTGTGAATACATAAACAAATACCGTGTCCCTAGTGAGCCTCTACTAGACTAGCTCGTTGATCAAAGATGGTTAAGGTTTCCTAACCATACACATGAGTTGTCATTTGATAACGGGATCACATCATTAGGAGAATGATGTGATGGACAAGACCCATCCGTTAGCTTAGCATACGATCGTTCTGTTTATTGCTACTGCTTTCTTGAATGTCAAATACATGTTCCTCAGACCATGAGATCATGCAACTCCCGGATACCGGAGGAATACCTTGTGTGCTATCAAACGTCACAACGTAACTGGGTGATATTAAAGATGCTCTACAAGTATCTCCGAAGGTGTCCGTTGAGTTGGTATGGATCGAGACTGGGATTTGTCACTCCGTGTTTCGGAGAGGTATCTCTGGGCCCTCTCGGTAATGCACATCATAAGAAGCTTGCAAGCAAAGTGACTAAGGAGTTAGTTACGGAATGATGTATTACGGAACGAGTAAAGAGACTTGCCGGGTACGAGATTGAACTAGGTATGGAGATACCGACGATCGAATCTCGGGCAAGTAACATACCGACGGACAAAGGGAATTACGTATGTTGTCATTGCGGTTCGACCGATAAGATCTTCGTGGAATATGTAGGAACCAATATGAGCATCCAGGTTCCGCTATTGGTTATTGACCGGAGAGGCGTCTCAGTCATGTCTACATCATTCCCGAACCCGTAGGGTCCGCACGCTTAACGTTCGTTGACGATATAATGTTATATGAGTTATGTGAATTGGTAACCGAATATTGTTCGGAGTCCCGGATGAGATCCCGGACATCATGAGGAGTCTCGGAATGGTCGAGAGGTAAAGATTTATATATGGGAAGTCATATTTTGGGTTCCTGAAAAAGGTGCAGCTTTTTCGGTATTGTACCGAGAAGCTTCCAGAAGGTTCCGGAGGATTCCGGAGGGGTCCGGAAGTCCACAAGTGGGTCCACCACGTCCCAAGGGCTGGCATGGGCTAAGGGGAGGCGCCCTGGCCTTATTGGGCCAGGCGCACCAAGTCCTCAAAAGCCCACGCAGCTAGGGAAGGAAAAAAGGGAGAGTCCTAGTAGGAATAGGATTGGACTTTGGAGTCCAAGTCCACGTGTGTACTATTCATGGTTACTGTTCACGTGGCACTATTCCTTCTACTCCAAGCCCCTACACATATATAAATAGAGCAGAGGGGGCGCCCCAAAGGACACAACATTGTCTTAGCCGTGTGCGGCGCCCCCCTCCACAGTTCCGTCCCTCGGTCATATTTTCGCAGTGCTTGGGCGAAGCCCTGCGGAGATAGCATCACCATCACCGTCACCACGCCGTCGTGCTGCCAGAACTCATCCACTACCTCGCCGTCTTGCTGGATCAAGAAGTCGAGGACGTCACCGAGCTGAACGTGTGCTGAACGCGGAGGTGCCGTACATTCGGTGCTCGGTCGATTGGATCGTGAAGTTGTTCGACGACATCAACCGCGTTGTTCTAACGCTTCCGCTTACGGTCTACAAGGGTACGTAGACACACTCCCCCTCTCGTAGCTATGCATCTCCATGGATAGATCTTGCGTGTGCGTAGAATTTTTTTGTTTTCCATGCAACGTTCCCCAACACCCACGGCGTCGGCCATGTCCGTGGCCGTGCACGACCAGCTCCACCGCTGGCCCACCAGGCGCGGGTGGAACACGGCAACGGGCTGCTCCTCCAGCACCTCCTCCTTGACGTCCATCATCTCCAGCTCCGGTACGGCCACGTCGCCGGCCACAGAGAGGGCCAGCATGGTGTCCAGATCCACCCATTGGCGCTCATCGTGCGTGTTCATGGATTCTTCCATGACACGCTAAATGAGCCGGGCCTCCTCCTCCTCTGTCATGGGAGGAGGTGGTGGTGGCGACGGAGAGGGCGAAGGCGACGGCGTGGGGGCCGGGTCTTGGTCCGCGCAACTGGGGAGGGCTCGGAGCACGCGCTCGGCGCTCTGGACGTGGCCGTCGCGGGCTAGCTGGGCGACCAGCAAAGTATGACGCGCGCCGCACGTCGTGCTCGTCCCGAAACCAAGTGTCCCACAGTGGGGATTCGACGGCGTACCTGGGGTCGTAGTACAGGTCGTCAGGCAGGCGGCGGCGGCGGTCGATCTCCTCGCGGCGGGCACGGCCGCTCATCGGGATCGGCGGCATCGGCACCCGATCCGCGGACAGATGCCAGTTATTGGGCAGGTGAACGTCGCTCTAGGGGAGGGGCGTCCCTGTTTCCCAATAACGCCGGCAAACATCCGCGTGGACGTACTGCCGGTCGCGCGCCGGGGCGGCCGGAGGGGCGATGGCGAATGCGGGCGGTGCGGGGGCCTTCCGTGGGGGTGGTGCGGGCTCTGAGCTGCTGGCGGCGCGGCGGCGGCCGGAGGACGAACCAGCCTGGTGGTCTTGTGCCCCCTTGCGGACGGTGCTCCACCACACCATGGCTGCCGGCGGCCGGCGAGCTCAAGGAAGGGGAGGGGAGAACTAGGGTTTGAGTGTCGGGTTTCGAGGAGGCAGCAGGACTGGAGTGGAAGCGTGGATTGTGACCGGTCCACGGCTTCCCATTTAAGAAGGACGGCGACCGCTCGCTTGGGCGGATGACAGGTGGGGCCGACCGCGCGTGCACAGTTAATTTGGGCGGTGGGAGGTAGGTGGCCGCCTGCCACGCGGCCCCGACGCGGACGAGAGACGCGTCCGTTCGATGTCCGCCTGGACCCAAACCGGGCGCATGTTTGCGCTGGAAATGGGTCGGGCCGGACACAAAACGGACAAGATGGGTCCAGGCCGACGCGCGATGGGCCGTGGGGTTTGTCCGTTTTGCCCCAAACGGACAGGGCCGGACGGGATGGGGTCGTGCGCTGGAGTTGGCCTGAACTGTCCTTCAGCGCTTCTCAGCCGTTCGATGGGAGGCGTCTCCCTCCTCAACAGTCATCTCCGCGATTCGAGAACCGTCGGCGCGGGCCCACACTCCTCTCAACTCAAGCAACCCGAGAATGCCCGCCTCCTCCAGGCTCTGCGCGTACGCCACGTGCTCCCTCGCGGCCTCCCCCGTCCCCACCTCCCCTTCCCCACCCCCTCGCTGCCGCCGCCGCCGCCACCACCACCGACTCGCCTCCTCCATGGGTCAGTCCACGAGCTCGGCCTCGGGCAGCAGCCGCAGCGACTCTCGGTGGTCGGCGCTCCGGCTCGATCTAGGGTTGCCGTCCGGCCGCAAGCAGAGGCCGGCAGGCGAGAGGCTGAATTTGGGGGACCGGCTGCGCCGCGTGCTGTCGCGGCCGTCGCCCCAGAACACGGAGGTGGAGATTGAGGCCGAGGAGGAGGGGCGAGACGCTGGAAACCGCGTGGAGGTGGAGGCCGGCGGCCCGGACGCCGATCACCTCGTCGTCATGGTTAACGGGCTCTATGGGAGGTGGGTGGAAGATACCCTCTCGCTTCTATTTTATTCGCGATGGTCAGTAGTTTGGTATATTAACTGAGTTGTGGCTGTGAACAGTTCGGCGGATTGGAAGTTTGCAGCAGAGCAGTTCGTGAAGAGGCTGCCGGGGAAAGTCTATGTGCATCGTGAGTCTATACTGCCCCCTGCTCTTTTAATTTGCTTGCTATGGATATACGCATTACCACAACTGACATTTATGACTTCAAATTATGTCGATTTGTCGAAATTTTGGGATGAAGAATTGGACCTGTTTAGTTTGGAACTAGAAAGGTACTAGGTGTTGCTGTAAAACCATAGCTAAATTTTCCTATTCAGGGCACCTGTAAAGACATTACCAACCGTAAATGCACCAACACTTCAGAGTTCAGAGGTTCCAGGACTTGCCTTCAGCTGAATGTTTGTTTGTTTTTGAAAATATATAAAGAAGTATTACACTGATAGGACGTAACTGAGCACCCAGCCACTGCAAATATAACTGCAATTATCTCTTTCCGACTAATACCTTTATAATAATAATATAATTTGCCCTTTCCCGTGTCGGCTATATGATTAATTGACCGTTGACATGTCTACGTCATGATGCACACTACTTTCTGGTAGAACTTGATACACATGTCTTATAAAATTTATCTGAGCAGGTAGTGAGTGCAATCATTCAAAGTTAACATACGATGGAGTTGATATAATGGGCGAAAGACTGGCTGAAGAGGTATCATCATTATTGACTTCGGCTGTGTTATAGTAGTTCTAGTCACTGCTAAAATATGCATGCTGTACTTACAAGGAGCTGCAGAATCGTGGAAAATAATATATCAAACTAAAATTTATTATCCAGGTACACCAAGTTGTCCAGAGAAAAGGAAATTTGCGGAAAATCTCTATTGTTGCTCATTCACTTGGTGGATTGATTTCAAGATATGCAATTGGAAGACTCTATGAAGAATCAACAAGTGAAGAGCCATGCCTTAATATGGAGAAGCATTCTGACGAAGAAAATATAAGCAGAGGTGGTAAAATAGCTGGCTTAGAACCAATGAACTTCATTGCGTCAGCTACACCACACCTGGGCTCAAGGTGGAATAAACAAGTAAGGTTCAGGGCCATCTTGTGCAGTACTGGGTACTAATACTATTCTATCAGTGCGAGGCCGAATATATGCTTGCTACTAAACTTATCAATTACCATACCTTCTTTCTTGCACTTAGGCAGTGATTAGTTTTTTATTCTGGCATTTCTGTGGGGTCTTCTGATGTTCTTACAAGTCCAAGACTCTTGCATTTGTCATATCGCATTGCTATTGCATCTCATTCTTGCTCCAATCAAACTGGAACCTTGAACTACTGAACATGGATCCACTTGCTAAGGAGCTAGAAGTAATATTTTCCATGAACCATTTAGCATAATTTTCTAAATAAAGGCATCATTGCTAACTTATAATTCCTACAATACACACTTCTTATTTTCCTATTAAAGAGTTTATTTCCCTGACATAGACTGATGCTACATGTATCTTATGGTTTCCTCCTTCCAGAAAGTTTCTTGCACTCTGAGTTTAATGTTCCATTGTGTATTTGTGTTTGTGCCTGAACTCAATCGGGAAAAATCTTAATAAAGACAGAAAATTTTATACTTATTTGACATTTTTGTTCTCCACAGCTGCCCTTCCTTTTCGGTGTTCCGCTTTTGGAACAAACCGCTGCAGAAACTGCACATCTTATAGTTGGGAGAACGGGTAAACACTTGTTCCTCTCGGACAGGGATGACGGGAAGCCTCCACTTCTCGTGCGAATGGTTGAAGATTGCGATGATGGAAAATTCATGTACCAACTCATGATTTGCATAAAATGATATTGATACCTTCACGCCTGTTTTGCTGCAATGTCATTGCTTATTACCTTGTTATTATGCAGGTCAGCTTTGCGCTCTTTTAAGCGTCGTGTTGTGTATGCAAATATAACATATGACCGTATCCAATAGATGTCACAAATTAAACCTTTATATATTTTTTGTATTGTGATGATTTTTGATTTATTGTTCGGGAATCAACTCCTGATGCCAGTGCCCTTAACTTTGAAAAAGATATTGTTGGTTGGAGTACATCGTCGATTCGGCGACAACACGAATTACCTAAAGTAAGTGAAAACTTCACCTCTTTAATTTTTCAAAAAGTATTAACAATCTTTCGCTGTCCCTAAAATTTCAACTATCTGCCCTGACTGTGTTGTAGCTTGAGTTAACAGCAAATGATGAAAAGTATCCGCATGTTATCCATGTTGATACTGCTAACTCGGAGGGCCCTCAGCAAGAGGATTCTGTAGAAACTTCACTCACGGATAGCCTTGAAGGTAATAATCATTGTTTCAAGCTTGGTTGTGTTCTTTTAATAAAGCTGGGATATAATTCCTGCAAAACTTGAGTGAAGGCTTTATATAAAGCTGCAAACCAATTAGTTGTCGATTTCTAGAGGTTCTAAAACTCACCTGTCATCAGTAGATTCAGAACCTTAGAAATTTGAAAACACAGATCAGAGAATGGCGTGCACTGTATATACTGTCCTTAAACTAGAGATTTTGTACTACTTGTTTTCTACTTTGACATTCGACATTATTATTGCAGAGGAGATGATCTGTGGCCTTACACAAGTGCCCTGGGAACGGGTCGATGTGTGCTTTCATGAGAGCCGGCTAAAATACAATGCACATTACAATATTCAGGCAAGCTTCAGCCCTTCAACTACTGTAGCTATTTGCAGATTATTACGCTGCGACTTGCAACGGAACTGTTGTCTTTGGAACTAATCGGTACATTTGGAATGTGCGGGGCAACCTTTTGCAGTTAGATAAAAAGTGGTGCATGATTTCTGAATTCTACCTTTACAAATAGTGTTACTACATTGCAAGAACTTTAAAAACGTTTGACCGTGGACTGAACCCTGCAATCCCCACATGCAGGTTAGGACCCCAATGAACTTGGAGGGAGAAGATGTCATCTACCATATGATAGACAATTTTCTAGTCTAGGCTGGCGTGTCTCGCCGATTCTTTCCAGTGGATTCAGCTGGAAAAGTAATCCGTCTTCTATATGGCGGCTTAACTCCATTCTAGTTAGATCATCGATTGATTTCCTGGCAGGCCAACATATATGTGGGAGCATACATATGGTCAGGTGATCACAGCATGTGACCTCCTGAGTTCATTGTCACTACTATTGAGACTTGAGTTGGGCCATAATACTGTAAATATTAGCCCAATGGTGTAAATTTTGTAGTGTTGATTAGAAGCTTATATCTCCTGGAGATCTGGGTTGTACATTCGAATCTGTATATTGGAACAATGCTTGGTGCTAAATGTACGATATCTTCTGTTACTGGGTGATGACCGCATAAGGAGTTATGCAGTTGCAGAGATTGTCAAGCTACTGAAGACCAACAGAGTCTTGTCTGCTGATAACGTCTGTTTTGTATGGGGAAAGGGGAGATGAGCAGAATCTGTGGTCATCCGCAAACTCAGCTGGAAAAGGGAAAACATTCTCTTCTAAGAGCCAACCACATGATTTCAACAACGCCATGCTTAATAATAGTCAATGGAGGTCAGAGAAGAGGAGCAGATTGCCTAAAAGAGCTCCTCCCCTCGTGACCAACAGCTCCTCCCTTGGCAATCTTCCATAGCTCGGATGAAGGAACCTTGGTAGAATTGCAGGAGCATAGCCTAGAGACATTAGGGAGGGCAAAAGGGGGAGGAAGCAAAGGAAGCTGATCTGACCTGGCTGCGTGGGCGGGCGTGGCGGCGGGGATGGGCAAGTACAGCGACGGTGACGCCGGTGGCGGCGGGGGCAGCTACCCGCTGGTGGCGGTGTGCATCGACAAGGACAAGAACAGCCAGAACGCGCTCAAGTACGCGACGGAGACGCTGGTGCACCGGGGCCAGACCATCGTGCTCGTCCACGTCAACACCCGCGGCAGCTCCGGCGGCGTGGAGGACGCCGCCGGGTACAAGCAGCCGACGGACCCGCAGATGAAGGACCTCTTCCTCCCCTTCCGCTGCTTCTGCACCCGCAAGGACATCCAGTGCAAGGACGTGGTGCTCGACGACCACGACGTCGCCAAGTCCCTCGTCGAGTTCGCCGCCCACGCCGCCGTCGAGCGCATCGTCCTCGGCGCCAACACCCGCAGCAGCTTCGTCCGCTTCAAGGCCGACGTCCCCAACAGCGTCTGCAAGACCGCCCCCGACTTCACCAGCGTCTACGTCGTCAACAAGGGCGGCAAGGTCACCTCTGTTCGCCAGGCCATCCGCCCGGCACCCTCCGTCTCGCCGCTCCGGTCCATGATGCAGGGCGGCGGTGGCGCCAAGCCGCCCGAGCCGCAGCAGCTGACGGCGGCGGCGGCGCCTGCGCCCGCGCAGAAGTGGGCGGCGCCGCCGCCTCCTCAGGCGACGCGAGCCGACTCTGCCTTGACGACCACGCTGCAGCCGCCAGACAACTTCATCATGTAAGTTTTGTTTGTGTCATTGTGTGCTCGCTAGTTCATGCATGGACGGACGGACAGGTAGGTGGAGGTGCGTGCTAGCTTGATCGCTCATGGTTACGTGGCAGGTCTCCGTTCTCGAGGGGCCCGACGACGTCGGCGAGGAAGGCGTTCCCGGACTTCTCGCAGACGGAGTCGTCCGACATATCCTTCATCGGAGCCCCGACCCAGCGGCGGAGCGTGGACCGGCCGTCGTACCCGCCGCGGCTGTCCACCGGGTCGGACACCTACGAGCACAACAGCTTCGAGGCGCCGCGCTCGGGGTGGGCCGACACCTTCGGCAACGAGAACACCTCCAACTCGCAGGCCAGCGTCTCCTCCCACGCCACGGTACCTCCATCATGCGAGCAACATGCACGATCGCCATGCATGCCTGCCATTAATCTTTGTTGCAAATCTCAATGCATGCATGTAGGAGGACATGGAGGCGGAGATGCGGCGGCTCCGGCTGGAGCTGAAGCAGACCATGGACATGTACAGCACGGCGTGCAAGGAGGCGCTCACCGCGAAGCAGAAGGCGACGGAGCTGCAACGCTGGAAGGAGGAGGAGCAGCGGTCGCAGGACGGCCGGCTGACGGAGGAGACGGCGCTGGCGCTCATCGAGCAGGAGAAGGCCAAGGCGCGGGCGGCCATCGAGGCCGCCGAGGCGTCGCAGCGCCTGGCGGAGCTGGAGGCCCAGAAGCGGATCGCCGCGGAGAGGAAGGCGCTCAAGGAGGGCGCCGGCGGCTCGTCGGCGAGGTACCGCCGGTACACCATCGAGGAGATCGAGGCGGGCACCGAGCACTTCTCCGACGCGCTCAAGGTGGGCGAGGGCGGCTACGGCCCGGTGTACAAGGGGCAGCTCGACCACACCCCCGTGGCCATCAAGGTGCTCCGGCCGGACGCCGCGCAGGGGAAGGCGCAGTTCCAGCAGGAGGTGGAGGTGCTCAGCTGCATCCGCCACCCCAACATGGTGCTCCTCCTCGGCGCCTGCCCCGAGTACGGCTGCCTCGTGTACGAGTACATGGCCATGGGCAGCCTGGACGACTGCCTCTTCCGGCGCGGCGGCGGGCCGGTGCTCCCCTGGCAGCACCGGTTCCGCATCGCCGCGGAGATCGCCACGGGCCTGCTCTTCCTCCACCAGACCAAGCCGGAGCCGCTGGTCCACCGCGACCTGAAGCCGGGCAACATCCTCCTCGACCGCAACTACGTGAGCAAGATCAGCGACGTCGGGCTGGCGCGCCTGGTGCCGCCGTCGGTGGCCGACACGGTGACGCAGTGCCACATGACGAGCGCCGCGGGCACCTTCTGCTACATCGACCCGGAGTACCAGCAGACGGGGATGCTGGGCGTCAAGTCGGACGTCTACTCGCTGGGCGTGATGCTGCTGCAGATCATCACGGCGCGGCCGCCCATGGGGCTGACGCACCACGTGGCGCGCGCGCTGGACCACGGCACCATCGCCGACCTGCTGGACCCGGCCGTGCAGGACTGGCCGGTGGACGAGGCGCGGCGGTTCGCGGAGATGTCGCTGCGGTGCTGCGAGCTCCGGCGCAAGGACCGGCCCGACCTGGCCACCGGCGTGCTCCCGGAGCTGAACCGGCTGCGCGCGCTCGGCGAGGAGAACATGCAGTTCTGCAACCCCATGATGGGCGGCATGGGCGGCGGCGGCGGCTTGCGGACCGGCATGGCCAGCTCCGCCTACATGAGCAACTCCGCCATGTCGCAGTCACGGCCCGTAAGAAAACCAACACGAATGATCATCCGCCATTTCTCATCCTCCTTGCAGGAGTGACGACGATCCACACTGACACCGGTAAATCATGTGCATGCAGGATGCGATGAGCGATCCGTTCGCGAGGTCGCAGTACGGCGGCGGGAACACGAGAAGGCCCAACTACAACTGACCAAAGTCGCGTCGTGATGCTGCGCTGTGCTTCTAAAGTTCTCAGATCATTAGGCCCAAGAGCAGAGCAGAGCAGAGCGTTTCAAAGATTCATCATTCATAAACAAACTGTGTAATTCTTCGCCCGTACTAATACTTGGTCCTGGATTCTTAATGTCGGTCGGTAGCCACTCGTCGTGCATGCGCTCGTTGCTGTAAGTTTTGTAAAATGTACTATACTCGTGAAAGCAATCCTGTGTAAAACGTAGCGATGATGATTTCTTGATCCAGCTCTTGTTTTAAACCACCACCCTCGCATTGTTTCTTGCTAACTGCTGCTTCTTGCCCTGTGATGCTTGTGTTTTTTTACCGGACTTGTGGCGCAGACAGCGAACCTAACAGCATGCATGCATGACTCCTTCAGAAAAGAACAGTCGAACTGCCACTCTGAACTACACAGAAGGATTGATTAGAGCATATCCAACAGACCCCAAAACCCTCCCTATGGGCGAACCCCCCCCCCCCCCCCCCCCCCACGCGCGCGCGCGCACACACACCGTGGATGAAATGTCGCATCCCAACCGACCCTCGTATCCAGTCCACAGTCCATATGTTTCGGGTTGTTCGGCACCCCTCAAACCTAGCCCATCCATATGGCAGATTTGGAGCCGCCCAGATGCGTCTGGCATGTCGGAGACCTACCCCAAATCCTCCAAAATGTAGAGCGCATTGAAGAGGAACCGAAAAGAATACCTTGCAGATTTATCAAGGAGCTGGGTATAATAGATTGCGACTGCCTTTTCTCATCTGAAATATCCCAAATACAACGAAATATATGGAACTGTTTTGGTTTTGTTGAAAGAATGTGGATTTCATACAACAATAATATAGTGCAATGGCCAGCAGTGGAATTCAGAAACTTGAATTGTCTTCAACGTCTAGACTTGTTTGGCTGTCCCAACTTAACTGGCTCACTTCCATCAACAATATCTGATGACAAAAATGTCCTGCTTCCTCGACTCCGGGATCTTCGAATTGTAGAATGTGAAAATTTGGTGGAGGTTCCAAAGCTGCCTGCATCTCTTGAGAAATTGCACATCATTGCTTGTCCAAAGCTGGTGTCCATGCCAGCAAATCTTGGAGACATCAAAAAATTGAGAAAACTCGAGGTATTTGAGTGCGAGGCCCTGACGACATTTCCTGATGGAATGTATGAAGTGCCTGCGCTCAAGAAGTTGTGCATGGAGCGTTGCCCAAGGGTAGAGACACTACTGGAGGGACTCCTGCAGCAGCTCCCAGCCCTAGAGAAACTATGTATCCGTGACTGCTCCAACTTGGAGGGAGCCTTCTCAAGAGGAGGCGCTTACTGGAATTTGGTTGAAGAAATTCCACAGAGATCAGTTGGCTGATCCCATGCGCTGAATGCTTAGGTTGCCTTCAATTGGGATACTTGTGACTCTGCTTGTGTATGCCAGCCTCGTGGAGTTGAGTGTTCCAATGAGGTACATATACCCTCTTTTATTTACCTTGGTTGCATTCTTTAAAATTATACCTTGGTCCACAACTTTGCACAACACTTTGTAACTCAACTTCTAATTCTTGATGAAATGCTCCATTGATCGGTCTGTTAATTATATGTTGAGTTTTTTTTGATCAAAAGAGGGGGTTTCCCTCCGATTTCATTAACGAAACCCAACCAAGCAGTCATCATCCACATTCAAGTTCAGACTACCTCTAACCTAAAACAAAAGGAATGCATGCCACAAGCGGCAGAAGAGTAGGGACGCGGCCCCAAAAGCTAGACCCAACAATCCCAGGACCGAAGCTAGAAACCACACACAGGGGACAACAACATTATCTTGATAAACACTGGATAATTCTGCCAAGTAAGCAGCCTTACCAACATTTTGAGCGTCACCATACACTATGATGAGATTCCATTCAAACTTACCTATCTTATCAAAAAGTAATATTCTAACAAAATATACGCCTATCTCTACGTTAATGATGTCAAAAGTATCATTATTAATTCCAACCAAAATCCCACCAGCTCTGCCTCTTGGTAGAGACCATTTCCAACTGAAGCAAACCCATGCACGGCCATACCCCGTACAGGGAATTGGGCCGCAACGTCTACCTATGACGTCTACATGGTCGACACTCCTAAAAACAGTCCTCAGGAGAAGTCTAAGGAAAACCCTAAGCGTCGACGTCCGAAGAGGCGATCAAAAGGAAGCAACGGAAGCAGAAGTACGACCAACGCCACGGACGCCGCCGATAATGGCACTGCCCCCGACGCCGCTGAGAACCCGGGTGAGGACAATCAAGCCTCGCCAGCCCAACGGAATGAGCCCGTAGAGGCACCCGCGAAGGATGATCTCGAGGACATGGGCACCTTCAACGACGGGTCGGACAAGGATTACCTGCCCGAATCGAGGACGATCTTAGCCCCGGACCTGAGGACTTTGTGGTACCCATAAACCCATCCGAGCAGGCACGGTTCCAACGGCGGCTAATCACAACTGCGCGAAGCATGAAGAGGAAGCAGCAAGAGTTGTACACTCACGAAAATGCGCTCAACGACCCGACGTACCACCACCAAATCGTTCCTGAAGCGGCGGGTACTGTCTAACTTCGACGACGAGGCAGCGGATGACGAGCTGCTCACGCACGGCCACGTAGGCCAGGCTGACCGCCCCCCCTAGAGGGCGAGACCAGCCAGCAGGGGCACATAACGAACCCCCTGCAAAAACCCGCCCTCATGACAGGAGTGCGGTCGAACGCCCTGAGCCCTTCGACTTGCGCGATAAGATACAAGCCAATAAAGCCCCTTCTCGATCCATTTACGGAATAAGGGAGCACACACCCGCCGGCCCGGAGGGATGCCTGGTTAGACATGCACGACAGAGCTCGAGAACAGACACGGGCCAGGGCGGCAGCCAACGCCCTACAAGACGCGGCTCAATATCGAGTTCGCGCACATCCGGTATGTTTTACAGACGAGGTCATGGAGCATCAGTTCCCAGAAGGGTTTAAACCCATAAATATCGATCAATACGATGGAACGAGCGACCCGACAGTCTGGATCGAAGATTTCCTTCGCCCTCATACCCAACTCATATATTTTGGGTTGTTCTGCACCCCTCAAACCTGGCCCATCCATTTGACAGATTTGGGCTGACATGTCAGATACGACACGTCAGACCCACCCAAATCTCATGCATGGTCTTGCCGACTTTGTAAGCGGAAATGATTGCTGTATTCTGCAAGAATCTTCATCATGTCAAGAAATCCTGCAAGGATCCACTGATGCCAGTTCATTACAACACGAGGTTCGACATTTGTCACTTAATTATATCAGTAGTAAAACTATTGCAACCATGAAGGGAATTCTAGCCCGACTCGCTGCGGACATGGCGGCGGCGGAGGCGGCGCAATTTACTCGGCTTATGCACTACCATTCCTCCTTGTGTGCGGACACAACATGCATGCATGCAGTGGGCTGTGTGGGATTCTCACGCTGCTGCTGCATTCATATCTGGGCTCCATTCAGGCAACCAATGTCCTAACAAAAAAGTGAGGAATGGATGAGTGGTACCACAAAGAAATGAATCATGTCGTTGCCCTTTACACGGGCTTGGTAGCAAAACGTGAGATCTCATCGTATATATACGAGAAAAGGACTTCCTTAGAAATTTGAGAATAGATAATTTTATTGTGAAGGAAATTTTGAGAATAGATAGGTTATTAATCGATGCAGAAGATTTCATTGGGGTTTTTTCAGGGAAGAGAAGATTGCATTGGTTATTTTCTGAAAGAACATAAAATGAATCCAATTTTCCGTTGCTTTAAACCAAGTATGTACATCAAATTGAAATAAAAATGTCTTAGCATAACAATCATTTTACTGAAGTATCTGGCTGATTTTAGAACTTCAACAAGGCCTTGTTAGCTAACAAATTTACAACATTCTCCTTTTGCAAGAGAATTGCCTTAAACAAAATATAAAAATATGAGGAACAAATTAAATCAAGACAAATTTTCTCATAATGCAAATCATTTTACACCTTAAGTGACAAATATAACTGTCAATCAGATTTGCTCAGAAGATCAGCACCATATTCATATGCGGGCGGTAGCAAATGGATCCTCGAGGAATATGCACACAAAGCAATATGTTTTGACCAAAAAACAAATAGATTACACGATTACACATAAACAAGCAGTAAATGACATCAATTCCAGCAGTTCAGCAAACACCACCAGGCATATACGTAATATTATTCATGCATGATGAAAGTTTTGGTATGACACAACAGACAACCAACAAATATCAGTCATTATATACTGATGAATGAACAAACACTTGTTCCAAAAAAAACCCAGACATTCATTCATGGGGAAGCAAGGATTCAACCAGCCAATCTATTTGGTACATTGACCAACTCCTTGCCCAAGGTGTACAATCCAAAGTTTACAACTCCTGAGTGTCCATGAAACAAGACCAACATTGCCATTCGACCGACATCCAACAGGAACGGAAAAATAACCAAGTGTTGGCAATGCCGATACAACATCACCCTTGACAAACTGGTGGGGCGTAGCCTGCCACAAATGTACGATCACAGCGGGATCACCATCAAACTCCACAGTTACACGAGAGCTGGGGGTGCAAGGGAAAACAAAAATGATTAGAGAAGTGCACAAATAGTACCAAAAAGCAATGCATAAAGCAATGTATGATAATGACGAAGGAAAGGTTATAGCAGCTCTTAATATCACTTTTTTAATAATAAAAAAAGACCATCCATAGTGTTGTCCTACAAAGCAAAGATCATAAACTATTCTATCTACTTCAGAAACTGCTTTGGACACTGACAACAGAACAATTGAGCCAAAGAGCAGAGAATGGAACATAACCAAAACAAAAAAAGGAACCACCTCTCATTTCAAATCTAACTATGAGGACATACAAAGTGGACAATCTTATAGCCAATACCCAGTAGTCAAATCAATTGCCATTGCACAGAATCACATCAGGAAACAATGCACCCCCAATTATGTCGTTCTCGCCAAACAGAAGATGAGATTTTGTAAGGGCATCTCCAACGTTAACCCGTAAATTTCCTCCCGCATCCGTCAGTGGACAGGGGGGACCAGTCCGCGGACACGGATGCGGGAGGACGCCATCCAACCATAGCCGCATACATTCGGCCTTTCTCATTTAGTTTTTCAAGTCTGCACGATCAAATAGCCGCATGCAAAGGGTACAGACGTTCAAAGAGCCGCATGCAAAGGGTACATACGTTCAAATAGCTGCATGCAACACAAGTTTAAATTTAAAAAAGTTCAAATATTACATCCCAACATTGTTATCCCCTTTCACCGCCCACTGATGCTCAATCAGATCTTCCTTCAGCTGCTCGTGAGTTGGTCGATGCCGAATTTGTTGATGCATTTGAATAAACTCTTCAAATGTGGCCGGATTCTGGTCCGGAAGTTGGATAGGATCACCCATGTTCTCAAATTCCAGAGCGGCGGCAACATCATAACTCTCATCCTCGACGATCATGTTGTGCACGATCACACAACATGTCATCACCTCACACAAGGTCTCCGGATCCCATTATTTTGCAGGTCCACGAACAACTGCAAAACGGGCCTGAAGAACTCGAAATACCCTCTTGACATCCTTTCTAGCTGCTTCTTGTCTTTGGGTAAAGTGATCCTTTTTCTTGCCAACTGGGTTTGAGATGGTGCTGACAAAGGTAGCCCACGGAGGATAGATACTGTCAAACAGATAGTAGCCCATGTTGTACTCATGTCCATTGACAGTATAGTGGCAAGGAGGAGCTTTTCCTCTAGTCAGCCTCGCAAACAACATCGATTGTTGCAGCACATTGATGTCATTGTGAGACCCGGGAATGCCAAAGAAAGCATGCCAAATCCAAAGATTCGGTGATGCAACTGCTTCAAGATGATGGTGGGCTTCTTAACATGACCTTGATATTGCCCTTGTAAAGCCTTCGGGCAGTTCTTCCATTTCCAATGCTTGCAGTCAAGAGATCCAAGCAAACCTGGCCACCCTCTTGCTTCTGAGATTGCCAAGAGCCTCTCGGTGTCTACCACAGTTGGTTCTCTCAGGTACTGAGGTCTGAACACCTCGACCACGGCAATTGCAAACCTGACCATGGCATCTCCGCATGTGCTCTCAAACATCCGTAGGTACTCGTCCCATGAATCAGCGGCCGTGCCATATGCAAGCATCCGGAGTGCGGCCGTGCACTTCTGGTAACCAGAGAAGCAAATCGTTCCCACGTCGTCCTTCTTTAGGATGAAGTAGTCATCGTAGGACCGGACGCCATGGTACAAACGATCGAAGACAATCTTGAGCATCCAAAAATGCCGGTGGAAATGGTCAGCGAATAGTGCATCGGGGGCAAAGTAGTCGGCCATCAGTGTCAAATGCCCGCGTGCCCTGTTGCGGTTGAGCACTCGATGACCCTTGTGATGGGGAACGAAGCATGAAAATCAAAAAAATTCCTACGAAACACCCAAGATCTATCTATGGAGATGTATAGCAACAAGAGGGGAGTGTGTCTACATACCCTTGTAGACCGAAAGTGTTAGCGTCGTAACGCGGTTGATGTCGTCGTACTCTTCACGATCCAATCGCGATCCAATCCGATCTACTGCCGAACGGAAGGCACCTCCGAGATTAGCACACGTTCAACTCGATTGCGTCCTTTCCTTCTTGATCCAGCAAGAGAGGGGGAGGAGGTAGATGAGATCGGAACCAGCATGGCGGTATGGTGGTGGTGGCAGCAGCGGAATTCCGATAGGGCTTCGCCAAGCGCGTACCGGAGGAGAGGTGGAGTATACGGGAGAGAGGGAGGCGCCAGGCCGAAGGGTGCAGCCCCCTGCGCCCCTCCCCACTATATATAGGGGTGAGGGGGAGGGGGCACCGGCCCTAGCCCCTTCTCCAAGGGAGGGGGCGGCGGCCCTAGGGGTGGCTTGCCCCCAAGCCAGTGGTGGTGCCCCCATCTAGGGTTTCCCCTTGGCCCTAGGCGCATGGGCCAGGTGGGGGGCTGGTGCGCCTGGCCCAACTAGGCCAGGCACCTCCCACAGCCCACATGGGTCCCCGGGGATGGTGGACCCCCCCGGAACCCTTCGGTGACTCCGGTACACTGCCGACATGCCCCTGAACTTTTCCGGTGACCAAAATAGGACTTCCCATATATAAATCTTTACCTCTGGACCATTTCGGAGTTCCTCGTGATGTACGTGATCTCATCCGGGACTCCGAACAACCTTTGGACTTTCCGTTATTTAATATCTCAATACTACCCTAGGGCTACCGAACGTTAAGCATGCGACCCTACGGGTTCGGGAACATGCAGACATGACCGAGACACCTCTCCGGTCAATAACCAATAGCGGGATTTGGATACCCATATTGATTCCTACATATTCAACGAAGATCTTTATCGGTTGAACCACGATGTCGTGGATTCAGTTAATCCCGTATACAATTCCCTTTGTCCGGCGATATGTTACTTGCCCGAGATTCAATCGTCGGTATCTCCATACCTAGTTCAATCTCGTTACCGGCAAGTCTCTTTACTCGTTCCATAATACAAGATCTCGTGACTAACACATTAGCCACATTGCTTGCAAGATCTTTATGATGTTGTATTACCGAGAGGGCCCAAAGATAACTCTCCATCATACGGAGCGACAAATCCCAGTCTCGATCCGTGCCAACCCAACAAACACCTTCGGAGATACCTGTAGAGCACCTTTATGATCACCCAGTTACGAAGTGACGTTTGGATACACACTAAGTATTCCTCCGGTGTCAGGGCGTTGCACGATCTCATGGTCTAAGGAACAGATACTTGACATGAAGAAAGCTGTAGCAAATAAACTAAACGATCTGATGCTAAGCTTACGGTTGGGTCCTTGTCCATCACATCATTCTCCTAATGATGTGATCCCGTTATCAAATGACAACTCATGTCTATGGTCAGGAAATGATACGTCTCCAACGTATCTATAATTTTTGATTGTTCCATGATGTTATATTATCAATCTTGGATGTTTTTTATATACATTTACAACAATTATATATCATTTTTTGGGACTAACCTATTAACTTAGTGCCCAGTGCCAGTTGCTGTTTTCTGCCTGTTTTTTGTTTTACAGAATATCAATACCAAACGAAGTCCAAATGCCACGAAACTTTTTGGAGATTTTTTTCTAGACAATACCAACAGTAGAAGCTTCAGGAGAAGACCAGATGCCAGAGGAGGTGGCCACGAGCCACTAGGGCACGCCTTGGGGGGGGGGGGCAGGCGCACCCTGGTGCCTCGTGGGCCCACCTCAGCTCCGTTTGACCTAATTCCACCACTATACATTCCCAAAAAATCAGAAACCCTCAGGGGAGTCCACGAAATACTTTTTCCGCCGCCGCAAGTTTCTGTTCTCGAGAGATCCCATCTGGAGGCCTTTTCCGGTACTCCATCGGAGGGGGAATCGATCACGGAGGGGCTCTACATCAACCTTGCTGCCCTTCCGATGATGCGTGAGTAGTTTACCACAGACCTTCGGGTCCCTAGTTAGTAGCTAGATGGCTTCTTCTCTCTTTTTGATCTTCAATACAAATGTTCTCCTCGATGTTCTTGGAGTTCTATCCGTTGTAATCACTTTTGGCGGTGTGTTTGTCGGGATCCGATGAATTGTGAGTTTATGATCAGATTATCCATGAATATTATTTGAGTCTTTTCTGATCTCTTTTATGCATGATTATTATAGCTTCGTATTTCTTCTCCGATCTATTGATTTGGTTTGGCCAACTAGAACTAGATTGATTTATCTTGCCATGGGAAGAGGTGCTTTGTAATGGGTTCGATCTTGCGGTGCTCAATCCCAGTGGCAAAAAGGGACATGACACATATGTATCGTTGTTATTAAGGGTAAAAAGATGGGGTTTATTCATATGTGAGTTTATCTTGTCTACATCATGTCATCGTTCTTAAGGCGTTACTCCGTTCTTTATGGACTTAATACACTAGATGCATGATGGATAGCGGTTAATGTGTGGAGTAATAGTAGTAGATGCAGGCAGGAGTCGGTCTACTTGTCTCGGATGTGATGCCTATATACATGATCATTGCCTTGGACATCGTCATGATTATTTTCTTTTCTATCAATTGCCCAACAGTAATTTGTTTTCCCACCGTATGCTATTTTCTTGAGAGAAGCCTCTAGTGAAAACTATGCCCCCCGGGTCTATCTAAATCATATACTAAAACCCTAAAAATACTTGCTGCACTTTTTCTTTATTTATTTTATTTTGTATTTTTTTTCAATCTATCTATCTATCACATACAATTTAATCTTGCAACTTACCGCCGAGGGATTGACAACCCCTTGATTGCGTTGGGTGCAAGGATTTGTTGTTTTGTGTGCAGGTGCTGCGAATGAGGTGTTGCGTGATTCTCCTACTGGATTGATAACCTTGGTTTCATAGCTGAGGTAAATACTTATCTCTACTGTACTGCATCTCCCTTCCACTTCAAGGAATTACCAACGCAGCTCACAAGTAGCAGGAAGAATTTCTGGCGCCGTTGCCGGGGAGACATCATCAACATCTATCAAGTACCTACGCATAAAACTCTCATCTCCTTGCATTTACTTTATTTGCATTTGGCTCTCGTTTTCATCTCCCCCACTTCAAAAAAAGTTTTTCCAAAAATACAAAAATATTTTTCGTTTGCCTTTTTGTGTGTTTGCTTGCTTGCTTTATTGTTATGGCTAGTTCTTCGCTCATTACTATTACCCCTGAAAATGAAGTACTTAATTTTAAACAAAGGGGAGGAGAGAATTTAAAAGACGCTTGTTATAGGATTTGTGATGCTCATAATAGATCAACCCGTAAACAATCCACCACTATCCTTCTTCGCAATTTTTATGTGGGTATTACTACTTGGTATAGATTCATACTTGATACTATTACTGGAGGGAATTTCTTGATGTGTCCCTCTATGGATGCTTTCAATGCTATGGGAAATTTAGTGGGATCACCACCTATCACTGTTAATGAAACAACTTTGACTTTGGAACATGTTATGCAAAGGTTAGAAGCTATTGAAAGTAAAATGCCTACTATTGAACATCTTGAGAATTTAGATAAAAAATTTCATAATCATATCACTCAATTTGGTTCTAAGGTAGGAATCGCATTGTAAACCTTAAAGGAAAAAAGAACCGGTAGTTAGTGAAAGAATAGAACAAAGCCCCGCTAGAATCGATAAGATAGAAGAAATCGTTAATAATTTGGGGTCGGCTTTTTCCTCTGTTAAGAATATTGATAGAACTCCTCCCAATAAAAATTGCAAGTTCATATATGTTCCTAAAACCAATGGTGCTACTTCTAGTAAGGGAAATGAGGATCTTAAAATGATTAGCGTGCACTCCAATTTCATTGATATAATTAAGGAACCTATTCACAAAAGTAAAATTCTTGATTTGGTGCCTAGAATTGTGATGATGAGAAACACCTATGTTAAATCTATTAGAAAAAATGGATGTGTGATGGAGGAGTTGGAAACCAAAGATGACAACACTTGAAACTATGCATTATGCCTAGCTAGGGGCATAAAACAATAGCGCTTGTTGGGAGGCAACCCAAGGAATAAAATAAATTTTTATTATTTGTTTCTGTTATTGTGAGTTTTCACTTTCATTCTACTGTTATGATTGTGTTTTTATGTTTTTAATTAGTGTTTGTGCCAAGTAAAACCTTTGGGATGATTTGGAAGATAGTATAATTGATGTTGTTTGGAAAACAGAAAGTTTTGCGTCCAGTTCTGGAATTTGTTTTTCTGTACTGGAGCGTCAGAAAAATCTGAAATTTTTATACAGTATTGGTATATGAATTTCCCACGTTGTCCCAATTTTTCAGAATTTTTGGAGTTACAGACTGTTCTGTTTTTGACAGATTCTGGTTTTGATGTGTTGCTTGCTTGTTTTGATGAAACTATAGATTGTATCGGGGGGTATAAGCCATGGAGAAGTTAGAATACAGTAGTTATAATGCAAAAATAAAATATGAATAGTTTTGCAACAGTACTTAAAGTAGTGATTTATTTTGTTATACTAACGGATCTCACGAAGGTTTTGTTGAGTTTTGTGTGATTGAAGTTTTCAAGATTTGGGTGAGATCACGATGGATGAAGGAATAAGGAGTGGCAAGAGCCTAAGCTTGGGGATGCCTGAGGCACCCCAAGGTAATATTCAAGGAAGACTCAAGCGTCTAAGCTTGGGGATGCCCCGGAAGGCATCCCCTCTTTCTTCTACCAACCATCGGTAATTTTACTTGGAGCTATATTTTTATTCGTCACATGATATGTGTTTTGCTTGGAGCATCGTGTATTATATGAGTCTTTGCTTTGTTTGCTTTTTAGTTTGTCACAATCATCCTTGCTGAACACTCCTATTTTAAGAGAGCCACACGTTCATCATAATTTGTTAGAATACTCTATGTGCTTCACTTAAATTTTTTGAGCTAGGCAGTTGCTCTAGTGCTTCACTTAAATCTTTTTGAGCACGGCGGTGGCTAAATTTTGAAGAAATAAACTCTCATGCTTCACTTATATTATTTTGAGAGTTGACAAGATTAAAATTTTGAAGAAATAAACTCTCATGCTTCACTTATATTATTTTGAGAGTTGATAAGATTGAAATTTTGAAGAAATATTTGCACTCTCATGCTTCACTTAAATATTGTTGAGAGTTAATGAAAGTAACGGTAATTTGCACAAGATATGAATTTGGTCCCAAAGTGATGAATATTCAAGAGGGATACAATAAAAACTTTCGTATAGATCATTGGATATGATAAGTGTGATTCCTTCAATAGTTTTGCGATATGGAAATGATAATATGTGAGTCATGTTAGTGAGTAATTGTGATTTACTAAGAATATTAGTGTTAAGGTTTGTGATTCCGTATGCATGCACGTTAAGTCAATAGTTATACAACGAAATTATATCCTACTTATGGTGCATTATTCGGTGTTAGTTATGTTCATTGCATGTTTATGACCGTTTTCATTTTTTGGTTGGTTGCTTCTCAATCTTTTGCTAGCCTTCATTTGTACTAAGCGGAAATACTGCTTGTGCATCCAAACTCCTTAAACCCAAGTTGTGCCAAATGAGTCCACTATATCTACCTATATGCGGTATTTCAATGCCGTTCCAAGTAAATTTGCGTGTGCCAACTCTAATTTTCAAAATAATTTTTCCATTTTGTGTGCCCGTACCGCTCATGAAGCGGCAGGGGGTGGCCAATATTTTCCATGCTAGGTGTGTTATTCTCACGATGAGTGTTTATTCACTTGTCATTGCACGAGAGAGTGGCTGGTAATAGGGATGCCTGATGACCCACAAGTATAGGGGATCAATCGTAGTCCTTTTGATAAGTAAGAGTGTCGAACACAACGAGGAGCAGAAGGAAATGACAAGCGGCTTTCAGCAAGGTGTTTTCTGCAAGCACTGAAATTATCGGTAACGAGTAGTTTGATAGCAAGATAATTTGTAACAACTGACAAGTAGCAATAGTAACAAAGAGTGCAGCAAGGTGGCCCAATCCTTTTTGTAGCAAAGGACAAGCCGGAACGATCTCTTATAGTAAGTAAAGCGTTCTCGAGGACACATGTGAATTTCATCTAGTCACTTTCATCATGTTTGTTTGATTCGCGTTCGCTACTTTGATAATTTGATATGTGGGTGGACCGGTGCTTGGGTGCTGTTCTTACTTGAACAAGCATCCCACTTATGATTACCCCCTCTCGCAAGCATCCGCAACTACGAAAGAAGAATTAAGATAACTCTAACCATATCATTAAACATATGGATCCAAATCAGCCCCTTACGGAATAGCGCATAAACTAGGGTTTAAGCTTTTGTCACTCTAGCAACCCATCATCTAATTACTACTCCACAATGCATTCCCTTAGGCCCAAAGATGGTGAAGTGTCATGTAGTCGACGTTCACACGACACCACTAAGGGAATCAACAACATACATATCATCAAAATATCGAACGAATACCAAATTCACATGATTACTTATGACAAGACTTCTCCCATGTCCTCAAGAACAAAAGTAACTACTCACAAATCATATTCATGTCCAAGATCAGAGAGGTGTTGAATAGCATAATAGATCTGAACATATAATCTTCCACCAAATAAACCAACTAGCATCAACTACAAGATGTAATCAACACTACTAGCAACCCACAGGTACCAATCTGAGGTTTTGAGACAAAGATTGAATACAAGAGATGAACTAGGGTTTGAGATGAGATGGTGTTGGTGAAGATGTTGATGAAGATTAGTCCTCTCATGATGAGAGGATCGCTGGTGATGTCGATGGCGACGATTTCCCCCTCCCGGAGGGAAGTATCCCTGGCAGAATCTCTCCGTCGGAGAGCAAAAGTGCTCCTGCCCAAGTTCCGCCTCGAGACGGCAGTGCACCGTCCCGAAAGTCTTCTCTATAGTTTTTCTAGGGCAAAATGACTTATATACCAGAAAACGGGGGCCAGAGGCTGGCCAGGGGCCCCACGAGGTACCAAGGCGCGCCTGGGGGGGGGGGGGGGTGGCGCGCCCTGGTGCCTCGTGGGCACCTGGGTGGCCCCCTCTGGTACTTCTTGCTTCCAATATTTTTTATTTATTCCAAAATAAATCTCCACAAAATTTCAGCTCATTTGGAGATGTGCAGAATAGGTATCTCTGACATAGCTTTTTCAGGTCCAGAATTCCAGCTGCCGACAATCTCCCTCCTTGTGTAAATCTTGCATATTAAGAGAGAAAAGGCATTATAATTGCTCCACAAAGTGTTATATTGATTAAAAACACTATAAATAATAGTAGCAAAACATGATGCAAAATGGACGTATCAATGCCCAGTCCCACTATGAAATAAAAAATTAATAACAACAAAATTCCTTGGAAAGTGATGGTATGGAGGGCACCCGTGTATACGGCTAGCCATGGATTGTGAAAGAATGGTGGAAAGGAAATAAACTTTACTTTCTGTTTGGGAACCACCTATGATGTGTCTAGCATGGAAGATATTGGGAATTCTCGGTCGTTTTCGTTGACAGGAAAAGCATGCCTCTCAAAATATTTTTATTTCTATAATTTAAGCTTTGAGCTCTGGCACATTAGCAAATCTCTGCTTCCCTCTGCGAAGGGCCTATCTATTTATTTTTATGCAATTTTTATTTTTATTTTCTTGAGTCTCCATCTTCTCTTATAAAGCACCAACTATAGATCACTATTGTCATACTTATGCATTGTGTGTAGCTAATATTTGAATGTGTTCCATGAATGGATCAATGATTGAGCATAATGGGCTAGGGATAACTTTCTATAGCGTTGATATTTTGAAAAACATGGTTGCTTGTTAGCATGCTTGAGTATTTATATCTTCATGTCAAATTATAGACTATTGCTTTGAATCATTCAAGTCCAAATGTCCATGCTACAAAAGAAAAGAATATATGATGAATATGATAGGCAGCATTCCACATCAAAAATTCTGTTTTTATCATTTACCTACTCGAGGACGAGCAGGAATTAAGCTTGGGGATGCTGATACGTCTCCAACGTATCTATAATTTTTGATTGTTCCATACTGTTATATTATCAATCTTGGATGTTTTTTATATACATTTACAGCAATTATATATCATTTTTTGGGACTAACCTATTAACTTAGTGCCCAGTGCAAGTTGATATTTTCTGCCTGTTTTTTGTTTTACAGAATATCAATACCAAACGAAGTCCAAATGCCACGAAACTTTTTGGAGATTTTTTTCTGGACAATACCAACACTAGAAGCTTCCACTAGTAGTAAACAGGGCTTTGGTTCTGGCCAGATCAGAGCAATAGTCCCGGTCATGTTACGAACCGGGACTAATGTTAGCATCAGTCCCGGTTCGAGTGGCTAGGACGCCGGCCGGGCCTCGGCAGGCATCCGTCCCGGTTCGACTGGGACCTTTAGTCCCGGTTCCAGACACCAACCGGGACTAAAGGGCCTCGCTCCCTTTAGTCCCGGTTGGTGTCTCCAACCGGGACTAAAGGTTAGTCTTCAGTCCCGGTTCTAGACACCAACCGGGGCTAAAAAGATGCCTATATATATCCTCGCCCCTGCCCGCCCTCTCCTCTGTTTTTTGGCTGTAGAAGGTGTGAGGTGTGTGTGCTACTCTGTTCTCACTTCTTATGCACATGAGGTGTTCGATGAAATGCCCGAGCCACACTTAAGCTTTCTCCTCTGTTCTTCCTCCAAGCTCGACCTCCAAGCACCAACTATCCAAGTGTTCTAAAAGGTTAGCAACTTCATCCTTTCATCTCTCACTGCTAGTTTAGCTCATTTCATATGCTCTTGTGGGTTTTAGTGGAGGAGTGTATGTGGGAGTTTATTTGATTTAGATGCACAATTTGAGCTCAAATTAACTTCTTAGTTTGCACATGTGTAGGGTGCCGTCCTGTCCCCGTCCCCGTCCTCACCACCGTCGATCGCCCGCGCCGATCTTGTCACCGGCACCACCGTGGTGAGCCTCTTGTTCTTATCTTTTTTTTAAAGAACAAATTCTTACTTGTATGATTTAGATAGCTACTTGTATAATTTTCTTACTTGTATTATTGTTTGTTATTATATAGTGCCATGGTTTTGGTATCTGCCCCCGTCGGCTCTCGTCCGGTCTATGATTCGGATGTGGTATATTATCTTTTATAACTATTTGTTTCATTTAGTGTTTATGACAATTATGCCGACCAACTTGACATAGATGTTTTTATCTAGGAGGTATGTGAACCGGAAATTCCAACCGACCCTCTTGTCGAGAGGTTAAATTTAGTTGAAAAAGAAAACAATTATTTGAAAGAAAAATTGAAAAGAATTGAAGAAGAGAAGATGAAATTGGAGTTGCATGTTGCCGATGTCGTCGATCTACACAAGATCCAGATGGATGCAATGCGCTTGAAGATTAGAAAGATTAGAAAATATGCCATTGATAAAGAGGCTTGGTATCATTATGCTGTTGGATCAATTGTTACCTTAGTTGCGATTTTGATCGCATTTGTTGTTGCATTAAATGTTTTACATAGTTGTATGTTGTTTTATGAGAACTATGTATGAACTTTATGTATTTATTTTTGCAGTAATAACATTTGATCACTACTGTACTTTGGTTTTAATGTGATGATGAACTTGTATTAACTTGGTCATTTCTCTATTCATGATGTTCTGTAATGGTTTTTGATATACTTAATTACATAATGCAGATGAACCGGCAATGGATGTACGGTGACCAACGCACTTCCGAGTACATTACGTGCCTGCATAATTTTATCGATGTGGCTGAGGCAAACAGTCAGAATGGTTTTATGTACTGTCCATGTGTTGTCTGTGAGAATACGAAGGATTACTCTTCCTCGAAAACACTTCACTTCCACCTACTTAAGAAGGGTTTCATGCCCCACTATAATTGTTGGACCAAGCACAGAGAAAGAGGGGTTATGATGGAAGACAATGAAGAAGAAGAGGATGATGACAACTATCCTATGTTCCCTGAATACGGTGATACTGCAATGGGGGAAGCTGAAGATCAAGAGGCACCAGATGTGCCCGCTGATGATCTTCGCCGGGTCATTGTTGATGCACAGAGAGAATGCGAAAGTTAAAGGGAGAAGTTAAAGTTCGATCACATGTTAAAGGATCACAAAAAACGGTTGTACCCAAATTGCGAAGATGGCAACACAAAGCTCGGTACCACACTGGAATTGCTGCAATGGAAGGCAGAGAATGGTTTATCTGACAAGGGATTTGAGAAGCTACTGAATATAATGAAGAAGAAGCTTCCAAAGGATAATGAATTGCCTGACAGTACGTACGAAGCAAATAAGGTTCTCTGCCCTCTAGGATTAGAGGTGCAGAAGATACATGCATGCCCTAATGACTGCATCCTCCATCGCGGTGAGGAGTACGAGAATTTGAATGCATGCCCGGTATGCGGTGCATTGCGGTATAAGATCAGACGAGATGACCCTGGTGATGTTGAGGGCGTGCGCCCCAGGAAGAGGGTTCCTGCCAAGGTGATGTGGTATGCTCCTATAATACCACGGTTGAAACGTCTGTTCAGAAACAAAGAGCATGCCAAGTTGTTGCGATGGCACAAAGAAGACCGTAAGAAACACGGGATGTTGAGAGTACCCGCTGATGGGTCGCAGTGGAGAAAAATCGAGAGAAAGTGGCCGGAGTTTGCAGATGACGCAAGAAACTTATGGTTTGGTATAAGTGCAGATGGCATTAATCCTTTTGGGGAGCAGAGCAGCAATCATAACACCTGGCCTGTGACTCTATGTATCTATAACGTTCCTCCTTGGTTGTGCATGAAGCGGAAGTTCATTATGATGCCAGTGCTCATCCAAGGCCCTAAGCAACGCGGCAACGACATTGATGTGTACCTAAGGCCATTAGTTGAAGAACTTTTACAGCTGTGGGATATCAAAGGTGTACGTGTGTGGGATGAGCACAAACAGGAGGAATTTGACCTAGGAGCGTTGTTGTTTGTAACCATCAATGATTGGCCTGCTCTTAGTAACCTTTCAGGATAGACAAACAAGGGATACAACGCATGCACGCACTGTTTAGATGAGACTGAAAGTATATATTTGGACAAATGTAAGAAGAATGTGTACCTGGGACATCGTCAATTTCTTCCGACCAAGCATGCCTTAAGAAAGAAAGGCAAGCATTTCAAAGGTGAGGCAGATCACCGGAAGAAGCCTGTCCCCCATACTGGTGATGATATATTTGATATGGTCAAGGATTTAAAAGCAATCTTTGGAAAGGGTCCTGGCGGACAATCTGTTCCGAATGACGCTGACGGACACGCACCCATGTGGAAGAAGAAATCTATATTTTGGGACCTACCCTATTGGAAAGTCCTAGAGGTCCGCTCTACAATCGACGTGATGCACGTGATGAAGAATCTTTGCGTGAACCTGCTAGGCTTCTTGGGCGTGTATGGGAAGACAAAAGATACACCGAGGCACGGGAGGACCAGCAATGTATGAACGAAAAAGACGGCATGCATCCAAAGCAGTATCAAGGTCCTGCCAGCTACGCTCTTACCAAAGCAGAGAAGGACATCTTTTTTGAATGCCTGCTCAGTATCAAGGTCCCGTCTGGCTTCTCGTCGAATATAAAGGGAATAATAAACATGGCAGAGAAAAAGTTCCAGAACCTAAAGTCTCATGACTGCGACGTGATTATGACGCAATTGCTTCCGGTTGCATTGAGGGGGCTTCTACCAGAAAATATTCGATTAGCCATTGTGAAGCTATGTGCATTCCTCAATGCAATTTCTCAGAAGGTAATCGATCCAGAAATCCTACCAAGGTTACATAATGAATTGGTCCAATGTCTTGTCAGTTTCGAGTTGGTGTTCCCACCATCCTTCTTCAATATTATGACGCACGTCCTAGTTCACCTAGTCGACGAGATTGCAATTCTAGGTCCTGTGTTTCTACACAATATGTTCCCCTTTGAGAGGTTCATGGGAGTCTTAAAGAAATATGTTCATAACCGTGCTAGGCCAGAAGGAGGCATTTCCAAGGGCCACGAAATAGAGGAGGTCATTGAGTTTTGTGTTGACTTTATTCCTGACCTTAAGCCGATTGGTGTTCCTGAATCGCGGCATGAGGGGAGACTGGGTGGAAAAGGCACGCTAGGACCGAAAGCAATAATATGTAGGGACGGACATTCTTGGGCGCAAGCACACTACACAGTTCTACAAAATTCTACCTTGGTGGCCCCGTATATCAATGAACACAAGAATATTTTACGCTCCAAACACCTGGAGCAGTCTGACGACTGGATTACACGTGAACACATGGGGACTTTCGGCGGTTGGTTGCAAACACATCTCATGGGTAACACCACTGTTGGAGATGAGCTGTACTTGTTGGCCAGGACACCATCTTCAACTGTATTGACTTTCCAAGGGTACGTGATAAATGGGAATACATTTTACACGATCGCCCAAGATAAAAAGAGCACCAACCAAAACAGTGGTGTCCGCTTTGATGCAACAAACACCAATAGGGCAAAGGACACATATTATGGTTACATAGAGGAGATATGGGAACTTGACTATGGACGTGATTTTAAGGTCCCTTTGTTTCGGTGCAAATGGGTCAATCTGACAGGAGGTGGGGTACAGGTAGACCCGCAGTACGGAATGACAACAGTGGATCTCAACAATCTTGGGTACACAGACGAACCATTCGTCCTAGCCAATGATGTGGCGCAGGTTTTCTATGTGAAGGACGTGTCTACCAAACCGAGAAAAAGAAAAGATAAGGAAGCGAATACATCATACGATGAGCCAAAGCGCCACATAGTTCTTTCAGGGAAAAGAAACATTGTGGGAGTGGAGGACAAGACAGACATGTCAGAAGATTATGAAAAGTTTCATGAAATTCCTCCCTTCACAGTGAAGACTGACCCAAGCATCCTGTTAAATGATGAAGATTATCCATGGTTACGGCGCAATAAGCAAGGGACACACACAAAGAAATAGTTTTATACCCCAAAAGATCCCACTCTGGGATGTGACCGGCTTCACCGCCATCACTTTCTCTCTACTGTGAGTTTCCGAACTTATAGCTGGAAAGTGCCACTTCGGACAAACCGGAGGGAATCTTTGTAAGAGCTAGCTAGGGCATTTTGGCATTTGAAACATGATTTTAGAATAATTATTTATTAAGTTATGAAATTTCAATTATTCATATCCTTTTAGTATTTTAATTATACAGAGGAGTTAATCAATGCAAATATTTAGACCATTTTAGCAGGTGTACCAAGTTTGAGCTCATTTGGACATGTTTAGCAATGTTAGGTTTGCTCAAATTAGAAAATGGACAGAGATGGTTTCGAGGGAATTTGATGATGTTATCTTGTGCTCCAAGCCATGAGACTTGGCAAGATCATCAAATATGGCATTTGTGACATGCTAGAATTTTAGTTATGATCAACTAAAACAAAACTATAATATTCTTCAATAGCAAAAAGAATCAACTAAAAAGCTTTTATAAAACTCTAGTTATGATCAAAATAATATTAACTTAAAACTATATAAAACTCTAGTTATGATCAAAGTATTTTTTGTTAAAAAATTTAATAGCAAAAAGAATTAAATGAAAACTAGGCATGTATGCTACTGTTTTTGAATCTGTAGCCACCTTCCTGCGCTCCGGAGGACTCGCCGCCGCGGCCGTGGCCGCTGCGCCTGCCACCTCCACCTCGCGCAGACATGGACAAGCTAGGTCTGTACCCTACCTAAGGAGTTGGCAGTGGCACAGGACAGCGAAGCTAGAAAGAAAACCCCTCTTTGGAGCTGAAGCGGCTTGGACGATGCTATATAGAAAGACCGAAACACGGGCTTGCGGACGTATCATGGAAAAGAGAAATGCCGATGACATGTGGAGCCAGGCAAGCGCGAGCCCGCGTGTCAGGGACTCGGAGCGAGGAGCGCCTTGGTACACGTGTGCAGCGGCAATGATGAAGGATTGTCAGGGTGCGATCTTTTTCTTTTCCACGGAGTACGATCTTTCATAGGTAATGTAGTCTTGCTTCTTCTTTTGACGTATGCTTCATCGTCATCGTCATCTTCCCTCATCAGGTCAAGTTATGAAAAGTTTTTGAATCTGTTTACAAGAAAACTAAAACTAAAATATCCTAAAAAGGTCTAAAACCAAAAACAGATTTAGTCCCGGTTGGTGCCACCAACCGAGACTAAAGGCTTCCCTTTAGTCCCGGTCCGTTCCACCAACCGGGACTAAAGGCCTGGGTTTCGCGCCCTTTGGACTGCTGAAATTTAGCTTTAGTCCCGGTTGGTGCCTCCAACCGGGACAAAAGGTAGGCCTTTAGTCCCGGTTGGAGCCACCAACCGGGACTAAAGCTCGGGCTATATAAACTTAGCGAAAATTTTCCTCCCCCAAACTTCTCCATCGCCTCTCCTCGCCTGGACGCGCTGCCCCGACGCCGTCGCCGACGCCCTGCCCCGACGCCGTCGTCGCCGCCTCCTCGCTGTGAGCGCCGCCCCAATCCCCTCCTCCTCCTCCTATTCCCCCCCCCCCACCGCCGCCGTCGGCCCCTCCCCACGCCTGATTCGCGGCGACCCGCCGCCCCTCCCCACCGCCGCTCCACCGCGGCGATTCACCGGCGCCCCCGCTCCACCGCGGTGCCCCCCTCCTCCACCGGCGCCCCCTCCACCACCGCCGCGGTGCCCACCTGCTCCACGCTGGCTTCGTCGTCTCCTGCATAGGGTTTCATATAGGTTAATTAGATAGTTTTTTAGATAGTTTCATATCGGTTAATATGTATAGTTTCATATAGGTTAATATGTATAGTTTCATATAGGTTAATTAGATAGTTTTCTTAGATAGTTTCATATAGGTTAATTAGATAGGTTAATAGATATTTTTTTAGATAGTTTCATATCGGTTAATATGTATAGTTTCATATAGGTTAATTAAGCTTTTTTTATTTTTTGGATAGGTTAATTGGATAGGGTTTTTTAGTTTAATATGTATAGTTTTGTGTAGGTTAATTTTGTTAGATAGTTTCATATGCCAGGGATTGCGCGGTTAACACCACATTAACTGCCATGACTAAAGATACTTAACTTTTTCTTTCATTCCTTTTTGCCTGGGTCACGCTATCGATATGAGGGGGGGGGGGTCCTTAAAACATAACCCCGATAACTTCGGTATAACTTCGACATGAGGGGGGGGGGTCGTTAAAACATAACCCCGATAACTTCGGTATAACTTCGACATGAGGGGGAGGAGTCCTCGACGATCGTCGGAGGAGGCCCCGACGATCGCCGGAGGAGTCGTCCCCGACGATCGCCGGAGGAGTCGTCCCCGACGATCGACATGAATAATTGATGATGAAGCTTATTTTGCAATTTGAGATGTTGTTAAAAGCTATATGATATGTGATGGTCTAAATTTTTAAATCGGTACAATTTACAGATTTGTGGTGTTGCATCTCCGAGGAGTCTTTATCGACGTCGGAGCTGTTGGTCCCCGATCTTCCCTCCGCTGATCAACTACTTCCTCTACTGCCGAGGGTGAGCTACGAATCCCCCTTCACCTCCTCTTTTTTTTGTCACTAGATTTCAAAAATGTGAATCGTGTATTTGATAGGTGTATAAAAAATATAGACATGTGGTGAGAGAAAAAAAGAAAAATATAGAAATCGTGTATTTGTTTTCATAGGAATTTGTTCTCGGCGACGATGCCCGGCCCGCATCCTCGTCGTCGACTCAGCGGCGATAACCAATTTGAGAGGCGCCATGTCCGGGACTGGGCTCCGCCGGGCTGGCACTAGGAGGTGCTACCTTCCGGGGCGCGCAACTTGGTGAGGAATCGGGGTCTCGTCGTCGACCCAGAGTTTCTTTGGTGGCGGTCGCGTGGGCCACTATCGGTGCAAAGGGAGCCGGCCCCCGAGAGGGTGGTACGTCGCCGTGTCAGGGAGGAGGACGAGCATGTCCGTCGCTACATGGTTGCGTTGGACGACAGCTTCTACAATACCTGGCAGTTTCTTCAGGGATCTCACCCGAGCTATGATCCTGTGATGGTTCCTTCTCTTTGGGTGTTCACCGCCCGCGGCTCAGGAACCGAGAGTCGACGTCCAGTTTGATTGGGCGAGATGTTTAGTGATATTATGTGATATTATTGTTGCATTAACTGGATTATTCGAGATGTATTAGTGACGGAGGAATCCCCGACGATCGCCGGAGGAGTCCCCGACGATCGCCGGAGGGTTACCTAACATGCAACTGATAAAACTTGCCATTTTGTTATTTTTGTGTGATTTAATGCAAGCATCATATGAATAAACTTTGTACATGTGTTTGGTGCATTTTCATGTCTATTTGTTGCTGGTATTTTTCCCATGCCATGGTAAACATGTTTAGGCACTGTAACAAGCTTGCAAACATGCTATGATACTGTTGTTGTTTTACACTTGCTGAAAAACTGCTAAGTCTGAAACTGACTGTTATAAAACTTGTCCACTTTGCATGATGTTTGCCACTAATCCATTGCTCATATGCATATGATTCCTTCTTTTGATTTGGTCTATGTAATGTGTACTTTGATGCCATGCCCTTGGTTGCCATGTAAAGTTGTTGTAGCATGACTCAATCTTGCTCTCAAGTTGTCATCATAATGTTACTGTTTTGCATTCCCAGATTTCATTAAGTCTGAAAAACAGCTTATCTCTCATGGTTGTATATTGCCATGTTGTAATATTTGCAGAAACTATGGAACACGACAGAGACATAGAACAAGAAGAGATGTTGGGGGATATAATCCGCGACGGAGGTGATGATATCACCTCACAGTTTCTCAACGACTCCGATGGTGAGGGAAGAGAGGATGACGGCTCCGGTGATCGAATAGAGGGAGAAGATGACGGCTCCGGCGGTGTTGGAGCCTTAACTGTTGCAAAGTCTGACGAGGTATATTAATTAAGCCTGCTGACTAGATGCATTAATTGATTTGTATCTACATATATTAACGCTTCTTTCTTCTTTTAGCCGTCCGGATCGAGCCAATCTTCTGTAACGAGACGAGGCCCGAAGAAAAGGTTGGGCGAGAATGAAAGGTTCACGATCGAAGAAATCACTGCAGATGGCAAACCGACTACTCCCAAGCGGACCGCAGACTGATTTATAAGTCAGTGCGGAGTTGTTGTTAGGGACAGCATCCCGATCAACATTCAAGAATGGAATAAGCCAAAGGCGGACGATGGAGTTTCTTATGTCGACGATAGATCCAAAGATGAGCTTTGGAATACGCTCATGACAAATTTCAGCCTACCGCTAGAGGTGGATCCAAATAGCAATGTTGTAGAGCGAAAAGTCAAGGCGTGGGCTCTTAAGAAGATGGCCGAACAATTCAAGAACTGGAAGAAAAGATTGCACGAAAAGTTTGTCCTGAAAGAGAAGACTCCAACATTCACCGGTCAATATGAGAAGATGAAAGATCACTGGCCCGCATTTGTGGTGTACAAGACATCGGAGAAAGGTAAGAAAAGGTCACTGATAAATAAGCAAAATGCTGCAAAGAAGGAATATCACCATGTTATGGGGTCAGGTGGCTACAAGGTTGCCCGGCCTACGTGGGACAAAGCTGAGAATGACCTGCTTGATAAAGGGATCCATCCAGAGACATTGAACTGGCCCGAACGGGCAAGGACTTGGTTCTTCGGGCATGGGGGAACTTTGCACCCAGAAACAGGGAAGTGTGTTTATACGAAAGCTCAACTTGCAACAAACGTCAAAAACATTCAGGATGCAATCCAGGCCGTGCAGGAATTGAAGTTCCATCCCGACAGAGAGAAGGACGAGCTGTCACGCGCCCTCGGGAATCCTGAACACCCTGGACAAACACGAGGCACATCAGGCTCCGTTCCGTCGAAGGTTGGGTTTCCCGACAACAGTGACACTTACAGAAGCCGAGGGAGAAAGAAGAAAGAGGATGCAGACCGGCTGCAGAAGGTAGAGGAAATAGTAGCGTTGCAGCAGAAGCAAATAGAGGCACTTACCAGCCAGCGACCTATCGGCCCATCATCTCAGCGGCACGAAGATCCTTCATTCGATACTTCCCATGGAGCTACCCCACCATCTCAGCGGAAAAGCAGCGTGGCTTCCTCTTTGCTCGTTCGGCCGCCCATAGATGATAGGGACAATTGCATTTTTACCCCTAGTTGGAACCTACCCACGGGGTTTGCCCTTACTTTTCGACTCTGCTCAGTTTTGCCCTTAGATTTGCCCCCGAGGTCGCCTGAATGCCCTTTGACCGTTTGACCAATACTTTAAAAATTCATAACAAATTCATATGAACACAGAAAAATGCAAATAAGATATCAATATGTTCAGATAAACATTACCTTTATGTGCATGTCATTTGCATTCAGGACAAAAGTACCGTTTAAACTACCCGAGGTTATTAATATTAATAACATTATTAAAAATAAAAAGGTATAAAGAATAATTTTTCATGAATAAAAATTACATGCAAATGTAGGTGATGTTTTCTGAACATCCTGATATCTTATTTGCGTTTTTCTAAGTTCATATCAACTTGTTATGAATGTTGAAATGACTTTGACCATTATTTTGAAACTTCATAACAAGTTGATATGAACTCAGAAAAATGCAAATAAGATGTCAGACTGTTCAGAAAACATCACCTACATTTGCATGTAATTTTTATTCATGAAAAAGTATTGTTTATACCTTTTTATTTTTAATAATGTTTATAACATTAATAACCTCGGGTAGTTTAAATAGTACTTTTGTCCTGAATGCAAATGATATGCACATAAAGGTAATGTTTATCTGAACATTTTGATATCTTATTTGCATTTTTCCGAGTTCATATGAATTTGTTATGATTTTTCAAAGTATTGGTCAAACAGTCCAAGGGCATTCGGGCGACCTCGGAGACAAATCTAAGGGCAAAACTGAGCAGAGTCGAAAAGTAAGGACAAACCCCGTGGGTAGGTTGCAACTAGGGGCAAAAATGCATGAACATAACCTTGAAGGTGGCGGTCGGCTATGCCTTACCTCGTGTACCTGATGGAACTTACCATTGCTCTCCGATTCCAGATGGCTATGCTGTTGTCGGGGTGGATGAAGTTACCAATGGATTTGAGCAGCTAGAGCTTGAGTACCCTACAGGTGAAGGGGAGAGTCATGTGGGAGATGCCATAAGGACTACCATTCTATGGAGAAAGGAACACATCATGCTTCCATACTGGACGCCGCGTCAGCAGACTCAGCCGGAGGAGGCCCCTCGGCAGACTCCTCACAGTCCAGCTCTATCTCCGCTGCCTCAGCCGTCTCCGCTGCCTTAGCCGTCTCCGCTGCATCAGCACACTCCGTTGCCTCAGCTGTCTCCGCCGCGTCAGCGGACTCCGCCGGAGGAGGCCTCTCAGCAGAATCCGCCGCGTCAGCTGACTCCGCCTCCTCCGCCGCCTCAGCACCGGCGGAAGAGATCCGCCACCGCTCCGGCGGCTAGTAGTACAACAACGAAGAAATCCAGAGCAGGTAGCATCAAGAAGGCTCCTACCAAGTTACCATACGACATGACTGAGGAGGAAACCAAGGAGAGCGTGGTTGCCGACGTGAAACGCCAGCTTGCACCGACCCGTCCAGATCCAACGGAGAAAATAGATCCGGTAAAAGCGAGGCGCTTGCTGGAAAACCTTACAAAACCACCGCCACCTCCGCTGCTATCAAACTATGACCGCTCTATTGTAAAGTCATATAGAGATCCACAGCAGCGGTCGGGAAGTAGCAGTAGTGCAAGGGGGAAAACAATTCCCCAGCTCGGCGAACAGAAAAACCAATCGTGCCCCCCACTCAAGGTGTTTACCGATATCGCTAATGATTCGGGGGTAGCGGCCGCTGATCCTGGTTTCACTCTTGGTGATTACTTAGGCGATGAGGTACAGTTCGAAATGGCTGAGTTAGCCTTTAAATTCGAGCACGGGAAGCCTCTCGTCAGACCTGAGGAGCTCCCGCATCTACCAACGATGATGCGAAGATTGCATGACTGCTACTTGGAAGCCTCAAAGCAAGGGAGCAACTATATCATTGTGGGAATTAAAGATGAGCATTACTTCAATGGAGACGAGGAGATTTTCATTGAATTTGAAGAATTATTTCAGTTATACAATCAAGACGCCATCGACAAATCTATCGTCAGTTTCTATTGTTTGTAAGTATCATTTCTGTAATTAAGTCTCCAGCTCAGCTCGTTCATTGCATGTATAATTATCCTCACTATATATATTATGCAGAAAGAAGATCCTCGAATGCAAAAGACGACAAATCTATGACATTGGGTTCATTAACCCAAATACTATTCATGAAGTTACGGTACAAATGAACGCCAAGGATACAGAGAAGATCTTGCTAAGGGCGTTAATTGAACAACAAAACAAAAGGGAAATACTATTTACTTACAACTTCAAGTGAGTGTTATACTGTCTTGTACACATTCTGTTTCGCTTACTCGATGTTAAGTGTAATTGATGAGTTATGCTGCATGCGCAGCTTCCACTTTATTCTGCTAGTCATTCGGGTTGACTCAGGAAGCGTACTTGTCATGGACTCGCTACGTAAAGACCCTAAGATGTGGGTGGACCTGCGTGATATCCTCCAGAGGTAATTTCAATCATTATCGCACTATATCGGCAACTTTCGTTCATTTCCTAATATAAAGTAATTAATAACACCTTTATTTATTTTCTTTGCCGGGCAGGGTTTGGAAACGGTTCACCAAGAAGGCTAGGGGTGAATGGAAAGAGGAGCTGCAATTTCGACAACTCACTGTAAGTAGTACTAGCTAGGTCCGCGCATCTCTTTGATTCTAGTTAATTTCAATACCATTATCATGCTTGATTATTATTTTGATTGAACTCTACTCTCGTAAAGTGCTCGAGGCAGGGATCCGGGAATAACTTATGTGGATACTACGTTTGCGAGTTCATTCGCCAGACGACCTCTGAGACGGGCAGATTTTTTGAAAAACTTCAAGTACGTAAACAATATTCACAAATTTATTTTATTACGATCAATTGTGTTGTGTTTCATTCATATATATATATATATATATATATATATATATATATATATATATATATATATATATATATATATATATATATATATATATATATATATATATATATATATTGACCCCCTTCTTTAAATTAGATCGAACGGAAGCGGGACGAACTCCTACCAAAGGCTCGCATACGAGCAATTCAAGAGGAATTGGCGGGATTCTTCCTTCAAGAGATCATAGCTAAAACCGGAGCATACCATCGAGAATTGGTAGTGAATGTTGGTAATTAGATATTAGGGATCGTAAGAGATGTTACATTGTATATATGCATGAACGTGTACTATACGTAGTAGCGTCGAATAGATATACGAAAACTTGTTGTTCGACCAAGCACGGAGAAAGAGAGGTCACTTCTCTCTATATTCATGACGAATTGTGTAATGGTTCCTTCATTGCTATATGTAGTAGCTAGCGTCGAGTTGAATGGAAAACGTAAAATAAAAACGAAAACCCAAAATGTAAAAGAATTGAATGGTAAAGACAAAAAGAAAAGGGGGAAACACAATATGAAACCCCTAAACCCTCCAAAACTCTAAACCCCTCATTGAAAAAAAACAAAAACCCCAGCGCATGGCAGGTGCTGACGCGTGGCTGCCTTTTAGTCCCGGTCGGTGTTACCAACCGGGACTAAAGGTCCTCCTGCCTGGGCGCCCCATAGCGGCCACGTGGAGCTCCTTTAGTCCCGGTTCGTAACACAACCGGGACTAAAAGTGGGGGCCTTTAGTCCCGATTGCAGAACCGGGACTAAAGGCCCTTAGGAACCGGGACTAATGCCCTGTTTTCTACTAGTGTTCGGGAGAAGACCAGACGCCAGAGGTGGTGGCCACGAGTCACCAGGGCGCGCCTGGGGGTGCAGGCGCGCCCTGGTGCCTCGTGGGCCCACCTCAGCCCCGTTTGACCTAATTCCACCACTATAAATTCCCAAAAAATCAAAAACCCTCAGGGGAGTCCACGAAATACTTTTTCCGCCGCCGCAAGTTTCTGTTCTTGAGAGATCCCATCTAGAGGCCTTTTCCGGTACTCCACCGGAGGGGGAATCGATCACGGAGGGGCTCTACATCAACCTTGCTTCCCTTCCGATGATGCATGAGTAGTTTACCACAGACCTACGGGTCCATAGTTAGTAGCTAGATGGCTTCTTCTCTCTTCTTGATCTTCAATACAATGTTCTCCTCGATGTTCTTGGAGTTCTATCCGATGTAATCACTTTTTGCGGTGTGTTTGTTGGGATCCGATGAATTGTGAGTTTATGATCAGATTATCCATGAATATTATTTGAGTCTTTTCTGATCTCTTTTATGCATGATTATTATAGCTTCGTATTTCTTCTCCGATCTATTGATTTGGTTTGGCCAACTAGATTGATTTATCTTGCCATGGGAAAAGGTGCTTTGTAATGGTTTCGATCTTGCGGTGCTCAATCCCAGTGACAGAAAGGGACATGACACATATGTATCATTGCTATTCAGGTTAAAAAGATGGGGTTTATTTATGCATGAGTTTATCTTGTCTACATCATGTCATCGTTCTTAAGGCGTTACTCCGTTCTTTATGGACTTAACACACTAGATGCATGCTGGATAGCGGTCGATGTGTGGAGTAATAGTAGTAGATGCAGGCAGGAGTCAGTCTACTTGTCTCGGACGTGATGCCTATATACATGATCATTGCCTTGGATATCGTTATGATTATTTGCTTTTCTATCAATTGCCCAACAGTAATTTGTTTACCCACCATATGCTATTTTCTTGAGAGAAGCCTCTAGTGAAAACTATGGCCCCCGGGTCTATCTAAATCATATACTAAACGCCTAAAAGTACTTGCTGCACTTTTTCTTTATTTATTTTATTTTGTATTTTTGTTTCAATCTATCTATCTATCACATACAATTTAATCTTGCAACTTACCGCCGAGGGATTGACAACCCCTTGATTGCGTTGGGTGCAAGGATTTGTTGTTTTGTGTGCAGGTGCTGCTAACGAGGTGTTGCGTGATTCTCCTAATGGATTGATAACCTTGGTTTCATAATTGAGGGAAATACTTATCTCTACTGTACTGCATCTCCCTTCCACTTCAGGGAATTACCAACGTAGCTCACAAGTAGCAGGAAACCATAACCATCTTTGATCAACGAGCTAGTCTAGTAGAGGCTTACTAGCGACACGGTGTAGTTTATGTATTCACACATGTATTTAAGTTTCTGGTCAATACAATTCTAGCATGAATAATAAACATTTATTATGAACAAGGAAATATGATAATAACCAATTTATTATTGCCTCTAGGGCATATTCCCAACAGTCTCCTACTTGCACTAGAGTCAATAATCTAGTTCACATCGCTATGTGATTAACACCCAATGAGTTCTGGGGTTTGATCTTGTTTTGCTTGTGAGAGAGGTTTTAGTCAACGGGTCTGCCACATTCAGATCCGTATGTACTTTGCAAATCTCCATGTCATTCTGTAGATGCTGCTACCACGCTCCACTTGGAGCTATTCCAAATGACTGCTCCACTATGCGTATCCAATTTGTGACTTAGAATCATCCGGATCGGTATCAAAGCTTGCATCGACGTAACCATTTACGACGAACTCTTTATCACCTCCATAGCCGAGAAACATTTCCTTAGTCCTCTTTAGGTACCTAAGGATAATTTTGACCGCTGTCCAGTGATCCACTCCTGGATCACTCTTGTACCCCCATGCTAGACTCATGGCAAGGCACACATCAGGTATGGTACACAGCATGGCATACATTATAGAGCCTATGGCTGAGGCATAGGGGACGACCTTCATCCTTTCTCTTTCTTCTGCCGTGGTCGAGCTTTGAGTCTTACTCAACTTCACACCTTGCAACACAAGCAAGAACCCCTTCTTTGACTGGTCCATTTTGAACTTCTTCAAAATCTTGTCAAGGTATGTGCTCTGTGAAAGTCCTATCAGGCGTCTTGATCTATCTCTATAGATCTTGATGCCCAATATGTAAGCAGCTTTACCCAGGTCTTCCATTGAAGAACTCCTTTCAAACAACCCTTTATGCTTTCCAGAAATTCTACATCATTTCCAATCAACAATATGTCATCCACATATACTATCAGAAATGCTATAGAGCTCCCACTCACTTTCTTGTAAATACAAGTTTCTTCATAAACTTCGTATAAACCCAAAAGCTTTGATCACCTCATCAAAGTGTATATTCCAACTCCGATATGCTTGCACCAGTCCATAGTAGGATCGCTGGAGCTTGCATACTTTGTTAGCATCCTTAGGATCGACAAAACCTTCCGGTTGCATCATATACAACTCTTCCTTAAGGAACCCGTTAAGGAACGCAGTTTTGACGTCCATCTGCCAGATTTCATAATCATAAAATGCGGCAATTGCTAACATGATTCTAATAGACTTAAGCATCACTACGGGTGAGAAAGTCTCATCGTAGTCAACCCCTTGAATTTGTCAGAAACCTTTTGCGACAAGTCGAGCTTTATAGATGGTGACATTACCATCAGCGTTTGTCTTCTTCTTAAAGATCCATTTATTCTCATACTTTGTTCTCATACATGGATCCTATCTCGGATTTCATGGCCTCAAGCCATTTGTCAGAATCCGGGTTCATCATTGCTTCTTCATAGTTCGTAGGTTCGCCATTGTCCAACAACATGACTTCCAGGACGGGATTACCGTACCAGTCTGGTGCGGAATGTACCTTGGTCGACCTACGAAGTTCAGTGGTAACTTGATCCGAAGTTTCATGATCATCATCATTAGCTTCCTCTCTGGCTAGTGTAGACATCATGGGAACTTCTTTCTGTGATGTGCTACTTTCCAATTCGAGAGAAGGTACAATTACCTCATCAAGTTCTACTTTCTTCCCACTCACTTCTTTCGAGAGAAACTCCTTCTCTAGAAAGGACCCATTCTTGGCAACAAAGATTTTGCCCTCGAATCTGTGGTAGAAGGTATACCCAATGGTTTCTTTAGGGTATCCTATGAAGAAGCACTTCTCCGCTTTTGGTTCGAGCTTATCAGGCTGAAGCCTCTTTACATAAGCGTCGTATCCCCAAACTTTAAGAAACGACAACTTAGGTTTCTTGCCAGACCATAACTCATACGGTGTCGTCTCAACGGATTTAGACGGTGCCCTGTTCAAAGTGAATGCGGCTGTCTCTAATGCATAACCCCAAAATGATAGTGGCAAATCGGTAAGACACATCATAGAACGCACCATATCCAATAGAGTACGATTACGACGTTCGGACACACCATTACGTTGTGGTGTTCCAGGTGGCGTGAGCTGTGAAACAATTCCACATTGTCTTAAATGCATACCAAACTCGTAACTCAAATATTCACCTCCATGATCAAATCGTAGAAATTTAATTTTCTCATTACGATGATTTTCCACCTCACTCTGAAAATCCTTGAACTTTCCAAATGTTTCAGACTTGTGTTTCATTAAGTAAATATACCCATATCTACTCAAATCATCTGTGAAGGTAAGAAAATAACGATATCCACCGCGTGCTTCAACACTCATCGGACCGCATACATCAGTACGTATTATTTCCAACAAGTCACTTGCCCGCTCCATTGTACCGGAAAACGGGGTTTTAGTCATCTTGCCCATGAGGCATGGTTCACATGTCTCAAATGATTCAAAATCAAGAGATTCCAAAAGTCCATCAGCATGGAGTTTCTTCATGCGCTTTACACCAATATGACCTAAGCAATAGTGCCACAAGTATGTGGTACTATCATCATTAACTTTGCATCTTTTGGCATCGATATTATGTGTATCACTATGACCGAGATTCAATAGAAATAAACCATTCACCAAGGGTGCATGATGATACGTCTCCAACGTATCTATAATTTATGAAGTATTCATGCCATGTTTATTATATTTTTGTATGATTTTGGTGCACATTTATAAGGCTTTTATATGATTTTCATGGACTAACATGTTGACCTAGTGCCCAGTGCCAGTTGCTGTTTTCTGCTTTTTTTTGGTTTTCCAGAAAATCTATATCAAATGAAGTCCAAATGCAGCAAAACTTTTTGATGATTTTTTCTGGAACATAAGAGACACTAGAAGCTTCGGGAGGTGGCCAGAAGACCCACAGGGGCCCCACGAGCCACCAGGGCGCGCCTCCCCCCCAGGCGCGCCCTGGTGCCTCGTGGGCCCCCTGTGGCCCTTCTTCGCGTGATTCCAATGCCAAAAAATCATATATATTCAGAAACCCCCGAAAGTTAACTTAGATGAGTTTTTACGCCGCCACAAGCCTCTGTACCTCCACGATCTAATCTACAGCCCTTTTCCGGCACCCTGCCGGAGGGGGGAATCATCACCGGAGGCCATCTTCATCATCCCGGCGGTCTCCATGACGAGGAGGGAGTAGTTCACCCTCGGGGCTGAGGGTATGTACTAGTAGCTATGTGTTTGATCTCTCTCTCATGTTCTTGATATGACACGATCTTGATGTATCGCGAGCTTTGTTAATATAGTCGGATCATATGGTGTTTCTTCCCTCTCTATCCTTGTTGTGAAGAATTGAATCTTTTCCCTTTGAGGTTTCGTTATTGTCGGATTGAATATTTCAGATTTGAGAACACTTGATGTATGTCTTGCCTATGAATACCCGTGGTGACAATGGGGTATTATATTGATTCACTTGATATATGTTTTGGCACTCAACTCGCGGATTCCCGAGGTGACATTGGGGTAATCTATGCATAGGGGTTGATGCACGTTTTAGGGTTAGCAACAAAATAGGTTGACAAGAGTGCAACTAGGTGAGCAACCTATATGATGCTAACAACAATGGCAACACAAGCAAGCAAAGGATACAACACAAGTAAAGCAAGCACAATGTAAAGGTAAGAAATAACCACAAGTGAAGCCGGTGAAGACGAGATGTGTTACCGAAGTTCCTTTCCTTTGAGAGGAAGTACGTCTCCGTTGGTGCGGTGTGGAGGCACAATGCTCCCCAAGAAGCCACTAAGGCCACCGTATTCTCCTCACTCCCTCACACAATGCGAGATGCCGTGATTCCACAAGTGGTGCCCTTGAAGGCGGCGACCGAACCTTTACAAACAAGGTTGGGGCAATCTCCACAACTTAATTGGAGGCTCCCAACTCCACCACGGAGCTTCACCACAATGGAATGTGGCTCCGAGGTGACCTCAACTGTCTAGGGTGCTCAAACACCCAAGAGTAACAAGATCCGCAAGGGATTAGTGGGGGGAATCAAATTTCTCTTGGTGGAAGAGTAGATCGGGGCCTTCTCAACCAATCCCTAAAGAATCAACAAGTTTGATTGGCTAGGGAGAGAGATCGGGCAAGAATGAGCTTTTGGAACAACAATGGAGCTTGGGGGAAGAGGTCCACCTTAGGAGGAAGAAGACCCCCTCCTTATATAGAGGGACAAAAATCCAACCGTTTTCTGCCCTATGCCCGCAGCCAAGCGGTACTACCGCTCCTTGGAGCGGTACTACCGCTTAGGTAGTACTACCCCGCACACAGGCCTAAACGACACAGAAAGCACAACGGTAGTGCCGCCGGAGCAGTACTACCGCTGCCCCTGGCGGTACTACTGCTTAGGGAGTTTAGACCAGGTGAGGCAGCAGTAGTAGAGGCAGCTAGGGCGGCAGTACCGTTCGAAGCGGTACTACCGTCCTAGTACCGCACTACTACCGCTTAAGGGAAAATGGAAACAGAAGCGCGCACGGAGGAACCCCCGCAAGCGGTAGTGGCGGCGGAAGTACGGGCGGTAGTACCGCCAGAGCGGTACTATCGTGCTACTACCGCGCTACTACCGTGAAAAGCAGAACAGCAACAGAGAGTTGGACACTCGGGGAAACCCCAAGCGGCAGTGCCACGGAAGTACCCAGCGGTACTACCGTGGGCACCAGCGGTACTACCGCTTGCATGCTACTGAATATCCACAGAAAACATAGGAAAGGCTCCAGAGAAGGGAAAGGAATCTGTGGGTGCATATGGGGATGTGTACGTGTTGATTCCACCCATACCTTTCCAACGCGGACCCCCTCTTAATAGTACGGGTTTCCTATGACTCAAATCCACCAAAAAGAAGTCGTCGGAAAATAACCGTCTTCACTCTTTACTATCGAGGGGATAAACCGTCTCGTGCCTGTCAATATAATCTCTGAAAAGGTCAATGCACACGATTAGTCCGCAAAACGCATTGTCATCAATCATCGAGACCACTGGGGTAAAATATGCCTTAACAATCTCCCCCTTTTCGGTGGATTGATGACAACACGGGATTTGCACAAAGGAAATAAGAGATAAGAATGCAAACCAACTATCTACAAAATATAGACAGGCTCCACCTAGATGTGTGCACTACTTGAGTATGCCTTTGGAATGCAAAGTGCACACACTAGGATCAACACTCCCCCTATATTTTATAGATAGGGCAAATATTGCAACAACATAATATACAATGCTAAGCATGATTGCAATACGAGCAATAAGCATAAACTCACACACAACGAGACATAATTAAGATAACTAGGGTAGCATATGTCTTACACCATATGATAGAGTCTCACACCAAACCAAAGCAAATGAAGATAAAGGAGTTCACAAGCAATAAATCGAAGCAAATAAAGGCAAGCTTGTGACTCAGCAACACCCTACAGAAACAAATGCAAACCCCGGTCTTAGACTCTCTCCCCCTTTGGCATCGAGACACCAAAAGGGCAAAGAGTGACACTACACGCCAACAGGTGGTAGCACTAGTCTCCTCCCATGGACTCGTCGGAGTCCTCAGCATCGGACTCCTCGTCAGACATCTCCTCCGAATCTTTGGGATCCTCAGACTCCTCCTCCTCGTGCTCCTGCTCCGAAGTGGGTGCCGATGCGCCGGTGATGGAATCATCCGAGTCAGTCCAGCGGGAGTAAGATGAAATCCACTTGTCTTCAGGAGTAATAACTGCCTCAGAACCGCTCTCAACAGCAATATCAAGCTTCCTCATGATGGCCTTCCTCTGCTGACGTGCCTTCTTGGCATCCACATGTGCCAGGTACATCTTGTGCTGAACATCTGTCTGAAGACAAAATAGCTTCTTTACCTTGCTCTTGAGCTTGGCAGCCCAACCAGACGAACCAGACGAGTGCTCGGGGTCGGGCACATAGTCAGAATCCTCCACATCCTCCTCAGAAGCAAGTGGCACGCCCGTAGCATGACGGGTGGGAGCCGAGAGCTCCTTCTGGCGAAAATTGATCGTCTGATGAGTAGTCAGAGGCCCGGTCTCAAGCTGCTCCCCAGGGAACATGGCAGTCCAAGTGTTCACCATGAGTCTAAAGATGAAGGGAGCATAGATCGGCACGTGATCACCATAGGTTGCATTCACAAGCTCCTTCCACATGACATGAGAGATGTCCAAAACAGCTCCCGTGCCCTTCCCAGAGTGGCACAACAACAGCATATCCACCAGGTGTTCGTGCACCATGTCCAAGTTGCCAACTCGAGGAAAGAGAGTGTCCCGGAAAATGCGATGCATAATATCAAAGAAAGGTTTCAGCTCCTTCTTGGATCCCTTATCTGTCGGAGTGATGGTCATGTGGGGAAGCAGATTGTCCTTGTGAGAAGGTCCATCCTCATGGTGAGGGCGCAGACCAAGGGGCTTCTTCAGCCCCTCATCGGGATAGCCCAGAAGACCCATGAACACACCCCAAGTGGCACGAAGCTGTCTACCGTGAGACATCCAAATCATAGTCCTTTCCGCATCTGTCCCAAACCACACGGTTGCAAAGAACTGAGCAACCAACTCTGCATCAAAGTCATAGTTGAAGGTCATGATGGGCACAATGTTGAACTGCACACAAAGGTCAAGAGCTTCTCCAAAGTATGCACGATCCTTCTCCATATGCTCAATGTTGATGGACTTGGTCCTGACAAACAGATTTTTCTTGGCCTTGATCCTGTCAAAATACACCAATGATTGATCCTTGGTCCAGAAGGGACGGCTTACAAGAGATGCGTCTTGAGGACGACAATACGGGTTCCGCTCGTGGTATTGCCAATACTCATTTTGCTTCATTTCAGCTGCAGTCTTGACAGGAGACTTCATTTTGCGAGCAACAGACTTGGCACTAGACTTGCCCTTGTTCCTGGCTGACTGACGATGAGCAGGTGGTGGTGTCGGGGCAGCCTCTTCTTCTTCCTCTCCCTCAGAGTAGACAGGCCTGGCGTAGTGGGTGCGGCCACGCTTGGATGGACGATTCGCATTCTTGCGATGAGCCTTGGAGCTACTACCACCTGAACCAGACACAACACAATGAGGAAAAACATGAATACAACCTATGCATAAGCCAAGAAGAAACAAAACTGAGAAATGAAATGTTAGTGGATAATTCTGGAAGTTGGGGCCTCGAGCGGTAGTACCGTGGACCTGGGGCGGTAGTACCGCCAGAGCGGTAGTACCGCTGCTCTAGAGCGGTAGTACCGCTCTGGGAACTGACGCACGACCTTCCCAGATCCGGTAGTACCGGAGATCACAAATTCAAAAATATACCACTAAAACTTCAATCCTCCTATCTAGCAGTCATCCAACGTCCTACTCAAGCCCTAATTTAGCCAAAAATCGAGAAACCAACATGCATAGCCCTAGAAACCTAGATTCAAAGGAGAGAACCGTAGGAACAACGAAAGAGGGCAATACCGGGTTCCATGGCGAGAGGAGATGGTGGGGATGGACTCCACCGGACGGAAACATGGAAGATGGCACGGAATCGGCCAGCCGGAGCGGCGGCCAGGGCAGTTCTTCGTCGCCTGTGAGAGAGAGAGGCGTGGGGAGGAAGAGTGAAAGGGTATAGGGGAGTTAGAACTCCCCCTGCCCGACACTTAACCCCACAGCGTCCTTCTAAGAGGTAGTACCGCTAGGAGTAGCGGTAGTACCGCCCCGGTACTACTGCCGGGTAGGAGGCCCAGTAGTACCGCACGAACGGTAGTACTGCTGGCTTGGAGCAGTAGTACCGCTTGAAGCGGTAGTACCGCTCCCGCACAGCGGTAGTACCGCAGACAGGGAGACAGAACAGCCCAATGAAAATAAAAAAAATGGCTTATGCAAAAACTAGGGGTTTGAGAGAGGAAAGGCTTAGGTTGGAGACTCGAAAACACCGCAAATGGGAAGGGATCTTCCATGGTCAAAGGCAACCAAAAACAAGAGCACACATGGAGTGATCCAACACAAGAAAGCCTAGAACAAGAAAACACAACTCAAACCCAACGAACAAAACCTCTCAAAGAGAGGGCGGTGACCGAAGTCACCTATGTTTGAGTCAATTGGTATGGCACCGCGAAGATTTTAACCTTGGGCCCATGACCAAAACTCATCTTTGAAGCACATGAACCATAAAAATGGCTAAAGTGAAAGACTTGATCAATTTATGCATAATAGGGGGAGGGAGAGTTCATTAAGAGAACAACACTCCCCCTATGTCCATGCCTACATCTAGAACAAGATAATCATGATGAATGTGGTGGGGTGTGACGAGATTCAAGACACGTTGCTCGAATCAATGATATTTAGCTCATGCCTTAACTCACGAAATCTTGCTTCATCCAATGGCTTCGTGAAAATATCCGCTAGTTGCTCTTGAGTTCCAACATGAATAATATCAATCTCTCCACGCTTGACATGATCCCGGATGAAATGATGACGAATCTCAATGTGCTTCGTCTTGCTATGTTGCACCGGATTGTAGGAGATCTTGATTGCACTTTCATTGTCACAGAAAAGAGGCACTTTGTCACAAGTGACACTGTAATCCTTTAAAGTTTGCCTCATCCATAGCAATTGAGCACAACAACTTGCGGCGGCTACATACTCGGCCTCGGTGGTGGAAAGAGACACACAATTTTGTTTCTTCGAAGACCAACTCACCAAAGAGCGACCAAGGAATTGGCACCCTCCGGAAGTTGACTTCCTATCCACACGGTCCCCCGCCCAATCCGAGTCCGAATATCCCATGAGATCAAAGCTTGCTCCTTTAGGGTACCATAAGCCAAAGTTTGGGGTATGAGCCAAATATCGAAAGATTCGCTTGACCGCCACCAAGTGACTTTCCTTAGGCGCGGCTTGAAACCGTGCACACATTCCCACAATCAACATGATATCCGGCCTAGATGCACAAAGGTAAAGCAAGGACCCAATCATGGAACGATATACCTTTTGATCCACCGCTTTACCATTGGGATCGATGTCAAGTTGGCACTTGGTAGGCATTGGAGTCTTGGCCGGCTTGACATCTTCTAGCTTGAATCTCTTGAGCATGTCTTGGGTATATTTGGCTTGGTTGATGAAGGTTCCTTCTCTTCTTTTCTTGACTTCGAACCCAAGAAAGAACTTCAACTCTCCCATCATAGACATCTCAAACTTCTCGGTCATGAGTGCGGCAAACTCATCATTGAAAGCTTTGTTAGGAGAACCAAATATGATATCATCAACATACAGTTGGCATATGAACAAATCCCCTTTAACCCTCTTAGTAAAAAGAGTGGGATCGATTTTCCCAATTTCAAACCCACGGTCTTGCAACAACTCGGTAAGGTGCTCATACCACGCACGTGGGGCTTGTTTAAGGCCATAGAGTGCCTTATCGAGCTTGTATACATGATTGGGGAACTTGGGATCCTCGAACCCCGGGGGTTGTTTGACATATACCAACTCATTAAGAGGGCCATTAAGAAATGCACTCTTCACATCCATTTGTTGCAACTTAAAATCATGATGAGAAGCATATGCAAGCAACATACGAATAGATTCAAGACGAGCAACAGGAGCAAAGGTTTCACCGTAGTCGATACCCTCGACTTGGGAGTAGCCTTGTGCTACCAATCTTGCCTTGTTTCGAGTGACAACACCGTTCGTATCTTGCTTGTTCTTGAAGATCCATTTGGTTCCAATGACATTATGATTCTCCGTTGGCCTTGGCACCAATGTCCACACTTGGTTGCGCTCGAAGTTGTTGAGTTCATCATGCATGGCTTCAAGCCAATCCGTGTCCTCGAGCGCTTCATGTACCTTTTGGGGTTCAACACAAGAAACAAACGCGTGATGCTCACAAAAGTTTGTTAATTGTCTACGAGTGGTTACCCCTTTTTTCAAGCTTCCATAGACATACTCCAATACATGTTGTTGATGCTTGAGTTTAGAAGCAATCTTGGCGGCACGACGCTCCAATAGCTCCTCCGAAGTCAGTTGAGGAGGTTCATCTTGAACATCTTGAGCGTCATCTTGAGCTTGCTCTTGATCATGAGCTTGCCCTTGATCTTGAGCTTGCTCGGTGTCATGATCTTGATCTTGGGCATCATTTGGTGCATCACCATCATCTTGAGGTTGATCTTGCCCATGATCTTGATCACTTGGTTGAGGGCCTTTGGTTTGTTCTTCGGAAGCGTGTGGGTCAATGGTTGGTGATGGCTCCACTTGTGTAGAGCATTGTCCTTCTCCTTCGGCCACAAGGGGTTCCTCAATGGGGAGTATTTGACCAATCCCCATTCTTCTTATGGCTTGAGGAGGAATTTCATCACCTACATCACAAAGACCACTTTGCTCCACTTGGGAGCCATTATTCTCATCAAACTCTACGTTACACGTCTCCTCAATGAGTCCGTTGGACTTATTGAGGACACGGTAAGCATGAGAGTTTGTAGCATAACCAACAAAAATGCCCTCTTGAGCTCTAGATTCGAATTTAGACAAACGAGTACCTTTCTTGAGAATGAAACACTTACACCCGAACACCTGGAAGTACTTGAGGTTGGGCTTGTTACCGGTAAGTATCTCATATGGAGTCTTATTCAAGCCTTTGCGGAGGTAGAGCCGATTGGATGCATGACATGCGGTGTTGATGGCTTCGGCCCAAAAGTTGTACGGAGACTTGAATTCCGCCATCATGGTCCTTGCCGCGTCCATCAACGTCCGATTCTTCCTCTCCGCTACACCATTTTGTTGACGGGTATATGGTGCGGCGTATTGATGCTTGATCCCCTCATCACTAAGAAACTCATCCAAGGTGTAGTTCTTGAACTCGGTACCGTTGTCACTTCTAATCATCAATATCTTTGCCTCATGTTGACGTTGAGCTTCATTGGCAAAGTCGATGACGGTTTGTTGGGTCTCGCTCTTCCTCTTGAAGAAATATACCCAAGTGTATCTCGAATAGTCATCCACAATCACCAAGCAATACTTTCTTCCCCCAAGACTATCAAAGGATGGAGGTCCAAAGAGATCCATGTGAAGGAGCTCCAAGGGCCTCTTCGAGTAGATGATAGTCGTGGGTCGGTGAGCCGTCTCATGTAGCTTTCCTTCGATACAAGCACTGCAAGCACGATCTTTGGCAAAACTCACATTTGTTAGTCCACGAACGTGATCCCCCTTGAGGAGACTTTGCAAAGATCTCATATTGACATGGGCTAGTTGGCGATGCCAAAGCCACCCCACATCAACTTTAGGCATTAGGAAGTCGCGGTCTTAGTGGGTCGCTCCGAGAGTTAACCACATAGAGACCGTTCTCGACATGCCCAACAAAAGCTACTTTAAGAGTCTTGCTCCACAAAAGGGCCACGGTATCAAGGTCAAAGAATGTGGCAAAGCCCATAAGTGCAAGTTGACAAACGGAACGTAAATTGTATGCAAGGGTCTCAACAAGCATGACTTTCTCGATTGATAAATCATGAGAAATCACAACCTTGCCAAGACCCAATACCTTGGATGTTGAGGCATCACCGAATTGAACATGGGTGGGCATAGATGAGCTTGGTTGCACGTCCACCACCAAGTGCTTGCTTCCGGTCATATGATTTGTAGCTCCACTATCAAGCAACCATGATCCTCCACCGGAAGCAAACTCCTACAAGAGATCAATGCTTGGTTTTAGGTACCCATTTTTGAATGGGTCCTTTGATGTTAGTAACAAGGGTCTTAGGAACCCAAATAGACCATTCAATGTACTCATAATAAGAACCAACAAATTTGGCATAAACATGCCCATCACTAGCACGGCATAAAACATAAGAAGGGTTAAAGTCGCCGGCTTTGTTCGATGGAGTGTGTTTGTCCTTCTTGACATTTCCACCCACCACCTTGTTCTTCTTCTTCTTCTTATGAGCACCCTATCCCTTCTTGACAAATACCTCTTTGAGAGGGAGAGATTTCTTGGTCTTGTTGTTCTTCTTCTTCTTTGACTTGGGCACAAACCCAAGTCCCTCCTTTGCCACAACTTTCTTTTGATTGCTCAAAAGTTCGTTGAGATTCTTCTCGCCTTGTATGCAAGTGACAAGGCCTTTCTCGATTTGGTCTTTCAACTTGGCATTCTCCTCCACAAGATGCTCATGCTCACAACAAGGGTTAGTAGCATTGGCATTATCAATTAAAACGAAAGGAGGACAGGTGGCTATTTCCTTAGTGAGCTTCGCTTGGAGTTGATCATGAGACTCCTTGAGAGTAGCATGTGCACCTTTCAAGGCCTTGTGAGCCTTGTCAAGTAGCTCAAACTCCTCTTTGAGTCTAGCATGGCCAACCCCAAGTTCGGCATTCTCGGATTTAAGAACACGAGCAAGAACTTGAGCATGATCATGATCTTTCTTTAGTTGAGCAAGGTCAACGTTTTGCGACTTCTCAAGAGCCGAATGAAGACCTCGCTCTTCCTCAAGAGCGATGGAAAGATCTGCAATTTCATCGGCATAGTCACGACTATGGCCTTCCAAGTTAGTGATGTTCTCCTCGTGAGACTCAATGATATCATTGGCCTCACCAAGTTGTTCCAAGAGAGCAACAAAGTGCTTCCTGGTCTCACCTTTGAGCTTACCCAAGAACTTATCAAACTCATTCTCATCCACCTCCACCTCCTCTTGATCATCCACACAATCCAACAATGAAGGATTAGGAGACATGGAAACTTTGGTGTTGGAGGTTGAGGTTACCTTGTTGACGCCTCTTGCCATTAGGCACTTGGGGATGATGTTCTCGTTGGGGGCATCGAAGAGAGACACCGAGGTTGGAGAAGAGGTGGCAATGGCCACTGTGGGCATTGCTATCACTTCACCATTTGTATCATCATCATCATCATCGGAGTTGTACTCTTCAAGCATCACCAAGCCCTTTGGAGGCACCTTCTTGTTGAAATTGTTCTTGTTGGGGAAGGACTTGGCCTTGTCTTTGCGGATGAGCTTGCCACCATTGTCCTCCCTCTTCTCATACAGACAATCCGCCACAACGTGACTCACATTGCCACAATTGTAGCAAGTCCTTACTCGTCGCTTGCCCTTTGAGTTGTTCTTGGAGGAGTTGGGCCTTGTGTTTCTCTTGTTGCCCCAAAATTGCCTTGACGCAAGAGCCATGTGCTCGTGGTAAGCATATTTGGTGTCTTCGGGGCAACTCTCTTCTTCTTCCTCTTCATCTTCTTCTGGAACACCCTTGGCCTTCAAAGCAAGGTTGGGTGAGACTTTCTTTGACCGTTGGACACGAGCTAGAGCATTGTCGGCGGTCTTGTTCATGATGTTCATGGCAATAAACTCATCCAACACTTTGCTTGAGGACAAGGTGTGGAAGTCCGGTCTTTGACGGATCACGGAGGACATTGCCTTGTTGAATGGCATGATGGCCTTGAGAAACTTCCGCTTGATCCAATTATCATCCGTATCCTTACTCCCATGATCTTGAAGAGTGACCGCAAGAGTTGTCAATCTTCGGTAGAGATCCCGAGGATCCTCGTCTTCATTCATCACAAATTCATCGGCCTCATCAAGTACCACCTCAAAGTTGGACCGTTGAATGCTTGAGCTTCCCTTGTACAAAGATATAATGTGTCCCAACAATCCTTTGCACGGGAGAAGGGACGCAAGTGAGCTAGATCTTCGGGAGGCACCGCGGATTGAAGGATGAACAAAGCGGAGTGATTGTATTGATTGTCCGCCTCTTCTCTTGGAGTGAGGTTGCTTGGATCATGTGTGTAGAAGCCTTGCTCGATGATTCTCCAAACATTTGTTGAGCTGTGATTCAAATGAGACTTGATACGAAAAACCCAATTAGCAAAATCACCCTTTACGAGCTTAGGAGGAGGACCAAGATGGTTAATATGCGGTGTAGGGACCGGTCCTCCATAGACCGGGGGAGAGGTGAGGGTGTCCCGGACTAGGGGGTACTCGGGCTGCCGGCCTATCTCTCATGGGCCGGACTGGTGGGCCGCTCTCTACACGTCGATGGAAGGCTGGATTGTGGACGACCCCGTATGATAGAAGGAAATCTCTGAAGTCTTGGCGTCTCCTCCAAGGAATAGATGGCGTAACCGGCATGTTTATCCCTGATGGTAACTGACCATATGTAACCCTAGGGCCCCCCTGGTGTCTATATAAACCAGGAGGTTTAGTCCGTAGGGGAGAGAATCATAATCTAGGGTTTAGCCCATCTGATCTCGAGGTAGATCCACTCTATAACCTTCATTCAATCACATCAATACAATCAAGCAAGATGTAGGGTTTTACCTCCTCGAGAGGGCCCGAACCTGGGTAAATCGCTGTCTCTACGCCCTCTGTTACCATTGGCTCCTCGACCCATAGTTCGGACCCCCTACCCGAGATTTGCCGGTTTTGGTACCGACATTGGTGCTTTCATTGAGAGTCCCGCCGTGGGTCGCCAAGGATCGATGGCTCGCCGTCCCCGAATAGTTCTTCAGCAATGGAATCTGCAGCGGGGATATCATCGTCCTCGGACAACTCTTCTCTTCAGCGACGGACTTCGTAGCAGGGACATCTTCGTCCCCAGCCAGCTCTTCGCGTTCGGCAGCATCGTGTTATACGCCGATCCGACCGGTCACCTCGACCAGGTCGGCAACTTCGCCCCCGAGCAGGAAATCATGTTCGGCTGCCTTCAGTTCGTCGCCGACGCTCGAGGCGATCTGATCTTCACTGGGTTCTCGGCCTCACCCGAGGAACCCACCAACCCCGAGGCCTTGACTTCGGATCCCTTCCCCGCCCCAGCCCTCGGGGCGGGCCTCGGATCGGACCTGACCTTGAGTTTGACTCCAACCCCGGTGCCGAAGAACCAGGGGTCACCCTTGGCCGAGCACACTCCCGTTAATAACGCACCAGAGCTCAACTCCAGGGACCGTCCGAACATAGATCCAGTGGATCCCTCGATTTTAAGCGAGATGCTAGACCGGATCCAGATGATAAATATCACGGACGGCCCGTCCTCGGACGAGGAGCAGGTCGGACAGGATGCCGGCCGTGGGGAATTTTGCGTCCCACCCACCACCCACTTGGTAGCCACTGTCGAAGATTTAACCGACATGCTGGACTACGCCTCCGAGGAGGCTGACTACATGGACGAGGACATGGACGTCCCGCCCTCCACGGACACCGTCCTTGCCACTACAAATACCGGAAAGTGGACCGCCACATCCACTTATGACGTCTACATGGTTGCCACCCCCGTGAAGGATGGTGACACAACCAACAAAGGCGGCGACGACACCACCAAAGACCCGCCCAGACGCCGACGACGGCGTGCCAGAGGGCGGGGAAAGGGCAAGGAAAATCACACAGACACAACCGACACCGGAGGTAACGAGACTCCGGATAATTTGGGGGAGCTAGGCGACAACACGCCCGAGCAACGACCTGACACCCCTTAAGGGCATGAGGACCAGGGTGACCCCGAGAACCTCGATAATTCCGAGGACAGTAATTACCTCCCCCCAGCCGAAGAGGAAGATAGCCTCGGACCCGTGGACTTTATCGTCCCAGAGGATCCCCTGGCACAAGAAACATTCAAGCAGCAACTCATTGCCACTGCCCGAAGCTTAAAGATGAAACAACAACAGCTCAGGGCCGAGCAGGATACACTCAACGATAGATGGACGATGGTCCTAGCGGCCGAAGAAGGCCTCGACGATCAACGTCAGGGCCAATATAGGAGTTACCCGTGGCGGCGCCTCCTTCCAATATTCGAGGATGAGGCCTTTGAGCCCGTACCTCCCAGACGAACTTACGCAGACCAGCCCGACCGGCCCCCTCGAGGACGAGATAGGCCGGCTGTGGAAACCGAGCTCCCACCCGCGCCCCCTCGAGGACGGGATAGAACGGCTGGAGAAGCTGAATACCCACCCGCGCCCCCTCGAGGACGAAACAGAGCGGCCGGAGAAGCCAAACTCCCACCCGTGCCCCCTTGAGGACGGGATAGGATGGCCAGGGAAGCCGAATACCCACTCGTGCCTTCTCGTCGAGCAGGCAAAGACCCAGTTCAACCGGATGACCAATACGATCTGCGCCACGACCTGAACACACGAGCCATTCAGTCGAGGTCCATCTATGGACCCACAGGATACGCACCCGCTGGACGGGACGGATACCAGGCCTGGCGCGATAGAAAGGACAGGGCTCGGGATCAGCACCGGGCCCGGATGACAACTGATCTTCGACGCGATGCGGCCCGGGCCAGGGGCGCCGCACACCCAATGTGTTTTACTGACGAGGTGATGCAGCATCAGTTCCCCGAGGGGTTTAAACCCGTTAATATAGAATCCTATGACGGGACAACTGACCCAGCTGTGTGGATTGCGGATTTTCTGCTCCACATTCATATGGCTCGAGGAGATGATCTCCATGCTATCAAGTACTTACCACTGAAACTTAAGGGACCGGCCAGGCATTGGTTGAACAGCCTACCCGAAAACTCCATCGGGAGCTGGGAAGAACTCAAAGATGCATTCCGCGCCAACTTTCAGGGCACCTACGTTCGACCACCGGACGCCGATGACCTGAGCCATGTTATCCAGCAGCCCGGAGAGTCAGCCCGGCAATTCTGGAATCGGTTCTTGACTAAGAAGAACCAGATCGTCGACTGTACGGACGCCGAAGCAATTGCGGCATTCAAACACAGTATCAGGGATGAGTGGCTCGCTCGCCAGCTCGGCCAAGACAAGCCAAGAACAATGTCAGCCCTTACTTCTCTCATGACCCGCTTTTGCGCGGGTGAGGATAGCTGGTTAGCTCGTCGAAGCAACCACCCCGAAGACCCCGGTACTTCAGAGACTCGGGACGGGAATGGCAAACCCCGGCGCAATAGGAACAACAAGCGCCGACACTCAAACAACGGCGGTGAAGCCGATGACGCAGCGGTGAACGCCGGATTCAGCGGTTCGAAATCGGGACATCGGAAAAAACCCTCTAAAGGGAACCAAGATGGCCCGTCTGCGCTGGATAGAATATTGGATAGGCCCTGCCAGATTCACGGCACCCCCGACAAGCCAGCTAACCACACCAACCGTCACTGTTGGGTAATCAAGCAGGCCGGCAAGGCCACAGCCGAAGAACAGGGCAAGGGCCCCCGCAGTGAGGACGACGAACCTCGCGGGCCGAACAATGGAGGCCAAAAACAGTTCCCTCCGGAGGTCAAAACCGTGAACATGATCTACGTCACGCATATACCAAAGAAGGAGCGGAAACGCGCGCTTCGGGATGTTTACGCCTTAGAGCCGGTAGCCCCGAAATTCAACCCTTGGTCGGCTTGCCCGATCACTTTCGACCGTCGAGATCATCCGACCAGTATACGCCATGGAGGAACGGCGGCTCTGGTACTTGACCCCATCGTGGACGGATTTCACCTCACTAGAGTCCTGATGGACGGAGGTAGCAGTCTTAACCTGCTTTACGCAGATACAGTGAGCAAGATGGGGATCGACCCGTCAAGGATCAAACCCAGCAACACCACCTTTAAAGGTGTAATACCTGGCGTCGAGGCACGCTGCTCGGGATCCGTGACTTTGGAAGTAGTCTTCGGCTCGCCCGACAACTTCTGCGCCGAGGACTTGATCTTCGATATCGTTCCTTTCCGCAGTGGTTATCACACACTCCTCGGACGGACCGCCTTCGCTCGCTTTAACGCCGTCCCGCACTATGCGTACGTGAAGTTGAAGATGCCAGGACCAAGGGGCGTTATTACCATTAACGGTAATACCGAGCGCTCACTCCGAACAAAGGAACACACTGCGGCTCTCGCCGCCGAAGTCCAAGCTGCCGAAGAGGCGTCACAATCCCAGTCCACTGTCAAGCGCTCCCGAGCTGCAGCCTCGGTCCCGGCGCGCTCCCATGCTGTACCCAAATAGGGATACGCGCCCCACAGCACGGCCCACCTAGTCGCGAAATACGTACCTCGAGTACACAATTTCGTGCTCAAAATTCCATGGGCAGTTGTGGGGACATAGCAAACAAAAGGTCCAGAGCTCGGTTCGACCGACCAATGGCCACCAAATGTCTTCAAATCGACATCAACAATGGGCACCATCTAGGGCCCGATCAGCGTCCAGCTGATATACCACGGCGACTTCCCAAAACCCTTTTTCAAGGGCTCGCCCGCCAAAGATTACTACTTCCGCCGAATACACGGCGGACAACTTCGCTTCCACGACAGCTTATTGACGAGCAAAGGCGCAGACGTGCAGCAGGGCGTAGTAGGGACGTCAAACCACTCGTGGAAACCCTGTGTAAACCTTTACTCTCAATATATACATTCCTTTAAAGTATCTATTTAAGCTACTTCGGCAATACGGATTGTACGGTTGGACAGCACACATTCAAAGGAAGTAAATACCACTTTATTATGGTATACTCGTGCAGTCATTCACATTGCCTGTTCCTCTCCGCCTTTTTCCGCCGAAGTAAACTATCACGATACATTTACTTTAAACTGGCTAATAGACTGGGGGCTCGACCATAGATCTTGCCTTAAAACTTTATACCGGCACTTCTCTCTTTTTTTATGTGCTCGGTGTCATGGATATTGCATTATATGAATCAGTTCCGAATTGCGTCTTTGGTCAATAGTTGGGTTTCCCGGCTCCTGTGTTTACCCTCTTACATTCCGCATTGTTCGGCTAAGAGGGTAAAGGGAGAACCACAGCGATTGTACTTCTAGCTTGCCTGGTCAAGTACCTCAGTGGAGAAAGCCGAAAACTGACTGTCCCAATAAGCGAGAACTGGTCGGCGATCCGATGACTGGCATTAGCCTAAAATCGTTGGAGGTTAGTCTGTGTCATACGAAGGGTTCTCTGTCACAGAAACCATGTGATGATGGTATCAATCGCGGCTCGTCCGAATATCACAAACACCGGGGGCTCGTCACCGGCCCCCACCGTCAAGCTCCTCTGGCTAAGTGAAAGCGCTAAAACCACATAGTCTGATTGCCTGGTTTTCCGTACATACAACCGCCCCCGGGCACCGAGACGTCGGCTAAGGGTTCACGTATTACGAGAAAACACCCCATGCAGTATCTGCCAGGGGGCTGAAGCCGACGACTGGTAACTTTCAGTTTCAAATCGGCCGCACAGGAGTCAAAATTAATCTGGCACTATACCCATAGCCGATCACTTGCATTACAATAAAGTAAAAGTTTCAACTCCTTGGCTACAAGGAAACTACATCTACTCATAAATTACATCTTTTGGGCATTGGGCATCTACTGCCCGAGCACCATCCATCACGGCTGGAAATTACTGCTCGGGGCGCCTATGCTCTTTCCCTGGCGCCCGGAGGTCCGGTGGCTATCTCAGTGGGTTTTAGCTTCGGCCAATGTACCATTGTCTTGCCGAAAGCCATCTGAGCACCCTCGATACATGTGGAGCGCTTCCAGGCATCGACCTAAGTAGGAGCGCCGAACAACCTCTGCACCAGACCGAAGTAGCTGCTCGGCAGCGGCTCCGACGGCCATAGTTTCATGCAGAGGTCCTTCATCACCGGCTCCGCCATCCGATGCAGCTCCATTAGCTGTTTCATCTGGTTGTTGAGGAGGGGAGGGTGTTCGGGCGCTTGAAATTGCGCCCAGAAAAGCATCTGCTCGGCCCAACCGTCCTTGCCGGCGAAGAACCTCGCCGCATCTGCCGCACTCTTCGGGAGGTCCGCAAAGGCGCCTGCGGAACGCCATACCCGCGTGAGCAACGCGAACCTGTTACCTCCAAACACACATTGTAACAAGTACGGCTTACCGTCCGCGATCAGCCGGACTTGGCGGAGCTCTTCTTGGTAACCGCGCGCCTCTGTCCGCGCTTCCTTAGCCACCGCTGCTAACGAGGTCAGCTCGGCGGCCTGCTCCTTATTCTTTTGCTCAAGGGCCTCACATCTTGTGACGGCATCCCCGAGCTCCTGCTGCACTTCCAGCACCCTGGCCTCATGCTTTTCACTTGTGGTTCTCAGCGCCGCCAGCTCGGCAGCTGCCTGTTCGGCTGCCGACTTCTGCGTCACCTCGTCCGCCTGAGCTGTCCTCAGTGCGACCTTGAGGCTTTCGACCTCCGCGGCGGCAGCTGCAGTTCAATCGGTTATCTCCGTTAGGATACATCGAACACTGCTTCACATCTACGGCCGTATTCACTATCACAACTCGGCCTTACCTTGCGCCTCGTCGAACCTCTTGTTCACCAGGCTCAGATTGTCCTCGGAGCTCTTTAGCTTCCGATTCAGCTCGGCCAACTCTTCGGCGTTGGCAGCTGCAGCCAAGGATGATGCCTGTGCATTATTCTGCACCCGTTAGTATCCGAGATGTCGATTTTTGATCCTCCGACCGGCTTTGCTCAACCGGTCAGAGTCTCGGGGGCTACTATGTATGAGGCTATATATTTGCACAAATGAATTTTCCTAAGGAAAAAGCATTACTTCGCTCACCTTGAAGCCGGTCAGAAGGCCATTAAAAGCCTCCTTCAGTCCGTTATCCACGGACCGAATACTCTGTAACACCGCGCCCATAAGTGCACGGTGCTCTTCAGCAATGGAGGAGCTGGTTACAGCGTCCTCCATCTCGTCCGGCCACCAGGTCGATGCCTGCTCTTGGGCAGGCGGGGGTGGCGGTGGCACTCCGGCTCCTGCCTTCTCCAAGTCCGGAGCACCGGACTCGGGACGCCTTGACGTCTCTGGAGTGGTCCTCGGAGAGAGCTCGATTCGTCCGAGCTCCTCCCTTTCGTTCATCAAAGGGTCCCTCCCCTCCTGGTCTTCGGCGACCGAGGCATTCACCTCGGCCATTATAGTATCGCCTCCGTCCCCTGTGTGTGGCATGGGAGGAGTCCTCCTCGACAGGACCTCCTCGGTTTCCTTCACGATTGGGGAAGGCGAGGCGCGGGATCCAGTACCGCTCTCCGCTAGCGCCGCCGGTGGAGAATCCCCCTCCAAAACTCGGTCGGCGGGGAGATCGCGCAGCGGACTGCAAAGTTGCACATGGAAACTTGATCAGTATCAGCCCAGTTCGGCTAAAGACGCTCAGGTAGTCGCTAGAGCGCATACCTTTGGGCCCGCGGTTTGGCCCTGGGAATTTTCCGAGGAACCTCTTCTGAGGCCTCAGAGTCCTCGGCAAAAGCCAAGCTCTTGCCGGACAAGGCTACCTTGGCCTTGCACGGTCCTTTGGGAGCGGGTCGAGGAGGCTCCTCCTCGGCATCCTCGGACGCCACCCTCTTCCCTGTTCAGGAAGAATCGTCCTCCTCCCCGTCCTCCCCTTGCTCCTTCTCCTCCTCTTGCGCGGAGGGAGCATTGGTGTCCCCGGATCTAGCACCCAGGGGTCTTCGGGAGCGAAGGCTCTCTCTGGCCTCCCCCTGTAGCTTCTTCTTCTCCTTCCTTTCCAGCACCTCGTACGGCTCTATGGCCAACATGGCCGTCAGGAGGGGCGTCCTGGGTCCTTCTGGCAGCGGCGCCGGACTGTCAATCCGCTGGGCCTTCTTCAGCCACTTCTGTGGATGAGAAGTCAAGAAGCTGAGTACCTTATTAAAGGGAAATAGTTCGGATACAAGAACAAGCTTAGTCATACCTCTCGTGGGGGGTTTGCGGCGTCAAGTCCAATGTCCTCTCCCTCGGCCGGCCAGTCCTTTTGCGGCTTGAACAGCGCTCTCCATAGCTGGGCGTGGGTGGTGCGGAAGAAGCTGCGCACGGTGATCGGGTCTTCGAGCTTGTAGGCCCACATGGGGGAGCCCCTATCCTGGCATGGGATTATTCGACGGCCGATCATGATCTGGACCACGTTGGGCAGCTCGACGCCTCTCCCTATCATCTTGGCAATTCGTTGCTGTAGCTGCTCCACCTCCTTGTTTACCCCCCAGTCGAGGCCTTTCTTGGTCCATGAGACCAACCTCGTAGGGGGTCCGGATCGGAAGGCCGAAATCGCCCCCCAACCCTCGCTCCTCGGCTCGGTGATGTAGAACCATTCCCTCTGCCAAACCTTGACGGTCTCGATGAAGGTGCCCTCTGGCCATTCCACTCGGGGGAGTTTCCTGACCATGGCACCCCCGCAGTCCGCTTGTTGGCCGTCGACGATCTTTGGCTTGATGTTGAAGACCTTCAGCCACAGGCCGAAGTGTGGCCGGATCCGGAGAAAAGCTTCACAGATGATGATGAAGGCCGAAATATGTAGAAAGGAATTCGGCGCGAGATCATGGAAGTCAAGCCCGTAAAAGAACATAAGACCCCTGACGAAGGGGTGAAGGGGAAATCCTAAACCTCGAAGGAAGTGGGGGACGAACACCACCCTTTCGCCCGGTCGCGGCGTGGGGACGGCTTGGCCGGCCTCTGGAGCACAGTGGGCTACGTCGGCAGGGAGATATCCTGCGCCCTTCAACTCCGTGATGGTGCTTTCGGTGACGACGGACGCCTCCCACTTGCCCTTGGACCCGGAACCCACCATTGCCGGATTAGGCGGGTGGATGGAAAGGTTCTTGGGAAGGAGAGCAGATCTGGGTGTTGGAGCTCAAGAGACGGGGAAGACAATGGCGAAAGGGGGGAATGAGAGCGTGCGACCGAAACAAGGGTTGTGCCCCTTTTATGGGCTGTAAAACCCACGGTCCCTTTACTGCGCCGCAGTCCTCGCTGCTTCCCCGTATAACCGTGCCATTATGCGCGCGTGGGGTGAGGCGGATTATTGATTATATCCCTTGAAAACAGGACACGATCTCCATATCGATGGAACAAGCCAATGAGAACCACCTCGAACCGCGAATCGAGTTTGTCATAAACCAACTTGCGGTCATGGCAAGGTGTGACCCTTCGGTAAAAGTTGTCAGATGAGAACACTGTTCACGCCGAAGCGACTAGCCTTCGGGGCTAAGTTATTATTATACTTCGTTAACAAGATACAGTTCGGCGCATACATGGCCGGATAATGCTTGAAAATACAACTCGGAGTAATACATGCCTGTTACCGGTGTCACGAAGGAAAGTGAACTGGTCTACGAAGCCGATGGTGTTCGGCATCTACCTCGGCCTCGAAGACTAGTTCGGGGGCTACTGAGGGTGTCCCGGACTAGGGGGTACTCGGGCTGCCGGCCTATCTCTCATGGGCCGGACTGGTGGGCCGCTCTCTACACGTCGGTGGAAGGCTGGATTGTGGACGACCCCGTATGATAGAAGGAAATCTCTGAAGTCTTGGCATCTCCTCCAAGGAATAGATGGCGTAACCGGCATGTGTATCCCTGATGGTAACCGACCATATGTAACCCTAGGGCCCCCCTGGTGTCTATATAAACCAGGAGGTTTAGTCCGTAGGGGAGAGACTCATAATCTAGGGTTTAGCCCATCTGATCTCGATGTAGATCAACTCTGTAACATTCATACAATCACATCAATACAATCAAGCAGGACGTAGGGTTTTACCTCCTCGAGAGGGCCCGAACCTGGGTAAATCGCTGTCTCTACGCCCTCTGTTACCATCGGCTCCTCGACCCATAGTTCGAACCCCCTACCTGAGATCTGCCGGTTTTGGTACCAACAAGGGGGAACCGAGGCGTAGGTTCCCATCCCATTCTTACCATGAGGGGAAGATGTTTGAGTGTCTTTAGCAGCTTCCTTGCCGGAATTGGCCTCCGACGCCGATGCGGTGGGATTAACCACAAGCAACGGATCGGGAGTGGACTTCAACCCCTCAAGGAGTTCTTTAAGCATGGACTTGACCTCGGCCGTCATAGACATCTTAAGTGAAGCCATAGCTTCATTTAAGACGTCTCGGGTGACCGTGTTCAACTCCACGGCCTCGGGCACTTCCTCATCCCGATCCCCGTCATCAACCATACTCTTCGGGTGGTGAAACTCTTAATAAAGAGATGAGGCTCTGATACCAATTGAAAGGATCGATATGGTTGACTAGAGGGGGGGTGAATAGGCAACTACCAATTTTTAGCTTTTCTTAACAAATTAGGGTTAGCAACAAAATAGGTTGACAAGAGTGCAACTAGGTGAGCAACCTATATGATGCTAACAACAATGGCAACACAAGCAAGCAAAGGATACAACACAAGTAAAGCAAGCACAATGTAAAGGTAAGAAATAACCACAAGTGGAGCCGGTGAAGACGAGGATGTGTTACCGAAGTTCCTTCCCTTTGAGAGGAAGTACGTCTCCGTTGGAGCGGTGTGGAGGCACAATGCTCCCCAAGAAGCCACTAAGGCCACCGTATTCTCCTCACACCCTCACACAATGCGAGATGCCGTGATTCCACTAGTGGTGCCCTTGAAGGCGGCGACCGAACCTTTACAAACAAGGTTGGGGCAATCTCCACAACTTAATTGGAGGCTCCCAACTCCACCATGGAGCTTCACCACAATGGAATGTGGCTCCGAGGTGACCTCAACCGTCTAGGGTGCTCAAACACCCAAGAGTAACAAGATCCGCAAGGGATTAGTGGGGGGAATCAAATTTCTCTTGGTGGAAGAGTAGATCGGGGCCTTCTCAATGAATCCCTAAAGAATCAACAAGTTTGATTGGCTAGGGAGAGAGATCGGGCAAGAATGAGCTTTTGGAACAACAATGGAGCTTGGGGGAAGAGGTCCACCTTAGGAGGAAGAAGACCCCCTCCTTATATAGAGGGACAAAAATCCAACCGTTTTCTGCCCTGTACCCGCAGCCAAGCGGTACTACCGCTCCTAGGAGCGGTACTACCGCTTAGGCGGTACTACCCCACACACAGGCCTGAACTACACAGAAAGCACAACGGTAGTGCCACCGGAGCGGTACTACCGCTGCCCCTGGCGGTACTACCGCTTAGGGAGTTTAGACCAGGCGAGGCAGCAGTAGTAGAGGCAGCTAGGGCGGCAGTACCGTTCGAAGTGGTACTACCGTCCTAGTACCGCACTACTACCGCTTAAGGGAAAATGGAAACAGAAGCACGCACGGAGGAACCCCCGCAAGCGGTAGTGGCGGCGGTAGTACCGCACTACTACCGTGCTACTACCGCGCTACTACCGTGAAAAGTAGAATAGCAACAGAGAGTTGCACGCTCGGGGAAACCCCAAGCGGCAGTGCCACGGAAGTACCCAGCGGTACTACCGCATAAGCGGTACTACCGTGGGCACCAGCGGTACTACCGATTGCATGCTACTGAATATCCACAGAAAACATAGGAAAGGCTCCAGAGAAGGGAAAGGAATCTCTGGGTGCATATGGGGTTGTGTACGTGTTGATTCCACCCATACCTTTCCAACGCGGACCCCCTCTTAATAGTACGGGTTTCCTACGACTCAAATCCACCAAAAAGAAGTCGTCGGAAAATAACCGTCTTCACTCTTTACTATCGAGGGGATAAACCGTCTCGTGCCTGTCAATATAATCTCTGAAAAGGTCAATGCACACAATTAGTCCGCAAAACGCATTGTCATCAATCATCGAAACCACTAGGGTAAAATATGCCCTAACAGAGTTGGTTGATGTGTATCATATGGTGTTATTTTAGTACGAACTCTAGGGATGTTTGTGACACTTATAGGAATTGCTCAATAGATCGATCGGAAAAGATAACTTTGTGGTGGTTTCGTACCATACAAACAATTTCTATCTTATGTTCTCCGCTAATAGGAACTTGGGAGTGATTCTTTATTGCACGTTGAGGGATGGTTATATGATCCAATTATATTAGCATTGTTGTGAGATTGCACTAGTGAAAGTATGAACCCTAGGCCTTGTTTTTAAGCATTGCAATACCGTTTGTGCTCACTTTTGTTACTTGCTACCTTGCTGTTTTTATATTTTCAGATTACAAAAACCTATATCTACTATCCATACTACACTTTTATCACCATCTCTTCGCCGAACTAGTGCACCTATACAATTTACCATTGTATTGGGTGTGTTGGGGACACAAGAGATTTCTTGTATTTGGTTGCAGGGTTGTTTGAGAGATACCATCTTCAACCTATGCCTCCCACGGATTGATAAACCTTAGGTCATCCACTTGAGGGAAAATTGCTACTGTCCTACAAAACTCTGCGCTTGGAGGCCCAACACGAGTCTACAAGAATAAGTTGTGTAGTAGACATCAAGCTCTTTTCTGGCGCCTTTGCCGGGGAGGTGAGTGCTTGAAGGTATATCTTTAGATCTTGCAATTGAATCTTTTAGTTTCTTGTTTTATCACTAGTTTGGTTTATAAAAGAAAACTACAAAAAAAATGGAATTGAGGCTGCCTCATATTATTCGTCTTTATCATGTCTTTCTAGAAAATGATGGATCGGAAAATTGTGCTCAATTGTTAGAAGAAGAATTCAATAAAATGTTTGGCATAAAATCTTTTAATGATGAGCATGATTGCAATATTGCTAGTATGAATTCTTTGAATATCCATGATGCTAATGATATGCAAAGCCATAAGCTTGGGGATGCTATGTTTTATGAAGATGATATTTTTACTCCCCCAAGTTTTCATGAGAAAATTTCTTATGATGATAGCATGCCTCCTATTTGTGATTATTATATTGATGAAAGTGGATTTGGAGAGGTCATGAATTTATTTAATGATGATTCCACTATTTTGAAAGAGGTTTCAATTGATTATGACAACAAAGTTGCTATCTATGAGGATTATTGTGATGACATGTATGCTATAAAGAACTAGCAGAGTGGCCCGCTCGATGCGCGGGCTAGAATTTTGTAAATTTCAAGAATTAGAACATATTATTTGATTATTCTAAATAAAATATTGGAACTGAATGTTATGAAATTTACAAATATGTGACTTCTGCGAACATAGTTTTGTCATATGTATGCATGATTTTATATTTACATATGAATATATATGGTATCCATTTATCGTTACCTTCCAATCATGCATGTCATACTAACTATATTTTTTATGACCAGAGACATTGTGCAAATTATATTTATATAAAATTTTCTGCATGTTACTATGTCGCTTTGTGATATTTTCTGTATAAACACCAAAAGACAGTAATTTTAGCATACGTGGCTAATCCTTGCATAGTCTCTGCAATGGTCTCAGTGTTCTCCCAAAAGAAAAACTCCACCATTGTATTCCTTTAAAAAGATAAAGGACAGACAACAAAGAAAATATTGAGTTTCAGTTAAAAATATAAAAATGTTGAGTATACGTGTATTCTATTGTTTTCCCTTAGAACTTCCTATTGCCAATAAGTTCATTATGTCTCACCCGCTTGTGCTGACAACATCACTTTTTGTTGTTTTATTATATTTTCTGCAAATTAGAGTTGTTGTCTTATATAGATATTTAATTTTTGGCTACTTTAAATAGTATGATTTTTCTAGAAGCCCTCAAGACGCAGCTTTTTGTACTATAGTGTAGTAAAATCATGGAAGCTAATTCATCATCAATATAAAAGAGAAGGGGTGTTCCTGATGGTAGTAGTCTTAGTGACCACTCCGAGAGGTGGGTTATAATCACAAACAAAGTGACCCCTTCATTATCTCTATACGAATGGGTAAAGAAGATATTGTGTTGGATACATTTATTAGACAGTTCATCAGGACACAATATATATAACAATACAGATTATCAGCAACCACATTTCAGATGCCATGAAAGATCCCAAAATGAGGAAACTTTAGCGTTTCTACAATTTAGCAGGATAATTTTTGTACTGTGAAGTAATCTTATATTTCAATCCACACCAACATATATAGATCACCAACATCATTTGTCTTGGAGGAACAATGTCCAATAGAGTGTATGAAAGGAACGACACATCATAACTCGAAGTAACACATAAATATCTTCTAGGAAATATTCAATATGAAATGATTATCTGCATCTTTTTTGAACTTAATATATGTTAGTTATGCACTATCATTCTTCTAGTTTTCAGTTGAACCATTGAATTGCTTTATTTATTTACCGGTTTCAACCTACTCCAAGTGGTTATATACTGGATGAGACAACATGCGCCACTACTACTTTTACCTGCAGAGGAATGCATGTGTGTATGTGTGTGTGAATACCTATAAAAAACCGATTCAAGAGTTCAACAAAGATCATTAGGTTACTGTGCGTAATCTAGAGTCATGAACTTAGTTTCATGTCTCTAAAGTGATTGATTCATTATTTGTATATGAGTTTTTAAGGCTTTTGTCCGTCCAATAAAAGATCACTTACTATTAGCTTGTGATTCATTAAATAAAAGGGAGTCTGTTTGACCAATTTTTTTATGTTTATTTTGTGATAATATTTGCCATGGCATCACCCATAAAGTCTAGATTAATCATAAACCATGTCTTGTTAGCTCTTATAGTTACTTCAGTTAAATAAATATCTTATACTTTCATGCTCGCATATATTTGATACAGATGTTTAGCTCTTTCACCAGCTGTACTTGAACGGTTGCTGTACATAGTTCATTTGTAAATACTACAACCATCTTAGTATAAATTTAATCTTATTATCAGATAATCATTGTTGATTAATTAGGTTTGCCTAGCCAATTATGGGACTGAATGTTGGTTTTGTTCGTAATGAAATTAGCCATCATACCATGTATAATTAATCTGGGCCAATGTGAAGCAATGGTTCATGGCATCTACTGCCAGGGAGTGTCTTTTTGCAAGAGAATAAAAAGGAAAAGAATAATGTACTGTACATACATTGGATCTTGAAGATGCTGCATAACATCTCTGAACCGTCCAATCTCAAAAATATCTTCAGTAGTTGTCACTGCCCCTTTGTGTTCCTTCGAGTGGAAGTAATACCCTAGTGCAAGCCTTAGTTTTATGTTGTGATTAACACGTAAGATGAGGTTTCCTGGCGCCTTGGGGTGGATGGTGCTGCAGTGGCGGGTTTTCTCGACACGGAAGAAGATTATGTCTGTGCGACTACGACGTGGAAGGAGAAGTTGGAGGACTTATCACGTTCGAGGACATTTTTGTGGACGCACTCAGCTAGGGATCCCTTGAATATCGAGTGGCTGGAGGGAGCGTAGGTGTAGTGGCCGGTCGGTGTGGTCATAGTTCTTGAAGATCACGTAGCCATTGGTCTTTTCCTTGGTATCTGCCAACAAAGTCGTACTAACCGTGGTGGCAGTAGGGTAGTCGAAGGCTTTTTTAGGGGGAAAAATTCTATTTTTTCTTTGATTTTTCTTTCATTTTTTACTATTTTTTTTTCTTGGACGTGATCAGTTAGGAGGTAGTGGACTCAAAGGAAAAAGAACTTATCAAACGTGAATACATGACCTGAGGCATACATGAAGAAAGAGGGGACACCAGGAGGCTGCATATTTAATCGGGAGAAGGACCATCACGCTAGTATTATGTAAGGCATTATGAACGTTTCTTTCTCAGCCCATGCTACATACGTAGTTTTGGTTTTTTTTGGAGGAAAGTCCTATGCACCCACGTCATGCATGTAGATTTGTTTTTATTTTCTTGGAGGAAAGTCCTATGCACCCACGCCATGCATGTAGATTTGTACTTTATTGTTTTGGAGGAAACTCCCATGCACGTCACGTCGCCTATGTCTTTTTCTTGAATTGCACATTGTTACGTATTTTGATATTAAAGCAACATGAACGAATGTTTTTCTCATAATGAAATTGTGGTTAATTATTACGTATGATATTAAAGCAACATGAACGAATGGTTTTTCTCCTGATGGCAATTGTGGGTAATTATTTTCACTTAAATCATATCTAAGGGCTATAAATTTTTTAGTCTATTAAATAAATGGTTGGATGTCTCAGATTTTTGTGGAATTTTCTAGCATATTTCTCTTTTTTTCTGGTGAGCTCATCAAGCACTTTAATATATAAAGATTTATGTTAGTGGAATGTGCTTTGTTTGTCTATAGTCACTAATTCCATTTAATTGTTTTTCTGCTTTTTTTGCATGGATTATAAGCTACTTGATATAATAACACGTCTTCCATCATTTATGTATGATATACCTAACCAAAGTTATTAATGAGACATGAAAACCGAGAGAAGAGGTGCCCACACTCTTGTAGGATGTGTGCATGTACTCACCGGGATGAGAATGTGTCTGTGTATGAATAATTTTATTTATGGATACCCTATTTCTTATTATGTGATATACAACATGCCGATAAAAAAAGGAATCCGATCAAGTTGCATACCCGCGCTCGGATCGTTGAGGCTTACTTGCATGCTATTTACATGCACCACGATGATCCACAGTCAGTGGATCGGCGCTAATTGCCCGACCAATCAAAAGTTTTCTGAGTTTGTGCACGATGTGGTGGCCTTTTGCCCAGTTTTTGCCTACACCTATGAAGGTATAGATAACCTACTAAGAACTTGGTGTTTATTTGATCAAAAAGAGACCAATTTGTAGAGGTACCTCGAGGGCGGTGCCGAGGCATAGGCTGCATATGAAGTTGGGGTGAACGTCTGATCGACTGGCCTTAGATACCGAGCGAACACGACAACTTACGCATGAACGACAAGTATCGATGCATACATCAGGCAGATTGAAATATGAGGTCCCTGATGTGCTCGAGCTATGACGATCAATCGATCGACAGTAGGTACAAAAAAATCATCTCAGCGGCGGCGTGCGTCCTTATTATGTTAAAGGAAGCATGTATGCACGCACGCATGCGTATAGAAAGGAATGCCCACGTTATACATGTAGCTTTTTTTAATGAGGAATGTCCTAGACATGCATGTGTATGGAAAGAAAGAAATCAGCCCAGATCGTGTATTCATGCATGTACCTTTTTCTAAGTCACGTGACGTATAGGCAAGCATGTATGCACGCACGCATGCGTATAGAAAGGAATGCCCACGTTATGCATGTAGCTTTTTTTAATGAGGAATGTCCTAGACATGCATGTGTATGGAAAGAAAGAAATCAGCCCAGATCGTGTATTCTTGCATGTACCTTTTTCTAAGTCACGTGACGTATAGGCAATGTGAATGAACAGTTTTTCTTTGTAATGGCAATGGTGGGTAATTTTCTCCCACTTAAAATTAAAGCATATCTAATGGCTATGATATTTTAGTCTATTAAATAAATGGTCGGATGTTTCTGATTTTTATGGGATTTTCTAGTATATTTCTCTTTTTTCTAGTGAGCCCGTCAAGCACTTTTTATATATAATAGATAGATAATGATAACTATGAAACTTGTCATCATGATTTTAATTTTCAATTGGATTATGCCAATCAAGTATCACATGATAGTTATTTCATTGAATTTGCTCCCACTATTATGAATGAGAACAAATTTGCTTATGTGGAGAGTAATAAAATTTCTATGCTTGTGGATCATGAAAAGAATTCTTTGTGTGATGGATATATTGTCTAATTTCTTCATGATGCTTCTGAAAATTAATATGAGAGGGGATCATATGCTTGTAGGTGTTGCAATAATATCAAGTTTCCTCTCTATGTGTTGAAAGTTTTGAAGTTATGATTGTTTTGCCTTCCTATGCTAGTTGATTCTTGCTCCCATAAACTATTTGCTCACAAAATACCTATGCATAGGAAGTGGGTTAGGCTTAAATGTGCTAGTCATATGCTTCATGATGCTCTCTTTGTATTTCAATTCTTTACTTTTATGTGAGCATCATTGAAATCATCATGCCTAGCTAAAAAGGCATTAAAGAAAAGTGCTTGTTGGGAGACAACCCAATACTTATACCTTCTGTTTTTGTGTGTCCACATGATTAAGCTACTGTAGTAATCATGTTTTATATGTTTTTTTTCAATAATGTGCCAAGTAAAGCCTTTGGGATAGTGTGGATGCTTGTTGATTTGATTCTGTGAAAAAACATAAACTTTTGCGTCCAGTGCTGGAATTTCTATTCTGTACTGGTGCATAGAAAATTCTGAAATTTTTACACAGTATTGGTTTACAAATTGTTACGTTGTCCAAAAATTTCAGAATTTTTGGAGGTACAGAAGTATGGTTTTTAAATCGCTCACTACACGTTGTTCTGTTTTTGACAGATTCTGTTTTCGGTGCATAGTTTGCTTGTTTTAGTGTTACCATAGCTTATATTGAGTAATATAAATTGTGGAAATGATAGAATACAGTAGGAATTATGTGAGAACAATTATGAATCTTGTCTTGACAGTACCTAAGTGGATGATTTATTTTTATCATACTAACCTATCTCACAAGTTCCGTTAAGTTTTGTGTGATTGAAGTTTTCAAGTTTTGGGTGAGATATCGATATGAGGAGAATAAGGAGTGCCAAGACCCCAAGATTGGGGATTCCCAAGTCACCCCAAGGTAATATTCAAGGAACACCCAAGCAACTAAGCTTGGGGAGGCCCCGGAAGGCATCCCCTCTTTCGTCTTCAACACTATCGGTAACCTCCCTCGGAGCTATATTTTTATTCGTCACATAATATGAGTTTTGCTTGGAGCATCATTTTCTTCTATTGATATTTTCTTGGTGTTATCAATAATCATGTTTTGTATCTTTTAGTTCAATAAGATGCCAATTATAGCCTTTACCATGCTCAGTTTGCAAGTTCATGTGTTGCTATTTGAAAACAGAAAGTTTTCTGTTATGACCAGAATATTCCTGAATTGTCAGAACATGATAAAAATCTGGAATTTTTACACAGTAAACATGCATGAGTCCTCTATCACGTGGTAATTTTTCAGAATTTTTGGAGTTAGGGAAGTACGAATTCTTATTCACCCTTTACAGACTGTCCTGTTTTGGCAGATTGCTGTTATAGTTGCATTGTTTGCATATGTTTGCTTGTTTAATGTTTCTATTTGAGGATAGAAGTATTAAATATGCAGAGGCATTTAGTATGCAATGTTTAATTATAATTTTAGTGATTTGCTACAGTAGAGAATGTTAAGGTTTTGAGTTGATTTATACTAACTTATCTCACGAGTTCTTGTTGAGTTTTGTGTGGATGAAGTTTTTAAGATTTAGGGAAACCATGATTTGAGTGGAATTAAGGAGACAAAAGCTCAAGCTTGGGGATGCCCAAGGCATCCCAAATTAATATTTCAAGAAGTCTCAAGCATCTAAACTTGGGGATGCCCCGATAGGCATCCCACCTTTCTTCATCAACAATTATCGGTCAGTTTTGGTTGAGCCTAAGTTTTTGCTTCTTCACATGATATGTGCTATTCTTGGAATGTCATTTTATTTTGTTTTTTCATGCTGTTTGAATAAAATAATAAGATCTGAATTTTTTAAATGAGAGAGATGCTACTTGCAGCTTGCGTTGGTATTTCCCCGAAGAGGAAGGGATGATGCAGCACAGTAGAGATAAGTATTTCCCTCAGTTATGAAACCAAGGTTATCGAACCAGTAGGAGAATCACGCAACACCTCGTTAGCAGCACCTGCACACAAACAACAAATCCTTGCACCCAACGCAAATGAGGGGTTGTCAATCCCTCGGCAGGAAATTGTAAGATTAAATTGTATGTGATAGATAGATTGATAGATTGAAACAAAAATACAAAATAAAATAAATAAAAGAAAATGGCTGCAATATTTTTAGGGTTTTAGTAATATGATTTAGATAGACTCGGGGGCCATTGGTTTCACTAGACGCTTCTCTCAAGAAAATAGCATACGGTGGGTAGACAAATTACTGTTGGGCAATTGATAGAAAAGCAAATAATCATGACGATATCCAAGGCAATGATCATGTAGATAGACATCACGTCCAATACAAGTAGACCGACTCCTGCCTGCATCTACTGCTATTACTCCACACATCGACCGCTATCCAGCATGCATCTAGTGTATTAAGTCCATAAAAAACGGAGTAACGCCTTAAGAACGATGACATGATGTAGACAAGATAAACTCACGCATGAATAAACCCCATCTTTTTACCCTTAATAGCAACGATACATACGTGTCATGTCCCTTTCTGTCACTGGGATTGAGCACCACAAGATTGAACCCATTACAAAGCACCTCTTCCCATGGCAAGATAAATCAACTCAGTTGGCCAAACCAAATCAATAGATCGGAGAAGAAATACGAAGCTATAATAATCATGCATAAAAGAGATTAGAAAAGACTCAAATATTTTCGTGGATAATCTGATCATAAACTCACAATTCATCGGATCCCAACAAACACACCGCAAAAAGTGATTACATCGGATAGAACTCCAAGAACATCGAGGAGAACATTGTATTGAAGATAAAAAAAGATGGAACAAGCCATCTAGCTACTGCCTATGGACCCGAAGGTCTGTGGTAAACTACTCACGCATCATCGGAAGGGCAGCAAGGTTGATGTAGAACCCCTCCGTGATCGATTCCCCCTCCGGCAGATTACCGAAGAAGGACCCCAGATGGGATCTCTCTGGAACAGAAACTTGCGGTGGCGGAAAAAGTATTTCATGGACTCCCCTAAGGGTTTCTGATTTTTCCTGAATTTATAGTGGTGGAATTAGGTCAAACGGAGCAAAGGGGGGCCCACGAGGCACCAGTGCGCGCCTGCCCCCCCAGGCGTGCCCTGGTGGCTCGTGGCCACCTCCTGGGTCTTTTGGCCCTCTCTCGAAGCTTCTAGTGTTTATCTTGTCCAATAAAAAATCTCCAAAAAGTTTCGTAGCATTTGGACTTCGTTTGGTATTGATTTTCTATAAAACGAAAACTGGGCAGAAAACAGCAACTGGCACTGGGCACTAAGTTAATAGGTTAGTCTCCAAAAATGATATATAATTGCTGTAAATGATTATAAAAACATCCATGATTGATAATATAACAGGATGGAACAATAAAAAATTATAGATACGTTGGAGACGTATCAGCATCCCCAAGCTTAATTCTTGCTCGTCCTCGAGTAGGTAAATGATAAAAACAAAATTTTTGATGTGGAATGCTGCCTAACATATTCATCACATATTCTTTTCTTTTGTAGCATGGACATTGGACTTGAATGATTCAAAGCAATAGTCTATAATTTGACATGCAGATATAAATACTCAAGCATGCTAACAAGCAACCATGTCTTTCAAAATGTCAACGCTAAAGAAAGTTATCCCTAGCCCATTATGCTCAATCATTGATCCATTCATGAAACACACTCAAATATTAGCTACATCCAATGCACAAGTATGACAATAGTTCTCTCTAGTTGGTGTTTTATAAGAGAAGATGGAGACTCAAAGTAAAAATAAAATTGCATAAAAGTAAATAGATAGGCCCTTCGCAGAGGAAAGCAGAGATTTGCTAATGTGCCAGAGCTCAAAGCTTAAATTAAAGAGATAAAAATATTTTGAGAGGCATGCTTTTCCTGTCAATGAAAACGACTGAGAATTCCCAATATTTTCCATGCTAGACACATCATAGGTGGTTCCCAAAAAGAAAGTAAAGTTCATTTCCTTTCCACCATTCTTTCACAATCCATGGCTAGCCGTATCCACGGGTGCCCTCCATACCAACACTTTCCAAGGAATTTTATTGTTATTAATTTTTGATTTCATTGTGGGACTGGGCATCCCTATTACCAACCATTCTCTCGTGCAATGACAAGTGAATAAACACTCATCGTGAGAATAACACACCTAGCATGGAAAATAATGGCCACCCCCTGCCGCTTCATGAGCGGTACGGGCACACAAAACGGAAAAATTATTTTGAAAATTAGAGTTGGCACACGCAAATTTACTTGGAATGGCATTGAAATACAGCATATAGGTAGATATATTGGACTCATTTGGCACAACTTGGGTTTAAGGATTTTGGATGCACAAGCAGTATTTCCGCTTAGTACAAATGAAGGCTAGCAAAAGATTGAGAAGCAACCAACCAAAAAATGAAAACGGTCATAAACATGCATTGAACATAACTAACACCGAATAATGCACCATAAGTAGGATATAATTTCATTGCATAACTATTGACTTAATTTGCATGCATAGGGAATCACAAACCTTAACACTAATATTCTTACTAAATCACAATTACTCACTAACATGACTCACATATTATCATTGGGAAATGCTTTCCATCAGTAGACTGATAGGAGGAAACCATCAGACGCCTGCTGGGCCGTTGATGCTACCACTCTCATCCAAGGTCCCCTGCTTGCCCTATACATATACTATCTGCTTACCGCATCTCCCCAATCCACGATCATCAAACCCTATGCACCTGTTGACGCTGCTGCTTCCGATCTCCTCGATGGCGTTGGTCTCGCCAATGCAGAGCGCCGGCAATTCCCCACAAGCCAATCCGATCTCATGCCGCTGGATGCCTCGATGACGACGAGTCATCGTCTCCCCTCATCCCGTGGCGACAAGGAGGAGGCAAGCCGATCCGATCTCATGCCGCCGAACGCCTCGGCGACGACGAGATCGTCCTATACCCTCATCATGTGGCGGCAAGGAGGAGGCACTCTGCGGGAGGTAGCAGCCGGAGCAACGAATCCAACGCCGGAGGACGTCAGGCGCGCAAGGTCTCCACGGCCCGCACCACCACGCTCCAGCATCTTCCTTGGCATGTTGTCCCAGTCCCCGCCGATGACCATCTTCCACGGTACCTCCACAGGGAGCCCCTAATGCATGTACCTCCTTCACGTCATTTAAACTGCTTGTGGTCATCACCGTTCCCATGCCGACGACGGCCCCTATGTTTAATCATGGGTCATGCCGGTGAGTGCTTCCATGGTCCGGCCGGTGTGTCCCTCGTGCATGTGCAATCTCCATCAAGGTGGACCATGGTGACACTGTGCCGAGACGAAGCTAGCCCCGTGACCATTCTTGTATACAGAAGCAAATTCACATATCACAGGAAGCAAACACTCTTTTTACTGGAAGCATTGTTTCGTTTGAAGAAAAAAAATCAACAATGTCAAAATTTATCCTCTTTTTGGATGCAATATTGTAGATCTGAGGAAATATTTGTAACTTGGGAAGCAAACACTATTTTCTTTGGAAGCAGATTATTTTCTCTCTTTGGAAGCACTGTTGATGGAAGCAAATATATTTCTTTTCTACGTTGTAAACAATTTACTCATATCTTGGAAGCAATCTCGTTGGACAAGGGAAACAATTTATTCTAGGTAGGAAGCAAATTCGAATTGCATTGGATTCACCATAGTTGGAAACAATTTTTCTCATATGGAAGCAAACTGCATGGCCTATAATTACACGCAGCGCTAACAGTAAGAATAGACGAGATTATTGGAAGCAATTATCAGGGATTGTTTCCTAAAAATGGTGCTTCCATTGGTCAAAAAAATGCTTCCATCCATGGAAGCAAGAATATTTTTTGGTTTTTGTGGAAGCAGTATCGTGATGCTTCAATCTTATTGCGTTCCCCAATTGATGGAAACATAAATTACTGCGTGTACGACGAAAAAAGATCCACATCGAAGCAGTTCCTTCGGAAGCAAAACTGAATAAAATTGGAAGCAACATTTTTTGTAAGGCCGCAACTTATATGTCGTACAATGCCAATTTTCTACAGTTATTACTCTCCTTACCATCCGAAATTTGTTTGCTAAATATATGGAAAACATTGAATTAGTTTCCTTAAATAATGGGAGTAATTATTAGCAAATCCCACGTAATCAGCTCCATCAGGTTTTAATTTTAGAAACTGCACGTGCGCAGGGGCCACTGCTCATCCAGCGGCTATACAGGCTTCCATCCGACGGCTTGCTACTGGTCTGATAGAAAGCTAGGATCAGTAGTCTGATCCCTAGCGGTTCCCTATTTTCATTTCCATATCGCAAAACTATTGCAAGGCATCACACTTATCATATCCAATGATCTATATGAAAGTTTTTATTTATATCCCTCTTGAATATTCATCACTTTGGGACCAAATTCATATCTTGTGCAAATTACCGTTACTATTATCAACTCTCAAAAAGATATAAGTGAAGCATGAGAGTGCAAATATTTCTTCAAAATTTTAATCTTATCAATTCTCAAAATAATATAAGTGAAGCATGAGAATTCATTTCTTCAAAATTTCAATCGCATCAATTCTCAAAATAATATAACTGAAGCATGAGAATTCATTTCTCCAAAATTTCAATCAACTCTCAAAATAATATAAGTGAAGCATGAGAGTTTATTTCTTCAAAATTTTAATCAACTCTGAAAATAATATAAGTGAAGCATGAGAGTTTATTTCTTCAAAATATAGCCACCACCGTGCTCAAAAATATTTAAGTGAAGCACTAGAGCAACTGCCTAGCTCAAAAAATTTAAGTGAAGCACATAGAGTATTCTAACAAATTATGATGAACGTGTGGCTCTCTCAAAATAGGTGTGTTCAGCAAGGATGATTGTGACAAACTAAAAAGAAAACAAAGTAAAGACTCATATAATACAAGACGCTCCAAGTAAAACACATATCATGTGACGAATAAAAATATAGCTCCAAGTAAAATTACCGATGGTTGGTAGAAGAAAGAGGGGATGCCTTCCGGGGCATCCCCAAGTTTAGACGCTTGAGTCTTCCTTGAATATTACCTTGGGGTGCCTCAGGCATTCCCAAGCTTAGGCTCTTGCTACTCCTTATTCCTTCATCCATCGTGATCTCACCCAAAACTTGAAAACTTCAATCACACAAAACTCAACAAAACCTTCGTGACATCCGTTAGTATAACAAAAAAAATCACTACTTTAAGTACTGTTGCAAACCCATTCATATTTTATTTTTGCATTATACCTACTGTACTCTAACTTTACCATGGCTTATACCCCCCCGATACAATCCATAGATTCATCAAAACAAGCCATACTTATGTAGTGCATCAAAAACAGAATCTGTCAAAAACAGAACAGTCCGTAGAAATCTATTTAAAAGCCATACTTATGTAACTCGAAAAATTCTGAAAAATTAGGACAACGTGGGAAATTAATATACCAATACTATGTACAAAATTTCATATTTTTCTGATGCTCCAGTACTGAAACAAAATTCGGGCACTGGATGCAAAACTTTCTGTTTTCCAAACAGCATCAATTATACTATCTTCCAAATCATCCCAAAGGCTTTACTCGGCACAAACACTAATTAAAAACACAAAAACTCAATCATACCAGTAGCATAAATGTGAAAACACACAATAACAGAAAAAATTTATTTTATTCATTGGGTTGCCTCCCAACAAGCGCTATTGTTTTATGCCCCTAGCTAGGCATAATGCATAATTTCAAGTATTGTCATCTTTCAAGTTGATTCCATAAGTGGCCCTCATGATGGATTCATATGGTGCTTTAATTTTCTTCCTAGGGAAATGTTCCATACCCTTTTTTAGTGGAAATTGAAATTTTATATTCCCTTCTTTCATATCAATAACGGCACCTATGGTTCGTAAGAACGGTCTACCAAGTATTATGGGGCAAGAAGAATTGCATTCAATATCAAGAACAATAAAATCAACGGGCACATAATTTCTATTTGCAAGAATAAGAACATCATTGATTCTACCCATTGGTTTTTTAATAGTAGAATCCGCCAAGTGCAAATTAAGAGAACATTCATCTATATTGGTGAAACCTAGCACATCACATAAAGATTTTGGAATTGTGGAAACGCTAGCACCCAAATCACATAAAGCATTGCACTCATAATCTTTAATTTTGACTTTAATGGTGGGTTCCCATTCATCATATAATTTTCTAGGAATTGAAACTTCTAGTTCTAACTTTTCTTCTAACGCTTTCATCATAGCTTCTACGATGTGTTTAGTAAAAGCCTTGTTTTGCTCATAAGCGTTGGGTGAATTTAACATGGATTGTAACAAAGAAATGCACTTAATCAAAGAACAATTATCTTAATTAAAATCTTTGTAATCCAAGAGAGTGGGCACATCGCTATTTAAAGTTTTTACCTCTCCAAACCCACTTTTAGCAATTTTCTTATCAAGATTTTCACCCTTCGAATTATGGGGATGCCTACTAGCTAAAGTTGACTCTTCTTCAGTCCCCTTTTCATCAAGTTTTATATTGCTAAACAAAGAATCAATAGATGAAACACCAATCATTTTAATATCCTCATCATTACTACGATTTTCAGTCCCCTTTTCATCAAGTTTTATATTGCTCAAGCTTGGGGATGCCCAAGGCATTCCAACTTAATATTTTAAGAAGTCTCAAGCATCTAAGCTTGGAGATGCCCCGGTAGGCATCCCACCTTTCTTCATCAACAATTATCGGTCAGTTTTGGTTGAGCCTAAGTTTTTGCTTCTTCACATGATATGTGCTATTCTTGGAATGTCATTTTATTTTGTTTTTCTTGCAGTTTGAATAAAATAATAAGATCTGAATTTTTTAAATGAGAGAGATGCTACTTGTAGCTTGCGTTGGTATTTCCTCGAAGAGGAAGGGATGATGCAGCACAGTAGAGATAAGTATTTCCCTCAGTTATGAAACCAATGTTATCTAACCAGTAGGAGAATCACGCAACACCTCGTTAGCAGCACCTGCACACAAACAACAAATCCTTGCACCCAACGCAAACCAGGGGTTGTCAATCCCTCGGCGGTAAATTGCAAGATTAAATTATATGCAATAGATAGATAGATTGAAACAAAAATACAAAATAAAATAAATAAAATAAAATGGCAGCAATATTTTTAGGGTTTTAGTAATATGATTTAGATAGACCCGGGGGCCATAGGTTTCACTGGAGGCTTCTCTCAAGAAAATAGCATACGGTGGGTAGACAAATTACTGTTGGGCAATTGATAGAAAAGCAAATACTCATGACGATATCCAAGGTAATGATCATGTATATACGCATAATGTCCAATACAAGTAGACCGACTCCTTCCTGCATCTACTACTATTACTCCACACATCGACCGTTATCCAGCATGCATCTAGTATATTAAGTCCATAAAGAACGGAGTAACGCCATAAGAACGATGACATGATGTAGACAAGATAAACTCACGCATGAATAAACCCCATCTTTTTACCCTTAATAGCAATGATACATATGTGTCATGTCCCTTTCTGTCACTGGGATTGAGCACCGCAAGATCGAACCCATTACAAAGCACCTCTTCCCATGGCAAGATAAATCAACTCAGTTGGCCAAACCAAATCAATAGATCGAAGAAGAAATACGAAGCTATAATAATCATGCATAAAAGAGAGCAGAAAAGACTCAAATATTTTCATGGATAATCTGATCATAAACTCACAATTCATCGGATCCCAACAAACACACCGCAAAAAGTGATTACATCGGATAGAACTCCAAGAACATCGAGGAGAACATTGTATTGAAGATCAAAAAGAGAGAAGAAGCCATCTAGCTACTGCCTATGGACCCGAAGGTCTGTGGTAAACTACTCACGCATCATTGGAAGGGCAGCAAGGTTGATGTAGAACCCTTCTGTGATCGATTCCCCCTCCGGCAAATTACCGGAGAAGGACCCCAGATGGGATCTCTCTGGAACAGAAACTTGCGGCGGTGGAAAAAGTATTTCATGGACTCCCCTAAGGGTTTCTGATTTTTCCTGAATTTATAGTGGTGGAATTAGGTCGAACAGAGCAAAGGGGGGCCCACGAGGCACCAGGGCGCTCCTACCACCCCCAGACGCGCCCTGGTGGCTCGTGGCCACCTCCTAGGTCTCTTGGCCCTCTCCTGAAGCTTCTAGTGTTTATCTTGTCCAATAAAAAATCTCCAAAAAGTTTCGTAGCATTTGGACTTCGTTTGGTTTTGATTTTCAGTAAAACAAAAACAGGGCAGAAAACAACAACTGGCACTGGGCACTAAGTTAATAGGTTAGTCTCCAAAAATGATATATAATTGCTGTAAATGATTATAAAAACATCCAAGATTGATAATATAATAGCATGGAACAATCAAAAATTGTAGATACGTTGGAGACGTATCAAGAGAGTCCTCACATAGCTACCTATTTACTTAACTACTCATTTGATCTTCACTTATATCTTTTTGGAGTAGTTTGTCATTTACTCTTGTGCTTCACTTATATCCTATGAGTTAATTGTGATAGAATTGAATATCATAAAGTTGAAATTTATATGCTTCATATGCTTGTCCCATGGGGAGTAGTGACTTCACATACAAGAAGTATAAGTGGTAAAATTTATTGAAAGATAACAAACATAGCATTGGTCACTTGAACAATTCATGAAAGAATTTTGAAGGAAGAGAAATTTCACATATAAATATACTATCTGGGACATCTTCTATGATTGTGAGCCCCCATTAATTATTTTCAAGCTTGATCAAGTAGTTGACGTTGGACAAGGAAGACAAAGTAATGAGTTATGTTTGTTTATATTCACATAGAAGTTATATTGTCATGGATCCTCTAACATGTGGTGTTTGCTTAGGATCTTTTGCTAGCCAAAAATTCATACTAAGTAGAGATACTACTTGTGCATCCAAAAACCCATAAACCCAGTTTCTTGCCATGGGAGTCCACTATATCTAACTATGGATTGAATAAGATCCTTCAAGTAAGTTGTCATCGGTGCAAAAAGCAATAAAAATTGCTCCTAAAATATGTATGATATTTTATTACAAGGGAAAATAAGCGTTGTACAAACTTGTGATGGTAAAGAAATAAAAGCGACAGACTGCATAATAAAGGTTGCTATCACAAGGGGCAATATAACGTGATGTTCCTTTGCATTAAGGGCTTGTGCATCCAACAACAAAAAGCGCATGACAACCTCTGCTTCCCTCTGTGAAGGGCCTGTCTTTTACTTTTCTATATTTACTTTTATGCAAGAGTCATTAATGTTCATCCCTATTCCGCTCTATTTATTCTTTAGTTGGCAAGCATTATGTGGTAGGGAAATATCCAGGCACACATATCCAGTTGAATATAGATGATCATGAGTTATTATTGTCAACATTATCCCTGAGATAAATAAGTTGGGAGGCGAAACATTAAGCCCCTATCTTCCTATGTGTTTGACTGAAGCGGTTTGTTCTAAAAATATGCTTTGAGTGTTAGCAATCATGGAAGACTAAAAGATGGTTGAGTATGTGGAATTTGCTAGATCAAAGCTCTTACATAGACCCTTCCTGAAAATAAGATGAATTGCAATTGTTTGATGACTGAGAACATAGTTTGTTAGTTTTCAAGAAAGTTTATGGTTTATACTTTAACATGTGAATAGCTTGCTACTTGATCATGAGAAGTTTTATGGGATGAGCTACTGTTTATGATATATAATGATGCTACAAAAAGTGATTGAAATTATCATTGATCAAACTTATGCACTATGCTAGCATTCATACTTCATAAATTATTTCTTTTATCATTTACCTACTCGAGGACGAGCATGAATTAAGCTTGGGGATGCTGATACGTCTCCAACGTATCTATAATTTATGAAGTATTCATGCCATGTTTATTATAGTTTTGTATGATTTTGGTGCACTTTTATATGGCTTTTATATGATTTTCATGGACTAACATATTGACCTAGTACCTAGTGCCAGTTGCTATTTTCTGCTTGTTTTTGGTTTTCCAGAAAATCTATATCAAATGAAGTCCAAATGCAGCGAAACTTTTTGACGATTTTTTCTGGAACATAAGAGACACTAGAAGCTTTGGGAGGTGGCCAGAAGACCCACAGGGGCCCCACGAGCCACCAGGGCGCACCACCCCCCCCCCTAGGCGTGCCCTGGTGCCTCGTGGTCCCCCTGTGGCCCTTCTTCGCGTGATTCCAACGCCAAAAAATCATATATATTCAGAAACCCCCGAAAGTTAACCTAGATGAGTTTTTACGCCGCCACAAGCCTTTGTACCTCCACGATCTAATCTACAACCCTTTTCTGGCACCCTGCCGGAGGGGGGAATCGTCACCGGAGGCCATCTTCATCATACCGACAGTCTCCATGACGAGGAGGGAGTAGTTCACCCTCGGGGCTGAGGGTATGTACTAGTAGCTATGTGTTTGATCTCTCTCTCTCTCGTGTTCTTGATATGGCACGATCTTGATGTATCGCGAGCTTTGTTAATATAGTTGGATCATATGGCGTTTCTTCCCTCTCTATCCTTGTTGTGATGAATCGAATCTTTTCGCTTTGAGGTTTCGTTATTGTCGGATTGGATATTTCAGATTTGAGAACACTTGATGTATGTCTTGCATATGAATACCCGTGGTGACAATGGGGTATTATATTGATTCACTTGATATATGTTTTGGCACTCAACTCGCGGATTCCCGAGGTGACATTGGGGTAATCTATGCATAGGGGTTGATGCACGTTTTCATTATCTTTTCTCCGATAGAAACTTTGGGGTGCTCCTTGGAGTTCTTTGTGTGGATTGAATATTATGATTATGAAGTTGTTTGATGCATATCATATAATCAACTCACGGATACTTGTGGTGACATTGGAGTTTCTAGGTGACATTAGAGTTGGTTGATGTGTATCATATGGTGTTATTTTAGTATGAACTCTAGGGCTGTTTGTGACACTTATAGGAATCGCTCAATACATCGATCGGAAAAGATAACTTTGAGGTGGTTTCGTACCCTACAAACAATTTCTATCTTATGTTCTCCGCTAATAGGAACTTGGGAGTGATTCTTTATTTCACGTTGAGGGATGGTTATATGATCCAATTATATTAGCATTGTTGAGAGATTGCACTAGTGAAAGTATGAACCCTAGGCCTTGTTTTTAAGCATTGCAATACCGTTTGTGCTCACTTTTGTTACTTGCTACCTTGCTATTTTTATATTTTCAGATTACAAAAACCTATATCTACTATCCATACTACACTTTTATCACCATCTCTTCGCTGAACTAGTGCACCTATACAATTTACCATTGTATTGGGTGTGTTGGGGACACAAGAGATTTCTTGTATTTGGTTGTAGGGCTGTTTGAGAGATACCATCTTCAACCTACGCCTCCCACGGATTGATAAACCTTAGGTCATCCACTTGAGGGAAAATTGCTACTGTCCTACAAAACTCTGCGCTTGGAGGCCCAACACGAGTCTACAAGAATAAGTTGTGTAGTAGACATCACATGACCATAAAAGATATTATCCATATAAATAGAACAACCATTATTCTCTGTCTTAAATGAATAACCGTCTCGTAATAAACAAGATGCAGATATAATGTTCATGCTTAACGCAGGCACCAAATAACAATTATTCAGGTTCATAACTAATCCCGAAGGTAAACGTAGAGGGAGCGTGCCGACGGCGATCACATCAACCTTGGAACCATTTCCAACGCGCATCGTCACCTTGTCCTTAGCTAGTGTCCATTTATTCCGCAGCTCCTGTTTCGAGTTACAAATATTAGCAACAGAACCAGTATCAAATACACAGGTGCTACTACGAGCACTAGTAAGGTACACATCAATAACATGTATATCAAATTGTGACGCCCCGACTTAATCGTGCACTAATCATACATGCAAATGCACGCGATCAAGCCTAAGCACTCACGGGAAGATATCATAACACAACTCTAAACACAAATAAAAGTCATACAAGCTTTATATTACAAGCCAGGGGCCTCGAGGGCTCGAATACATAAGCTCGCGCACAAGCGTTAGCGGAAGCAACAATAATATCTGAGAACACACATGTGACATCCCCAGGTTACTAAACAGTAGCTATGCTAATTAGTCATGCCAAGTCATCATCATTAAGCCCTATAAGAAGACAATTAAGACTAATCCAACTTCAAATTCAAATTTGAAAATAAAGTCAAAATTAGTAATTATCCAAACATCAAAACAAAAATTCCCAAAGCAATTATAAAAATAAAATCAACATTTATTGAATTCCAAATTTGACCCCAACATCCAAAAACAGTACCCAAAATAGCCCATTTAAATCATTTTCAATTAAGCAAAATTCAAATGAAAATATTCAACTACCGAATTTTTTGTGACCGTGCACCATATTCCCTGGTAATTGTTTTGACCACCCCCACATTTTTGCAAAAGTCAATTATTGCAGAAAGAAAATGCAAAGGGCAATTGGAAAATGAAAACAGAAAAATAAAAAGGGAAAAAGAAAAACGCTACTGTGGACTGGGCCTAAGTCCACAGTGCGGCCCAGCCCACAGCGCCCGTCCTCCTCCTCCTCTCTCTCTCTCTCTCTCTCCCTGTGTCGGCCTTGCCGTGGCCGCGCGCGCGCTCGCTCCGGCCACTGGCCGACACCGCGACGCCGCGGGCTCGCGGGGAGGATAAGGCCGAGCCATCCCTCCCCCCTGGACGCCTCATCCACTCCCCTGCCTCCCTCTCTCGCTCGCACACCCTCTCTCCTCCTCTCCCGTGCGTCGCCGTCGCCGTCCGTCGATGTTCTCGTGGCCGCCGTCGTCCCCGCGCCGCGCCACCTTGTCCACGCGCTCCGCCGTGCTCAACTACGACCTCTGCATCGAGCCGTTCGAGCAAGGGAGCCCTACATCGCGCGGATCGAGCAGCCCCCATCTTCTCGGTCTCCGGCGACCACCGACGACTCCGGCCACCGCTGCAACTCCTAAACCCCCGCAGGCCTTTCTTGCGCCGCACGGTGAGCTTCTCCCTCTCCTCCCCTCTCCGTTCGAGCTTGCGCGCCCTCTAGCTAGCTAGCTCGCCATGGCCGAGCTCGTCGCCGCATACCTCGTCGTCGGCGAGTCTCCGGTGACCAAACGGTCACGGGACTGTGCCCGTCGACCTCGCACACGCGCATAGAGCATGCCCGCCCCGTTAGATCGAGCCGTAGCGCACCGCATCGCCGTTTTCGCCGACACCTGAAATCGCTCCGCCGCTGACCTCGTCGCCGGCGTCGATTCCGGCCGACCCCGGCGACGCCACCGCCGCCGTTGGATGCACGAGCGAGTGCTCGTTCCAACGCGCCTAGCCGCGCGTCGAATGGCGCTCTGTAGCGCGATTCTGGCGAGCGCCCGTGTGCTCCGTCGTGTATTTGGTCGCCGGCGGCTCACCGCCGGCCACCGCTGACCTGGCCGTCACGTGGGCGCCTCTCGGCCACTGACCAGTGGGCCCAGGGGCCCCAGTTGACCAGGTCAACGCGCTGACGTGGCTGCACTGTGCCACTGACAGACGGGCCCCACCCACTTAATCAACGTTTTATAATTAAAACTTAATTAGTTAGTCTAATTAGTCACTCACATGTGGGGCCTACAAGTTAATTAGTTATGTTTAGTTTAAATTAACCTCTGTTAGTCACTGTGTCTATGACATGCGGGACCCACTGGTCAGGTTTGACCCTGACCAGCTGAGTTTGACCGCTGACGTCATCCTGATGCCATGCTGACATCACCATTGCACTGTTCTGGATAATACGAATTTATTAATTAAAAATAATTCCAGAAAATTCAGAAAATTATTTAAATCTTTGAAAATTCGTAGAAATTCAACCGTAGCTCGGATCGAAAAGTTTTCAACATGAAAGATGATCAGAAAAACGAGACAAATCCGAATACGTGGTGAAAATACTTGACCATCACTCCTATCTATCTGAACATGGAACCTTCCCCTCTGGTTCAGTATACCGAAATCTGCCTAAACGCCGGGAGGATATCCCAGATATTTTCCCGCTACGTCTGCGTCATGTAGCACTGCATTAGGTCACCACCAGCGCTGCATTTTTGCCATGCCATGCATAGTGTTGCATTTGTTTGCCTTTATTTATTGTTTCTTCCCCCTCTTCTTATCCGATAGCCCACGAGACCGACGCAGCTCCAGAGACAGACTACGTCCCCGACGATCCCTCCTTTGCCGCAGAGCTTCCAGGCAAGCAAACCCCCTTGAGCATGCCTATGTCACCTATTCTTTCTCCCTCCTGCTTGCATTAGAATTTGCTACTGCTTTTGATTGATCCTATTCTGATGCATAGCCTATTTTTGTAGACTGCTATTGATACCTTACCTGTTATCCTAAATGCTTCGTATAGGTTGTTTGAAAATCCATCTGTGGCCCCTCTTCCTTGTCCTAGTTGCCCCGCTTAGTAATCAGTGCCCTGATCGATTTGATCGACGGGCTGAGACCAGCACATCACCACACACCCCCCCCCTAAGTTGCTTGACTCTACAGAGCTAATATCGAGTGTCGAGGGTGATACCTCTTATCTAACTCCCGATGTTGCCTCTGTAGTACAGCTAGTCGGTCGTGGGCTATCAAGGGTGATTCCTCTTTCACCACCTCCGATGAAGCTTCTATCGTGCAACTCCGCAAGAGTGATTCCAATGAGGGTGATTCCTCCGGGTTCACCTTGACGGTTACATCGAGTGGGAATCCAACAAGGGTGATTCCTCGGATCCCATCTTGATGTTATGGACACACGGGTACCTTGGCATTATTACAGATACTGGATAAAGACGGGTCGACCCCGAGGGGTACCCGCGAGAGACGTGGAGTCGGGTTGACCATGAGGGTACCCGCGAGATAATTACGTGGCACGGCCGGGCATTCCTAGCCCTTGCCGTAAGTCCACGAGCCGGGGCGACGGGGCCACATGTTTCGTGGATCTCTGCTCGTTTCCGCGAGCTCCCAATGCGCTTAACGGATTTGGGTATTTGATCTGAGTTGGCCACTGGCCTATACGCACTACCACCACGCGGGATAATGGTTTAATGGGGCCGTCTGCACCGTATGTATCAGCCGAATGCTCTGTCAGACGTCTAGTTCAGCATTGCGGCACGGCCGGGTCGACACCCCACAGGTGGTGCCTGGATCGCCCTGCTCGCAACGACAAGGAGTGCAAAGGGCGAGGGGCCCAAGACCCCTGAGCACTTAGGATGTAGACCGGTGGGGACGTCTCTGCTGAGCTCTAGGTAGGGCTATGGTGTGTCGATCAGTCGAGGCCGGGCATGACCCAGGAAAGTGTGTCTGGCCAGAGTTAATCGAGCGTGTTGGGTAACAGTAGTGCACCCCTGCAGGGAAGATTATCTATTCGAATAGCCGTGTCAACGGTAACAGGACGCTCAGTAAAGTATCCCGATCTACTACAACTTGAACTGGTTATATGCTACTTTAATTGGAAGCTCCGGGATCGCTTTCTCGCAGGGAGTCGAGGAAGGATCTCTAGGCTTTGCAACAACATGCTTGCTACTTTAATTATGTACTAATCTGCACTCTTCTAATGCTGCAAGACGTTGAAGATGCTAGTCTTCGATAGGCTAGGCCTTTCTCTCTATTCCAGCATTTCTGCAGTTCAGTCCACATATACAGCCTTTCTTTGATACCGATGCATATTAGAATAGTTCCGATGTAAGTCTTGCGAGTAATTTGGATGAGTACTCACGGTTGCTTTGCTTCCCCTTTTCCTCCATACCCGGTTGATGCAACCAGATGACGGAGCCCCGGAGCCAGCTGCCCCAGCCGACGACTACTACTATTCCTCTGGAGGAGACTACTACTACGTGGAGACCGCCGACGACCAGGAGTAGTTAGGAGGCTCCCAGGCAGGAGGCCTGCGCTTTTTCGATCTTTGTCGTTGTTTTGCCCCGCCTTCTTAAGGCTTATCTTGTTTAACTTTATGTCTGTACTCAGATATCTAATGCTTTCGCTGATGCTTGTATGACTCAAGCTTATGTATTCGAGCCCTCGTGGCCCCTGGCTTGTAATATAAAGCTTGTATTATTTTTTTGTGTGTTTAGAGTTGTGTTGTGATATCTTCAAGTGAGTCCCTAGGCTTGATCATGTGCATTTGCGTGTATGATTAGTGCATGATTAAGTCGGGGGCGTCACAAGACATAAAGTTAAACAAGGATGCCTTATGAAGGCTGAGCAAAACAACGACATCTGATCGAAAAGGCGCAGGCCTCCTGCGTGGGAGCCTCCTATCTACTCCTGGTCGTCGGTCTCCATGTAGTAGTAAGCTCCACCGGTGGGGTAGTAGTAGTCGGAGGAAATAGCTGGCTCCGGGGCTCCGTCATCTGATCGCAACAATCGGGTATGGGGAAAAAAGGGGGAGCAAAGCAACCGTTAGTACTCATCCAAAGTACTCGCAAGACTTACATCAGATCTATACTAATTATGCATCGGTATCAAAGGGAAGGTTGTATCTGTGGACTAGACTGCAGAAATGCCGGAATAGAGAGAAGGTCTAGCCTATCGAAGACTAGCATCTTCAGCGTCTTATAGCATTAGAAGAGTGCAGATTAGCAGCATAACGTAAAGTAACAAGCATGTAGTAGCAAAGCCTAGAGATCCTTCCTCGACTCCCTGCGAGAAAGCAATCCCGAAGCTTACAATTAATTAACATGTATCCAGTTCAAGTTGTAGTAGATCGGGATACAACATTGAGCGTCCTGTTACCGTGGACACAACTATTCGAATAGATAACTTCCCTGTAGGGGTGCACTACTGTTACCCAACACGCTCGATTAACTCTGGCCGGACACACTTTTTCGAGTAATGCCCGGCCTCGGCTGATCGACACGACGTAGTCCTACCTAGGCTCCGCAGAGAGGTCCCCGCCGGTCTACATCCTAAGCGCTCAGGGGTCTTGGGCCCATCACTCTTCGCACTCCGGGTCGTTGTGCGACGAGCCGGGACGAGCACCACCTCATCCTGGATGGCACTGGCCCGACAGGCCCACAATGCTGAACTGGACATCTAACAGAGCTTTTGGCTGATACATACGGCGCCGAGGGCCCCATTAAACCATTATCCCGCGTGGTGGTAGTGCATATAGGCCATTGGCCAACTCAGATCAAATACCCAAATCCGTTAGTGCATTGGGAGCTCACGGTGATGATCAGTGCTCCTGTCGCCCCGTCTCGAGGACTTGCGGCAAGGGCCAGGCCCATCCCTCTCCTGGGGCGGTCGTTGCCTGCCCGGCCGCGCCTCGTAATTATCTCACGGGAACCCTCCAGGTCAACCCGACTCCACAAGGGACTGTCGAGAACTCAGGTCCACCTCAACCGGGGTGGTACCGCCTATCCCTTCAGTCCAGCAATAACAGTACATGGGGGCATCAGTTAAAGGTAACCGTGTGTCCGTAACAACAAGGGTGGTAATCCGAGGAATCACCCTCGATGGATTCTCAATCGATGCAACTGTCAAGGTGAACTTGGGGGAATCACCCTCGATGGGTTCACACTTGAGGGGTTGCATGACAGAGGCATGATCGGAGGTGGTGAAAGAGTAATCACCCTCGATAACCCACAACTGACTAGCTATGCTACAGAGATATCATCAGGAGTGAGGTAGGAGGTATCACCCTCGGCACTCGATAGTAGCTCTGCAGAGTCGTACAACTAAGGGGGTTATGTGGTGCTGTGTCAGTCACTGTACATCGATCACATTGATCGGGTCTTCCGGTAACAAAGCAGGGCAACACGGACAGGGGTGTAGGGCCACTGATGGATCACTAACCAGCCTATACTAAGCAAATAGGACAACAGGTAAATCAACAGCAGGTTACAAAATCAGGCTATGCATCAGATTAGGAGCAATCAATTACAGTAGCAAAATCTAATGCAAGCATGGGGGTGAAGGAATGGGTGATATAGGAATGATCAAGGGGGTTTGCTTGCCTGGAAGCTCTGCTGAAAGAGGCTGGTCGTCAGGGGCGTAGTCGTACCCGGCAGCAGCGTCGGTCTCGGGGTCTACCGGAGAGAAGAGGGGGGAAGAAACAATAAATAGAAAGAAAACAATGCAACACAGATGCATGGCAAGGCAGCATGCTGTGCTAGGGGTGACCTAATGCAGCACTACACGTTACAGACGGAGCGGGAAAATATCTGGGGATATTTTCCCGGCTTTAGGCATCTGTCAGACAGATGAACCGGAGGGGAAGGTTCCATGTTTGCAGTGTTGTGGGCATGTGACAGCTATATGGAGGGCATATTCGGATCCGTCTCATTTTTCTGATCAACTTTCATGTAGAAAACTTTTTCATCCGAGCTATGGTTTATTTTCTATGATTTTTTAAAGTTTTAAATGATTTTCTGGAATTTCTGTATTTATTTTTAATTCGAAAATAAATGATTAAATTGCTACGGGTACACAGAAGTGTACCCAGCAGAATGCCCATTAGGCTGACAGGTTGGGTCCCAGTTGACTGCCCAGTCAGCAGTCAACGTGGACCAGTTGACGGGTCAAACTGACCAGTGGGTCCCACCTGTCATTGACTGTTTTAATTAAACAGAGGTTTAATTTATCTAATATTTATTATTGGCATAATGCTACTGTACTCCAACTTCTCCATGACTCATACCCCCCATTACGATCCATAGATTCATCAAAATAAGCAAACTATGCAATAAAAACAGAATCTGTCTAAAACAGAACAAACTGTAAATATCTATTTAAAAGCCATACTTCTGTAACTCCAAAAATTCTGAAAAATTAGGAAAATGTGGGAAATTCATATACCAATACTGTGTAAAAATTTCATATTTTTCTGATGCTCTAGTACAGAATTAAAATTCCATCACTGGACACAAAACTTTCTGTTTTCCAAACAGCATCAATTATACTATCTTCCAAATCATCCCAAAGGCATTACTTGGCACAAACACTAATTAAAACATAAACAAATAATCATAACAGAATCTATAATCATGCAAACACTCAAGAACAGTAGGTAAAAGAAATAATTTATTTTATTCATTGGGTTGCCTCACAACATGCGCTATTGTTTTATGCCCCTAGCTAGGCATAATGTATAGTTTCAAGTGTTGTCATCCTTCATCCCCAAGTCCTTTTTGATTAAATCTTCTAAAACTTTTCTCATTAATTCTCTACTCTCATGCTCTTCTTTTCTAGTGGGTGATCTTAGGTAATTGAAGGGGCTTTGATTGGTAACCTTAACATTCATAACTTCAAACTCAGGATCATCACCATAAACATCCTCATACAAAACATGTATCTCATCATCAATAGGATCCCTAGCCGTACTCTCGAACCATTCTTCACTAAATCCCTCATCAATTCCTTTAGTAACCCATTCAAATTTATCACAAGCATGGTGGTACATAGTTTTAATTACTTTGGCGTATGGCACTCTCCTTCTAATATTTTTACCATAAGCAAAATAATCTTTAGATTCCAACCTACGAATAGTATCCTTATCATGAAGAATCTCCTCTATAGGATGATGCTCAAAGTTTATTTTGTAAAACGAGAAAATATTCCTAGCTTCTCGGATAATGTAATCAAATTCATGCATAAGGATTATAGTAGCAATTTTCTTAGCCCTAGGATTGTGGATGTTGGGGAGTTCATAAAATATCTTTTGTAAGGCGGGATGGATATGTAAAAAATTTCTTTCTAATTTAACCACAAGCATTGCAATAGCATCCACATAGCAATTTGTTTTATCAAGAATGGATTCATTAACTATTGGTATAACTCCCGCGCAATTAAAGAATTCCTGAATAATGTTTTTCCCAATAATATTACCACTTCCCACATGATAGACTTTAGTTTTGAAATTAGTGGGGGAGTTAGTCTCCGGGGGGTCATGATTAAGATCAAGAGAATGTGTTTTATCCCCAAGAGATTCACTACCACTATCCTCACTGGCACTTTCAACCATAACTTTTTCAAATTCAGACATGATAACAGTTTCAAGCAAAGCAAGTAAACTAGAAAACAAGCAAATAAAATATTTTTGTGTTTTTGTAAAAAAAAAATATAAGTGGGGGAGATGAAAACGAGAGGAAAATGCAAATAAAAGGTAAATAAAGTAAATGCAAGTGAATGATAATTTGTGCGAAGGTACTTGGTAATTTTGATGATGTCTCCCCGGCAACGGCGCCAGAAATTCTTCCTGCTACTTGTAGTCTGCGTTGGTATTTCCCCGAAGAAGAGAGGATGATACAGTACAGTAGAGATAAGTATTTCCCTCAGTTAAGAACCAAGGTTATCAATCCAGTAGGAGAACCAAGCAAAATTCCGTTAAGCGCACCTGCACACACAAGAGCAAACCCTTGCACCCAACGCAAATAAGAGGGTTGTCAATCCTCTTAGCGGTTATTTGCAAGGATTAAATCTTATCAAGGTAAATAGATAAACTAAACTACAAATTAAAATAAAAGTAAATAAATTGCAGCAAGGTATTTTTGGGTTTTTTTTATATAATAAAGATAGACCCGGGGACCATAGTTTTCACTAGAGGCTTCTCTCTTGAGCACATAAACATACGGTGGGCAAACAAATTACTGTTGGGCAATTGATAGAAAAGCAAATAATTTTGACGGATTCATGGCAATGATCATGTATATAGGCATCACGTCTGAGAGAACTAGACCGACTCCTGCCTGCATCTACTACTATTACTCCACCCATCGACCGCTATCCAGCATGCGTCTAGGGTATTAAGTTTGAAACAGAGTAATGCCTTAAGCAAGATGACATGATGTAGAGAAGCAAATTCAAGCAATATGAATAAACCCCATCTTTTTATCCTCAATGGCAATAATACAAATATGTGTCATGTCTCTTTCTGTCACTGGGATTGAGCACCGCAAAATTGAACCCATCACAAAGCACCTCTCCCATTGCAAGATAAATCAATCTAGTAGGCCAAACAAAACCGATAGATCGGAGAGAAATACAAAGATATAACAATCATGCATAAAAGAGTTCAGAGAAGACTCAAATATTTCTCATGAATAATCTGATCATAAACTCACAATTCATCGGATCCCAACAAACACACCGCAAAAAAAGATTACATCGGATAGAACTCCAAGAACATCGAGGAGAACATTGTATTGAAGATCAAAGAGAGAGAAGAAGCCATCTAGTTACTAGCTTTGGACCCGTACGTCTGTGGTAAACTACTCACACATCATCGGAAGGGCAGCAAGGTTGATGTAGAAGCACTCCGTGATCGATTCCCCCTCCGGCAGAGTACCGGAAAAGGCCTCCAGATGGGATCGAGGAAGAACAGAGGCTTGCGGCGGCGGAAAGGTTTTCTCTTCTGGCTCTCTGGGGGTTTCCCAATATTTGTGAATTTATAAAAGTGGAATTAGGTCAAACGGAGTCACGGTGCCCCCCTGGGGCACGCCCTAGTGCCTTGTGAAGCCTCCGTGAGGCTTCTGGCCTCCTCCCGAAGCTTCCCAGGTTTCTTTTGTCCAGAAAAAAACTCCAAAAAGTTTCGTGGCATTTGAACTTCATTTGGTACTGTTTCTCTGAAAAGCCAAAAACAAGCAGAAAACAGCAATTGCATATAAAAACATCCAAGATTGATACTATAATAGCATGGAACAATCAAAAATTATAGATACGTTGGAGACCTATCAGGGGGCTGGTGCGCCTGGTTCAACTAGGCCAGGGCGCCCCCCCCTACAGCCCACGTGGGTCCCCGGGGCTGGTGGACCCCCCCGTTGGACCCCCGGAACCCTTAGGTGACTACGGTACACTGCCGGCATGCCCCTGAACTTTTCCGGCGACCAAAATAGGACTTCCCATATATAAATCTTTACCTCCGGACCATTCCGGAGCTCCTCGTGATGTCCGGGATCTCATCCGGTACTCCAAACAATCTACGGACTTTTCGCTATTTAATATCTCACTACTACCCTAGAGCTACCGAACGTTAAGCGTGCGACCCTACGGGTTCGGGAACATGCGGACATGACCGAGACACCTCTCCGGTCAATAACCAATAGCGGGATCTGGATACCCATATTGATTCCTACATATTCAATGAAGATTTTTATCGGTAGAACCACGATGTCGAGGATTCAGTTAATCCCGTATACAATTCCCTTTGTCCGGCGATATGTTACTTGCCCGAGATTCGATCGTCGGTATCTCCATACCTAGTTTAATCTCGTTACCGGCAAGTCTCTTTACTCGTTCCGTAATACAAAATCACGTGACTAACACATTAGCCACATTGCTTTCAAGCTCTTTATGATGTTGTATTACCGAGAGGGCCCAGAGATATCTCTCCGTCATACGAAGCGACAAATCCCAGTCTCAATCCGTGCCAACTGATACGTCCGAAATGTATCTACTTTTTGAAACACTTTTGCTCTAGTTTGGACTCTAATTTGTAGGATTTGAATGGAACTAACCCGGACTGACATTGTTTTCAGCAGAATTGCCATGGTGTTGTTTTTGTGCAGAAATAAAAGTTCTCGGATGGACCTGAAAATTTACGAAGAATTATTTCAGAATATATAAAAAATACTGGCGCAAAGATCCACCAGAGGGGGGGGCACCAGGCGCCACAAGCCTAGGGGGCACGGCCAGCCCCCAAGGCGCGCCTGGCAGGCTTGTGGGCCCCTGGCAACTCCGTTTGACCTAACTCCAACGCTATAAGTACCTATTCATGGAGAAAAAAATCAGAGAAAAATAATCATCGCATTTTACGATACGGAGCCGCCGCCACCTCCTGTTCTTCATCGGGAGGGCTGACCTGGAGTCCGTCCGGGGCTCCGAAGAGGGGGATTCGACGCTGTCGTCATCATCAACCATCCTCCATCACCAATTTCATAATGCTCACCACCTTGTGTGAGTAATTTGTTAGGGATTTGATCCCTAGTATCCACTATGTTCTGAGATTGATGTTGCTATGACTTCGCTATGCTTAATGCTTGTCACTAGGGCCCGAGTGCCATGATTTCAGATCTGAACCTTTATGTTTTCATGAATATATTTGAGTTCTTGATCCTATCTTGCAAGTTATATGCACCTGTTACGTGTCATGATCCGCATACCCCAAGGTGACAATAATTGGGATTCTTTCCGGTGATTGCCGTAGTTTGAGGAGTTCATGTATTCACTATGTGCTAATGCTTTGTTCCGGTTCTCTATTAAAAGGAGGCCTTAATATCCCTTAGTTTCCTTAAGGACCCCGCTGCCATGGGAGGGTAGGACAAAAGATGTCATGCAAGTTCTTACTATAAGCATGTATGACTATATACGGAATACATGCCTACATTACATTGATGAATTGGAGCTATTGTGTATCATCCTAGGTTGTGACTGTTACATGATGAATGTCATCCAACATAATTATCCATCACTGATCCAATGCCTACGCTTTTCGCATATTGATCCTTGCTAAGTTACTTCCTTTGCTGCTGCTGTTACAATTACTAAAAAACTGCTTCTGTTACTGTCACTACTATTACTATTGCTCTTGAAACTATCATACTACTGTGCTGCTAAACACTTTGCTGCAGATATTTAGTTCTCCAAGTGTGGTTGAATTGACAACTCAACTGCTAATACTCGCAAATATTCTTTGGCTCCCCTTGTGTCGAATCAATAAATCTGGGTGAAATACTACCCGCGAAAACTGTTGCGATCCCCTATACTCGTGGGTTATCAAGACCTTTTTCTAGCGCCGTTGCCGGGCAGCATAGCTCTATTTGTTGAGTCACTTGGGATTTATATCTGTTGATCACTATGAAGAATCTAAAAGACGCTAAAACCAAGATCATTCCCTCTAAGACGAGGGGAGGTAAGGAACTGCCATCTAGCTCCGCACTTGATTCACCTTCTGTTTTGAGTAGGCTTGCGACACCACCACCTGCTATTCATTCTGATATGTCGCAAGTTATTGATGATACTACTTCTGCTATTAATGATACTTATGATGATGCTAGTACTATGCTTGATAATACTATGCCACTTGGTGAATTTCTTGATGAACAAATTGCTAAAGCTAAAGAAACTGAAAATGTTGAAACTCTTGAAAATTATGATTCACCTATTATGCCTAGTTCTCCTACTAGAGTTGAAATGCATGAAACATCTGATGGACATGTTTTTGATAGGGAGACAGCTAGGGCAATTCTTGCTTGTAATGATAGAGATGAGGTTATAAAATTGCTTGCTGAAATGAAAGAAAAATCTATGAGGGAGAGAATGAAATATGATACTAAGTTTGCTACTTCTCCCATATTTGTTACTAATAAGGATTATGAATTCTCTGTCGATCCTGAGTTAATTACTTTGGTTGAATCTGATCCTTTTCATGGTTATGAAACTGAAACTGTTGTGGCACACCTTACTAAATTGAATGATATTGCCACCCTATTTGCTTTTGAGGAAAAAAATCGCTACTATTATATTCCTAAGTTGTTTCCTTTCTCATTAAAGGGTGATGCTGAGAAATGGTTTAATACTCTTTCTCCTGGTTGTGTGCGTAGTCCCCAGGATATGATATATTACTTCTCTGAAAAGTATTTTCCTGCTCATAAGAAACAAGCTACCTTACAGGAAATATTTAACTTTGTGCGAATTGAAGAAGAGAATCTCCCTCAAGCTTGGGGGAGGCTTCTCCAGTTACTTAATGCTTTGCTTGATCATCCTCTTAAGAAGAATGAAATACTTGATATCTTTTATAATGGACTAACCGATGCTTCTAGGGACTACCTAGATAGTTGTGCTGGTTGTGTTTTCAGGGAACGAACTGTTGGACAGGCTAAAGTACTATTGAATAATATATTGAGAAATGCCAATGATTGGACACTTCCTGAACCATCACCTAAGCCAACTCCGAAGAAGAGAGGTATTCTATTCCTCAGTCCAGAAGATATGCAAGAAGCTCAGAAATCTATGAAGGAAAAAGGTATAACAGCTGAAGATGTTAAGAATTTACCACCTATTGAAGAAATACATGGGCTCGACATCCCGACACAGGTAGTGGAGGTAAATTCTCTCACTAGACTTGATGAAGGTGATATTCCGTATAATAAATCTGCTAGTCAATGCCTGTATGAATTTGATAATTACATCATTAAACAGGAACACTTTAATATGTATGTTAGCAATCAACTAAAACGGAATGCCATCGTGATTGAACGCTTGAGTGATTTGATGTTTAGAACTGCTAATGATGTTAAATGTTTGAGTAAACATGCTTCTATGGTTCAGATTCAGTTAGAACAAATTGTTAAATCACAAAATGATCTGCCTGATGAGATGAATAATAAAAAGAATGATCATGATGTTAGAGTTGTTACTAGAGGAGGTAGCATGACTCAGGATCCTCTATATCCTGAAGGTCATCCTAAAAGAATTGAACTAGACTCTCAAAGAAATAATATTGATGCACCTAGTCCATCTAAGAAGAAAAAGAAAAAGAAAAATGATAGGACTTTGCCTGCTCCTAGTGAACCTGAGATAGAAAAACCTCCTGAGAATCATAATGATGTTTCTATTTCTGATGCTGAGACACAATCTGGTAATGAACATACACCTAGTGATAATGATAATGATAATGATAATGAATATGTTCATGTTGATGCTCAACCAGATAATGATGTAGAAATAGAACCTGTTGTTGATCTTGATAACCCGCCTCTTAAGAATAAAAGATATGATAAAAGAGACTTTGTTGCTAGAAAACATGGAGAGGAAAGAGAACCATGGGTTCAAAAACCTATGTCTTTCCCTATTAAACCATCTAAAAACAAGGATGATGAAGATTTTGAACGCTTTGTTGAAATGCTTAGACCTGTCTTTTTGCGCACTCGCTTGATTGATATGTTGAAAATGTCTCCCTAAGCTAAATACATGAAAGATATTGTCACAAATAAAAGGAAAATACCGGAAGCTGAAATTTCCACCATGCTTGCTAATTATTTTTTTAAGGGTGGAATACCTAAGAAACTAGGAGATCCAGGAATACCTACTATACCATGCTCCATTAAAAGAAGTTATGTCAAAACTGCTTTATGTGATTTAGGAGCCAGTGTTAGTGTTATGCCTTTCTCTTTATATATAAGACTTGATTTGAATAATCTCACACCTACTGAAATATTTTTGCAAATGGCTGATAAATCAACTACTATACCTATTGGAATTTGCGAGGATGTTCCCGTTGTAGTTGCAAATGTTACTATCTTGACAGACTTTGTTATACTTGATATGCCCGAGGACGACAACATGTCGATTATCCTTGGTAGACCCTTTTTGAATACTGCAGGGGCTGTTATTGATTGCAACAAAAGCAAGGTCACTTTTCATGTCAATGGTAATGAGCATACGGTTTAGTTCCCGAAGAAACAAACTTCAGTGAATGGTATAAATTGTATAGAAAAAGTTTCGACAATCACTATTGGAGGCTTCAAATTTCCTCTTCCTACTGTCAAAAAGAAATATGAAATTAAATTCTTATTGTTGGGGAGATGCATATCCGCATTGAGAGAGGAAGAAAATGTTTAGGAAGATTTTCCATGGTGGTTCCTCGAGCAAGAGTGCTCCTAGGACCGCAATACGCGAGCAGGATACTGAACCGCCACGAGAGGCCGCGGTGCTACCGTGCGAGTGGCCGTCGGATGCCTTCATGATTCGAGCCGGCATCAAAGAAGAGTTTGATATGTATGTGCGCAACGCCGAGCTCACGGAGTTCCTGGCAGACAGGTGCCCGCAATACAATGACCTCACGAATTCCTTTGTGCGAAGATTCAAGTATGTATATCAGCGCACTTCCCATGATATTATTTTCAACCTATATGAAAATCCTTTTCGCATGTCTGTTGAAGAATTTAGTGAAGCATGCAAAATTCCATTCTGGGGGACTTGCACTGAACCGGGTAAATCTGATTGCAATGAATTTCTTATGAACATCACTAAGGGTGAAACTAGGGGTATCACACAAGCTACTATGGGGAGCATTCATTTTCCTACCATACATTATTTTACTCTATTCATTGGTAGATGCATCAATGGTAAACATGACCCTAGTCATTTATGTGCACCTGAATTGAGCATCCTTAAAAGTGCAGTGCTAGGAGATAGACAATTTAACATGGGGGCTATTGTTGCACGTCATTTACATAACAATGCCCTAGTTGGTGATTTCTTTGGTGGAATCTATGTCACTCGCTTAGCTGCCTATCTTGGTGTGCCCATTAAACAAAATGACACCCTTTTGCTACCTAGTTTTCTTGATTATGATGCTATGAAACGCCACCAGTTCCTTGAGAGGGGTCTTCCCCCGTTCAAATAAAGGCTAATCTTTAACAGGCGTCGTATTTTCCATATTGTTTTGCCTGCTCCTGCCTTCTTTGATTTCATACTTGAGGAGGAGGTTGAGGAGTACGAGAGGGCGGCAGAAAGCGAATGCCTTAACAAGGCAACCCGCCAAGCCGTGGCAGCCGCATTTCAGTACAACCCGAACTACCATCACGGGCATTATCCAAGCCAGAACTGGCCATAGACCAACTTAGGCCAAAATCCTAAGCTTGGGGGAGTACGTATTTCTCACCGACATTAAATTCATGTTCACACATTCATTCCAGTTGTCGGTGTTCATCCTTTTTCATTGTATCATCCATGTTAGTTTTATTTTCGCTTTCTTCTTGTGTGTTTGAAAAACTTTCAAAAATCCAAAAAATTAGTTGTAGTTTCTTTCTTGTCTAGTTAATTCATAGTAGTAAAATAAAACCCAAAAAGATTTCTCGTTTCTTCTTTTACTTGTTGGGAGCTTTCCCGGGTAAATAGTTTTTTCTCGTTTTTTTCGTTTTCCTTCGTTAATTTGCTTTCTTCAGAAAAAAACCAAAAACTCCAAAAATATTTCAGTGTGTTTCTCTGAATTTCTTTTCTTTTCGTTGAGTCGTCGCAAGGAGAAGACCACGATGAAAATGTTGAGTGGCTCCCATATGCTTTATTGTTGATCTAACAAAGAGCCACAATTACTTTATCTTCTCCTTTGAATAAATGTTTGCAGATTCCAGCTTAGTCCGCGGCACACTTGCACTATTATTATTATCACATTATTCGGTCGTGCAAGTGAAAGGCAATAATGACGATATTTGATGAAGTGATTGCTGTGAAGAAAAGCTGGTATGAACTCTTCTTGTTTTTGTCTTTGTAAATATGTTTTGCTCAGTATTCATGATTCAGCATTACTATGAGTAAACATATTTGTGATGATAATTAGAGATTATAGTTGCTCATGCCATGCTTAAATAGCTAGGAGAGGATAATGATTTATCTTGAGTGTCAACACGCATTAAAATGGTTGTGATGTAGTATGTTAGCATGGTATCCTCCTCTGAGTAATTCGAGTGGCTTGACTTGGCACATGTTCATACATGTAGTTGAATCAAATCCAACATAGCCTCCATGATATTTATGTTCAGGGTGTTGATATCCTACTCATGCTCGTGTTCAATGTTAATTATTCGCAATGCATGTCTATGACCGTTTTCGCTCTCTAGCTGGTCGCTTCTCAATCTATTTGCTAGCCTTTGCCTGTACTAAGAAAGAATACTACTTGTGCATCCAAATCCCTAAACCAAAGTTGTTCCAGATGAGTCCACTATATCTACCTATATGCGGTATTACTCTGCCGTTCCAAGTAAATTTGCATGTGCCACCTCTAAATATTCAAACGAACATCTGTTTTGTGTGCCCGTACTGCTCATGGAGCGATAGGGGGCAGTCAGTATCTTCCATGCTAAGCGGGTTACTCTCAGATGAGTGTTTATTCACTTGTCATTGCACGAGAGAGGATGGTAATTGGGATGCCCAGTCCTATTACTTAAATCGTTATATAATGCAAACAAACTCCCCCAAAAAGTTGTTGGTATGGAGGGCACCCGTGAATTCGCTTAGCCATGGCTTGTGTTGGTATGGTGGAGGGGGAGTAAGCTTTATCTTTCCGCTTGGGAAACGCCTATAATTTGTTTAGCATGGAAGATATTGAAAACTCTCGGTTGTGACGTTGACAGGAAAAGCATACCTCCCAAAATCATTTTCATCTCTGTTTTTAGCTTAGAGCTTTGGCACCGCTGCAAATCCATGTTTCCCTCTGCAAAGGGCCTATCCATGTACTTTTACGTTATTTTACTTTTATTGTTGAGTCGTCACCTTCTCATTTAAGCACCAGTTGGACAGCACTATTGTCATTTTTATGCATTGAGTATAGTGATACGTCTCCAACGTATCTATAATTTTTTATTGTTCCATGCTATTATATTATCAATCTTGGATGTTTTATATACATATACAAGCAATTATATATCATTTTTTGGGACTAACCTATTAACTTATTGCCGAGTGCCAGTTGCTGTTTTTTGCCTGTTTTTGGTTTTCCAGAATATCAGTACCAAACGAAGTCCAAATGCCACGATACTTTTTAGAGATTTTTTTCTGGAGATAAGAGACACTAGAAGCTTTGGGAGAGGGCCAGAAGCCAGAGGAGTTGGCCACGAGCCACCAGGGTGCGCCCTGGTGCCTCGTGGGCCCACCTCTGCTCCGTTTGACCTAATTCCACCTCTATAAATTCTCTAAAATTGGGAAACCAATGGAGGAGTCCACAAAATACTTTTTTCGCCGCCGCAAGTTCCTGTTCTCGAGAGATCCCATCTGGAGGCCTTTTCCGGCACTCCGCCGGAGGGGGAATCGATCACGGAGGGGCTCTACATCAACCTTGCTGCCCTTCCGATGATGCGTGAGTAGTTTACCATAGACCTTCGGGTCCATATTTAGTAGCTAGATGGCTTCTTCTCTCTTTTTGATCTTCAATACAATGTTCTCCTCGATGTTCATGGAGTTCTATCCGCTGTAATCACTTTTTGCGGTGTGTTTGTTGGGATCCGATGAATTGTGAGTTTATGATCAGATTATCCATGAATATTATTTGAGTTTTCTTTGAACTCTTTTATGCATGATTGTTATAGCTTCGTATTTCTCTCCGATCTATTGATTTGGTTTGGCCAACTAGATTGATTTATCTTGCAACGGGAGAGGTGCGTTGTAATGGGTTCGATCTTGCGGTGCTCAATCCCAGTGACAGAAAGGGACATGACACGTATGTATCGTTGCTATTAAGGGTAAAAAGATGGGGTTTATTCATGCGTGAGTTTACTTTGTCTACATCATGTCATCTTGCCTAAGGCGTTACTCCGTTCTTTATGAAATTAATACTCTAGATGCATGATGGATAGCGGTCGATAGGTGGAGTAATAGTAGTAGATGCAGAATCATTTTGGTCTACTTGTCTCGGACGTGATGCCTATATACATAATCATTGCCTTGGATATCGTCATGATTATTTGCTTTTCTATCAATTGCCCAACAGTAATTTGTTTACCCACCGTATGCTATTTTCAAGAGAGAAACTTCTAGTGAAAACTATGGCCCCTGGGTCTACTTTTATCATATATTAAAAATCTCAAAATTACCTTGCTGCAATTTTACTTTATTTATTTTATTTTGTATTTTTGTTTGATCTATCTATCTATCACCATACAATTTAATCTTGCAATTAACCGCCAAGGGATTGACAACCCCTTGTTCGCGTTGGGTGCAAGGATTTGTTGTTTTGTGTGCAGGTACTGCTAACGAGTTGTTGCGTGATTCTCCTACTGGATTGATAAGCTTGGTTTCATAACTGAGGGAAATACTTATCTCTACTGTACTGCATCATCCCCTCCTCTTCGGGGAAATCCCAACGCAGCTCACAAGTAGCATATAGTTAATGTTGGGTGTGACCATGACTGGATATCCTCTACCCTGAATTACAATGTTTAGTCGTTGCTTGAATCTCAGAGGTGCTCTGCATTTATGTTTTATGGTCTCAGAAAGGGCTAGCAAGATACCATGTTATCATATTATATCATGATTGTTTTGACAAAGTGTTGGCATCCGAGATATCTTATTATTGCTCGCTAGTTGGTTATGTTATTGCCATGAGTAAAGGAGAGACCTATGTGTTATCATCAATATGGTTAGTTCATAATCTTTGCTGAAAACTTGGATGCTAGTTAAGTATATATATACTGACAACAAGAACAAAAGAGTTTGTAAAAGTTTTTCTTTATCACTTTCAGTTTGTCAACTGAATTGCTTGAGGACAAGCAATGAGTTAAGCTTGGGGGAGTTGATACGTCCCAAACGTATCTACTTTTCCAAACACTTTTGCTCTAGTTTGGACTCTAATTTGCATGATTTGAATGGAACTAACCCGGACTGACGCTATTTTCACCAGAATTGCCATGGTGTTGTTTTTGTGCAGAAATAAAAGTTCTTGGATGGACCTGAAACTTTATGGAGAATTATTTCAGAATATATAAAAAATACTGGCGCAAAGATCCACCAGAGGAGGGCCACCAGGCGCCACAAGCCTGGGGGGCGCGGTCATCCCCCCCCCCCCCCCCCCCAGGGTGCGCCTGGCAGGCTTGTGGGCCCCTGGCAACTCCGTTTGACCTAACTCCAACGCTATAAGTACCTATTCATGGAGAAAAAAATTAGAGAAAAAGAATCATCGCGTTTTACGATACGAAGCCGCCGCCACCTCTTGTTCTTCATCGGGAGGGCTGATCTGGAGTCCGTTTGGGGCTCCGGAGAGGGGGATTCGACGCCGTCGTCATCATCAACCATCCTCCATCACCAATTTCATGATGCTCACCGCCGTGTGTGAGTAATTTCCTCATAGGCTTGCTGGACGGTGATGGGTTGGATGAGATTTACCATGTAATCGAGTCAATTTGTTAGGGCGTTGATCCCTAGTATTCACTATGTTCTGAGATTGATGTTGCTATGACTTTTCTATGCTTAATGCTTGTCACTATGGCCCGAGTGCCATGATTTCAGATCTGAACTTTATGTTTTCATGAACATATTTGAGTTCTTGATCCTATCTTGCAAGTTATATGCACCAGTTACGTGTCATGATCCGCATACCCCAAGGTGACAACAATTGGGATTCTTTCCGGTGATTGCCGTAGTTTGAGGAGTTCAAGTATTCACTGATAACCCACAAGTATAGGGGATCAATTGTAGCTTTTTTGATAAATAAGAGTGTCAAACCCAACGAGGAGCTAAAGGTAGAATTAATATTCCCTTCATGTTCTATCGACCACTGATACGTCTCCAACGTATCTAAAATTTATGAATTATTCATGCCATGTTTATTATAGCTTTATATGATTTTGGTGCACTTTTATATGGCTTTTATATGATTTTTATGGACTAACATATTGACCTAGTGCCCAGTGCCAGTTGCTGTTTTCTGCTTGTTTTTGGATTTCCAGAAAATCCATATCAAATGAAGTCCAAATGCAGCGAAACTTTTTGACGATTTTTTCTGGAAGGAAATAGACCCAGGAAGCTTCGAAGGAGCAGCAGAAGAGCCACAGGGGCCCCACGAGCCACCTGGGCGCGCCTGCCCCCCCCCCCCAGGCGCGCCCTTGGAGTTCCTTGGAGTTCTTTGTGTGGATTGAATATTATGATTATGAAGTTGTTTGATGCATATCGTATAATCAACTCACAGATACTTGTGGTGACATTGGAGTATCGAGGTGACATTAGAGTTGGTTGATGTGTATCATATGGTGTTATTTTAGTATGAACTCTAGGGCTGTTTGTGACACTTATAGGAATAGCTCAATAGATCGATCGGAAAGGATAACTTTGAGGTGGTTTCGTACCCTACAAACAATTTCTATCTTATGTTCTCTGCTAATAGGAACTTGGGAGTGATTCTTTATGGCACGTTGAGGGATGGTTATATGATACAATTATATTAGCATTGTTGAGAGATTGCACTAGCGAAAGTATGAACCCTAAGCCTTGTTTTTAAGCATTGCAATACTGTTTGTGCTCACTTTTGTTACTTGGTACCTTGCTGTTTTTATATTTTCAGATTACAAAAACCTATATCTACTATCCATACTACACTTTTATCACCATCTCTTCGCCGAACTAGTGCACCTATACAATTTACCATTGTATTGGGTGTGTTGGGGACACAAGAGATTTCTTGTATTTGGTTGCAGGGTTGTTTGAGAAATACCATCTTCAACCTATGCCTCCCACGGATTGATAAATCTTAGGTCATCCACTTGAGGGAAAATTGCTACTGTCCTACAAAACTCTGCGCTTGGAGGCCCAACACGAGTCTACAAGAATAAGTTATGTAGTAGACATCAACCACCAATACAACTCTACGCACACTTAACGTTTGCTTTACCTAGAAAATGTATGAAACTAGAAGTACTTTGCGAGAACAAAACTACGAGTAATTTGCAAGATATTAAAAGTTAGTTGTTTAGTAAAAAGCTTTTGTAACACAAGAGAAAGATTTGTTCCTAGGCAATCAATAACTAGAGCGGTAACCATTATTCCAATTTTATATGAGGGAGAGGCATGAGCTAACATACTTTCCGTACTTGGATCATATGCACTTATGATTGGAACTCTAGCAAGCATCCGCAACTACCAAAGATCATTAAGGTAAAACCCAACCATAGCATTAAGTAACAAGTCCACTTTACTCCCATACGCAACAACCCCCTTACTCGGGTGTAAGCTTCTGTCACTCTAGCCGCCCACTATAAGAGAATTATGAATGTATTGCAAACCCTACAGCGGGAATCTGCTACTTGTAGCTTGTGTTGGTTTTATCCCCGAAGAGGAAGGGATGCTGCAGCACAGCAGAGGTAAGTATTTGACTCAGTTATGAAACCAAGGTTATCAATCCAGTAGGAGAACCACGCAACACCTCGTTAGCAATACCTGCACACAAACAACAAATCCTTGCACCCAACGCAAACGAGGGGTTGTCAATCCCTCGGCGGTTAATTGCAAGATTAAATTGTATGTGATAGATAGATAGATAGAAACAAAAATACAAAATAAAATAAATAAAAGAAAAGTGCAGCAAATATTTTTAGGGTTTTAGTATATGATTTAGATAGACCCGGGGGCCATAGTTTTCACTAGAGGCTTCTCTCAAGAAAATAGCATACGGTGGGTAGACAAATTACTGTTGGGCAATTGATAGAAAAGCAAATAATCATGATGATATCCAAGGCAATGATCATGTATATAGGCATCACGTCCAATACAAGTAGACCAACTCCTGCCTGCATCTACTACTATTAGTCCACACATCGACCGCTATCCAGCATGCATCTAGTGTATTAAGTCCATAAAGAACGGAGTAATGCCTTAAGAACGATGACATGATGTAGACAAGATAAACTCACATATGAATAAACCCCATCTTTTTACCCTTAATAGCAATGATACATATGTGTCATGTCCCTTTCTGTCACTGGGATTGAGCACCGCAAGATCGAACCCATTACAAAGCACCTCTTCCCATGGCAAGATAAATCAATCTAGTTGGCCAAACCAAATCAATAGATCGGAGAAGAAATACGAGGCTATAATAATCATGCATAAAAGAGTGCAGCAAAGACTCAAATAATATTCATGGATAATCTGATCATAAACTAACAATTCATCGGATCCCAACAAACACACCGCAAAAAGTGATTACATCGGATAGAACTCCAAGAACATCGAGGAGAACATTTTATTGAAGATCAAAAAGAGAGAAGAAGGCATCTAGCTACTAAATATGGACCCGAAGGTTTGTGGTAAACTACTCACGCATCATCGGAAGAGCGGCAAGGTTGATGTAGAGCCCCTCCGTGATCGATTCCCCCTCCGGCAGATTACCGGAGAAGGACCCCGGATGGGATCTATCGAGGACGGAAGCTTGTGGCGGCGGAAAAAGTATTTCATGGACTCCCCTGAGGGTTTCTGATTTTTTGGGAATTTATAGTGGAGGAATTAGGTCAAACGGAGCTTTGTGGGCCCCACGAGGTACTAGGGCACGCCTGCCCCCCCCCCAGGCGCGCCCTAGTGCCTCGTGGGCACCCCCTGGAGCTTCTGGCCTCCTCCCGAAGCTTCTAGTGTTGTATATGTCCAGAAAAAAATCTCTGAAAAGTTTCGTGGCATTTGGACTTCGTTTGGTATTGATATTCCTTAAAACAAAAACAGGGCAGAAAACAGCAACTGGCACTGGGCACTAAGTTAATAGGTTAGTCTCCAAAAATGATATATAATTGCTGTAAATGCATATAAAAACATCCAAGATTGATAATATAACAGCATGGAACAATCAAAAATTATAGATACGTTGGAGACGTATCAGCATCCCCAAGCTTAATTCCTCCTCGTCCTCGAGTAGGTAAATGATAAAAACAGAATATTTGATGTGGAATGCTGCCTATCATAATCATCATATATTCTTTTCTTTTGTAGCATGGACATTGGACATGAATGATTCAAAGCAATAGTCTATAATTTGACATGAAGATATAAATACTCAAGCATGCTAACAAGCAACCATGTCTTTCAAAATATCAATGCTAAAGAAAGTTATCCCTAGCCCATTATGCTCAATCATTGATCCATTCATGAAACACACTCGAATATTAGCTACACACAATGCACAAGTATGACAATAGTGCTCTCTAGTTGGTGCTTTATAAGAGAAGATCGAGACTCAAGAAAAATAAAAATTGCATAAAAGTAAATAGATAGGCCCTTCGCAAAGGGAAGCAGATATTTGCTAATGTGCCAGAGCTCAAAGCTTAAATTAGAGAGATAAAAATATTTTGAGAGGCATGCTTTTCCTGTCAACGAAAATGAACGAGAATTCCCAATATCTTCCATGCTAGATACATTATAGGTGGTTCCCAAACAGAAAATAAAGTTTATTTCCTTTCCACCATTTCTTTCACAATCCAGGGCTAGCCGTATCCATGGGTGCCCTCCATACCATCACTTTCCAAGGAATTTTGTTGTTATTAATTTTTGATTTCATTGTGGGACTGGGCATCCCTATTACCAACCATACTCTCGTGCAATGGCAAGTGAATAAACACTCATCGTGAGAATAACCCACCTAGCATGGAAAATATTGGCCACCCCCTTCCGCCTCATGAGCGGTACGGGCACACAAAGCAGAAAAATTATTTTGAAAATTAGAGTTGGCACACGCAAATTTACTTGGAACGGCATTGAAATACCGCATATAGGTAGATATAGTGGACTCATTTGGCACAACTTGGTTTTAAGGAATTTGGTTGCACAAGCAGTATTTACACTTAGTACAAATGAAGGCTAGCAAAAGATTGAGAAGCAACCAACCAAAAAGTAAAAACGGTCATAAACATGCATTGAACATAACTAACACCGAATAATGCACCATAAGTAGGATATAATTTCTTTGCATAACTATTGACTTAACGTGCATGCATAGGGAATCACAAACCTTAACACTAATATTCTTACTAAATCACAATTACTCACTAACATGACTCATATATTATCATTTGCATATCGCAAAACTATTGCAAGGAATCACACTCATCATATCCAATGATCTATATGAAAGTTTTTATTATATCCCTCTTGAATATTCATCACTTTGGGACCAAATTCATATCTTGTGCAAATTACCGTTACTATCATCAACTCTCAAAAAGATTTAAGTGAAGCATGAGAGTGCAAATATTTCTTCAAAATTTCAATCTTATCAATTCTCAAAATAATATAAGTGAAGCATGAGAATCTATTTCTTCAAAATTTCAATCTTATCAACTCTCAAAATAATATAAGTGAAGCATGAGAGTGTATTTCTTCAAAAATTTAATCAACTCTCAAAATAATATAAGTGAAGCATGAGAGTTTATTTCTTCAAAATATAGCCACCGCCGTGCTCGAAAAGATTTAAGTGAAGCACTAGAGCAACTGCCTAGCTCAAAAGATTTAAGTGAAGCACATAGAGTATTCTAACAAATCATGATAACGTGTGGCTCTCTCAAAATAGGTGTGTTCAGCAAGGATGATTGTGACAAACTAAAAAGCAAACAAATCAAAGACTCATATAATGCAAGAGGCTCCAAGCAAAACACATATCATGTGACGAATAAAAATATAGCTCCAAGTACAATTACCGATGGTTGGTAGAAGAAAGAGGGGATGCCTTCCGGGGCATCCCCAAGCTTAGACGCTTGATTCTTCCTTGAATATTACCTTGGAGTGACTTGGGCATCCCCAAGCTTAGTCTCTTCCCACTCCTTATTCCTTCATCCATCGTGATCTCACCCAAAACTTGAAAACTTCAATCACACAAAACTCAACAAAACCTTCGTGAGATCCGTTAGTATAACAAAATAAATCACTACTTTAAGTACTGTTGCAAACCCATTCATATTTTATTTTTGCATTATACCTACTGTATTCTAACTTCTCCATGGCTTATACCCCCCGATACAATCCATAGTTCCATCAATACAAGCAAGCAACACATCAAAAACAGAATCTGTCAAAAACAGAACAGTCTGTAGCAATCTATTTAAAAGCCATACTTATGTAACTCTAAAAATTCTGAAAAATTAGGACAACGTGGGAAATTCATATAAAAATACTGTATAAAAAATTCAGATTTTTCTGACACTACAGTACAGAAATAAAATTCCAGCACTGGATGCAAAACTTTCTGTTTTCCAAACAGCATCAATTATATTATCTTCCAAATCATCCCAATGTCTTTACTTGGCACAAACACCAATTAAAAACACAATAACACAATAATAACAGTAGAATGAAAGTGAAAACACACAATAACAGAAACTTATAACAAAAATTTATTTTATTCATTGGGTTGCCTCCCAACAAGCGCTATTGTTTTATGCCCCTAGCTAGGCATAATGCATAGTTTCAAGTATTGTCATCTTTCTTCTTCTTATCCAAAGATGTAATTTTATCAGAGGGTTTTCCAAGGGTAATATGAAACACATCATCCATAGAAATTTTAGCATTAGCAAGTTGTCCATCCGTAAATCGCTCTTGATTACCGGCCACAATCCAAGAGTATTGTTTATTAACACTATTGAAAACTTGTTGGATTATATTCAAAGGAGGAACTTCCTTTTTAATATTTTCATCAAAGATGTGGTTATTGCGGAACAAATATCTCAACAAGTAATCATTATTATAGAGGATCTCATTTATTACCGTTTTTTCACGGTTCATACCATAAAAATCAAAGATTTCCCTAGCTTCTCGCACTATGTGATCAAATTCATTCATGAGAACAAGGGTGGCTATTTTCTTAGCCCTAGGATCTTTTATAACCGGTAACTTATAAAACAACCTTTGCAAAGTAGGATGGGTGTGAATAAATCTTCTTTCAAGTTTAAGGATAAGTGCGGAAATAGCATCGGCATAATTCTTAGTTTCTTTAAGTATAGGAGCATCATCAAAAGCCAAGGTCCCAATGCAGTTAAAGAATTCTTGGATGACACTTTTTCCTATAACATTACCATGTCCCAACACAAAAAATTTAGCATCAAGATTGATAGAACTTCCCTTTTTAGGGGTTTTACCATCATCAGTTTCTGCCATGCCAAAATCACTCATGATAACAACTTTAAGCAAGCGAAGAAGCAAACAAAAAAAGGCGAACGGAAAATATTTTTGTATTTTTGTAAAAACCTTTTAGAAGTGGGGCAGATGAAAACGAGAGGCAAATCCAAATAAAGTAAATGCAAGGAGATGAGAGTTTATGCAAAGGTACTTGATAGGTGTTGATGATGCCTCCCCGGCAACGACGCCAGAAATTCTTCCTGCTACTTGTAGCTTGCGTTGGTTTTATCCCCGAAGAGGAAGGGATGATGCAGCACAACAGAGGTAAGTATTTCCCTCAGTTATGAAACCAAGGTTATCAATCCACTAGGAGAACCACGCAACACCTCGTTAGTAGTACCTGCACACAAACAACAAATCCTTGCACCCAACGCAAACGAGGGGTTGTCAATCCCTTGGCGGTTAATTGCAAGATTAAATTGTATGTGATAGATAGATAGATAGAAACAAAAATACAAAATAAAATAAATAAAAGAAAAGTGCAGCAAATATTTTTAGGGTTTTAGTATATGATTTAGATAGACCCGGGGGCCATAGTTTTCACTAGAGGCTTCTCTCAAGAAAATAGCATACGGTGGGTAGACAAATTAATGTTGGGCAATTGATAGAAAAGCAAATAATCATGACGATATACAAGGCAATGATCATGTATATAGGCATCACGTCCAATACAAGTACACCGACTCCTGCCTGCATCTACTACTATTAGTCCACACATCGATCGCTATCCAGCATGCATCTAGTGTATTAAGTCCACAAGAACGGAGTAATGCCTTAAGAACGATGACATGATGTAGACAAGATAAACTCACATATGAATAAACCCCATCTTTTTACCCTTAATAGCAACGATACATACGTGTCATGTCCCTTTCTGTCACTGGGATTGAGCACCGCAAGATCGAACCCATTACAAAGCACCTCTTCCCATGGCAAGATAAATCAATCTAGTTGGCCAAACCAAATCAATAGATCGGAGAAGAAATACGAGGCTATAATAATCATGCATAAAAGAGTGCAGCAAAGTCTCAAATAATATTCATGCATAATCTGATCATAAACTCACAATTCATCGGATCCCAACAAACACACCGCAAAAAGTGATTACATCGGATAGAACTCCAAGAACATCGAGGAGAACATTATATTGAAGATCAAAAAGAGAGAAGAAGCCATCTAGCTACTAACTATGGACCTGAAGGTCTGTGGTAAACTACTCACGCATCATCGGAACGGCAGCAAGGTTGATGTAGAGCCCCTCCGTGATCGATTCCCCCTCCGGCAGATTACCGGAGAAGGACCCCAGATGGGATCTCTCGAGAACAGAAGCCTGCGGCGGCGGAAAAAGTATTTCGTGGACTCCCCTGAGGGTTTCTGATTTTTTGGGAATTTATAGTGGAGGAATTAGGTCAAACGGAGCTCTGTGGGCCCCATGAGGTACCAGGGCGCGCCTGCCCCCCCTCCCACAGGCGCGCCCTGGTGCCTCGTGGGCACCCCCTGGGGCTTCTGGCCTCCTCCCGAAGCTTCTAGTGTTGTATATGTCCAGAAATAAAATCTCTGAAAAGTTTCGTGGCATTTGGACTTCGTTTGGTATTGATATTTTGTAAAACAAAAACAGGGCAGAAAACAGCAACTGGCACTGGGCACTAAGTTAATAGGTTAGTCTCCAAAAATGATATATAATTGCTGTAAATGCATATAAAAACATCCAAGATTGATAATATAACAGCATGGAACAATCAAAAATTATAGATACGTTGGAGACGTATCAGAATCCGTCACGCTTGCGTGACACGGAGGGCACCATAGGACAGCACCAAAATAAAACATACAACTCAAACCAATCATGATCATCAATCAACCCATAGGACAAAACGAATCTACTCAAACATCATAGGATTGCCACATATCATTGGATAATAATATATAGCGTTGAGCACCATGTTTAAGTAGAGATTTCAGCGGGGAGAAGAGGTGTTACACCACTGCATAGAGGGGGAGAGAGTTGGTGTTGACGGCGGCGAAGTTGTTGGTGTAGATCACCGTCACGATGGTTCCCCCGGCGGCGTTCCGGCACCACCGGCAGAGAGGGGGAGAGAGCACCCTCCTTCTTCTTCTTGCTTGGCCTTCCCCCTAGATGGGAGGGGAGTTTGCCCTCTGGTCTATGGCAGCCATGGCTCCCGGAGGGTAGGAGCCCCTCCGAGATTGGATCTCTCTCTCTGTTTCTCTTCTATTTCGCGTCCCTGTTGTAACATCCCCATGTATTAAGCACAGTGATCATCTGCTAAACATGCCAAGTCATCATGCTTAACAGTGCTTGATCATCATTGGAATCATATCTCATTCAAATTCCAATTCAAATTGAAATTCAAATTTAAAGTGAAAATAAAAGTTGTTCCAATTTGGAAACTAAAATGTTCATTAAATAGCAAATAATCCATAACTAATTATGTTAAGAAAAACAACATCACCTAAATTCCCTAGGTGAGTCAATCACCCTAAAACAGTAACAAAACAGCAACATTTAATCCCTTTTATTTAATAAAAAAATCAAATCATTTCAAATATTACCCCAACCATTTTATAACAATACCAAATATTGCAGAGTATTTATTGACACTAGTTTAATATTTTACAAAACTCATTTGGTAGCTAAGGTTAATAGAAAATAGTAACTAAATTAGAAAGCAGAAAAAAAAATGAAAAATGCCTAAAACCTACTGCTGCGCTGCGCCTAAGTGTGCTACAGTGCGGCCCAGCCCACTACAGCCGGCCTTCCCCTACCTCCCGTTGCGCCAGGAGAAGGCCGGCGCTCGCCGGCCACCGACGCCGCGCTCGCTCGGCCATCGAGGGCCACGGATGGATAAGAGTAGCCCCTGCGCTCTCCCCTTCTCCCCCGAAACCCTAGAGCCCCGCAGTTCCTCTCCCTCGCCTCTCCGTCGCCCTCCCCGCACACGCCCGAACGCAGCCGTCGCCGTCGCGCTGCCGTCTATTTGGCCACCGTCGCCCTTAACCCACCGCAGCTTGTCCGTGAGGACCGCCGCGCTCGACTACCTCACTTGCGGTGACGAATGCGAGCTCAACGCCGCCACGTCGTCGGGATCGACTCTGTCTTCTCCTACGGTCGTCGCGCGTCTTCACCGGCGATCTACACCACCTCAACCTCTCCCGCTCCACCGAGCTCACCTACGGCTCCGCTGTGAGCTCGCGCTCCTCCTCGACCTCCCCTTACTCCTCCCTGTGCCCCGATGACCCGATTCCATTCGAGACCGAACCCACCGCCGCCTGAGCTCGCCGTCGGTGATGCTCGGGTGACCTTTTGGTCACCCCGGCGTGGCTAACCTGCTCGTTGCATCGCGTAGGGCATCGCATCATCGTTGGTTTGCTCGTTTGCACGCCGAAACACCAAAACCGCACACGCCCGTACTCCGGCCGCCGCGTTCGTGCTCGCCGCCGTCATTCTAGGCCTCCTCAGCCGCTGCCGTCTGCCGAGATGGATGCGCGCGAGCTCCCTCGTTCGAACGAGCCCTTCCACGCCTTGTTTGGTCGCCTGTGGGCGAAACCCGAGCATCGACGCCGCGTACTGCCTCGCCGGAGTGCCGCCGCCGGCGCGCGCGCAGTTTAAACGCCGGCGGGGCCCACCTGGCAGTTAGTTAGCACTAACCTAACGTCTAACACCAACTGACTGGTGGGCCCATCTACTGTAGCTAGTTAATTAAGTTAACTAACCTAACTGCTAAACTGAGACACTGACATCTGGGCCCCACCCGGCTAATTAGTTAATTAGATTAATTAAAACCCTGTTAATTAACCCAGTCACGGATCACTGGGTCCCACTGGGCCCAGTTGACCAGTCAAACTGCTGACTGGGATTGACCCAGTCAATGACACGTAGGCCCCACCATTTAATTTAACTAATTACTAATTAAAAACTAATCTGTTAATTAACCTATCACTGACATATGAGGCCCACCTACTAATTAATCCTTTTTAGTTAATTTAAACCAGTGGATTAACTTCTGTGTATGACGTGTGGGACCCACTGGTCAGGTTTGACCAGTCAACCGACTGGGTTGACTGCTGACGTCATCGTGACGTTATGCTGACGTCACCTTACACTGTTTCGGATAATTCAAATTTAAATAATTAAAATAATTCCAGAAATTCAGTAAAACTTTGAAAAAACATATAAAATAAACCGTAACTCGGATGAAAATAATTTATATATGAAAAACGATCAGAAAAAAATGACGAATCCGAATAACCTACTCCCATACCTGCCACACCCCTCTAACATGTTGAACATAGAACTTTCCCCTCCGATTCATCTGTCCGATAATTGTCCGGAGCTGGTAAAACACCCCCAGATGTTTCCCGCTCCGACTAACTTGCGTAGTACTGCATTAGGGCTCCCCTCGAATAGCGTGCTGCCATGTCATGCATCTGTGATTGCATTTGTTGCTTGTATTTATTGTTTCTTCCCCCTCTTCTCTCCGGTAGACCCCGTGATCGACGCTGCCCGTGTGATCGACTACGTCCCCGACGACCCTTCCTCCTTTGCCGCAGAGCAACCAGGAAAGCGAAACCCCCTTGATCATTCCTATATCGCCTATTCCTTCTCCCTCGTGCTTGCATTAGATTTTGCTACTGTAATTGCTTGTTCCTATTCTGATGCATAGCCTATTTTTGTAACCTACTGTTGCTACTTTACCTGTCATCCTATGCTGCTTAGAATAGGCTGGTTAGAGATCCATCAGTGGCCCTACACCCTTGTCTGTGTTGCCTTGCTTTACTACCACAGACTCGATCGATGAGATCGATGTACAGAGACTGAGCCCAGCACCGCACACCCTCTTGTTATACGACTCTGCTGAGCCACTATCAAGTGACGAGGGTGATACCTCGTACCTCACTTCTGATGATGGCTCTGTAGCATAGCTAATCGGTCGTGGTTATCGAGGGTGATTCCTCCTTCCCCACCTCCGATGATGACTCTGTCGTACAACCTCTCAAGTGGGAATCCATCGAGGGTGATTCCTCGGATTCCCCCTTGATGTTACGGACACACGGTTACCTTTAACTGTCGCCCCCTACTTACTATTGATTGTGGGACTGAAGGGACAGGTGGTACCACCCTGGTTGAGGTGGACCTGAGTTCCCGACAGTCTCCTGGGCAGTCGGGTTGACCTGGAGGTTACCCGCGAGATAATTACGAGGCGCGGCCGGGCAGGCAGAGACCGCCCTAGAGAGGGATGGGCCTGGCCCTTGTTGCACATCCTCGAGACGGGACGACAGGAGTACTGATCGTCACTGCGAGCTCCTAATAAGTCACTAACGGATTTGGGTATTTGATCTGAGTTGGCCGCTGGCCATATACGCACTACCACCACGTGGGATAATGGTTTATGGGGCCCTCGGCGTCGTACGTATCAGCCGAAAGCTCTGTCAGACGTCCAGTTCAGCATTGCGGCCGGGACGGACCGGCACCATCCAGCACACGGGTGGTGCCTGGCTTCACCCTGCACATAACGACCCGAAGTGCACATGGCGATGACCCAAGACCCCTGAGCGCTTAGGATGTAGACCGGCGGGGACCTCTCTGTTGAGCCTAGGTAGGACTACATCATGTCGATCAGCCGAGGCCGGGCATGACCCGATAAAAGTGTGTCCGGCCAGAGTTAATCGAGCGTGTTGGGTAACAGTAGTGCACCCCTGCAGGAAAGTTATCTATTCGAATAGCCGTGTCCACGGTAACAAGATGCTCAGTGTTGTATCCTGATCTACTACAACTTGAACTGAATACATGTCACTTTAACTGTAAGCTCCGGGATCGCTTTCTCGCAGGGAGTCGAGGAAGGATCTCTGGGCTTTGCTTCTACATGCTTGTTACTTTATATTATGCTAATCTGCACTCTTCTAATGCTGCAAGACACTGAAGATGCCAGTCTTCGATAGGCTAGGCTTTCTCCCTCTGATATGGCATTTCTGCAGTTTAGTCCAAAGATATATCCCCATTCCTTTGATACCGATGCATACTTAGCATAGTTCTGATGTCAGTCTTGCGAGTACTTTGGATGAGTACTCACGGTTGCTTTGCTGCTCCTTTCCCCCCATACCCGATTGCTGCGACCAGATGGCGGATCCCAGGAGCCAGCTGCTACCGCCGACGACTGCTACTACACTTCCGGTGGAGCCTACTACTACGTGGAGATCGACGACCAGGAGTAGATTCGAAGGTTCCCAGGCAGGAGGCCTGCGCCTTTTCGATCAGTGTCGTTGTTATGCTAGCCTTCTTAAGGCAACTTTTTCCCTCTTATGTCTGTACTCAGATATTATGATGTTTCCGCTGACGCTTGATCACGAGCTTATGTATTCGAGCCCTCGAGGCCCCTGGCTTGTAATATAAAGCTTGTATTATTTTAGTTTGTGTCTAGAGTTGTGTTGTGATATCTTCCCGTGAGTCCTTAGGCTTGATCGTGTGCATTTGCGTCTATGATTAGTGCACGATTAAGTCGGGGGCGTCACACCTGTTTTCTGGCCGAAAACCGTTTCTTATATTTCCGGAGATCCGTAACTCCGATTGCGCTGAAATTTTAACACGATTTTTTCTCGATATAAGCTTCCTTGCGGCCGAAGAAGAGCCCCAACCGACTTACGGTGTGCCCACAGGGCATCACCGCGCGACCTAGGGGTGGCATGGCATGTTCCCTTGTGGAGCCTGTGGGCCTCCGTTTGAGTTGATTCCACCTCCCAAAAATCACATATATTCCAAAAATAATTCTTCGTAAAATTTTATCGCGTTTGGACTTCGTTTGATATGGATTTTCTGCGAAACAAAAAACAAGCAGAAAACAGGAACTGGCACTGGGCACTGGATCAATATGTTAGTCCCAAAAATAATATAGAATGTTGCCAAAAGTATATAAAAGTTGTAGAATATTGGCATGAAACAATCAAAAATTATGATACGATGGAGACGTATCAACATCCCCAAGCTTAATTCCTGCTCGTCCTCGAGTAGGTAAATGATAAAAAAGATAATTTTTGATGTGGAATGCTACCTAGCATAATCTTGATCATGTAATCTAATCATGGCATGAATATTAAGACACGAGTGATTCAAAGCAATAGTCTATAATTTGATATTACGACATCAATACTTAGGCATACCAACAAACAATCATGTCTTTCAAAATAAAAATGCTAAAGAAAGTTATCCCTACAAAATCATATAATCCTGTCACGCTCCATCTTCTTAACATAAAGTATTTATCAAGCACTACCCCGATGACAAGCCGAGCAATTGGTTCATACTTTTTAACGCGCTTCAGCTTTTTCAACCCCCACGCAATACATGAGCGCAAGCCATGGATATAGCACTATCGGTGGACTAGAATGATGATAGAGGTTAATAAGGAGAAGTTAAAAAGAGAGAAAGTCTCGCATCAACTAGGCGGATCAACGGGCTATGGAGATGCCCATGAATTGATATCAATGTGAGGAGTAGGGATTGCCATGCAACGGATGCACTAAGAGCTATAAGTGTATGAAAGCTCAAACTGAAAACTAAGTGGGTATGCATCCAACTTGCTTGCTCATGAAGACCTCGGGCATTTGAGGAAGCCCATCATCGGAATATACAAGCCAAGTTCTATAATGAAAATTTCCCACTAGTATATGAAAGTGACAACTCTGGAGACTCTCTATATGAAGAACATGGTGCTACTCTGAAGCACAAGTGTGGAAAAAGGATAGTGACATTGCCCCTTCTCTCTTTTTCTCTCATTTTTTTGGGCTCTCCTTTTTTTGGCCTTTTTTTATTTATTTATTTTTCGTCCGGAGTCTCATCCCGACTTGTGGGGGAATCATGGTCTCCATCATCCTTTCCTCACTGGGACAATGCTCTAATAATGATGATCATCACACTTTTATTTACTTACAATTCGATATTACAACTTGATAAAAACTATACAATATGACTCTATATGAATGCCTCTGGCAGTGTACCAGGATGTGCAATGATCTAGCGTAGCAAATATATCAAAAAACGAACAAGCCATGAAAATATCATGCTAGCTATCTTACGATCATGCAAAGCAATATGACAATGAATGCTCAAGTCATGTATATGATGATGATGGAAGTTGCATGGCAATATATCTCGGAATGGCTATGGAAATGCCATAATAGGTAGATATGGTGGCTGTTTTGAGGAAGATATAAGGAGGCTTATGTGTGATAGAGCGTATCATATCACGGGGTTTGGATGCACCGGCGAAGTTTGCACCAATTCTCGATGTGAGAAAGGGCAATGCACGGTACCGAAGAGGCTAGCAAATTGCGGAAAGGTGAGAGTGCGTATAATCCATGGACTCACATTAGTCATAAAGAACTCACATACTTATTACGAAAGTTTATTAGCCCTCGAAGCAAAGTACTACTACGCATGCCCCTAGGGGGATAGATTGGTAGGAAAAGACCATCGCTCGTCCCCGACCGCCACACATAAGGTAGACAATCAATAATAAATCATGCTCCAACTTCTTAGCATAATGACAGACCATACATGCATGCTTCGGGAATCACAAATCTTAACACCGATATTTTACTAAACCACAATCATTCACTAGTACCTCCCACATATCACCATCTTAATACTGCAAAACTATTGCAAGGAATCAAACTTATCATATTCAGTGATCTACAAGTTTTATGTAGGATTTTATGACTAACCATGTGAATAACCAATTCCTGTTAACTCTCTAAATAGATATAAGTGAAGCATGAGAGTTTAATTCTTTCTACAAAATACCACACTCTAATAAATATAAGTGAGGCGAAAGAGCATTCTACAAATAACAGTTTTCTATATGTAGAGAAACAGGCATCCAAACTTCAAATGATATAAGTGAAGCACATGAAGCATTCTATAAAGCCATACTCAAAAGATATAAGTGAAGTGCATGAAGCATTCTATAAATCAACCAAGGACTATCTCATACCAGCATGGTGTATTATTAAAAGAAAAAGAAAAAGCACACGACGCTCCAAGTAAAACACATATCATGTGATGAATAAAAATATAGCTCCAAGTGATATACCGATAGATTGTAGACGAAAGAGGGGATGCCATCCGGGGCATCCCCAAGCTTAGACGCTTTTGTCCTCCTTGAATATTACCTTGGGGTGCCTTGGGCATCCCCAAGCTTAGGCTCTTGCCGCTCCTTATTCCTTTATCCTTCGTAGTCTCACCCAAAACTTGAAAACTTCAGCACACAAAACTCAACAGAAACCTCGTGAGATCCGTTAGTATAACAATTAAATCTTAAACTCTAAGTACTGTTGTAAATTGATTCATATTTAATATTGGCATAATTCTACTGTACTCCAACTTCTCCATGACTCATACCCCCCGATGCAATCCATAGATACATCAAAATAAGCAAACTATGCAACAAAAACAGAATCTGTCTAAAACAGAATAGTCTGTAAAGATCTGAATTATAGTCATGCTTCTGTAACTCCAAAAATTCTGAAAAATTAGGAAAACTTGGGCAATTCATATATCAATACTGTGTAAAAAATCCAGAAGGTTCTAACACTCCAGCGAAAACACAAAATTCCAGCACTGGACGCAAAAGTTTCTGTTTTCCAACAGCATCTATCATACTATCATCCAAATCATCCCAAAGGCATTACTTGGCACATTATTTTTATAATACAATGGATTTGTACAAGGGGATAATTATTTTTGTTGAAAATTTTCTGTAATCAAGGTTCACAAAGTTTCCATGGGCATGAACAAAGTTCAAGGCTAGCCCTCACTTCCACATTGCTCACCTGTCTCACTTTCACCTTTTCTTTTTGAAAAGTTTTAGGTTCCCCTCTATATTTTTTTTAACTTTTTAAAAGCACACAACAGAATAAAATTACTCTCTAAAACTTTCCGGTTGTCTCCCAGGCAGCGCTTTCTTTAAAGCCATTAAGCTAGGCATATAGTGCTCAAGTAATCGATCCACCCGGATCCCAAGGTATATCAAAGCCAATTTTAATTAACAATGATTTGTAATTTAATAGTGAGCACAAAGCAACATATATCATGCAATTACGAAGTCTAACTCTCTTCATATGCATCGGCATGTCATAAAAGAACAATTCATGCACATCAAGTAAAGGCCAATGCATAGTATAAACAGTTTCTTGCAATTTTATCGTACTGGAAGCATAGAGAGTGGAGTTGTAGTTCCTCTCTCATAATAATTGCAAGTGGGAGCAGCAAGCACATGCATATTATATTCATCAAAATCATCATGTGTAATGGTAAAACGCAACCCATCAATATAATCCTTAATAAGCGCAAACTTCTCCGATATAGTGTAGTTGGGAGAATTCAAAAAGATAATACGACTATCATATGTGGGTGCAATAGCAACAATTTCATGTTTAACATAAGGAACTATAGCAAGTTCATCTCCATAAGCATCATTCATATTGGTATCATGGCCACAAGCACAGCAAGCATCAATTTCATCAAAAAGGGGTATTTCAAACGAATCGAAGGGATCATAGCAATTATCGTAGATTTCATCCTTCGGTAAGCACGAAGGGAAATTAAACAATGTATGAGTTGGAGAGTTACTCTCATTAGAAGGTGGTCACGGGTAGCTAATCCGCTCTTCCTCGTTTTGTTCTTCGCTCTCATCGTCATCTTTTTCATCTAATGTGCTCACAGTGTCATCAATTTCTTCTTCCATAGGAGCCTGCAAAATATTAGTCTCTTCTCGGACAGCGGAGACTTTCTCAATATAGGCATTGTATTCATAATTCTCATAGCAATATTTAAGTATAGCATAATTTTGAGATATGTAAACAGCATCATCATAATTTTCATACTTTTCAAACAAAGATTCAATTTCATAAGCACCCTTAAAAGCAACAAATTCTTCTATTTGTTCCACATCATAGTAATCATATACACCATTAGCATAAGAAGCCAAGGTTTCATTATCATTAAATTTACATGAAAAGGGAAGGCGTGGAGCCTTCATCTTAGAGCAACAAGTATAATCATATCTTAAGCATAAATTCTGAGCATACCGATGCAAATAATCAATTTGATCCCATAAGAGTTTCCCTTTTTGAGACAAGTGATAATCCCTAAAGTATTCCCGTTGATCCAAAGTATATCCCATTATCAAGTTGAATGGAGATTTATCAGGATTATCAAAGTAGTATTTAATGTTTTTCACATAACCAGCATCGAGGGTTTTAGGAGGTTCCCCATCTTCATGAGTAGCAAGTACAACTAATTTTTTTGGTGTTTTGTGTTCCATATCCATAACTAAAGATATAAAACAACTTAGAACAGAAAATAAAAATGACTTAGTGATAAAGCAAACAAGCACACACGAGAATATCAACCCCACGCTATGGCTCCCCGGCAACGGTGCCAGAAAAAGGTCTTGATAACCCACAAGTATAGGGGATAAATTGTAGCTTTTTCGATAAATAAGAGTGTCGAACCCAACGAGGAGCTAAAGGTAGAATTAATATTCCCTTCAAGTTCTATCGACCACCGATACAACTCTACGCACACTTAACGTTTGCTTTATCTAGAACAAGTATGAAACTAGAAGTACTTTGCGGGAATAAAACTACGAGTAATTTGCAAGATAATAAAAGTTAGTTGTTTAGTAAAAAGCTTTTGTAACACAAGAGAAAGATTTGTCCCTAGGCAATCGATAACTAGACCGGTAATCATTATTGCAATTTTATATGAGGGAAAGGCATGAGCTAACATACTTTCCGTACTTGGATCATATGCACTTATGATTGGAACTCTAGCAAGCATCCGCAACTACCAAAGACCATTAAGGTAAAACCCAACCATAGCATTAAGTAACAAGTCCACCTTACTCCCATACGCAACAACCCCCTTACTCGGGTGTAAGCTTCTGTCACTCTAGCCGCCCACTATAAGAGAATTATGAACGTATTGCAAATCCTACAGCGGGAATCCCTCACGCTTGCGCGACACGGAGGGCACCATAGGACAGCACCAAAATAAAACATACAACTCAAACCAATCACGATCATCAATCAACCCAAAGGACAAAACGAATCTACTCAAACATCATAGGATTGCCACATATCATTGGATAATAATATATAGCTTTGAGCACCATGTTTAAGTAGAGAATACAGCGGGGAGAAGAGGTGTTACACCTCTGCATAGAGGGGGAAAGAGTTGGTGTTGACGGCGGCGAAGTTGTTGGTGTAGATCGCCGTCACGATGGTTCCCCCGGCGGCGTTCCGGCGCCACCGGGAGAGAGGGGGAGAGAGCCCCCCTTCTTCTTCTTCTTGCTTGGCCTCCCCCTAGGAGAGTTTCCCCTCTGGTCCATGGCCGCCATGGCTCCCGGAGGGCAGGAGCCCCTCCGAGATTGGATCTCTCTCTCTGTTTCTCTTCTGTTTCGCGTCCCAGTTTTCTGGCCGAAAACCGTTTCTTATATTCTCGGAGATCCGTAACTCCGATTGCGCTGAAATTTTAACACGATTTTTTTTATCGATATAAGCTTCCTTGCGGCCGAAGAAGAGCCCCAGCCAACTTACGATGTGCCCACAAGGCATCACCGTGCGGCCTAGGGGGGCGTGGCCTGTTGCCTTGTGGAGCCTGTGGGCCTCCGTTTGCGATGATTCCACCTCCCAAAAATCACATATATTCCAAAATAATTCTCTGTAAAATTTTATCGCGTTTGGACTTCGTTTGATATGGATTTTCCGCGAAACAAAAAACAAGCAGAAAACAGGAACTGGCACTGGGCACTGGATCAATATTTTAGTCCCAAAAATAATATAAAATGTTGCCAAAAGTATATGAAAGTTGTAGAATATTGGCATGAAACAATTAAAAATTATAGATACGATGGAGACGTATCATTCACTATGTGCTAATGCTTTGTTCCGGTTCTCTATTAAAAGGAGGCCTTAATATCCCTTAGTTTTCTTAAGGACCCCACTGCCACGGGAGGGTAGGACAAAAGATGCCATGCAAGTTCTTACTATAAGCACGTATGACTATATACGGAATACATGCCTACATTACATTGATGAATTGGAGCTATTGTGTATTGCCCTAGGTTGTGACTGTTACATGATGAATATCATCCAACATAATTATTCATCGCTGATCCAATGCCTCCGCTTTTCGCATATTGATCCTTGCTAAGTTACTTCCGTTGCTGCTGTTGCTACAATTACTACAAAACTGCTTCTGTTACTGTCACTACTGTTACTATTGCTCTTGAAACTATCATACTACTGTGCTACTAAACACTTTGCTGCAGATATTTAGTTCTCCAGGTGTGGTTGAATTGACAACTCAACTGCTAATACTCGCAAATATTCTTTGGCTCCCCTTGTGTCGAATTAATAAATCTGGGTGAAATACTACCCGCAAAAACTGTTACGATCCCCTATACTTGTGGGTTATCACCAACCCAACAAACACCTTCGGAGATACCTGTAGAGCACCTTTATGATCACCCAATTACGAAGTGATGTTTGGATACACACTAAGTATTCCTCCGGTGTCAGGGAGTTGCACGATCTCATGGTCTAAGGAACAGATACTTGACATGAAGAAAGTTGTAGCAAATAAACTAAACGATCTGATGCTAAGCTTACGGTTGGGTCTTTGTCCATCACATCATTCTCCTAATGATGTGATCCCGTTATCAAATGACAGCTCATGTATATGGTCAGGAAACCATAACCATCTTTGATCAACGAGCTAGTCTAGTAGAGGCTTACTAGGGACACGGTGTAGTTTATGTATTCACACATGTATTTAAGTTTCCGGTCAATACAATTCTAGCATGAATAATAAACATTTATCATGAATAAGGAAATATGATAATAACCAATTTATTATTGCCTTTAGGGCATATTTCCAACACCTTGATCGAGCCCTTGAAATTGAGAACATGCTCATCCGCACGCTCCGCGTCTTCAAGGACCGCCTGCATCATGGTCGTCTCATCGGAGTACTCCTCCTCGTCCGACGAGCCGTCCGACGACTCATCATACTGCGCATATATGTACTCCAAATTAGAATCCATTGCTAAAAAGAAGAAGGGAGAACTGTTTTCAGCTCCGCCGATTCATCGAACAGTTGCCGGGCACGGTAGAGGGTGGTACCTGGCGGAGCGGTCGGAGGACAGGGGCTGAACGGAGCCGGGGGAGAACCGGCGGGGAGCCCTGGTTGAGCACCGGAGGTGACGGAGACGCGGAGTTGCGGAAGTGGTGTGGCGTGGTGGCCGGGGTGGTGGAGCGGCAGCGAAGGCAAGAGAGAAAGAAGGAAGGAGAGAAAATGAGGAGGATGGAGTCGCGGGGTCCGGAAAGGGTTTTGGGTGGGCCAGGGGTGTCGGATTCGTTCGTTTCGCATGTCCGGACTCTCGCAAACCTCCCGCACTTTTGTCACCGTTTTGCGGGAGAAATCGCGTGCGGACTGGCCCGCGGACCGATACAGGTCGGCGTTGGATGACTCACATGGTCCGGATAGATGCGGGCGGTTTGCGGGTCAGCCTTGGAGATGCCCTAAATACCATATCTGCTTACTTGAATAATGAATCTTTGCTCTTACTTAAGGCAGAGAATGCATACATGTTTGAGTTATGCCCATAACTTAACCTTCAGATTAATCAGATCATCTTCCATTTTTTCTTCGTTTCTCTTCATTTGTTCCTTTAAATCTGTCATCTCAACAAAAGTTTACTCGTAACAGACCACTCGATCGACAGCGACAGTAAAACCTTTTTTTTTTTTTTTTTTGCGGGCAAGCGACCGTAAAACCTCTGCCTAAAAATTAGTATAGTACAATAAGTATGTACTGACTACTGAGATCAATACTCGATAGTTGTCTACTGCTTCCACCATTAACAATATTTGTCCTCCTCTTGCAGCAATGATAATCCACTGCTGACTTGATCATGATGTGCGTGCAGGACGCGAGGAGCGATCCGTTCAGGAGGTCGCTGTACGGCGGCGGGAACACGAGCCAGCCGGATTAGCATGCCCCTTGAGGGGCCCCAGCGACAGCTGATCAGGTTGCTGTGAGCTTCGAAGAGCAAGCAGCACGTAGGGCAATGACCAACCGAGCAGAGAGTTCACTTGGAAGATTAATTTCTCAAGTATGACAAACTCTATGACATACGTACTAAAAAAATGGCTGTTCTGAATGTCTGATCAAACTAATGATTCTCCCGGTTTCGTAATCTCTGTAGCTGGCTCCTGCACCAAACTGACGCATGCTTGCAGAACCAGATCACAGCATTCTCGTTGTAAACCCTGTGGAAAGTGTGTGGTACGTAGCAACGTTGTCTTGATTCAGCTGTCTGTACACGATCCTGACACTTGTGCACTGCTACGTTCCGTGAAAATGTACGAAACTGCCCTTTTCTGAAACTTCAACACAAAATGGTCCCAATCTGAAAATATTTCACAAACTGGCATTTTTTTGCATGACGCCCTGGCCCGGGGCGTCATGGTAGCGACATGTAGCATGGCGTCCCGGGCTAGGGCGTCATGCCAAATAGCATGGCGCCCTAGCCCGGGGTGTCATGCTATCTAGCATGGTGCCCTAGCCCCGGACGTCATGCAAAAGGGCCAGTTTATGAAATATTTTCAGATTGGAGCCATTTTGTGTTGAAGTTTTGCAAAAGGGTCATTTTCGTACATTTTCACGTTCCGTCCCTGCTGCTGCTTGTGATTTTTGCCGCGTGGTTGCGAGTACTGTTGCGCAACGAGAAGCAGGGTGTGTGCAAGGTATCCCAGAAGTTGCGACAGAGATGGAAGAGGGTCACGATTAGTGCACGGTAAATTATCCGGCGCCTGTCTGATTAAGTTGTTTTTAGACGGATTAAGTTTGAAGAGGGTCACGATTAGGATGTGGTGTCCGTGCCGGGTCCGGATCCTGGCCAGGGTTTAGCAGCCGCCATAAATTGGGGGAGAGCAAGCTGGAGGTCCCAGATCAGATCGCAAACCCTCCAACACCCAAGTTGAAGGAGGACAGGACGATCATGGAGGATTCCAAAGACGGCAGCGGCGGTGCTCGGGGAGGAGAAGACGGAGACGGAGCGCGAGGTGATCGACGGCAAGAGGATGGTGTGGAGGAAGCTGCCCATGGAAAAGGTGCAGCGCGTGCTCTCCTTCAGCCCCAAGCCGCTCAAGATCCCTCAGGGCCCCGTCAACAACCCCATGATCCTCGACTCCATAAAGGAGTGCATGGGCGGCCTCGAGCTCCTCCGGCGGAGCCAGGGCCAGGAGGCCATGCGCGAGGACCTCCGCACCAAGGGCTACGTCATGGGGTGGGTCACCGACGACGACGAGTAGGAGGAGCAAGGGGCAAACCTGGGCATCAAATTCAGAGCTTTATCTATGTACTGCAGTATTATTAAACTGACTGTCTGATAATTCAGTGGCATCTTGTGCGTATTTGGAGAGAGATTAACATTAAGGAAGTTAAGATCAGCTAATACTAGAGGTAGGCAGGACACTGCAAAATTCACGAGGTTGGTGTTGGAACAGTAATGTGAGTGGATGCTTGGCCGGATCCGATTCCTGAGCTGTCACGAACTGGCCGTACTCATCTTCATTATCGGAATAATGAATTCGTTTGGAAGCTACTAGAGCGGCGTCGGCACCTTATTGGAGAACAGCTTGCACAGACATACGTTGCGGCGTGAGCAATGGCTGGTTAAAGCATCTCTAGCCGATCCCCTAGAAAGTCTCCTCTAATTGGCACCTAGACGATCTCCTAAACCGGTTAGAGGAGTAAAACTTTTACTTCTCTGTCTAGCGTGTCTATTTTACTCGACCGCTACTTGCCCGAGTAAAACTTTTCTTCACGTGAAGGCCTTCTTGTGGCCGGCCGGCGACTCACGTATAGCCCCCTTGTCGACGGCGGCGACCTCGTCGTGAACAGTGCCTTTTCGCCAGCGACCTCGCCGTGAACCGTAGGCCGCGTCCGGCGACCGAGCAGCCCAGGTCGTCCTGCACGTCGGCGATGATGACCTTGCCACCCTTCTTGATGAACTCCGTGGCTGCCGCCTTGCCCATGCTGCTCGGGGCGCAGAATAGGATGAACATATTTTCATATCACATCCTTCGTATACATGAGAGCAATCCATTGCATGCCCACGACCAGATCCCTAGCTAGCAAAGTGAAGATAGGAGGGTAATCAAGGATGCTGCTTTTATGATCAAGATGAAACGATTAAACACCTCTTTCTCGATTGTCCGCTAGCTAAACTATTATGGTGTTCGATTCATATAGCCTTTAATATCACACCTTCAAATAGTATTCACACGTTATTTGGGATGTGGTTAAATGGAGTGGAGCCAAACACTGCGAGGCATATTCGGATAGAAGTATGCGCATTACTTTGGCCTATATGGAACTGCAGAAATGATATGGTTTTTAACAGACAAACTTGTATAAATTTTTTGCAGGTTATCTACAGGGCCACTACTTGGATCCGTACATGGTCGTTACTCACTCCTGCGGAAGCCAGGGAGCTTTTGGTTACTGGGTCTAACTGATGGGAGATGGTAACTCGGGATATCTACAACCGGTTTGGATGGCGGTCCAATAATAGGCTAGGTGTTTAGTCATCTCGTCCTATTTTTGCCGGTTGTGGCAACTTTTACCTATTTTTACCTTTTAAGCTCCGAGTGAGCTTGGGCTGTACTGCAGATTTATTAGATATTTTGCTTAATAATAAGGCTGCGTGCATTATTTTGATGTAGAGGCCGGGGGTGATCCTCCTTTTCTAAAAAGAAGATCCCTAGCTAGCAACGACGAACCTTGACGAGACGTTGCAGTCTTTGTTCCCCACCGGCTCTTCTTCCGCCTGCATCCGCTCGACGCCCTCGTCAGCCGAGCGCGAGTGCACATCCTGGCCCTCTTTAGTCGCCAATTCGCCTACCCCCGTTGTGCGTCTACCACGAACTTGGCGAAAGCTGCGGCAAGCACGCCGGGGTCGATGCCCAGGTCCACTGATCCTCACATTCCGCATTGTGCCCCCGTCTCCACACTCCCACGGCTGCGGCGCCTGATCACTCTGTTCCGCGAGTACCAAGTGTTTGACAAAATACATAAGCCAATTATAAGTTTTACTCCACTAAATTTAGGGGATCGCCTAGAAATGATCAAAACTTAGTGGAGTAAAAATACTCCACTAAGGTTTACTCGGTGATTTAATCCTCAAGGGGATCGGTTAGAGATGCTCTTAGAGGTGATCATAAGTTCATAACACGTCTTATTTCCAGTGTAGCTAATGGAAGGAAACGAAAGACAATAGTCGCTTTGGAAGACGACAATCGTGTGATCTAATGGTAAGGAAGAGCTAAAGAGACACGTTACAGAGCATTATAGAGTATGGCCAGGGCCGCCGGGGCAAAGCCTCTCGCGGTGGTCGGCGGCGGCGGCTGCTATCCAGCACTCGATTGGATATCGTCGCTCGTGCACGGCTCGCGCCGTCGCCGCCGTCCTGGCGGGCCTCCTTCCCGCAGCTCTTCCCAGGGCTAGGCGGAGTCCGGACTCAGCGTCCAGCCACCTGGACATGGTCTGTGCTGCCGACGTGGTTCAGATCTAGACCGGCACGACAGTGGTGGCTGGGTGCTTCGGTTACCGCCGGCGAACAAGGAGCTCGGAGCCCGGAGGCTCCATGGTTGTGCTGGGGTGGCCGCGTCCTCGCGGATGCCGGCTAGGACCGGGTTTTTTCGGATTCGGCTTTCCCATCTCCGGCGCTGTGACGCCAACGGATGACCACTCCGACCTGCGGCGGCAACATTACTGCTGATTTTGGTGGCCATCGAAAGGTCCTCATGAGGGATCCCTAGATCTGGTGGTTGCCTTCGGCAGTGAGAGGCAATCTACAAACGACGACTTTACGCAGAGGGTATGGTTATGCAGCGGCGACAATCGGTTTTCAGCCCGACTGCATGTAGTTGCTGGGATCGCGGAAAAGTGGTGGCGACGATACATCATTGACTTCGACGAGCTCCAAGGCGAAAACCTAGGCCTGACCCGAGTTGGTTATATCTGGCAATGGTGATGTTTTTGCATCGTTACCTTGCTGAAGGCATTGCTCAGATATGCTCGAACTGATTTTTCATGATGAAAACCTAGAATCTGACTTATGGCAGTTGGATCCGGTGACGGCGGTGCTTGAGCATCGCTTCCTTTCTGAAGGCATTGATATTGAACAATCTCGTTGTCCTTGTGGTGGCATGAGTTGGTTGGTGCGGATATGATCATAGTTGTGATTTGTCGATCGTGGATTTGATTTTCGGGTTTTTTTTTCCTCGCTCGGGCATAGCTTTGATCTTATATGACTTTGTTATTTGCTACCGTGTTTTTTGTGTGTGCGCGTTAGTATTGGCTGTGTGCATGCTAGCTATGGAGAGGTTGTGTGCGCGCTTATTATATATTTGTATATGCTTGATGCTTCATTTTGACTTAATAAGTCTACCCTTTGTGGAAAAAAAATTAGATGACATTTCATTCTTCCTTCGTTTCTCTTCATATGGTCCTTTAAATCTGTCATCTCAACAAAAGTTTACTCGTGACAGACCACTTGATCGACGACTCCTTTTTTGTGCCTAACCTACATAGTGTGCATGGCCATGGTTTTTGGAAACCTTTTCTTTACTACTGCGACACTAATACCTCTGCATTAAAGATTAGTAGTACAATAAGTATGTACTGAAATCAATAGTTGGGGTAGTGCTTTCACCGTTAATGCCTAGTCTGAATGTCTGTCCGACCAAACTAATCTTTCTCCTGGTTTATCTTCGTAATTTCTGTAGCTAGCTCCTGCACCAACTGACGGCTGCTTGCGGAACCAGATCACAGCATTTCACCAGCTGGTTGTAAAGCCTATGTAAAGCGTGGCAGTTGTGCTGACTGCTTCTTCCACGCTGCTGCTGCTGCTGCTGCTTGTGATTTTTGCCGCGTGGTTGCGAGTACTGTTGCGAAGAACGGAACAGATTAGTATACTGCAGCTCTCTCTGCTTCGTCCCCTCCTTCAGAGAAGCAGAGCCGCCTGCCTGTCCTCTGAAACTCTGAAGTGCCGTGCTGGTATACTTGCAACAAGAAGCAGGGTATCCCAGAGGTTGCGACAGGGATGGAAGAGGGTCACGATTTGTGCACGGTTAATCATCCGGCGCCTGCCTGATTAAGTTGGTTTTTAGATGGATTATTATAAGTTGATTATATTACGTCCTCGCAACAAAAAAATTGAGCACAAAGAACGGCAAGTTAACAACCACGTCAGCGTTGGCCTCTCGCGATCGATCCTACCGTACGCATCTCAAATCGCGAGGATATGGTGTCCGTGCCGGGTCGGGAGACCGAGCCCGATCCTGGCGAAGGTTTAGCAGCCGACATAAATTTGGGGGAGAGCACGATGGAGGTCCCAGATCAGATCGAAAACCCTCCAACACCCAAGTTGAAGGAGGGCAGGACGATCATGGAGGATTCCAAGACGGCAGCGGCGGTGCTCGACGAGGAGAAGACGCAGACGGAGACGGAGCCGGCGCCGGAGCGCGAGGTGATCGACGGCAAGAGGATGGTGTGGAGAAAGCTTTTTTTTTTTCTTGAATACGCATAGCAGCGTATCATTTCATTGATAGGGAAGGAAGAGAGTACAGGGTGGCGTCACATCCACGTACACAAGAATGGCGAGGCCGTGGCGCCGGCATGAGCAGAAGACAGGGGGGTTGCTCAGCCCCAAAACTAAAAGTTCTGGTTACAGGGATGCGTGTGTTCATTCCTCTAGCCCCTGCCGTGGCCCAGGAGCAAGCTTCAGCTTTTATTGCCGTGATAAGAGAGGAGGATGATGGTGCGATCTTGTTGAAGATGATGGCATTACGATGCCGCCAGAGGGACCAGGCCGTGAGTGAGGCGACAGTGGCGAGCCCGCGTCGCCGCGATGCCGGCGTGTCCAGTAAAGCCGAGGAGAGCCAGTCGAAGAAGCTCGCGGAACCATCCGGAATGGTAGTCGTCGGGGAGCACCATGAGAGGATTCCGTGCCAAGTGATACGCGCGAAGACGCAGCCCACGAGGATGTGGTGTAGGGTTTCAGGTTCCTGCGAGCAGAGCACGCAGGCTGGTTCGTGCGGCAGGCCGCGTGTGCAGAGCACAGGCTCTCCGTCGGCCCCAAGCCGCTCAGAGTCCCGACGGGCCCGTCATCAACCCCATGATCCTCGACTCGCGAAAGAAGTTGACGGTCATCCTCGAGTTCGTTCGGCAGCGCCAGGAGGCCATGCGGGAGGAACTCCGGACCAAGGGCTACGTCATGGGGTGGGTCACCGACGACGACGAGGAGTAGCAGGAGCAAGGGGCAAACATGGGTATCACATTCAGAGCTTCATCTAGTATGTATTATTAAAATTATGGGAAGCACTAGGCATCGGACTACTGATGTTTTGCTTCCTATCAGACTAGTTGGATACCGTTGGATCCAACCTAGATGAGGGGTGGATGAGGCATGGTTGCATGCAGCACATCTCACGTCAAGGTTACCAATTCTGAAATCAATCACCGTAATTAATTATCGTACGTGGTGTCTGCATGTGCTGCCCTTCCGTTAATGGCTCCGAATTTCTGGTCTTTTGGAAACTAATTATTATAGATTTTAGGCAAATAAACATGTTACCTTAATTACCACAATGATTTTTGAACGCCAGGAAGCATATATTGTTTCTATTATTTATCAACATTGCTTCCAACACAACTGAAGTTTGCTTTGATCTAAAGGGCGGTGAATGAAATTTGCTTCCAAGTATATTCACAAACTTTCTTTAATTATGTTGCTTTCATATATGATTTCCAATCCAGGTTCCTGTAATCACGTGCTTCCTTTCCTTCCATACTTGTTTCCATAGTAGGATAAACATGCTTGCAATAGTACAACCCATGCTTCATAATTTTTGCTACGAGGCATGTGTAGTTGTATTTTGAAGCACAATTTTGCGACGGTTGAAATCTGTCACATGTAATATTGATGCATTTCATGTGTTGGTGAGCCGTTGTTGAAGCATGAAAATTTTAGTACAGATGCATTGTAGTGTTTGTGTAAAAGAAAGAAGCAAAAATGTAGATAGTTGGAAGCATATTATTCATAAGTTTGACACATGCCAGATATGATACTGAAGCACCGCGGTACTAAAACTAAAGGGAACACATACATATGCACCAGGAAACTTAGTACAAAGAACTCCCGAGGAACCAATGGTGTCAATGGCAGGAAGTATCAGAGACGACGTCGACTCATACAACGGCACAGTGCAGAGCGAGGTCACTATTGTCGCCATAGACTGCAGGTGTCGATCTCGTCGTGACCAACGTGGCCGGCGGCATGAATTTGGATGTGCGGGCGCCATGGAGAGAGCGACGTGCTGTAGGAGATCGGTATGCTGAGAAGATTGATCTCACATGTCCGGTCACCGTGCCAAGGGATCGTCCATCAAACGTCTCTCTGCTCCGTCCACATGCGCACTGTTGCCCTCATAGGCCTTGGCGGATCACGGCCGCGACGCTCATGGTGATTAGGATCTCGGCAGGTCACGGTCACGGGCGTCGAGCGTCTCGGCAGATCACGGCCACGAGGGCCGTGGAGAGTTAGCCGGCGCGTTGACGGCGAGCCACTCCATGTCGACGTACTCGCCAACTAGATGCTCCTCACCCCCGCTCCCCATTGACATACTCACCACGGTCGCCGACGGGAGTGGTGACGGGCGTGAAGCTTTGTGATGGCGGCTGTGGTGGTTAGGTTATGGTTGTGAGAACGTGGGATTCATGGGGTTATATATAGCTGATGTATAAGGCGTTGGATCCTTTTGTTAAAATCCAACGGGAGCCAAGAGGTCTGATCGCCGGCGTGGGATCAGACTTCTGATACAGAGCGTTTCCCATTATTAAACTTATTACTGCCAGATAACTTAGTGGCGCGTTTGATTCAATGGCGAGTGCCTTGCTAGTACTGAACAATCAAAACCTTATCTATGCTGCCTTGAAACTACTGTAGCAATTTACATATTGATTGTGAATAGAAAACATACCCTAAAGAGCGCCTTAGGACATCTCCAATGCTGACCCGCAAACCGGACACCGCATCTGTCCGCGGACCAGGGATCAGTCCGTGGACAGTGATGCGGGAGCCCACCATCCAATCCTATACCACAAATGTGATATATGATTTAACTAGTAGCTTTTTGTTTGATGGAGCGTTACTAATCATAGTGCTTCCAAATGAAGCAAAGCATTGCCAATTGAAGCAACTTCCGCCAAATGAAGCTACTAATTCAAAGGTTAAAATTGAAGATATCGGCTTCCGCCAAATAAAGCACCTTCTTCTGCCATGAAAAAATAGTACTTTCCGCCAAACGACCGGTAGTTGCATAAAGAAAAAAAATCCATTTTACTACCCCGAAGAAACTTGGTGGTTCACATAACCCCCTGATTTTTATTTCTGCTCCCTTACCCCCCTAACATTCCCATACCGGCCAAAAACCGCCCCTGGCTGGTTTGCCCTGACTGGTGCTGAAGTGGACATGGTCAAAGGCGGTATTTGACCTGCGGGTGGGTCCCCCTCCACTACTAGGAAAAACCTTATAGGTGGAGGCTTAACAGTAGCGAGGGGCAAACACAGGCGCTACTGGTAATTTTCGGTAGCGCGTCATCAAGACCAGCGCTACTGGTATCGACTTAGTAGTAGCGCGGGTGTACGTGACATCGTTGCTGGTAAATGTGCCCCACCGTACCCACCAGGCCATGAATAGTAGCAGCGCGGGCTGGGACAAAGGCGCTACTGCTATTGCTATTAGCAGTAGCGCGGGTCAGGTACCCACCGCTGCAACTACGGCTGCACTGTCCCACGTGGTGGTCCCCGCTTAGCAGTAGCGCGGTTTGCGGACCAGCGCTGCTGCTATTGATATTAGCAGTAGCGCCGTTCGCCGACACGCGCTACTGCTAAGCCGCAGCTGGCACCTTTTGCAGCCCCCTTTCCCCCCTCCCCCTCCTCTCTCCCTCACTTCTTCTCCCTCACTTGCTTTTCCCATTAGCTAGCTTTCTTCTCTCTACTTTAATACCCCCTCCACCATCTCCATTAATGCACCACTTTTCTCTCTTAGCTTCCTCACTCTTCTCTCCTCCCTCCACTAGTTAGAGCTAGCCATTTCCTTCCCCTACTAGCTATAGATCTATCCATTTAGTGGAACCTATCAACTCCCCAAATAGATCTATTCTTTAATGGAGTAAAGCCATCTAGTCACCGTGCTTCTCTCTCGAGATAGCTAGGTGAGTAAAAAATTGTGCTTTTTGGAAGAATTAATGGAAAATATGTGTGTGATATGACCGAATCGGGCGATATGATGGAAATTGTGCGTGTGGCATGAGTTGCCGCCTATATGTTTATTTGCCGAATTGTGTGTGACATGAGATTTGCTTATGTTTTGCCGAAATGTTGATTTATTTCCGTTTCGGCGAATTTCGGGCAAACTCTATATGTCCTTTTTTTAGGGAAGGTCATGTCGAATTTTTGTATGACTTTGATGCATGCATGCATGGATGCGTTTATAATCCTTTTGCTTATTAATTATACCACGCAGGCGATCATGAAGGTCAGTGGAACGATGGTGGAAAGATGGTTGCGATCCGCGGTGCACGACATGTATGAAAATAACCGGAAGGAGATTTTCTGTCCGTGTCGAAGATGCAAAGGAGGAGTCTTGCTTGACCCCTTTAAGGAAGGCTGTTTGAAAGCGCACCTGCTCATGACTGGTTTCATGGATGTCTATACTCGGTGGATAAGTGAAGATGATGATGTCGATGGGGCAGCCAATGACGACATTGGACCAGACGAAGAGATGACCGATAATGGTGGCGGAGAAGAGGCCGGACATGGCGGCGGAGAAGAGGCCGGACATGGGGGCGGAGAAGAGGCCGGACATGGGGGCGGAGAAGAGGCCGGACATGGGGGCGGAGAAGTGGCCGGGCATGACAGAGAAGACGCGGACAAGCCGGAGCATTCGTCGCTACTAAGTTCAGTCGTGCGGGACCCTCATGTTCGAGACCTGCTTCGCAAGAAGACGACTAACGACAGAGCTGCTTGTAGAGAGGAGGCCAAGCTGGAGCAACTGGAGGTAGACTCTCATACTCCATTGTATGATGGTTGCGATCCCGAGGTGACCCGCTTGAGTTTCACGCTCGAACTTCTAAAGACAAAGGCTAAAAACAAATGGACCGACAGAAGCCTCGATGAGCTTCTCAAGTATCTAAAGAAGGTTCTTCCCGCGGGGAACATGTGTCCTACTAGTGTCGATGAGGCCAAGAAGATCGTGTGCCCTCTTGATCTGCCGCACATTAGATACCATGCATGCATCAACGATTGCATCATTTATCGGAAGGAGCACGCGGAAAAAAACAACTGTCCGGTGTGCAATGCTTCTCGATACAAGAAGGCAGGAAAGAAATCTCCCCAGAAAGTTGTATGGTACCTACCGATCACTCCCCGTCTGCAGCGTTATTTCGTAAATCCTAAGGAAGCAAAGCTCATGCGCTGGCACGCGGAGAGGGTGAAGCCCGACGATGGAGATGATCCGAAGCTGAGACACCTCGCGGATGCAAGCCAGTGGAGAGCGTTCAACGCCGAATATCGATTTTTCGCAGGTGATCCAAGGAACATCGTGCTTGGCACGAGTACCGATGGCATGAATCCGTTTGGCAACCAGAACACCAACCATAGCACATGGCCCGTGTTTGTATGGATGTACAACCTTCCCCCCTGGAAGTGCATGAAGACAAAGTACATACACATGAGCATGCTGATTCAAGGGCCGAAACAACCGGGAAATAATATGAATCTGTATCTGGGGCTACTTCAAGAGGAGTTAGACACGTTATGGAAAACACCGGCCAAGACATGGGACGCCAGCAAAGGCGAGTATTTCTATATGAGACCCGCGCTGATGACGACGGTGCACGACTATCTCGGTTACGGATATGTCACAGGCCAGGTGTGCCACGGATATTGCGGATGCACGCGTTGCATGGATGATACAACGTCTCAGCAGCTAACGAAATATGGCGGGTCTGGGAAAATCGTGTACATGGGGCATCGAAGATGGCTCGCGAAGGACGACCCGTGGAGAAACCGTGGAGATCTATTCAATGGTGAGGCTGAGCATCGAGGACCTCCATGTAAGAGGAGCGGCGCCGAAATCGATGAGCTGTTGAAAAACTGGGAACAGTGCCCCGCGCCGGGAAAGATGAAAAAGGTGTCGGAGCCGCTGCTGAAGGTATGGAAAACGAGGTCTGTTTTCTGGGACTTCGAGTACTGGCCCAAACTCGACACGCCTCATTGCCTTGATCAAATGCATATCACGAAGAATGTCCTTGAGAGCTTGCTTGCAACACTGATGAACATGCCGGATAAGACCAAGGATGGGCCGAAGGCAAGAAGAGACTTGGAAGATTTGAACATCAGGGCAGATCTCCACATGTCGCCCCGTAAAAAGTCGGAGGAGACGGAGACGGAGGCGCGGGACCAGGGCAAAAAAAGTCAACAAGAAGGAAGAGAATTATTGCCCCCCTTCTTGCTTTACCTTAAGTCCGAAGGAGATCGATCAATTCTTCAACTGCCTTACCAGAATCAAAGTTAGTTCCGGTTACTGTGGGAAGATAAGCAGATTTCTAGACACCAAGAAGAAAAGGTTCAGCGGGATGAAATCTCATGACTGTCATGTGATGATGACGCAGATACTTCCTGTTGCCCTTAGAGGGATAATGGACAAGCACGTCCGTGACATGCTTATTAGTCTCTACAACTTTTTCGACGTTATCTCTCGAAAGTTGATCAGTGTGAAGCAGCTCCGAAGGCTACAGGAAGAGATCGTTGTGATACTAAATAAGCTTGAGATGTACTTCCCGTCCGCGTTCTTTGACGTCATGGTGCATCTGTGTGTCCACATTGTGGACGACATCATAGACCTCGGGCTGACATTCCTGCACAACATGATGCCATTCGAGAGGATGAATGGGGTCATCAAAGGATTCGTTCGTAACATGTCCCATCCGGATGGAAGCATCATCTAGGGCTATCTGACCCAAGAATGCTCCTCTTTCTGCGAGAATTATCTATATGGCGGAGACCCTGTTGTTGGTTTGCCTGTTAACAAGCACCTTGGGAGGCTCGGAGGAGAAGGTCACACCAACGGCCGGAGGGAACTGCATGTGGACCACTCGGGTCGACGCAATGACTTTGACAGAGCAAACTTAGTAGTGCTACAGCACCTAGACGTGGTAGATCCTTTCGCGACACTGCACAAAGAAACCATCGCAAAGAAGTACCGTGACCGGGGGCTATGCAAAACGAACGCCGAAGTTATTAGAGAGCACAACTCCACTTTCCTGCCTTGGTTCAAAGAGCATGTTCTTGCTAATCCCCCGGAAGAGGGCTCTACGGACGGATTGCTCATATACGCCTTAGCACATGGCCCCGCGGCCAACCTCGCGACCTATCAGGCATACGATATCAATGGATACACGTTCTACACGGAGGCCAAAGATATAAACAGTGATTTTCAGAACTCAGGGGTGATTGAAAGATCGTGGATGTCGCCTAGAGGGGGGGTGAATAGGCGCTTTAAAATAATTACGGTTTAGGCTTGAACAAATGCGGAATAAAACTAGCGTTTAATTTGTCAAGCACAAAACCTAAATCGACTAGGCTCACCTATGTGCACCAACAACTTATGCTAAGCAAGATAAACAACTAAGTGATAGCAAGATATATAACTAGAAACAATATGGCTATCACAAAGTAAAGTGCATAAGTAAAGGGCTCGGGTAAGAGATAACCGAGGCACGCGGAGACGACGATGTATCCCGAAGTTCACACCCTTGCGGATGCTAATCTCCGTTAGAGCAGTGTGGAGGCACAATGCTCCCCAACAATGCCACTAGGGCCACCGTATTCTCCTCACGCCCTCGCACAATGCAAGGTGCCGTGATTCCACTAAGGGACCCTTGAGGGCGGTCACCGAACCCGTACAAATGGCAACCCTTGAGGGCGGTCACCGAACCCGTACACTTTGGCAACCCTTGGGGGCGGTCACCGGTACCCGACAAATTGCTCGAGGCGATCTCCACAACCTAATTGGAGACCCCGACGCTTGCCCGGAGCTTTACACCACATTGATTGAGCTCCGAGGCACCACCAAGCCGTCTAGGGCGCCAAGGCACCCAAGAGGAACAAGCTCTAGGGTGCTCAAACACCCAAGAGTAATAAGCTTCTCAACTACTAACTTCCACGTATCACCGTGGAGAACTCAAACCGATGCAACTAATGCAATGGCAAGAACACACGAAGTGCTCAAGTCCCTCTCTCTCAAATCCCACCAAAGCAACAAAAGCTATGGAGGAAAGTGAGAGGAAGAACAGGGAGAACACCAAGAACTCCAAGATCTAGATCCACAAGGTTTCCCTCACATAGAGGAGAAAGTGATTGGTGGAAAGATGGATCTAGATCTCCTCTCTCTATTCCCTCAAGAAGGAGCAAGAATCATTGGAGGGATTGAGAGTTAGCAAGCTCAAGAAGATCAGCAATGGGGGGCAAAAACGAGCTCAAAGGATAAGATAACCGTTGGGGAAGAAGACCCCTTTTATAGGCCACTCCAAATCCAACCGTTATGCCTGTGCTGGACGCGTACAAGCGGTACTACCGCTCAGGCGAGCGGTACTACCGCTTAAGCAGTAGTTCCAGCCAGCAGCAGGCGAGAACACAAAACTGGAGCGGTAGTGCCGCACTAAGCGGTACTACTGTCCAACAAAGCGGTACTACCGCTAAGGAGAAAAGAGCACCTCTGCGAAACACACGCGGTAGTAGGAACGGTAGTGGAGGGCGGAAGTACCGCCCTAAGCGGTACTACCGCACTACTGCCGCACTACTACCGTTTAACAGAAAAAGGGCACCAGAAGAATTTCAGCAAGCGGAACTTGCAGCGGTAGTAGAAACCGGAAGTACCGCCCAAGCGGTACTACCGTGTTACTACCGTGCCACTACCCCACAAAGCGGTACTACCGCTCTACTACCGCACTACTTCCGCTTAACAAATATCGGCAACAAAAGAAATTCCCACAAGCGGTACTCGCTGCGGTAGACCACAGCGGTACTACCGCATAAGCGGTACTCCGTGGTACCGAGCGGTACTACCGCTTGGGTGCTGCAAAAGTGCCCAAGCAGAACAGACAGATACAGGAAAACCAGAACTGCCACAACTTCTACATATGAGCTCCGAATTGAGCAAACTCAAGCTTGTTGGTTATAATAAGAAGTGGCAGGGGAGATATGCTTAACATATAGAGATGAGAAACCTCTATGAATGAAGAACCGGCATAAACTCCAACATCGAAAACATCATAGAAGATGCATATATGAACTCCGTTTTCGATGAACTCGAGCTTGTCATGAAGATGACCATAAGCTCAAAAACTCACAAAGAGAAACACCAAACACGAACCAAGATAGATGATGCAAGGATGCAATGGTTTGAGCTCTCTACGAAGATACGATAAAGCTACTCACTTGAGAGCCCCCCTTGATAGTACGGCTATCGATCCTATAACCCGGTCTCCCAACTACTATCATGAGACCGGTAAAATAGAAAACCTATCAAGGGCAAACCTTTGCCTTGCGCATAGTCCACTTGAGCTAGATGATGACGATCTTGACCTCCTCAAGTTGGACCACCTTTCTTGATTGCGCCGGCTCGATGAAGACTAATAGATTGCTCCCCCATACTCCACTATGGGTGAGCCACTCTTCGGCACATCTTCACAAGTCCATTGTCACCACAATGGACGGCAAGCTTCAAGCATGTGATCTCTTCGTGATGCTCCACTTGAACTTGCACACCGCAATCTTGATGACGATCACCACTTGATGTCATCCTCCATGGGTTGAATGAGATCTTCCTCTTGACGCAAGCCCATGGAAACATACCTAACCCCACATAGAACTCTCGCATAGAACATGGGTTAGTACACAAAGCGTAATGGACAATGCTTACCATACCGTGAGATCACTTGATCCCACTCGGTACATCTTCTACGCTTTGTGTGTTGATCAACTTGAATCACTCTTCATATTTAGTCTTGATCAACCTTGAATCTTTCCAACTCTCTTCATTAGGATGATGTCTTGAAGGTAAACATGAATGTTCACACAAACTTCTTCTTCAAGACATGCTTGCAATAGGCTCAACACTCACATGACCAATCTTTGGATAAATCCTTGAATAGCACCTTGGTCAACACACATTCTTCTTCTAATAACCTTGAAACCAACAAATGGTCTTCAAGCAATGCCTATGGACAAAACCTTCAAATATAACTCAAGGCAACCATTAGTCCATAGAGATTGTCATCAATTACCAAAACCAAACATGGGGGCAGCACATGTTCTTTCAATCTCCCCCATTTTGGTAATTGATGACAATCACTTTCAAGAGAGTTTATATAAGGAATTAAGCATCACCATGCAAAGCAACAACTAATAATGCAAGAGCATGTGATGCAAATGCTTAGGAACAAAACCAAAGCAAGCATGAAGAAATAGCTCTCTAAACTTCTACACAAAACTCTCTAAACTTCTCCCCCATTGGCATCGATTGCCAAAATGGGCGAAAAGCTTAGAAGGCCAATATAATATGTGTTCCTCCATAAAGTGTGTATTTCTCAAAATATGAGTGGAATACAATACACATATCCAAGGATACGCAAAAGGAGGAAGACAAACTATATTGAGGATCCAAAGATTGCAAAAGGAATGATATGACACAAAGACATACCAAAGAGTGAAGCAAGCAATCTAAAGATACCAATTGAACCAATCAATCAAATGAACCGACGAGCCACACGATTAAAAGATATTATGATATGAGCAAATGAGTGTTCTAAAGAATATAGAGAAGCTCCCCATGATTTGTGCAATATTTAGTTTTGTATTTGGATACAACGTGCACAAAATAGGATCATCACTCCCCCAAAATCAATAGAAACTCACAACAAGTGCAAGTGAGCATAGATAAGAAACAAAGCATAGCACTTGCAACAAACAACTGGTTGAGCAACATGCACAAGGGACAACATAAGAATAGGCTCAATCAACGAGATGTGTGTGAGACATGTCACATAATTTGATAAGACTAATATAAGGATGAGCATTGAGCATCAACATAGTCCTGAAGAAATGTGTAACAGTGCAAGACATGTCCTTCCCACAAACACCAAGTTAGGAAGGTCACACACACAACAAGTAAATGGGTTCACACGCTCAATAATATGCAAATTTATAACCAAAGCTTGTGACAACCCATGGCGAAGATAGAAAATAAAAGGCTCGTTAAGACAAGCATGAGGAAAGCAATCTTCACCAAGAATGAGTGCACTAAGATGCAAATAAATAAGTTACACACTCAAGAGACAAATGCTTTCACGGAGCCACCAAAGAAAATAGGAGAGAAAGAAAAGGTGGACGTGAAAGAAATAAGGATACCAATTGACAGCAAACTTTACCAAGAAAGAGTGCATCAAAAGCAAAGAGATGAGACTCACACTCCAACGGGAAAAGCTTTCACGGAGCCACCAAATTAATAATACAAGAAAGACAAGGTGGTCATGAAAGAAAGGATATCATCTAGAGATGTAATTTCTCTCAAGTGTATAAGGTTCTAGGTAGATAAAAAATCATGATGATATCAATCCACAAAGAAGGATATACACACGAAATAGTTACAACATGAAGGAACAAGATATCCAAAAGGAAGTCATAAATATACCAATAAGATCTTTGCTTGAAAGCATAGCACATGGCTTAATATTGTCTTATTGTATATCAATGAACTCCACACACACACACACACAACAAAGACATCACAACTCGCAACAAGAGATCATTGTTGGGATGCTTTGAGAAAGGAAACAAGTATCACTAGAACGGATCAAGAAAATCATGCCATGATGCAACCTACACAAGGTTGAATGCAAGAAATGTATGCATGAAGTTGATACTTGTTACCGAGATAGCATTGGAATGATGTAGTAGATACCAATTGAATGTAGTAGATTGTAGTTCATTGATCATCCTAGCTTGACTCCAATAAGCACATGGTGATAACACCTTCCTTGACAGTGAGCCGAGCATCCAATGCATCTCCAATTGTTCCTAAAACAACATCACAAACAAAATGGTGCCCAAACTCATTGGGACCAAAGAGTTAGAGAACCAACAACACATAGGACAAACTCCACATAGATATGTGCATATGGATATGAAATTGAGTTTCATGCACATCTCATCCAATTAGAGACTTGGTGGAGTTTCCCCTATATATTGGGTCAAAGAAAGAAAGCATGCCAAAGGAAATACATAAAGTAAATATGCATGCACAAGACTTTCAAGGACCAAAGGGAGATACAATTTGGACAAAACACCAAGTAACCCAAGAAGGCAACCAAAAGATTGACACGACATAAGGTTGTCCAAATTATATCAAAGAACCAACTCAACTCATCATTTAAGACAATTAGAGATCAACACATGAGAAGAGATGCCAATTGAAACCAAACCAAATCAACACATGATTTGATAAGATACCAATTGAAAAGATACCAAGTGAAAATAAGATACCAAATGAAGAAATAATCACTTGAAGGATACCAAATAAAAGATACATCAAGGAATGAGATACCAAAGAAACACAACAGTTGAAAGATATCAAATAAAGAGATATTAAACTCCCAGAAGAGAGCAAGGTTCCAACAAAACAAACCAAACCCTCTACAAATTTCATGATGGCACAAAGCACCAAAAGGAAAAAGTTTGCCTTCCAACAGCCCGGACAAGATAGGGATTAAATACCTATTGAAAAGATCATAAAGAAAATAGCGTTCTAAAGAAAATAGGACAGCTCCCCCAAGATTTATGCATTATTTAGGATTTTGCATTTGAATACAAAATGCACAAGATGGGGTCACTACTTTCACTATATCTATAGAAACACTAAACAAGTTCAAGACAATCAAAAGATCCACAAGAGGCAACGAAGACAACGGGAGTAAAACACACCACAAATCCTTGGCAATAAATACGGCAACTAAAACCAAAAGCCAATGTAAAGATGATCAACAATTTCTACCACATACTAGAATACCAATTGTCAAGAGACAAGAAGTATTTGGAATTACTTCCCGGTGGTAGATTGCAAAGGTATCCAAGATCATCTTAATACCAAACAACATAAGCATGTGACAGAAGATAAGAATTAAGCACAATGCTTAGATAGAGATTCTTGATAGCTTCAAGTAGGCAAACAATCATGCAAGCAATGATTAGAATAACTTGAAGCAAACGGTTCCCAAATAGGAAATAAAAGTACATATTGGAGGAAAGTCGTACCAAGAAAAATCTCACACAAACAAGATCCAAAAGATGAGCAATAACAGCATTTAAGCAAATTGGAACTTGTTTGAGCAATCATGCCACATAATAACAAGATAATCTATAATATCAACTCTAAGTGGCATAACCTCAATTGTACACATTTTCTAGGCTTGTAATATACACATAGCATATTACTCCCCCATAATGTGATAATCCATATTTAACAAGTGGCAAACAAAAACCAACTAGAGATGATTAATGGATACTTTAGAATTTGAATTTCTCATGAATATGACATACCACATAGAGACTAGATAATCTTGCAATATCAATACTAAGTGGTATTCCTCATGTACACACATTTGTGGGATCGGGAGGTGCACAAAGCACATCAATCCCCCAAAATGGGATGATCCATTAATATCTCACAAGAGCCAACTAAGATACAAACAAGATGCAAAAAGGCTCAACACAACACTCACGCATACATGATGTGCAAACCAACATACACATACTTGATTACTCAAGACAAGCAAATTGGAAGCACAACATATACAAACACATGCAAGGTACACAACCAAACATGCAAAGGGGCAAGTAACTTTCAATGTAAACAATTTAAGTACAAGTTACCGCAAGGAGGCACATTGGATATAAGATAGAAACTTGATATCCAATGACTTGGCTTTTGACAATATGAATGATGAAGTCCCCTTAATTCTTCATAATATAGCCAAGTCTCCAATGCCCTCCAACAACACCTATTGATCAAGTTTGAGCTTGTTGGTCCCCAACTAAGTTGGGTCCTAAGAGGTTAGTCACAATAGGCTTGGCTACCCAAATGGTTCTTTTCTTGACACCACTTTGAGTACCAACTAACTTGGCAAACACATTGCCAACCTTATCCTTCCCAAGAGAATAGATATCATCAATTAGAATAGGGTTGGATAAGGTACCATTCGTGCATGAAGAAGCAAAGTGACCCTTCTTCCGACATAAGTAGCAACATTTACCCTTTACTTTCTTCTCAATTGATTTCCCAACTTGAGGAGCGTTGACTTGGGTCTTCTTGGGAAGTGGCCTTTCTTCAACTTGACGTTGGGCATGGGATTGAACTTGTGGCCGCTTCCCTTGTTGCTTGTCACTATGGGGCTTCTTCTTCAATGGGCAAGATCTAACATGGTGCCCTTTTATCTTGCACTTGAAGCAAACAATCTTGGCCGAATTCTTGACTTGTTCTTGGCCCTTCTTATTGTTGCTCTTGGACTTCTTCTTCTTCTTATTGGAGTTGAATCCAAGTCCACCTTTGTCATTGGGGGATTTTTGCACACTCAAAATATTCTTGAGTGTGGACTTCCCTTCATGACTCTTTTCCAAGTCTTTCTTCAAAGAAGTGACTTGGGCCTTGAGCTCTTTGATTTCCTCTACATGGTTAGTATCAACACAAGTACTAGAGGAAGTATAAGCATCATTGTTAGAGCAACAAGGCAAGGAAAGTAATTCATCACAAGATGTACCAATGTTATGCATAGAAGAATTACGAGGACTAGCACATGTCAATAAAGCATTTCTACTAGATGTAGTGCTAATGTCCACATGAGGCTCACTAGATGTTACCTTAGTAATACTAGCCTCATGAGCTATTTTTAGCACATTATGGGATACTAGAAGATCATCATGCGAGCTCGAGAGCTTTACATGACTTTCTTCCAATTTCCCATAATTGCTAGATAGCAACTCAAGTTGAGCCCTTAGCTCAACATTCTCCTTCAATATGGATGCTTCACAAGAAATAGAGTTAGTAGCACAAGCATCATCATTAACAACAAGAGGAGAATGCAACTTGGCAAGCTCTTTAGCATATGAACCTTGAAGTTGAGCATGAGACTCGGTGAGTTCAATGAGCGAACTCTTAACGACCCTTGAGACATTTTCGAGGTACTACCGTGCCACTACCGCACAAAGCGGTACTACCGCTCTACTACCGCACTACTTCCGCTTAACAAAAATCGGCAACAGAAGAAATTCCCACAAGCGGTACTTGCTGCGGTAGACCACGGCGGTACTACCGCATAAGCGGTACTCCGTGGTACCGAGCGGTACTACCGCTTGGGTGCTGCAAAAGTGCCCAAGCAGAACAGACAGATACAGGAAAACCAGAACTGCCACAACTTCTACATATGAGCTCCGAATTGAGCAAACTCAAGCTTGTTGGTTATAATAAGAAGTGGCAGGGGAGATATGCTTAACATATAGAGATGAGAAACCTCTATGAATGAAGAACCGGCATAAACTCCAACATCGAAAACATCATAGAAGATGCATATATGAACTCCGTTTTCGATGAACTCGAGCTTGTCATGAAGATGACCATAAGCTCAAAAACTCACAAAGAGAAACACCAAACACGAACCAAGAAAGATGATGCAAGGATGCAATGGTTTGAGCTCTCTACGAAGATACGATAAAGCTACTCACTTGAGAGCCCCCCTTGATAGTACGGCTATCGATCCTATAACCCGGTCTCCCAACTACTATCATGAGACCGGTAAAATAGAAAACCTATCAAGGGCAAACCTTTGCCTTGCGCATAGTCCACTTGAGCTAGATGATGACGATCTTGACCTCCTCAAGTTGGACCACCTTTCTTGATTGCGCCGGCTCGATGAAGACTAATAGATTGCTCCCCCATACTCCACTATGGGTGAGCCACTCTTCGGCACATCTTCACAAGTCCATTGTCACCACAATGGACGGCAAGCTTCAAGCATGTGATCTCTTCGTGATGCTCCACTTGAACTTGCACACCGCAATCTTGATGACGATCACCACTTGATGTCATCCTCCATGGGTTGAATGAGATCTTCCTCTTGACGCAAGCCCATGGAAACATACCTAACCCCACATAGAACTCTCGCATAGAACATGGGTTAGTACACAAAGCGTAATGGACAATGCTTACCATACCGTGAGATCACTTGATCCCACTCGGTACATCTTCTACGCTTTGTGTGTTGATCAACTTGAATCACTCTTCATATTTAGTCTTGATCAACCTTGAATCTTTCCAACTCTCTTCATTAGGATGATGTCTTGAAGGTAAACATGAATGTTCACACAAACTTCTTCTTCAAGACATGCTTGCAATAGGCTCAACACTCACATGACCAATCTTTGGATAAATCCTTGAATAGCACCTTGGTCAACACACATTCTTCTTCTAATAACCTTGAAACCAACAAATGGTCTTCAAGCAATGCCTATGGACAAAACCTTCAAATATAACTCAAGGCAACCATTAGTCCATAGAGATTGTCATCAATTACCAAAACCAAACATGGGGGCAGCACATGTTCTTTCAGTGACGATGGAATGCATGACCGGCGACAACGCCGCAACTGAAAGACTCTACGGAAGGGTCGGAGAGATCTGGGAGCTTGACTACTCAGGACTGCACGATGCGACGATGTTCCGTGTCAAATGGGCTAAGAACGTCGAAAAGAAAACCGGTATTTCACTACCATGTCTATACCCAACGCCAAGAGCGCTACCGTGAACGCCATCGCAAAAAACGAGCCATGGGTACACGCTAAGCACGTGACACAATGCTTCTTTATATCTGACCCGAGCAATCCCAGCCGTGTTGTCGTGAGGAGAGGCAAAAGAAACATCATCGGAATGGATGGAGTCGCCAACGAGGAAGACTACGACCAGTATGGCAACCCGATGAGGGAAGATGACGATGACGATGAAGCATACGTCAAAAGAAGAATCAATACTACATTACCTAAGAAAGATCGTACTCCAAGGAAAAGGAAAAGTCACAACGAGGGGCTCAATTATTCGACAGCGAACAAGAAGGGAAAGAAGCTCACTCAGAAACGAAAACGTCGACGCTGAGAAACTATCATTTATATATATGTATTTATTTTGTGTACGCACTTAATGGTTATCGGTCAAATGATATGTAATATATATCGTCGCCTGAGTTATATACATTGTATATGATCCCCTTCTTCCCGGCTCGGTCGTCTTTCGGAAAAGAAAATAAAATGAAAAGAAATAGAAAAATGAGAAAGGAAAGAAGAAAATGAAAGGATTAGAAAAGGAAATGAAAAGAAAAAGAAAAAGGAGAAAGGAAACAAGAAAAATAAAATGAAAAGAAAAAGCAAAAGGAGAAAATGAAAAGAAAAATCAAAGGAATATCAGTAGCGCGTTTATGGACCCGCGCTATAGTTAACTTAGTTGTAGCGCGGGCTACCCAAACCGGCGCTACAGCTAAGTTAGCTATAGCAGTAGCGTGTGTCCACACCCGCGCTATAGCTAAGTTATCTGTAGCGCCGGTTTGGGTAGCCCGCGCTACAGCTAAGTTAACTATAGCGCGGGTCCATAAACGCGCTACTGCTATGTTTGAGTTAACCGCACCGCGCGGGCCTTTCTTCCCCAATTTCCCCCATTCCCCCCATTCCATCCCCTTGCCCTCCTCCACGCCGTCGCCGGAGCCCTTGTCGCCCTTGCCTCCTCGCGCCGTCGCCGGAGCCCGTCCTCTCCGCGCCTGCCTCCTCCTCGACCTCGCCGCGCCTGCCTCCTCCTCGACGTCGCCCCCTCCGGTGCGCCAGCCTCGTCGCCGCCTCGCCACCGTCTCCCCCGACCTCCACCTCCCCGCTGTCGTCTCCCCCGACAACCGCTGTAAGTCCCCGCCCCTCCTCTCTCTCATTTTAGTATACTGAATTCTAGGGTTAGGTGTTTTAGTTAACTGAATTTTAGGTGTTTAGTTAACTGAATTCTAGGGTTAGGTATTTTAGGTGTTTGTTAACTGAATTCTAGGGTTAGCTGTTTTAGTGAACTGAATTTTAGGTGCTTAGTTAATTTAATTCTAGGGTTAGGTATTTTAGGTGTTTAGTTAAGTTAATTCTAGGGTTAGGGTTTTCAGTTCCTGTTAAATGAATTCTAGGTATTTTAGGTGTTTAGTTAACAGAATTCTAGTGTAATGTTAGTAAGTGAGTGAGAGTGTGCTTGCTTTTTAAAGATTGGGGGAAAAGATGCAAAATTAGTTAACCCTAGTAGATAGGAATTTAGCTAGGTTTTTTTATTAGGATAGTAGTTGTTTTATATTAGGACAGTACCTAAGAATTTAAAACATATTTTGATGGTGAATTTCTTTGAATAATTAAAGTGCATGAATTTCTTTATGCGAGACATCATTTGTGTTGGATGATGATGGCATGATTTGATTAGAATATTTGCATGTGTATGATATGATGAGACTATTGTGTGTATGATATGACAGGCTATTGTATAAACCTATTAAAAAACAGAGAAAAAAACGCTGCAGAAAAAAAAATTACAGACAATAGTAACAGTAGTGCGGGGTATGTGTGTAGCAGTAGCGCTGCCTTAGCAGTAGCGCGTGTTAAATAGGCGCGCTGCAGCTTTTAGCAGTAGCGAGGTTCACCGAAACGCGCTACTGCTAAACTCTGTTAGCAGTAGCACGGGTGGAACAACGCTACTGCTAATAGTTAGCTGTAGCGCCGTAGCAGTAGCGCCCACCCGCGCTACTGATATTACAAACCCCGCGCTACTGCTAGGGTTTTCCCTAGTAGTGCTCGTCAGGTGGCCTTGTGCTGGAGCTGGATGGGGCTGGGCGCGGGGTCAACTCGTGCTGGAGCTCGAGCGGGGCGTGCAGGAAGCCGGGCACTGCGGCGCGATGCAGGACGTCGGCGGCGGGACTCGCCGGATCCTGCCGGATCCGGGCGAGGGGCGGCGCAGGGGCACGGATCCGGACGCGGGGAGGTAGCAGGACACCGCAAGGACGGCCGGCGTCGTGTGGCTCCGAGGCGGTCGTCCCTGGCGTTCGAGCGTCGGCGCGAAGGGCTCCATGGCGGTTGCACGGCTTTGGGAGCTCTCACCGACGGCAATGACGATGCTGGACGAGGTCGGCAACGACACCATCATGTCCAGTGCTTCGAGGCAGACCGGCTATTGTACGCCTCGCTCACCCGCAATGGCCAGAGCTGCGGCAGCATTGCTCCCGAGTGGGGGCCGGAGGTGGAGCTCGTCGGGAAGCTCGTTCTTGTCGGTAATCTCTGCAATTGAAAGGGGGGAAGAGTGAGAGGCGAGGGAAGGATGCTAAAGCCGCAAGGAAATGGTCGACGGACTCTCACCATTGCTGGAATTGGAGAAATGGTCGCGGCGACGTTCTTCGCCGGAGCCGAAGAAGGAGATGGTCTCGGGCCAATTCGTTCGAAAGGGAGGACCAGCTCGTTGGCGCGATTCGGGAGAGGCACTTCACGGCCGTCTGCGTCAAGCACAACGGCGGTGGCGACGGAACAGAGCGGAACCGTCCCGGGCGCCTCGCGGCAGCCACGTCGGGCGCCGCCGCCTGCTTCTTCACGTGTTGCCTCTTGATGACGCTCCCCAGCGGCTCTAGCGCGGGCGGCAGCGCAAAGGCCCTGCAGGAGGCGACGGCCGCGGCCACCTGCTTGCTCAGCACGATCTTGACGTGCATCGCGCCGCCAGGGCTAGTGGTGGCGCCGGCCGCTGCATCGGCGATGGACGTGCCGGTAGACTGCTCCACGGGCGTGACAATCTTGGCGTCCAGGTGCAGCCTCGGCACCTCACCAGCTTCCTGGCTCCTCTCCTAGGAACCTGCGGGACGGCCTTCGACTCCATGGATCTGATGCTAGCTTGCTCCTCTGCAGTCGCTTGCTTCTTGCTCACTTGTTCGTGTTTTCTCACCTGACAACATGGCCCCACTAGTCAACACACCACTTTGACCTCGTCCACATCAGCAAACCGCCTAGCAAACCCACCAAAAACAATTTTTGAACGGTATTGGTTAGATTAGGGGGTTAAGTGAGCCGAAAGAAAGGTCAGGGTTATGCGAACCAACCACTTTCTTCAGGGGAGTAAAATGGACTTTTTTCTTGCATAAAATATATTAGTATAATTATCACTTTCCGCCAAATGCACAAACATACTAGGCAGCCTTCCGCTAAATTAGCATACTATCTTTCGCCCTAATTAGCACAATGCTTTCCAACGCATAATAGAGACGGTACGTGGTGATTTTTCGGTGGTCAGGTGGATGTTTGGACTCCCGCAAAGCCCTCCTAGTTTGATTTCAATTTACGGGAAAACGGACGTCCAGACCGGTCGGCGGACCGATGCAGGACCGTGTTGAATAGCAAACTGCGTCTGGACACCAAGGTCCAGACGGATCCGAGCGATTTGAAGGTCCACTTTGAAGATGCCCTTATGGTAGCAACCAAGTGTAATCTTGTTCGTATTTGGAGAGAGATTAACATTAGGCAAGTTAAGAAGATCTCATAATAGAGGCAGCCACGACACTGCAAAATTCACAAGGTTGGTGTTAGAACAGTAATGTGAGTGGATGCTTGGCCGGATCCGATTCTTGAGCTGTCACGAACTAGCCGTACTCATCTTCATTATCTGAATAATGAATTTGTTTGGAAGCTACTAGAGCGTCGTCGGCGCCTTATTGAAGAACAGCTTGCACAGGCATACGTTGGGGCGTGGGCAATGGCTGGTTAGATATTTTTAACAGCAACCCGCAAATTTTTTTCTGCATCCGTCCGCGGACAGGACCAGTCCGCGGGCACGGATGTGGGAGGCCGCCATCCAACTCTAGCCGCATACATTCAGTCTTTTTTTTAAGTCCGCACGATCAAATAACCGCATACATAGATTGCAGACGTTTCACAAATCAGCGGCCGAGCCATATGCTAGCATCCAGAGTGCGGCCGTGCACTTCTGTGCACTTCTGGTAATCAGAGAACCCAATCGTTCCCACGGCGTCTTTGTTCAAGATGAAGTAGTCATGATAGGACCGGACGCCATGGTACAAACGATCGAAGACCGTCTTACGCATCCGAAAACGCCGGCGAAAATGGTCAGCGAAGAGTGCATACAAGGCAAAGTAGTCGGCATCAGTGTCAAATGGTCGTGTGCCCTATTGCGGTTGAGCACTCGATGACCCTTGATCGAGCCTTTGAAATTGAGAACATGCTCCTCCACACGCCCCGCGTTTTCAAGGACCGCCAGCATCATCGCCGTCTCATCAGAGTACTCCTCCTCGTCGGACAAGCCGTCGGACGACTCAACGTACTGCTCATATATGTACTGCAAATCGGAATCCATTGCTAGAAAGTAGAAGAGAAAACTGTTTTTAGCTACGGCAATTCATCGAACAGTTGCCAGGCATGGTGAGTATAACACTAGATCAAAGGTACATGGCGGGGCGGTCGGAGGACAGGGGTTGAACGGCGACGGGGGAGAAGCGGGGTGGAGCCCGGTTGAAACGCTCGAGGTGACGGAGACGTAGAGTTCTGGCATGGGTGTGGCGTGGCGACCAGGGTGGTGAGCGAAGGCGGGAGAGAAAGAAGGAAGGAGAAAAAATGGGGAGGATGGAGGCGCGGGGTCCGGGAAGGGTTTTGGGTGGGCCAGGGGTGTCGGAGCCCTACTTGTCTGGTGTCCGGACTCGCGCAAACCTCTCCCATGTTTGTCTCCAGTTTACGGGAGAAAACGCATCCGGACCGCGCCGCGGACCGATACAGGCCCGCGTTGGATGGCTTCCGCGGTCCGGACAGCGCGGTTCGAACAGATACGAGCGGTTTACGTGTCCGACTTGGAGATGCCCTTAGAGGTGACCATATCACGTCTTATTTCCAGTGTGGCTAATGGAAGGAAACGAAGAACGACCATAGTCGCTTTGGAAGACGACGATCGTGTGTCTAATGGTAAAGAAGACGTCTTGTTGCAAATTTTCTCGTTGGTAAGAGCATCTACAAACAATGGTTGTTTAATTTTGATCCCTAGGTGTCCGCGAATGTGCCCGGTCAGTGACCGGGCGAGTCTGTTTTCATTCTCCATTTGTGCATCCATTCAACCATGTCTCCTACTTTGTTTTAAAATCATCCGGTAAAATGCATGTGATTACTTGGAATGAAGAGAGAGAGAGAAAAGAAATAATAAAAAAGAGGAAAGATAGTCCGGGGTGGGCCACATCCTACGTGGAGAGCTGCCTGGACATCCCCATATTCTCCCTATATGTGGAGTGGATATGCGGACTTACGGACAGACCGGTCATATGGGGACAAAGTGGGGGGAATCCGATTGGTTGGCTTTTTTTTCTTCTCTCTTGTCCGGCAGTGACCGGGTTGTCCTCCCGGACGTATGGGGAGGATTTGGGTGGTCCGGTTGTAGATAGATGCTATAAAGAACCTACGTCTTTGGTACCTCTTCATATCAACACGTGACCGGGGTAAGGCCGAAGAGTACGATGAGTTAGTTAGGTAATAGAGCCCCGTTTAACATCTCGGCAGAAACACTACTACTCCCTCCGTCCCACAATATAAGATCGTTTTTCAAGCTATGTTAGCTTGAAAACGATCTTATATTATGGGGCGGAGGGAGTACTTATTAATAAGCATGTAAATGAGCATGTAAATGAGCATGTAAACATGCAAATTTCAGTTAACATGTGCTAAAAATCTTTACTTGACATGCAAATTTTAGTAGATGTGCAATATTCAGTTGCATACTCATTCAGTTGGCATGTGCAAACATATCTTAACATCACAAGCACAAAACCTTGGCCGGTCTGGCCAGCCCGGCGGCGGCGACGCCCAAGGGCGCCACTTTCCTTCATGGAGGCGCAGCTGAGGTCCCAAACTACCCACCCCGACCCCTGCCCGGGTGAAAACCTTCAATCCTCTTCGGATCTGGCGGCGGCGGCACTGTTCGCGTCGTGACCTTTCTGGAGGCGTCGTCAGGGGCCTCGGGGCTCGGTTGGGAGTGCAGAGGAACTGCAGGCGGAGGGAAGGGGACCAGTGGCAGCAGGTGGTGTTCGCGAAGGAGGACCGGCGTGGCATCAGGCACGTCGACAACGGCGGGTCTCAGCGTCATGGAGCAACGGGTCCTCTCCGTTGGATGTGTGATGATGGACGAGCACGGGATGGTGGCATTGTCTGGCGTCGTGGTGGCGTCGACGGCAGCTAGGCCAGGCAAGGTCGATGCGTTAGTACAGCTCTGAAGATGGATCGGTGGCAGTTGGCGGCGGCGGCCTCTGAGAGTGCGCCGGACCGGTGTGTGCCCCATACTCGGCATGTGGCTTGGTTGGGGACCCCGGTCTTAGATGTTAGGCTTTGCTGCGAGGTCTGTTTGGTATTAGGCTCGGACTATCAGCATCCCTTCATCAACTGGATAGGAGTAGCGATAGATGTTGCCAAGACGGTGGCTTCAGACTTTCTGATGTATTACTTTGTAAGGTCTTTGTGAACAATTAATAAAGTGGCTGCATGCATCGCCCAGATGCAGAGGCCGGGGGTCTTCCTCCTTTTCAAAAAAAAACTAAATTAAGTACACATGCTCATACAATTCACATATCTAGAAACACTGGCCATTCAGTTCACATCTGTGATCCATCACATTACCATCTTCCAAAAATCCATCAAAACCGCATTTTTAAATATCCTAACATGCCACATTAACTCTTGAAAACCTCTCCTTTAACCACGGTCCCAGCATGTGTAGGAGATATGCCCTAGAGGCAGTAATAACAGTTATTTTGTATCTACAAGTTTGTAATGAATGTTTATGTCCCATGCTATAACTGCAATGATTCTCGAGTCTGCAATATCCACGAGGCTCGGAGGGAAACTCATGTGCACGTGTGGTATAATAAACGGTAAAATGTATTCCTAGTCATGCCTCTAAGACTGGCTCAAGTATTGCATGATGATCCTGTATTCCTGATCATGGGCATGACTATGCCGACAATTTTGAGGGCACAATGTTAGAAGAACACTTGTGTTGAATCGACCCGAATTGAAGTTATGCTATGAGATACATTCGTCACAAGTTAATGGTTTATAACACAGAGAAAGTTAATGTTTGCATAATTCCTTAGACCATGAGAGTGTCGAGTTCCTTCATTCTTGCTTCGTGAACTTTGGGGCTTGTTAAACGTCATCCGTAACTGGGTGGCTATTACGGCGGCTTACGGGTTCACGGAAAAGTATGACAAGGAACGAGATAGCTCAAGATTGGGATTTGATCCTCCGTCGATGGAGAGATATTCTTAGGGCCCTCTCGATGTTACGGTATCCATCATCGTCTGGCTAGACACAATGTGATTCGATCACGGGGATGCCGGAACGCGGAAACGAGAAAAGAGAACAAAACCGGTAACGAGGTAACTGGCATAGTGGACAAGTGTTGATTCATGGGGATGCCGATAAATCTCACCTCGGGTGTTTGTAACATATCGCGAAGCAACAGGAATAGCACACGGCAACTGGAGGTTCGCTCGAATATTTATTCGTGTGGGTATAAGGGTCAATATTGGTGTCCACGGCTCCGATGTTGATCATTAATCGGAAAGTGTTCTCGTCATGTCTATACTTCACCGAACCTATAGGGTCACACGCTTAAGGGTCATCTATCTGCTGAATACTAGACGGGGAGTCTGAGAGAAAGTCACCGGAAAAGTTTCGGAGACAACGGAAAAGTTCCGGAGAGAAAAACCGGAAATGTTCCGGAGCAGCCGGAAATGCTTTGGTTGCTTTTCGCTGACGAAAATCATTGATCCGAAAATGTTTCGAAACGCGTCCAGAATTATTTTAGGGGGTACTGGAAATGTTCTGGACCTACAGAAATATTTTTGGATTAAACGGGCGCAGAAAAATGTTTCATGAATAGTGGAAACACTATTCTAAATAGTGAAAACACTATATGTAAATAGTCAAAACACTATATGTATATAGTAGAAACACTATTGTAAATAGTGGAAACACTATTAGGGGATGATGCAGGCAATACTATTTGAAAGCCTCCCCATCTTGCCCTTTATGTGGGACATAAAGCATGGGCATTTTGGGTTTTCCAAGTGCCACCCTACCCCTTGGTTTTCCTATAAATAGAGGTGGAGATGAGCTCTCCAGTCTCACTCTTCTCTCACATACAAATGACATGCATGATCTGGCTTTCTCTCTCCCTCCCAGCGAAATAGTTTCGTAGAGCCGAAAGGCTGTCTGGGTTCCGGTGGGAACTAGTTCTGGACGGCGAAGCCCTGCCGGATAGCTGACACCGTATGTGTGCAACCCCGTAGAGAGGTCGTAGGTTCGATCTTTTGCCCGAGGGGCTGTTCGAGGGTCCTCCCGAAGGGCTGTCTGAGTTACCGTTCGAGCGTCGAGGGTCCTCCCGAAGGGCTGTCCGTGACATCGTCCGGGGGATTATCCGACCGCCTCCCGAATGGCTGTCCGACGAGGGAGTACATCCTCACGGTTGGGAGGTTGTAAATCCTAGCTGCGAGGATCTGCACCGCCGATCTACATCGACTCTACTTCCGCTGCGCTACGAGTCGGTAATGATCAGATCAAACCTTGTATGCTATATCCATAGTGATCTGATGACCCACAAGTAGAGGGGATCAATCGTAGTCCATCTCGATAAGTAAGAGTGTCGAACCCAACGAGGAGCAGAAGGAAATGACAAGTGGTTTTCAGCATGGTATTTTCTGCAAGCACTGAAATTATCGGTAACGAGTAGTTTGATAGCAAGATAATTTGTAACAAGTGACAAGTAGCAATAGTAACAAAGAGTGCAGCAAGGTGGCCTAATCTTTTTTGTAGCAAAGGACAAGCCGGAACGATCTCTTATAATAAGCAAAGCATTCTCGAGGACACATGGGAATTTCATCTAGTCACTTTCATCATGTTTGTTTGATTCGCGTTCGCTACTTTGATAATTTGATATGTGGGTGGACCGGTGCTTGGGTGCTGTTCTTACTTGAACAAACCTCCCACTTATGATTACCCCCTCTCACAAGCATCCGCAACTACGAAAGAAGAATTAAGATAACTCTAACCATAGCATTAAACATATGGATCCAAATCAGCCCCTTACGGAATAGCGCATAAACTAGGGTTTAAGCTTCTGTCACTCTAGCAACCCATCATCAAATTACTACTCCACAATGCATTCCCTTAGGCCCAAAGATGGTGAAGTGTCATGTAGTCGACGTTCACATGACACCACTAAGAGAATCAACAACATACATATCATCAAAATATCGAACGAATACCAAATTCACATGATTACTTATGACAAGACTTCTCCCATGTCCTCAAGAACAAAAGTAACTACTCACAAACCATATTCATGTTCAAGATCAGAGGGGTATTGAATAGCATATTGGATATGAACATATAATCTTCCACCAAATAAACCAACTAGCATCAACTACAAGATGTAATCAACACTACTAGCAACCCACAGGTACCAATCTGAGGTTTTGAGACAAAGATTGAATAATAGAGATGAACTAGGGTTTGAGATGAGATGGTGTTGTTGAAGATGTTGATGAAGATTGGTCCTCCCACGATGAGAGGATCGTTGGTGATGTCGATGGCTCCGATTTCCCCCTCCCGGAGGGAAGTATCCCCGGCGGAATCGCTCCGCCGGAGAGCAAAAGTGCTCCTGCCCAAGTTCCGCCTCGAGACGGTGGCTCTCCATCCCAAAAGTCTTCTCCTTATTTTTCTAGGGCAAATGGGCTTATATACCAGAAAATGGGCACCGGAGGCTGGCCAGGGGCCCCACAAGCCACCAGGGCGCACCGGGGAGGGTGGCGCACCCTGGTGCCTCGTGGGCACCTGGGTGGCCCCCTCTGGTATTTCTTTCTTCCAGTATTTTTTATTTATTCCAAAATAAATCGCCGTGAAATTTTAGCTCATTTGGAGATGTGCAGAATAGGTATCTCTGACGTAGCTTTTTCAGGTCCAGAATTCCAGCTGCCGGCAATCTCCCTCCTTGTGTAAATCTTGCATATTAAGAGAGAAAAGGCATTAGAATTGCTCCACAAAGTGTTATATTGATTAAAAACACTATAAATAACAGTAGTAAAACATGATGCAAAATGGACGTATCAACTCCCCCAAACTTAGACCTCGCTTGTCCTCAAGCGAAAGCCGATATCGATAATCATGTCCACATGTTTAGAGAGAGAGGTGTCGATAAAAACAAAATACGGACATAGTAGCATCATGATCATTATTATAATAGCAATATTTATTATCATAAAACTTCTCACGAGCAAGTAACAATTCATCACAACAACGAAGTATAAGGTATAGACTTTCTTGAAAACTAACAAACTATGTTCTCAGTCAATAATGCAATTGCAATTCATCATATTTTCAGGAAGGGTCTCATGTAGGAGCTTTTTAGCAAGTCCACATACTCAACCATCATATAGTCCTTTATGATTGCTAACACTCACAACATATATATGGAGCAAAAAGTTTCAGCCAGACACATAGAAAGATAGGGGCTTATAATTTCGCCTCCCAACTTATTCACCTCAAGGGTAATGTCAACAATAATAACTCATGATCACTCATATCCAACTGGATATATGTGCCTAGATCTTTCCCCACCACATGATGCTTGCAAAAGAAAAAAAAGGAATAGAGGTGAACACTATTGACTCTTGCATAAAAAGTAAATACATAAAAGTAAAAGATAGGCCCTTCGCAGAGGGAAGCAGAGGTTGTCATGCGCTTTTTGTTGTTGGATGCACAAGCTCTTAATACAAAGGAACATCACTTTATATTGCCCCTTGTGATAGCAACCTTTATTATGCAGTCCGTTGCTTTTATTTCTTTACCATCACAAGTTCGTACAAAGCTTATTTTCCCTTACAATAAAAGTTCATACATATTTATGAGCAATTTTAATTGCTTTATGCACCGATGACAACTTACTTGAAAGATCTTATTCAATCCATAGGTAGATATAGTGGACTCTCATGACATGAAACTGGGTTTAAGGGTTTTGGATGCACAAGTAGTATCTCTACTTGGTGCGGATTTTTGGCTAGCAAAGATATTGGGCAAGCACCACATGTTGGAGGATCTATGACAATATAACTTCTATGTGAATATAAGCAAACATAATTCATTACGTTGTCTTCCGTGTCCAACGTCAACAATTTGACAAAAAATACTTAATGGGGGCTCACAATCATAAAAGATGTCCAAGATAGTGTATTTGCATGTGAATCTTCTCTTCCCTATTAATTTTTTTTCATGAATTGCATCATTGACTAATGCTATGCTTGTTAACTTCCAATAAATTTTACCACTTATACTTTTCTTTATGTAATGTCATTACTTTCCATAAGATTAGCATATGATCTTTTTCATTATTTTCATTGCTAGGATTGAAACATAAAAGTAAAGAAGCAAAAAAATCAAACTACTCTATATTATATAACTCTCAACTCAATTACATAGATAGATAGATCGCAAAACAAGCACTCGAAAATAGATCATACTAAACTTTTATTCAACTAAATCACAAAATAACTAAGGATCGAACTAAAAGTAGGTAAAGATAGCAAAAGTGAAGGTGATACGATACCGGGGCATCTCCCCCAAGCTTGGCACAAGCCAAGGGGAGTGCCCATACCCATGTACTCAAGTTTCCTTCTTCGGTGATGGTGGTGGTGATGAAGTGGTGGGCTTGTCCTTCAGCTTTAGCAGATACTCCAGTTTACGGTTGATGCTCCGAAGGGCGATGTTTTGCTCTTCCAACAAAATAACTTCACGAGTGAGAGATGTATTCTGAGCACTAACTATTTCAAAGACTCTTAGGGCTTCAATTACGGATAGGGGAATATGATCATAGAGGGGTTGAAGGATATCTCCCTTCTCTGCGGCCTCCTCCATGGGGATGGCTTGCCCTCCTTCCGGTGCCTGGGTTCCCGCAACTTCCTCGGCCTCGTCCTCCTTGCCATTGTCTTCCTCCCCCGACGACCACTCGTAGTAGACCTCGCTGTAGGGGCGTTTGCCCGGTGATACGTCTCCAACGTATCTATAATTTTTTATTGTTCCATGTTGTTATATTATCAATCTTGGATGTTTTTATATACATTTACAGCAATTATATATCATTTTTTGGGACTAACCTATTAACTTAGTGCCCAGTGCCAGTTGCTGTTTTCTGCTTGTTTTTGGTTTTACAGAATATCAATACCAAACGAAGTCCAAATGCCACGAAACTTTTTGAAGATTTTTTTCTGGACATAACCAACACTAGAAGCTTCGGGAGAAGGCCAGAAGCCCTAGGAGGTGGCCACGAGCCACCAGGGCAGGCGCGCCCTGGTGCCTCGTGGGCCCACCTCTGCCTCTTTTAACCTAATTCCACCACTATAAATTCCCAAAAATCGGGAAACCAACAGAGGAGTCCACGAAATACTTTTTCCGCCGCCGCAAGTTTCTGTTCTCGAGAGATCCCATCTGGAGGCCTTTTTCGGCACTCCGCCGGAGGGGGAATCGATCACGGAGGGGCTCTACATCAACCTTGCTGCCCTTCCGAAGATGCGTGAGTAGTTTACCACAGACCTTCAGGTCCATAGTTAGTAGCTAGATGGCTTCTTCTCTCTTTTTGATCTGCAATACAATGTTCTCCTCGATGTTCTTGGAGTTCTATCCGATGTAATCACTTTTTGCGGTGTGTTTGTTGGGATCCGATGAATTGTGAGTTTATGATCAGATTATCCATGAATATTATTTGAGTCTTCTCTGATCTCTTTTATGCATGATTATTATAGCTTCGTATTTCTTCTCCGATCTATTGATTTGGTTTGGCCAACTAGATTGATTTATCTTGCCATGGGAAGAGGTGCTTTGTAATGGGTTCGATCTTGCGGTGCTCAATCCCAGTGACAGAAAGGAACATGACACGTATGTATCATTGCTATTAAGGGTAAAAAGATGGGGTTTATTCATGCGTGAGTTTACTTTGTCTACATCATGTCATCTTGCTTAAGGCGTTACTCCGTTCTTTATGGACTTAATACACTAGATGCATGCTGGATAGCGGTCGATGTGTGGAGTAATAGTAGTAGATGCAGGCAGGAGTCGGTCAACTTGTATTGGACGTGATGCCTATATACATGATCATTGCCTTGGATATCATCATGATTATTTGCTTTTCTATCAATTGCCCAACAGTAATTTGTTTACCCACCGTATGCTATTTTCTTGAGAGAAGCCTCTAGTGAAAACTATGGCCCCGGGTCTATCTAAATCATATATTAAAAACCCTAAAAATACCTTGCTGCACTTTTATTTTATTTATTTTATTTTGTATTTTTGTTTAATCTATCTATCTATCACCATACAATTTAATCTTGCAATTGACCGCCGAGGGATTGACAACCCCTCGTTTGCGTTGGGTGCAAGGATTTGTTGTTTGTGTGCAGGTACTACTAACGAGGTGTTGCATGATTCTCCTACTGGATTGATAACCTTGGTTTCATAACTAAGGGAAGTACTTACCTCTAATGTGCTGCATCATCCCTTCCTCTTCGGGGAAAATACCAACGCAAGCTACAAGTAGCAGGAAGAATTTCTGGCGCCGTTGCCGGGGAGACATCATCAACATCTATCAAGTACCTTTGCATAAACTCTCATCTCCTTGCATTTATTTTATTTGCCTCTCGTTTTCATCTCCCCCACTTCTAAAAAGTTTTTACAAAAATACAAAAATATTTCCTGTTTGCCTTTTTATTTATTTGCTTGCTTGCTTTTATTGCCATGTCAACACACAAGAACAGAAAGTAAAACGAAAATTTGAGATCACTATGGATCCTCATCCACATGCTAATCTTTTCAAAAGGTCCAATTAAAATGAACCAATTGCTAGCGATTTGAGTGCACTTGATTATCTCTATGAAGTTTTGCTTGAAAATCATGAATCTGAAAATTATGATGAAGCGTTGGAAGAAGAAATTTATAAAGTGATTCGTGATAGCTCCTTGAATGAAAAGTGTGATTGTAATTTCATTAGTATAAATGCTATGAATGTTAATTGCGTTAATGATCATGATTGGGGTGATGATTATGGTGCTTCTTGTGATCTTGAAAATTTATTCGAGCTTCATGATGAATCTATTATTGATAATGATATTCACAATACTATTAAAAGTTTTATAATCTTCCAGGATAGTTTGATAAAAGTTGATGTTAATCCCACTACCCTGGAAGATTACAAAACTTTTATGCATGCGGATCATGAAGATAATATTTTATATGATAGCTATATTGTTGAATTTGATTATGATCCTACATCTAATTATTATGAGAGAGGAAAATATGGTTGTAGAGACTTTTATGTTACTCAATTACCATTCTTGATATTGAAATTATTAGTGTTTCATTCTTCCTATTTGCATAAGCTAGATGTTGTTTGTCTTGATAAATTGTTTACTTATAAAATGCCTATGCATAGGAGGTATATTATACCTAAATGTGTTTTTTTGCATGCTTCATGATGCTCTCTTTGTGTTTCAATTATTATCTTTCATGCGAGCATCAATAAAATCTGAAGCTTTCTTAATGGCTATAAAGAAAGAGCTTGTTGGGAGGCAACCCAATGAATAAAATAAATGTTTACCTTTTTGTTTCTGTTATTGTGTGTTTTCATAATTATCCTACTGTTATGATTGTGTTTTTGTGTTTTTAATTAGTGTTTGTGCCAAGTAAAGCCTTTAGGATGATTTGGAAGATAGTATAATTGATGCTGTTTGGAAAACAGAACGTTTTGCGTCCAGTGCTGGAATTTTGGTTCTGTACTGAGCGTCAGAAAAATATGAAATTTTTACAAAGTATTGGTATATGAATTTTCCACGTTGTCCTAATTTTTCAGAATTTGTTGAGTTACAGAAGTATGGCTTTTAAATAGATTGCTACAGACTGTTCTGTTTTTGACAGATTCTGTTTTTGATGCACTACTTGCTTGTTTTGATGAAACTATGGATTGTATCGGGGGGTATAAGCCATGGAGAAGTTAGAATACAGTAGGTATAATGCAAAAATAAAATATGAATGGGTTTGCAACAGTACTTAAAGTAGTGATTTATTTTGTTATACTAACGGATCTCACGAAGGTTTTGTTGAGTTTTGTGTGATTGAAGTTTTCAAGTTTTGGGTGAGAGTGTGGATGCTCTTGCACGAGGTCGAACTCGATGAGCTCACCGAGGACGACATCCTATGGAAGCACACGACAAATGGGCAATACTCGGCGGCATCCGCGTACAAGGCACAATTCCTAGGGATGGTTCTCTTGCCCATGGATAGAATGGTTTGGAAGGCATGGGCTCCTCCAAAAGTCAAGTTCTTTGCTTGGTTGGCTCTACAAGATAGAATCTGGACCGCCGATAGACTGGAAAAGCGTGGATGGCCAAATTGTGACCTTTGCCCTCTTTGCAAGAGGGTGCAAGAATGCGGGACTCACCTCTTCTTCAAGTGCCGCTACACCAGAAGGCTATGGTCTTTGGTTATTGCCAAATACCACATTCTCGGACTCAACACAGACGCTTGGCCCTTGTTCGACTCGGTTGAAGCTTGGTGGGTAAGTACTTGCGACAACGCCACACCATTCAGGAAAGCACAGGCATCCCTCACCATGCTTGTCTCATGGACCATTTGGAATGAGCGAAACGCATGAGTTTTCAAGCAGAAGAGCGCACCACCGACTATATTGCTTGCCTCCATCACGACCGAGGATAGCCTCTGGATCCTCGCCGGTGCAAAAAAACTAGGGTCCATAATATCGCGAGAGTAATTCCCATGTCGGGTAATCGGGTTGCTTGTAACAAACAAACTCTATTCTCTCTTATTTAATGGATGAGGCAAAGCTTTTGCCTCCGTTTCAAAAAAAAGTTTTGGGTGAGATCACGATGGATGAAGGAATAAGGAGTGGCAAGAGCCAAAGCTTGGGGATGCCCATGGCACCCCAAGGTAATATTCAAGGAAGACTCAAGCGTCTAAGCTTGGGGATGCCCCGGAAGGCATCCCCTCTTTCTTCTACCAACCATCGGTAATTTTACTTGGAGCTATATTTTTATTCGTCACATGATATGTGTTTTGCTTGGAGCGTCTTGTATTATATGAGTCTTTGCTTTGTTTGCTTTTTAGTTTGTCACAATCATCCTTGCTGAACACACCTATTTTGAGAGAGCCACACGTTCATCATAATTTGTTAGAATACTCTATGTGCTTCACTTAATTTTTTTTGAGCTAGGCAGTTGCTCTAGTGGTTCACTTAAATCTTTTTGAGCACGGTGGTGGCTATATTTTGAAGAAATGAACTCTCATGCTTCACTTATATTATTTTGAGAGTTGACAAGATTAAAATTTTGAAGATATAAACTCTCATGCTTCACTTATATTATTTTAAGAGCTGATAAGATGGAAATTTTGAAGAAATATTTGCACTCTCATGCTTCACTTAAATATTTTTGAGAGTTGATAATAGTAACGGTAATTTGCACAAGATATGAATTTGGTCCCAAAGTGATGAATATTCAAGAGGGATATAATAAAAACTTTCATATAGATCATTGGATATGATAAGTGTGATTCCTTGCAATAGTTTTGCGATATGGAGATGATGATATGTGAGTCATGTTAGTGAGTAATTATGATTTAGTAAGAATATTAGTGTTAAGGTTTGTGATTCCCTATGCATGCACATTAAGTCAATAGTTATGCAAAGAAATTATATCCTACTTATGGTGCATTATTCGGTGTTAGTTATGTTCAATGCATGTTTATGACCGTTTTCGCTTTTTGGTTGGTTGCTTCTCAATCTATTTGCTAGCCTTCATTTGTACTAAGCGGAAATATTGCTTGTGCATCCAAAATCCTTAAACCCAAGTTGTGCCAAATGAGTTCAGCATATCTACCTATATGCGGTATTTCCATGCCGTTCCAAGTAAATTTGCGTGTGCCAACTCTAATTTTCAAAATAATTTTTCCGTTTTGTGTGGCCGTACCACTCATGAAGCGGCAGGGGGTGGCCATTATTTTCCATGCTAGGTGTGTTATTCTCACGATGAGTGTTTATTCACTTGTCATTGCACGAGGGAGTGACTGGTAATAGGGATGCCCAGTCCCACAATGAATCAAAAATTAATAAGTAACAAAATTCCTTGGAAAGAGTTGGTATGGAGGGCACCCGTGGATATGGCTAGCCATGGATTGTGAAAGAATGGTGGAAAGGAAATAAACTTTACTTTCTGTTTGGGAACCGCCTATGATGTGTCTAGCTTGGAAAATATTAGGAATTCTCGGTCGTTCTCGTTGACAGGAAAAGCATGCCTCTCAAAATATTTTATCTCTCTAATTTAAGCCTTGAGCTCTAGCACATTAGCAAATCTCTGCTTCCCTCTGCGAAGGGCCTATCTATTTACTTTTATGCAATTTTTATTTTTATTTGAGTCTCCATCTTCTTTTATAAAGCACCAACTAGAGAGCACTATTGTCATACTTGTGCATTGGATGTAGCTAATATGGAGTGTGTTTCATGAATGGATCAATGATTGAGCATAATGGTCTAGGGATAACTTTCTTTAGCGTTGATATTTTGAAAGGCATGGTTGCTTGTTAGTATGCTTGAGTATTTATATCTTCATGTCAAACTATAGACTATTGCTTTGAATCATTCAAGTCCAAATGTCCATGCTATAAAAGAAAAGAATATATGATGAATATGATAGGCAGCATTCCACATCAAAAAATCTGTTTTTATCATTTACCTACTCGAGGATGAGCAGGAATTAAGCTTGGGGATGCTGATACGTCTCCAACGTATCTATAATTTTTTATTGTTCCATGCTGTTATATTATCAATCTTGGATGTTTTTATATACATTTACAGCAATTATCTATCATTTTTTGGGACTAGCCTATTAACTTAGTGCCCAGTGCCAGTTGCTGTTTTCTGCCTGTTTTTGGTTTTATAAAATATCAATACCAAACGAAGTCCAAATGCCACGAAACTTTTTGGAGATTTTTTTCTGGAGATAACCAACACTAGAAGCTTCGGGAGAAGGCCAGAAGCCCTAGGAGGTGGCCACGAGCCACCAAGGCGCGCCTTGGGGGGGCAGGCGCGCCCTGGTGCCTCGTGGGCCCACCTCTGCCTCTTTTGGCCTAATTCCACCACTATAAATTCCCAAAAATTGGGAAACCAATAGAGGAGTCCACAAAATACTTTTTCCGCCGCCACAAGTTTCTGTTCTCGAGAGATCCCATCTGGAGGCCTTTTTCGTCACTCCACCGGAGGGGGAATCGATCACGGAGGGGCTCTACATCAACCTTGCTGCCCTTCCGATGATGCGTGAGTAGATTACCACAGACCTTCAGGTCTTTAGTTAGTAGCTAGATAGCTTCTTCTCTCTTTTTGATCTTCAATACAATGTTCTCCTCGATGTTCTTGGAGTTCTATCCGATGTAATCACTTTTTTGCGGTGTGTTTGTTGGGATCCGATGAATTGTGAGTTTATGATCAGATTATCCATGAATATTATTTGAGTCTTCTCTGATCTCTTTTATGCATGATTATTATAGCTTTGTATTTCTTCTCCGATCTATTGATTTGGTTTGGCCAACTAGATTGATTTATCTTGCCATGGGAAGAGGTGCTTTGTAATGGGTTCGATCTTGCGGTGCTCAATCCCAGTGACAGAAAGGGACATGACACATATGTACCATTGCTATTAAGGGTAAAAAGATGGGGTTTATTCATGCATGAGTTTACTTTGTCTACATCATGTCATCTTGCTTAAGGCGTTACTCCTTTCTTTATGGACTTAATACACTAGATGCATGCTGGATAGCGGTCGATGTGTGGAGTAATAGTAGTAGATGCAGGCAGGAGTCGGTCTACTTGTATTGGACGTGATGCCTATATACATGATCATAGCCTTGGATATCGTCATGATTATTTGCTTTTCTATCAATTGCCCAACAGTAATTTGTTTACCCACTGTATGTTATATTCTTGAGAGAAGACTCTAGTGAAAACTATGGCCCCCGGGTCTATCTAAATCATATATTAAAAACCCTAAAAATACCTTGCTGCACTTTTCTTTTATTTATTTTATTTTGTATTTTTGTTTAATCTATCTATATATTATATATCACCATACAATTTAATCTTGCAATTGACCGCCGAGGGATTGACAACCCCTCGTTTGCGTTGGGTGCAAGGATTTGTTGTTTGTGTGCAGGTACTGCTAACGAGGTGTTGCGTGATTCTCCTACTGGATTGATAACCTTGGTTTCATAACTGAGGGAGATACTTACCTCTACAGTGCTGCATCATCCCTTCCGCTTCGGGGAAAATACCAACGCAAGCTACAAGTAGCACCCGGCGATGGTTGCACAATACGGTGCTTGGTACGGAGCCTTCGGGGAGCCATGGCGATCTAGACATGTCAGAAAAATAGCATGAAATAAGAACAGAGGAGATTTCTGCGATACGGTGGTCAAAACGTTTGGGAGTATATATAAAGAATTTTTATCTTGCAAAACAAGTAATCCAGAAGAAAACGGAGTCGGGAAGGCTCACGAGGGGCCCACGAGCCACCAGGGCGCGCCTGGGGGGGTGGTGTGCCCTGGTGCCTCGTGTGCACCTTGTGGGTCCCCTCGGCTGTTTCTTATTTTTGTATTTTTTCTAATATTCCAAAACTGGTAGAAAATATTTTTATAGAATTTTTGGAGTCGGTTTACTTACCGTATCACGTACCTCTTCCTTTTCAGGGTTCTGGAGTGTTCTGAAAGGTCTCTCTTATGTATTCCTCTGGTGTAATTGTTTCAATAATATTAGTTTCAACATTAATGGGAGTACCTGAAATATAGTGCTTAATTCTTTGCCCATTCACCACTCTCAGATTAGTGCCTTCGGGGTTGTTTATTTTGATGGCTCCGGAGCGATAAACTTCTTCGATGATATACGGTCCTTCCCATTTAGAGAGAAGTTTTCCTGTAAAGAATCTCAAATGAGAATTGTACAATAGAACTTGCTCACCCACTTTGAATTCCCGTTTTTGAATTCTTCTATCATGCCATCTTTTAACTTTTTCTTTAAACAATTTGGCATTTTCATAAGCTTGGGTTCTCCATTCATCTAATGAGCTAATATCAAATAAGCTCTTTTCACCGGCAAGTTTAAAGTCATAATTGAGTTCTTTAATTGCCCAATATGCTTTATGTTCTAACTCAAGAGGTAAATGACATGCTTTTTTCCATAAACCATTTTATAAGGAGACATACCCATAGGATTTTTATAAGCAGTTCTATAAGCCCATAATGCATCGTCAAGTTTCTTAGACCAATTCTTTCTAGATCTATTGACGGTTTTTTGCAAAATTAATTTTATTTCTCTATTGCTCAATTCTACTTGACCACTAGATTGAGGGTGATAGGGAGATGCAATTCTATGGTTAACATCATATTTAGCAAGCAGTTTACGGAATGCACCATGAATAAAATGTGAACCGCCATCAGTCATTAAATATCCAGGGACTCCGAACCTCGAGAAAATAACTTCTTTAAGCATTTTAATAGAAGTGTTATGATCAGCACTACTAGTTGGAATAGCTTCTACCCACTTAGTAACATAATCAACAGCAACTAAAATATGAGTATAGCCATTGGATTTAGGAAAAGGTCCCATATAATCAAATCCCCAAACATCAAATGGTTCAACAGCAAGTGAATAATTCATAGGCATTTCCTGACGTCTACCAACATTACCAATTCTTTGACATTCATCACAAGATAAGACAAACTTACGAGCATCCTTGAAAAGAGTAGGCCAATAAAAACCATATTGTAATACCTTATGTTCAGTTCTGTCTCCCACATGGTGTCCTCCGTAAGCCTCGGAATGACACTTCCGTAGGATTTGTTCCTGTTCATGCTCAGGTATACAACGTCTGATAATACCATCAACTCCTTCTTTATAAAGATGTGGGTCATCCCAGAAGTAATGTCTTAAATCAAAGAAGAACTTTTTCTTTTGTTGGTATGTGAAACTAGGTGGTATAAATTTAGCAACAATATAATTAGCATAGTCCGCATACCAAGGTGTATTACGAGAAGCATTTATGACAGCTAATTGTTCATCAGGAAAATCATCATTAATTGGTAGTGGGTCATCAGGAACATTTTCCATTCTAGACAAATTATCTGCTACGGGATTCTCAGCTCCCTTTCTATCAATAATATGCAAGTCAAATTCTTGTAGCAATAGAACCCACCTAATGAGTCTAGGTTTAGCATCTTTCTTTTCCATAAGATACTTAATAGCAGCATGATCGGTGTGAACAGTTACTTTAGAATCAACTATGTAAGATCTAAATTTATCACATGCAAACACAACTGCTAGAAATTCGTTCTCAGTAGTAGCATAATTTCTTTGGGCACTGTCTAGAGTTTTACTAGCATAATGGATAACATTTAATTTCTTATCAACTCTCTGTCCTAGAACAGCACCAACAGCATAATCACTAGCATCACACATAATTTCAAAAGGCAAGTTCCAATCAGGTGGTTGAACAATAGGTGCAGTGGTTAAGGCTTTCTTAAGTGTTTCAAAGGCTTCTACACAATCGTCATCAAAAACAAATGGAAGATCTTTTTGCAAGATATTGGTAAGAGGTCTAGATATTTTAGAGAAGTCTTTTATAAACCTTCTATAGAAACCAGCATGACCTAAAAAACTTCTTACACCTTTAATATCTCTAGGACACGGCATTTTCTCAATAGCATCAACCTTAGCTTTATCAACTTCAATACCACTTTCAGAAATTTTATGCTCCAAGACAATACCTTCATTGACCATAAAGTGGCACTTCTCCCAATTCAAGACAAGATTAGTTTCTTCGCATCTCTGCAAAACTCGATCAAGGTTGCTTAAGCAATCATCAAAAGAAGTTTCGTAAACGGAAAAATCATCCATGAAAACCTCAACAATCTTTTCACAAAAGTTAGAGAATATAGCAGCCATACATCTTTGAAAGGTGGCAGGTGCATTACATAAACCAAAAGGCATACGACGATAAGCATAAGTTCCAAAAGGACAAGTAAAGGTGGTTTTCTCTTGGTCGGCTTGTGATATAGGTATTTGAGAAAAACCAGAGTAACCATCTAGAAAACAAAAGTGTGTATGCTTAGACAATCTTTCTAACATTTGATCAATAAAAGGTAAGGGGTAATGATCTTTTCTAGTGGCTTTGTTTAATTTTCTAAAATCAATTACCATCCTATAACCAGTTACAATTCTTTCTGGAATGAGTTCATTTTTATCATTAGGAACAACGGTAATACCTCCTTTCTTAGGGACACAATGAACGAGACTTACCCATCTACTATCAGCTATGGGATAGATTATACTTGCTTCTAGAAGCTTTAATATTTCGGTTCTTACCAGCTCTTTCATCTTAGGATTTAGTTGTCGTTGGTGGTCGACAACTGGTTTAGCATCAGGCTCCATATTAATTTTGTGCTGACATAGAGTGGGACTAATGCCCTTAAGATCATCAAGAGTATATCCAATAGCAGCGCGGTGCTTCCTCAGAGTTTTTAGTAATCTCTTTTCTTCATGTTCTGAAAGGTTAGCACTAATAATAACAGGATATATCTTCTTTTCATCTAGATAAGCATATTTCAATGTATCAGGCAATTGCTTCAATTCAAATACAGGGTCATCCTTAGGTGGAGGAGGGCCTCCAAGAGTTTCAACTGGCAAATTGTGTTTAAGGATAGGTGGTTGATCAAAGAACATCTTATCTATTTCATTTCTTTCATTCATATGCATATCATTTTCATGGTCTAGCAAATATTGTTCTAACGGATCAGTAGGAGGTACGGCAATAGAAGCAAGACCAATAATTTTATATTTACTAGGCAATTCTTTATCATGAGGTTGTCTACGAAACTTGAAGAAATTAAACTCATGAGACATACCACCAAAATTAACATTAATAGTTTCTTTAGCGCAATCAATCTTGGCATTAACAGTGTTCAAGAAAGGTCTACCAAATATAATGGGACAAAAATCATCTTGTGGAGAACCGAGGACTAGAAAATCAGTAGGGTATTTTATTTTTCCACACAAGACTTCAACATCTCTAACGATCCCAAGCGGTGTAATGGTATCTCTGTTTGCAAGCTTAATAGTAACATCAATGTCCTCTATTTCAATAGGTGCAATATCATTCATAATTTCTTGATATAAGGTAAACGGAATAGCACTCACACTAGCACCCAAATCACATAAGCCATGATAACAATGATCTCCTATTTTGACAGAGACAACTGGCATGCCTACTATAGGTCTGTTTTTATCTTTAGGGTCTGGTTTAGCAATTCTAGTTGCTTCATCACAGAAGTAAATAACATGCCCATCTATATTATCGACCAAGAGATCTTTAACCATAGCAACATTAGGTTCAACTTTAATTTGTTCAGAGGGTCTAGGTGCTCTAATATTACTTTTGTTAACCACAGTTGAAACTTTAGCATGTTCCTTAATCCTGACAGGAAAAGGTGGTTTCTCAATATAAGCAGTAGGCACAACTGGATCAACATGGTAAACAATTGTTTCCTCTTTAACACTAACGGGTTCCTCAATCTTTTCTTTAACAAGTGGATGATATTTAAACCACTTCTCCTTAGGGAGATCAACATGAGTAGCAAATGATTCACAAAAGGAAGCTACTATCTCAGAGTCAAGTCCATATTTAGTGCTAAACTTATGAAAAGCATCGGTAGCCATAAAAGATTTAACACAATCGAACTCAAGTATTATACCTGACTCATTACCTTTGTCGAGTTCCCAATCTTCAGAGTTGCGTTTAATTCTTTCCAGAAGATCCCATCTGAATTCAATAGTTTTCTTCATAAAGGAGCCAGTCGAAGAAGAATCGAGCATGGTTTGATCATCATGAGAAAGCCGAGCATAAAAATTTTGTAAGATAATTGCTCTTGAGAGCTCATGATTGGGGCATGTGTACATCATGTACTTAAGCCTCCTCCAAGCTTGAGCGATGCTTTCTCCTTCACGAGGCCAAAAATTATATATATAATTCCGATCACGATGAACCAAATGCATAGGATAAAGTTTCTGGTGGAATTCCAGTTTCAGTCCCATGTATCAGTATCATCACATAGCCTATACCATGTCAATGCCTTTCCCTCCAAAGATAAAGGGAATACTTTCTTCTTAACTCCATCTCCGGATAAACCCGCAAGCTTAAACAATCCACAAATTTCATCCACGTAGATCAAGTGCATATCAGGATGTATTGTTCCATCTCCTGCATAAGGATTAGCTAGCAGATTCTCTATCATACCCGAAGGAATCTCATAATAAATATTTTCAGTACGTGTAGTAGGTTGAGGAGCAACTATTTGTGCTTTCGGTCGAGGTGAAGATACCCCGAACAAACCCTTCAAAGGATTACTTGCCATAGTGACAAGTGACAGTAAATTTCAGCACGTAATATAAATGTTTCCTTACCAAATTCCACTCACCAAAGGTGCTTCACTCCCCAGCAACGGCGCCAGAAAAGAGTCTTGATGACCCACAAGTATAGGGGATCAATCGTAGTCCTTTCGATAAGTAAGAGTGTCGAACCCAACGAGGAGCAGAAGGAAATGACAAGTGGTTTTCAGCAAGGTATTTTCTGCAAGCACTGAAATTATCGGTAACGAGTAGTTTGATAGCAAGATAATTTGTAACAAGTAGCAATAGTAACAAAGAGTGCAGCAAGGTGACCCAATCCTTTTTGTAGCAAAGGACAAGCCGGAACGATCTCTTATAATAAGCAAAGCATTCTCGAGGACACATGGGAATTACATCTAGTCACTTTCATCATGTTTGTTTGATTCGCGTTCGCTACTTTGATAATTTGATATGTGGGTGGACCGGTGCTTGGGTGCTGTTCTTACTTGAACAAACCTCCCACTTATGATTACCCCCTCTCGCAAGCATCCGCAACTACGAAAGAAGAATTAAGATAACTCTAACCATAGCATTAAACATATGGATCCAAATCAGCCCCTTACGGAATAGCGCATAAACTAGGGTTTAAGCTTCTGTCACTCTAGCAACCCATCATCTAATTACTAGTCCACAATGCATTCTCTTAGGCCCAAAGATGGTGAAGTGTCATGTACACTACAGGAATCAGAGAATTTGCCATCAGTCCACTCTTTGCCGTCTGCTAGCTGACGGCACAGATGGTCTTTGCCGTCCTTATCCATAAAGCAGACGGCAAAGAAAGGCCTCATGGCAAAGATGGTTTTTGCTGTCAGTCCATTCTTTGCCGTCGGCTAGCGGATGGCAAAGAGCCTAAAAAGCGGACGGCAAAGGCAGGCGGACGGCAACTAGCAAAATCGCAGACGGCAAAGAGCCCATCTAGGCCCCACTGGAGCGCGGCGTTGGTTAGGTCAAACGGACGGCCTAGATGCCGTCCTCTAGCGGACGGCAAAGAGCAGCAGACGGCAAAGATCATCAAAAAGCAGACGGCAAAGAAAAATTTCACTAACATTTGTAACGGCCGCCGCGCGCGTCCCTCTCACTCTCTCGGTGCGACCCTCTCTCTCTCTCTCGCCGCGCCCCTCCACTCCCCTCACTCTATCTCTCTCTCTCTCTCGCCGCCGCGCCCGTCGCCGCTGACGACCCACCGCCCCGCCGCGCCCGTCGCCGCCGCCGACCCACCGCCCCACCGCGCCCGTCGCTGCCGACGACCCGACGCCCTGCCGCCCCACCGCGCCCTGGTGCAGATCCACCGCCCCGCCGCCCCACCATCCGCGGCCGCCACCCCGCCGCCCCAACGCTCCACTCTGCCATCGCCGCCCCGCCGGCACGTCGTCTGTGGCTCCGCCGCCCCCGACACCACTCACCGGTCGATGGGCCTTCTCCAGTGAGTCCTCCCCTTATTCTCTGTTTTTTTTTCTTTTTTTTCATTTAATTGCTACTGTTAGTGCTATATTACTCATATTTAGTTAGGTTAGTGCTAGGTTAGGTTAGAAAAGAACTAGGAGAAGAATATTTTAGGTTAGTAATATTTTAGGTTGGTCAAAATTAGAAGAAGAAGAAGATGATGAAAAAAGAAGAAGAAAAGAAGAATAAGTAGAACAAGAGGAAAAAGGAAAAGAAGGAAGAAGAAGAAGAAGAAGAAGAAGAAGAAGAGGAGGAGGAGGAGAAGAAAAGAAGAAGAAGAAGAAGAAGAAGAAGAAGAAGAAGAAGAAGAAGAAGAAGAAGAAGAAGAAGAAGAAGAAGAAGAGGAGGAGGAGAAGAAGAGGAAAAAGGAAAATAAGGAAGAAGAAGAAGAAGAAGAAGAAGAAGAAGAAGAAGAAGAAGAAGAAGAAGAGGAGAAGAGGAGAAGAAGAAGAGGAGAAGAAGAGGAAAAACAGGAGAAGAGGAGAAGAAGAAGAAAAAGAGGAGAAGAAGAAGAGGACAAGAAAAGAAGAAGAAGAAGAAGAAGAAGAAATAGAGATTTTTTATATAGAGAGATTTTTTATCAGGATTGAATATTCGTGTTGATCGAGTGGATTTAAATGTGCAGTTGTTTCGTCGCTGCGAGGGTCTGGTGTTCGACGACCTCCCCGTGCATTCGACGAGCTCCCATGCGTTCGTGGGTGAGCACAAATGACTTCTCCTCCTCCCCCCTTCATTTGCTCTGTTCCGGTCTTCGTGCCGATGATACTTGCTAGCTATAGGTAGATTCAATCATCAGTATGTGTGACCAGTATGCGTCTCCTGTTCGAAAGGGTTACAGTTATAAATATGCATGCATTTGCATATTTATTACCGTGATTCTTTCGAATTGTCCAACGTTATCCATGGACAGCCTGAGTATGTGTAGATTGGGTTCGTTTTCCCATGCTCTGCTCCGGATCCGATGCAGAATTTTGTCAGTGACTCCCTGTCTCCCGTTCGAAAGGGTTACAGTTATAAATATGCTGCATTGAATTTCGTCAGTGCCTCCCTGTTGTTCTTCGTGTGTGCATGGAAGGTTCCCGTGCCCCACATGCAAGGCAGCTCTTTAGTTTCGTTGGCTGGAGGCGGGTCGCAAGTATTCTTGCTTCGACTTGCAAAGACCATTCCTGGATCCTCGCCATAAGTTCAGAAAACACAAGAAGAACTTCATCAAAGGTAGAGTTGTCAAAAACTCTGCACCACCTGCGTTGACAGGCCAACAGATCCTGGATCAGTTAAACGCTCTCGAGCCTGATCCAGAGCGTCCAGGGTATTTCAAGGGGTATAATTCGGAACACGCCTGGACTCACAAGACATGCTTGTGGGATCTGCCTTACTTCAAAGACCTCCTTCTTTCACACAACATCGATGTGATGCACACTGAAAAGAATATCGGCGAGGCCCTTTTTGGTACATTGTTCGGCATAGAGGGGAAGTCAAAGGATAATCCTAAGGCTAGAGTCGATCAGCAGACTCTATGTGATAGACCATTACAAAACATGCGACAACCGAAAGGAAAGAAGAACTGGTCGAAGCCAAAGGCCTGGTTCAATCTTGGAAGGGGAGCTATGAGGGAAATTATCTTGTGGGTGAAAATGCAGTTGATGTTCCCCGATGGGTATGCAGCGAATCTATAGAGGGGAGCGAGTCTTGAAAAATTGAAAATATTTGGTCTCAAGAGTCATGATTGGCACATATGGCTTGAGCGGGTAATGCCGGTGATGTTGCGTGGCTTTATCCCTGAGGATGAATGGCTAGTACTGGCAGAGCTGAGCTATTTCTTCTGTGTTCTTTGTGCGAAAGAACTATCGCCTGGCATGCTAGATGACATGGAAAAGTTGGCGCCGGAGTTGCTCTGCAAGTTAGAGAAGATCTTTCCACCGGGCTTCTTTAATCCAATGCAGCATTTGATTTTACATCTCCCGACCGAGGCAAGATTGGGGGGGCCCGTGCAAAATCGTTGGTGCTATGCAACTGAGAGGATGCAGAAGACGCTTCGAGCAAAATGTAAAAATAAACGTAGAATTGAAGCATCGATGGCTGAGGCATTCATTACTGAGGAGGCGGCAAACTTCGTGACAGCACACTACGAAGCCAAAAATCGTCATTTGCATAATCCGAAGCCTCGGTACAATGCTGGCGACCCTAAAAAAGGTGGATCCAACCTCAGCCTATTCAAAGGGAAGCTCGCACCAGCCGGTGCTTCGAAACCAATACCGTTGGATGTCGAAGAATGGCGGACCATTTCGTTGTATATCTTCAACAACCTAACAGAAGTGTGGCCGTACATTGAGTAAGTTCTCGGTACATTGTTTCGCAACTTCTAATTCCTTTGAACTGCTCTTATTCCCGGATATTTGATACAGTCGATACGTCGCCTAATTCTCGGATGGAGCGGTGATCCAAAAGGATTACATCGAAGAGTATGAGCTTCTGGCAAAGCATGGAGGCGGCTATCCCGGTTTCATCTCTAGGTTCAAACAAACGGTAATTACCATTAATAGACCATTTCATTTCTTCGTCTAATTTGCGGCTAATGCAACAATCCTTTCGTATTAAACTTGTAGGCTAATGCAGAGTCTATGGACGCCGAATTGAGACAAGCCGCTAATGGTTTTGACTATAACGTTCGTTCATTTGAGAAATACGACATCAACTGGTATCGCTTTCGTACCTTTGGCAAAGAGCTATCTATGGCCGACCGAAAATCTACAAATTGTGGTGTCTTTGCTATCGGCGAAGGAGGTACCGAGTATTATGGAAGAGTTGAAGCAATTTATGAACTTCTATTCTATGGTGAAAACCCACCGAACGTCGTAGTCTTCAAATGTTATTGGTTCCAGCCGAAGGAGACTAGAAGGACTCATGAACATATAGGGCTAGTCGAAATCAAACAAAGCACCCATTTAGATGTTCCCGATGTCTATATTACGGCTCAACAGGCCACCCAAGTTTTCTATCTACCGTGGGCCTGCCAAACTAATACAAATCTGAATGGTTGGGATGTCGTTTATGAAGTGCCGCCACGTGCTAGACCACCTCCCCCCAATGAAGAGGATTATGAACCTCACATTAACCCAGACACATATGAAGGAGAATTCTTCCAAGAAATACGTCTTTCCAAAAAACGTTTCAAGAACCGCTCTACTTCACCCTAGAACATGGAAGTAGACAGCGACAGTGAATCCGACTTCACCCCTGAGCCGGAACAAGAAGAGGTTACTACTGCGGATGACCTGTCAATGCTTGACCGATTACAGAAAGGCCTTCCGCATGTTGATGTCGCTGAACCCGATGAGCACGTCATTCATGACGACACGCGTGATAGTGATGATGATGATGCATTTATTGATCCAGACGATCCAGACTATTATTAGTTTGTATGCATCCCAACTTAAATTATATACATATTATTATTCATGTCAGGTATTCAATTTTTTTATGTTGTACTAATTTCGTTTACTCTTTGTCATGGCAGGTGTTGAAAGATGGTGGGCGCGGGTCGAGAGCGCTCCGCGGGTACTTCTTCGGCGGCGGCCCGTGGGAGGGCTTCTTCCATTCCACCCCTACCTCTCCGGAGAGCGTTGATAGAGAGTATGGGGACACCGGCGGGCGCTTCTTCGTCGGCGTCGTTGCCCACCGGGAGAGGAGGTCGGGGAGGGAAGAAGAGAGGTGGAGGACGTGGCCGCGGGAGAGGTAGGCAGACTGCTACGCCTTCCTCGCCGCCACCTCTAGCTCATTCACCCGAGCACAGGACTGCTAGTGTGGACCCGTCTGAGGTGGAGGCTACGGGGACTCCGGACCACGAGCCTCCGGTCGACGGGCCTTCGGCCCACGAGACTCCGGTCCCAGAGGCTTTGGCCCACGAGACTTCGGCCCACGAGACTCCGGACCAGGACGGGGATCGGGCTACGTCCCAGGAGACGTCCGGATGGGGTACCTGGCCGGATCTGTCTCAGGGGCCGAGTGGCCATGCTGATGGCGGCTGAAAGTACTTGTAGTCCCCATGTGTGGTTTTGGTAATTAAATTACAATCCTAATGGACTAATGTTTGCATTGAGATATACATTTGAAGGAAAGTTCCATTTGCAATGCATGAAGAATATTGGATGAATTGATGGATGAAATCCATCAACATAAATATATGCATTGAGACTTGATAATGAATGACAATTCCTATGAAGAAACAATGACATCAAGTTATATAGGAAGGTTTGTTCCATGTGTGATGCAAGAAGGAGATTGAATGGATTCGGAATGAATGCCATATACATATAGTTGTGCATCAAGATTAATCATGGAGCAAAGATAAATGTTGACCAAGATGAAGATCGAAGATTGAATTCAAAGATGGTCAACACACAAGCGTAAATCATGTGCCACATGAGATCTTATGGTACGGTAATAATTTGTCAATTGCGCTTTGTGTACTAACCCATTCTATATGATTTCTATGTCTGTGTGGGTTAGGTAATTCTCATGAACTTACATCAAGAGAAAGATTTCAAGTGCCCATGAGAGGATGACATTAAGTGATGATGATCATGGTTTACAAGAGCAAGTTCAAGATAGGCATTCTGAAGAATTACATGCTTGAAGCTTGCAGATGATCATGTGATAGACACGCGAAGATGAATACAAAGCAAAGCTTCCCACATTGTGTATGGGGGAGCTACTTGAAGACTTCACCAATGTCTTGCCTTCAACTTGAGCCAAGAAGAAACATCAACATCAAGCTCAAATGAAAGGCTCGAGTCAAAGGTATTAGTTCCTTCGACGTTAGTGTTGTGGAGTGATGACCACCGAAGGAACACATACACTCAAGAATGGATTCTCGATAGCTATGTAGTGTAGCTCTTTTATGATTCTTGAGTTATAGGGATCCTGCACTATTAAGAGGGGATCAAAGGGGTTCGTGATAGATTTGCTCAAGTCAACATCTTCTCTACACAATTCCACTCATATCCTATACACCAAAGAAAATCCAAAGCAAAATAGGTTTCCCAAATATATGATAAAACCTTTGCATATTTGGCATCCTCCATTTTGGTTGATCTTGGGTGGTCCTCTATGTGAGGACCTGGGGCTTTTCCATAGCTACAAAACGAGCCCAAGATCATCAAAATCGGAGTTCGTATGAAAAAGTTGTGCATGTTTTACTATCTGGAGGGCCAGAAGTTCCGGGCTGCCCGGAAGTTCCGGGCTACCCGGAGGTTCCGGGGTCCGGACGTTCCGGGATAGGTTCCGGGGGAAGTTCCGGGCTTTCCAGAGTGTTGCGCTGATATCCTCTAAAGGGAGCCCGGAAGTTCCGGGCATGCCCGGAAGTTCCGGGCTGCGTTTTTCTGTGCATAACGGGCAGATTTGGTGGGGGCACTATATAAGGTACCCTTCTTCCCCAACGGGCTGGGGTGCTCCACATCCAAAATTTCCCCATTCTTGACAGCTCTCTCCTCCTCCCCCAAGCCTAAAAACTCCAATACATTTGGGGGAAAACTAGCCCATGGATCTAGGGTTCATTTGTTGACCTCCTCCATTGTTCCTCTCCTCTCCCATCCCTCCATAGCATTAGTTGTTTTTGTTGGGATTTGAGAGAGAGGGATTTGAGCATTCTTGTGTTAAATCCCGGAGAGATTTGTGAGAGTTCTTGAGAGAGATTTCATCCAAGCATACATCCACTCCTCCTCTCTCTTTTGACCAAAGCAATTTGTGATTTGAGCAAGTCTTGAGCATTTCCCCCTTGGTCTTGTTACTCTTGGAGGTTGGAGACTCCTAGGCGGTAGGAGTACTCCGGTGAGGAATCAACTTGTGATTTGTCCCCCGGAAAGTTTGTGAAGGTTTGGAGGTCGCCTCAAGGTCTACGACTAGTGGTTGGGAATCGCCTTCGTGGTGATATCTCAAGGAGAATAGGGTGAGCCTTCGTGGTGTTGGTGTGCCTTCATGGTAACACCCATCCCTCCAATGGTGACTAGCTTTCCTCCAAGGAAGTGAACATCGGGATACATCCTTGTCTTTGTGACTTCGGTTATCCCTAACCCTTTCTCCTTACTTGTGGTTACTTTGGTCACTTGACCGTGCATTCACTATATCTTGTTGTCCTCATTATATTGTGGTGGTTCATTATATTGTGTTGGCCATTTCCTTTTAGAGATTATTTAGGCCTACACTTTATATTCCGCAATTCATACTTGCTACTATTGATATACTTTGTGATTAGTGTGAATTGCTAACTTGTGTCATACACTTCCATATATTGTGATATTGCTCAAGTAAGTTTGTGTAACTTACTTGTACTTGTTAGTATCCTTGTTGTCCTCATTATATTGTGTTGGTTACCATATCGTAGAGATTATTTAGGCCAACACTTTATAGTCCGCAATTCATACTTGCTACTATTGTTCTATCTTGTGCTTAGTGTGAATTGCTATCTTGTATCTTTCATTTCCATATCGTGTGATATCTTGAGTAAGTTTGTGTAACTTACCTGTGCTTACTAGTACCCTTGTTGTGCTCATCTTATTTAGAATAAGTTGTTGGTGCACTTAGTTGAGCCTAGTATATTTAGGATTTGTGCTTGAAAAGTATCCGTTTAGTATATTTCCGCATTAGGATATAGCCAAATCCATAAAAGATTTTAAAACGCCTATTCACCCCCTCTAGGCGACATCGTGGTCCTTTCAGCGGCGGGGATCAGTTTACTGATAGTGAGGGCGAGGTGGTTGAGAGGGTCACCGTGTACCAGCGTGGTAGTACACGGCTCCCGCCCCTGCCGGCGACCCGCGAGCAGAGGCCGGTGATTAGGCCTGATGGGGAGAAGTAAGTGCATTTACTCTTTTTGTACCTTTTGCCTTCACGTTTCTTCAAATATCTAATGCGTTGGCCTTGTCATACTGCAGGGGTTGGGTACACGCCAGTGGAGTCCGCAGGCCCAACAGCGTCCTTGGTGTGCTTTGCCGGCAAAATTTCCCGGGGTTTGTCACATTGCCCGGTGAGGGTCAGCTTCCACAGCTAGGATTGAGCTGGGAGCACTACTTGGCTACCCAGGCCCCGCCGGAGGAGATGATCGACGGTGTCTTGTGCCACACGAGGGCCGAGATGGTGATCAGAAGCTTTTGGGTAATTTCTCCTTTACACAATTAAAAATTAACAATAGCTAGTTATTGTACTAATCAGTGTTGTCTCGTTTGATTGCAGTCCTTCTACAGGTGTGAGGAGGGATACAAGGAGGATGCGGCAAAGGTTATCGATACCGAGTGCAAGCGCCTATTACAAAACTTACGGCACGAGGCTCGGCCGCAGGTTGTTCGAGACTACTACGCCACGCGTGGTATTAAGGACAAGCCGTCGTGCCGCGAAAAGTTTCTGAAGAAGCATCAGTACATGAAGGTAATTACCTATTCTTAAGGCCTTGTACTTAGTTTCCTTGATTTGATTCGTAGGCGTAGCGCTCAAATTTCTCTTTACTAACTTAGGTGCCCCCGAGATGGTGTGCGGATAAGATGGATTGTTGGGAGGCGTTGATCGATGAGTGGTGCACAGACCACTGGCGAGCCGTCCACAACAATGCCAAGGACCGGCGTGCCCAAATGGTTGGTGTGCCACACCATCAAGGCAGCGCCAACTTATTTCAGTACGGGCGGAACTGGTATGTGGTTTGCTTCATGATTCATGCAATTCATTCTTCATGCTAGCTTGAGCCCTTTACTAATACTTTGTTCCTCTCTTTTAGGTGCAACACAATAAGACGGAGGTTCCAGAGGTGTACGACCTCTATGCCATGGCCCATACTGCCTCGTACAAGAAGGCCAAGGCATTCTCTGAGTCTGACCTCAATCATCCAGAAAAGTTCACCAACTTCTCCTCCCACCACAAGCTCGTGATGTACAACAAGGAGGCGAAGGCGAGGAAAGGGGAGGACTATAACCCGAGCCAGAATCCTATTGATCCAGAGATGGTGATGATAGCTGGTCGCGGGAGGCCCCATGGCTCGATAGCCATTGGAGATGGACTGATACGTTGTCCTCTCACTCTCCCGGAGATCAAGGCGCGCCAAAAGAGCTCCTCGCCTGAGATAAGGACTCGTCCACGGCCAGTCGATCTCGCCATCGAGGTTAGTTATACGGAATCAGATATCTTTCCTCCATCACATTGTGTGTGCGGCCATCGATGATTACAATGCTAACGAGGAGTGGTGTTGCAGGCTGCTCTTCAGAAAGAGAGAGCGACAACCCAGGCGCTTCTGGAGGAGAGGGACCGGGTGGCGGCGGAGAAGGGACTGCTTTCGGAGGAGAAGACGGCTAGGTTGTTGGAGGAGGAGAGGGCACGGAATGAGGCGGCTCACCGGGCCATGTACGAGCTCCTCGTGGTAAGTTTCTTCTGCATATTAGCCAAATCATGCACGTAATGTTCGTTTCATTACTAACTAATATGACTGACTCGCCAAAACCAAATGTGCAGTCTATGTGCGAGAAGACCGGTCAGACCCCTCCGCCGATGCCAGTCATTACTCCGGTGGGAACGGTGAGTTTCATTTGAATGGTCATTAGTTACTAGTCTTAACATTTGAGTGTCATCATGCTAACGAGACATTGCAAATGATCTTTGGTGCAGCATAACTCCCGAGCCGCATCGCACAACCCTTCTGAAGGGCAACCTTCTCTAGGTGAAACTGGCCTAAGAAACCCTGGTGCTTGACCTCCGTGATGACGACGACGGTAAGTTTTCTCTAGTGTTTTGCTTAACAAATGCATACTTAGCTTCGTACATGCTAGTTAGCCCTAATATGCTACATACTTAGCTTATTTTCCCCAAAAAGACATACTTAGCTAATTATCCTCCAAAATGACATAATTAGCTTACTTAGTTCATTTATGACATAATTAGCTTAGTTAGGTCAAAAATGGCATAATAACCTTGGTTAGCTCATAAATGTCATATACTTAGCTTATTTTCCTCCAAAATGACATAATAAGCTAAGTTAGCTCAATAATGACCTATACTTAGCTTCGTTTCCTCCAAAATGACATAATAAGCTTAGTTAGCTCAAAAATGGCATAATTAAATAGGTTAGCTCAGTAATGACCTATACTTACCTTATTTTCCTCCAAAATGACATAATAAGCTTAGTTAGCTCCAAAATGACATAATTACCTAAGTTAGCTCAATAATGACCTATACTTAACTTCATTTCCTCCAAAATGACATAATAAGCTTAGTTAGCTCAAAAATGGCATAATTACCTAAGTTAGCTCAATAATGACCTATACTTACCTTATTTTCCTCCAAAATGGCATAATTACCTATGTTAGCTCAATAATGACCTATACTTACCTTCTTTTCCTCCAAAATGTCATAATAAGCTTAGTTAGCTCAAAAATGGCATAATTACCTAAGTTAGCACAAAAATGACCTATACTTACCTTATTTTCCTCCAAATTGACATAATAAGCTTAGTTAGCTCAAAAATGGCATAATTACCTAAGTTAGCTCAATAATGACCTATACTTACCTTATTTTCCTCCAAAATGACATAATATGCTTAGTTAGCTCTAAAATGGCATAATTACCTAAGTTAGCTCTAAAATGACACAAATAAGGAATAAGAAGAAGAAAAACAAGGAAGAGGAGAAAAAGAAAGAATAGAAGAAGAAAGAGAAGAAAAAGAAAGGATAAAAGAAGAAGAATGAGAAGGAAAAGGATAAAAAGATAGAAGAGAGAAGAAGAAGAAGAAAATATATTCTTATTCTTCCTTTTTCTCTTCTTTCTTTTTCTCCATCTTCTACTCCTTCTTATTCTTATTCTTCTTCTTTCTTCTTCTTCTTTCTTTCTTCTTATTATTTTTCTTCTCTTTCTTCTTCTTCTTCTTCTAGTCTTCTTCTAGTCTTCTTTCTTCTTCTTCTTCTTCTAACCTTCTTATTCCCATTTTGCAGATTTGATTCACTTCATGGAAGCTGGCATTGATGGACTGCTAGTGTTTAGTTTTTCTTTTGATTTGTATTGATGAACAATGTGAAACTATGTATGTATTGGTTCTTTTAATAGCCTATGTGTTCTCTTGTTCAATATTTCACGATGATGTTGGATAGTACATACTATTTGTTGGAATACATGGCCTATGCTTCAGCTTGAAACTATATATATCATATATGTGTTGTGAAAATGCAGGGAAATAACAGAAAATAGATAAAAAAAGTGGTAATACAGGCACTTTGCCGTCTGCCAGCGGACGGCAAATCCCTTTGTCGTCGGTAGGCTGACGGCAAAGGTGCCACGTGGCAGCAACCTGTGCAACCTGGGAGCACCATGCCTGACCCATTTGGTCATTCTGCCGTCAGCTGGCAGACAGCAAAGACAAAGCAGGACTGACGTGACGTGACTCGGCAGACGGCAAAGGCAAGTGTTTGTTTGCCGTCCGCAGGCAGACGGCAAAGTCTGCCGTTAGCCACCTGACGGGACTAACAGCTACACTTTGCCGTCCAGGACCTTTGCCGTCAGCTGTGCCAGGAAGGCGGACGGTAAAAGTCTTTGCCGTCCGCGGCGCTTCTGCAGACGGCAAAGATGCTGATTACCGTGACTTTCAGTGCTGAAAGTTGTGCCGTCAGCCAGCAGACGGCAAAGATGTTTGCCGTCCGTGGTCTGGTCCTTTGCCATCTGCTATGGCAGACGGCAAAGGACCTGATTCTTGTAGTGGTAGTCGACGTTCACATGACACCACTAAGAGAATCAACAACATACATATCATCAAAATATCGAACGAATACCAAATTCACATGATTACTTATGACAAGACTTCTCCCATGTCCTCAAGAACAAAAGTAACTACTCACAAACCATATTCATGTTCAAGATCAGAGGGGTATTGAATAGCATATTGGATCTGAACATATAATCTTCCATCAAATAAACCAACTAGCATCAACTACAAGATATAATCAACACTACTAGCAACCCACAGGTACCAATCTGAGGTTTTGAGACAAAGATTGAATACAAGAGATGAACTAGGGTTTGAGATGAGATGGTGCTGTTGAAGATGTTGATGAAGATTGGTCCTCCCACGATGAGAGGATCGTTGGTGATGTCGATGGATCCGATTTCCCCCTCCCGGAGGGAAGTATCCCCGGCGGAATCGCTCCGCCGGAGAGCAAAAGTGCTCCTGCCCAAGTTCCGCCTCGAGACGGCGGCGCTCCGTCCCAAAAGTCTTCTCCTTATTTTCTCTAGGGCAAATGGGCTTATATACCAGAAAATGGGCACCGGAGGCTGGCCAGGGGCCCCACAAGCCACCAGGGCGCGCCTGGGGGGGGCACACCTTGGTGCCTCGTGGGCACCTGGGTGGCCCCCTCTGGTATTTCTTTCTTCCAGTATTTTTTATTTATTCCAAAATAAATCTCCGTGAAATTTTAGCTCATTTGGAGATGTGCAGAATAGATATCTCTGACGTAGCTTTTTCAGGTCCAGAATTCCAGCTGCCGGCAATCTCCCTCCTTGTGTAAATCTTGCATATCAAGAGAGAAAAGGCATTAGAATTGCTCCACAAAGTGTTATATTGATTAAAAACACTATAAATAACAGTAGTAAAACATGATGCAAAATGGACGTATCATGATCCTGGGCGTGCTCGCTGTACCAATATTTTTTTTCTGTCGCGTTCCCCAACAACATGTTGCACACACAAATTCCCCAAAACTCCTCCCTTTACAATTGTTGAACACATACCGCATCAACAAAACCATGGCATTTGCGACATCTAGACCATGTACACGATCAAGGACAAAGAAAAGGCAAGTGTTGCGTCCTTAGAATAAGGGTGATTATCTGGGGCAGCATAATTTAACAGACCCACCATAGATTGGAGGAGCCTCACTCTCCAGCCGACTTGCGGCGCCACCATGCTTCGACTCAACCAATAAAATCCCTGTCAAAATCGTTGTCGCCAAGATCTTCTTGTGTTGTGGTGAAAACCCTAGCATGTCATCGTCGGAATCATCAATGTCTCTTCCTTCCTGTCCCTTTAGTTCTTTCATTTCTTTCCACTTCAAGTGGTTTTCACAACATCAATGGAACCAAGTGTACACGGGGGGTTAAATGCAAAATTCTAGTGAGAATGTGCGGTATTTTTACACTACACACCCTGGAAAATGCCACATGCTTGTACTTATGAGCCCCAATGAACCAAATAACTGCATAAAAAAGATTGTCAAATCGTGAGGCTAACGCGCGCGATTTTTGGTACACCGAGTTGGCAGCTAACACCGAGCCGTACGACGACACTCACCGAAAATAATGAAACGTTGCTAGTGACCGTTTGTGTGTGATTGGAATAACTTTATCCACTTGAACATATCATTTCTTGAGTTATGTGACATTTTTGCGCCGACCAGAAAAGCTTAGAGCATTTACAACCACAAGTATTAAATTTCGGTGCCCAAACGCCCATGGACACGCCCGGGTGCCTCCACGGTCAGACCGGACAATACAGAAAATTTGTCCTCCACAATCGGATGAATCTAAACCGAATACTCAAATCCATATTAGCTCATACAATGTCGTACGTAGCTAAACACATGCCATCGGACTACCGAAAATTGACGCGCCGGAAGTCTCGCGCGGCGGGCACGCCGCCCTACTGTTCGGATTCGCGTCTGGTCACGGAGGCGCAAATGGCCTCCATTTCGGCCCTGATGCCGCGGGGACGAGGTGCCACCTAAAAGGTTCCGGCGACATGGTGGGGTTGCACCATGCAGCCATGGGGACTGCTGTCGGCGACGCGCGATGGAATCCTCCGGCCCCGGATCCGGCCGCCAGTTGGGCAACGGATTCCCGCCGGCTCGCTGAAGACCGTGGGAGCTCGGGAGCGTCGGAGAGCAGCATGGACGGCCATCTGCTCCTCGGGGCTACAAGGGATGAGCTCCCAGTCCTCAGATCCAGACATGTCGGAGTCGGATCAAGGCGCTGCCATGGAGAAGAACGCCGGCGCTGGAGCTTGGTAGTGCGGGGGGGGAGTGAAGTGGAATGTGACGTGGGAACGATTCCGACAATAGAGAGGGGTAGGGTAAAGGAGCATGGTCTATCGAGATGCAAACGGGTGACATGAATGATTTTAGCGAGTTCGGGCCTCTCGCGGTGGAGATAACAGCCCTACGTCTCGTGCTCCGGAGAGGCTTTGTTTTATCTGAGTATGAATCCGGAGATTACAATGTGTGAGAGAGAGGAGAACGGATCTCCATGCCTGAGCTAAGTCCTGAGACTAATGGCGAGAGAGCCAGGGGAGAAGAATGAGCCTGCCATAGTCTAGTGGTGGGGGTGGCTTATATAGAGTGCGCCACCCCCTCACCTCATATGTTACAAGGTGGACCATCAATGCCATAATATCTGCCCACTACGAAACCACCATGCTGACTATTGGTCTTCGTATGTCCGAGTGAAATCAGGTACTCCGAGTGGAATGAGTTCGTCGAGTGGAGTGCTATGCTCCGAGTGGTTGTTGCCGTCCGAGTGACTTTCAAGTTGTGGTACATCTGAATAGCGATCTGGCCCAGGGGCCCAGTACAAAGTGTACGGTGTCCATGGGTAGGGTCTTTAGGTCAGGCCTGTTACCCTACCCCCAATACATGTCCTCATCATTAGCCCCCGAATCGGTCGAGGTTGAGCGGGTCGAGTCGACGTGAATTCCCAGATGAGTCGAGTGCTACGGAGGCACTCATGAACTCCCCCTGGTCACCCGGCGGTCTTATCTCCATGTGTTGCCTTGACGGATTCCGGACTACATGGTGTCCGAGTGAAATGAGTCCTTCGCGTGTCGGGTGGCGGACCAGACCTGAGCGTCTTTGGAAGGGTTTTAAAGGTCGAGCAATCGAATTGCTGGATCCCGGATTTTGCGGGATTCGAAATCAGAGACGTGCACGCGCAGATCGACGGAGACCGTGTGGAGAAACTTGGTGACAGTCGTTCATCTCTCGGAAGAGGCTGACTCGTGATCTAAGTATGGAAGAGTCATTAAATCTGGGCAACAAGATTGACGCATGGACTGCTCTCTCGGAGAGATGCCATTCTTATCCCGGAGGAACGTCAATACAAGTCGGCTCTAGATCCAAACTTATGAGTTTCACGCTTTGAGTCCTAGAAGAAGGCTCAAACGGGTCCGCAGAGGAGCGTTAAACTCACCTTATAGCAATTTTTTTGAGTGATTTGGAGCCGGTCCTGTATCGAGTAACTATTTACTCGGAATTTCTTCGCGCCTGGGCACGGAATGTTTGCTTGAGTGAAGATACTCGGAATTTTGTTCTATGGGTGTGCGATCAGCGCACCCATAGGGTGTAGCCCCCGAGACTCTGACTGATTGCTGGTAGTCGGTTGGAGTCTGTAAGATTTGTTGTACTTGAATGTTGTTGCTGGACTTGACCGAGCAGAATGTTTCTTTTTGGTTTCTCTTCCAGTGGGGGCACGCTGAGTGCACCCACTGGGTGTAGTCCCCGAGCCTCTGTCGGACTAGATGAGTCTGGCAGAGGGTTTAAGTCTTTTGGTCTGGAACTGAATTAAACAGGTGAACCCTCGTGCGCTCGGCACGGTAAATGACTTCAGCCTAGAACTGTGGCGGGTCTTCATGCATTCGGAATGGATCTTCGTGGGCTCGGCACGGTAAATAACTGCAATCTGGAGCTGAGTCAATCTGATGGATCTTCCTGCGCTTGGCACAGTAAATAAGTTTAGCCTGGAACTGGGTCAATCAGGCGAATCTTGTGCACTCGGCATGGTAAATAACTTTTAGTCTGAAATTGAGTCGATCGGATGGATCTTCATGCACTCGGCATAGTAAATAAATTTAGCCTGGAACTGGGTCGGTCAAGCAAATCTTCATGCACTTGGCACGGTAAATAAGTTCAGCCTGGAGCTGAATCAGTCGGACTGATCTTCGTGCACTCGGCACGGTAAATAAATTCAGCCTGGAACTGGGTCAAGTAGGCGAATCTTCGTGCATTCGGCACGATGAATGAATTTGGCCTCGAAACTGCCGACTGTAGAAAAAAGCTGGACACTCCAGGGAGTAATCATTCCAGTAGTACTTCTTACATTGACCGTTAGCTTTTGCTCTTGCCAACCAAACGATCGGGTTGGGACCGGGTTGGAGACGAAGAGTGAGCGTTAGGTATTGAGCATATTTTATGAATAAGTAGAAAGCTGAGTGAGGAACATGCCGACTGCCGGCGCGCCCATAGGTTTAGCCCCCGAATCGGTTGAGGTTTTGTAGAACGAGTTTACTAAAAACTTGATTTGGCCCGAGCACTGCGGGGGCACTCGGCGCCTGTCGTCAAGCTATAGTCAACTACGATTTGAACAAAACTTCAACGGATTCTGGACTAGGTGCCTCCCGACTGATCGGGGTATGTTGACTGCGAGGAAAAACTTGGTGGCACTCGTATGTCTCCCGGGGGAGATAGACTAGTGGTCCGATGTGGACGTGCCATGACAACCCGAGTGGCGAGGCTAGCGCGTAGACTGACTCTCCGGAGAGAAGCCACTCATCATCTCGGGGGAACACCAGCACAGGCCATCTCCGAGTCCAAGTTTGTGAAACTGACGCCTTGGAGCCTAGAAGAAGGGCCAAGTGTATCCGTAGAGGAGTGCCGGTTTCACCCTTTTGCAGTCCTGAAGATGACTCCAGGTAATGATTCAGGCATTTGTCCGAGTGGACTGGGTGCTTCCCGACTGATCGGGGTATGTTGTCTGCGAGGAAAAACTTGGTGGCACTCGTATGTATCCCGGAGGAGATAGACTAGTGGTCCGATGTGGACGTGCCATGAAAACCCGAGTGGCGAGGCTAGCGCGTGGACTGACTCTCCGGAGAGAAGCCACTCATCATCCCGGGGGAACACCAGCACAGGCCATCTCCGAGTCCAAGTTTGTGAAACTGACGCCTTGGAGCCTGGAAGAAGGGCCAAGTGTATCCGTAGAGGAGCGCCGGTTTCACCCTTTTGCAGTCCTGAAGATGACTCCAGGTAGTGATTTGGGCGATCATCCGAGTGGACGCTAGTACCCATATAGATCTTCGGCGGACCGAGCAAGTATCTTCAGAAAAATATTCCTGACATGATCAACAGGTTAATCAAATGGGGCGTAAACCCCCGAGGGTGGCATAGCCCTCGGCTGTGGCGTAGCCCCCGAGTGATGCTCGAAAGAGGTAAGCTCGCTACAGAGTGCGATATGAGGTTTGATCATATGAGTAACTTAGCTGTTTCCGCGTTGGGGATGTGGTCGAAGTCGTTGAAGCCATGACACGGCGAAAAACGGTCCTCGGAGGAGTCAGTCAGATGCTTTCGAAGCTGATGTAGCGATGAGGTCGGTGTAGCGCGGTTGCGGTGCAACAATACCGGCACGGCGACTGAGCCTGAGTAGCGACGAAGACGGCGCGCAGAGCGTCTGAGTGATCATGTAACTTGTCGAAGTGGTGGATCCGACTGCACTCGTTGAAGTGAAGGATCCGACTGTCTCACAGCGCGCGAGCGGCCGAGTGGTGAAGACAAGCCCAACCAAGTGGCGGCGCGTAGGGTGGCCGAGTGGGCAAGTTGATGTAGACGTGCCCAACCGAGCGGCGACGTACGGGGCGGCCGAGTGGTGAAGACGCGTCCATCCGAGTGGCGACGTGCGGGGCGGCCGAGTCGGTCAAGTTGATGAAGATGTGCCCAACCGAGTGGAGACGCACGGGGCGGCCGAGTGATGAGGACGTGTCCGACTGATGGCGACGCGCGGGGCGGCCGAGTGGTGAGGACGTGTCCAACCGGGTGGCGACGCGCAGGGCGGCCGAGTGGTGAGGACGTGTCCGACCGATGGCGACACGCGGGGCGTCCGAGTGATCATGACTTGTCGAAGTGGCGGATCCGACTGCACTCGTTGAAGTGAAGGATCTGACTGGCGATGAAGTACTAGACCACTCAGGAAAGTGTGATTCCGAATGAGTTGCAGCCCCCGAGCGCACTATAGGCTCCGACGGCGGACCTGTCGAAATACGAGAAATATAGTATTGAATCGGTAAATTGTAATTCATCGAGTCGGACTCAGGTAAAGGTGAGGAGCAGCTCCCGAGTGATGCTCGAAAGAGGCAAACTCGCAAAGGAATGAAGTATGCAGTTTAATTATAAAAGGGACTTATCTGTCTCATGCCCAACGTGACGACGAGGTCTATGTCGTTGACACGATGAAGAGGACTCCACGGAGGGGTCAGACGGATGTGTCCGAAGTCAACAGAGCGACGAGGTCGGTGTTGCACAGCGTTAGGATCGGTGTGCTGACCGAGTCCGAGTAGCAATGAAGTTGGTGCACAAAGCCGCCGAGTGATCGTGTAACCTGTGTATGAAAAATAGCACAAGCCAACGTAAAAATTTCTCGAAGCAATTTGATGTGTGCTGAAATGATTTGTGTAAATAAAACCCATAGACACCCGCTGGGTGTGCAAGGGGCTTGCTGGTTCGGAACCAGCAAGAGTCTAAAAGAGCGAAGGATCTGATCCAATTTGTCGAAGTGAAGGATCCGACTGAACTCGTTGGAGTATTGGACCCAAATGAGGTGGAAGCGCAGTGTTCCGACATGAAAATAAACAACCGAGCGTAGAGGTACACTCGGCGGCCTGGCCTCCGAGTGAACGTCAAGTGTGGATTACAGAACGCTCGGGAACACGAAAATAGCTATTTAATAGAATGCAGTGTGTGAAGAATGACTTAGCAGTCTGATGGCGCACGAGCGCCCGAGTGGGCGTGTTGATGAAGACGCACCCAACCGAGTGGTGGCTCGCGGGATGGCCGAGTGATGTAGATGTGTCTCACCGAATGGCGACGCGCGAGGCGGCCGAGTGGTGAAGATGTATCTCACCGAGTGACGACGCGCGGGGCGGCCGAGTGGTGAAGTTGTATCTCACCGAGTGACGACGCGCAGGGCGGCCGAGTGGTGAAGTTGTGTCTCGCCGAGTGGCGACGCGCGGGGCGGCCGAGTGGTAAAGATGTGTCTCCCCGAGTGGCGACGCGCGGGGCGGCCGAGTGGTGAAGAGGTGTCTCACCGAGTGGCGACGCGCGGGGCGGCCGAGTGGTGAAGACATGTTTAGCCGAATGGCGACGCGCAGGGCGGCAAGTGGTGAAGACCTGTCCAACCGAGTGGCGATGCGTGGGGCAGCCGTGTGGTGAAGACATGTCCAACCGAGTGGCGACGCGCGGGGCGGCCAAGTGATGAAGATATGTCTGAGTGATGAAGACATGTCCCGCCAAGTGGCGACGCACGGGGCGGCCAAATGCCCGGGCGTTTAGTTGTCCGAGAAAACATGCACATTGCTTGTCCGTGTGCAGTATTCATCCGAATGATGCTGGACGTTTAGTTGTTCGTATGTAAAATGTATGTGGATGAAATATGAAAAAATACTTAGCTTGTCGGGCAAGCCGATGAAGACGTGTCCTCCGAATGGCGACGCACGGGGCGGCCGAGTGGTGAAAACGCGTACAGCTGAGTGTCGACGTGCGGGCGGCCGACTGTTGAAGACGTGTACAACTGAGTGTCGACGCGCGGGCGGCCGACTGGTGAAGACGCGTACAGCTGAGTGACGACGCGCGGGCGGCCGAGAGGTGAGGAGGTGTTCAGCCAAGTGGCGACGCACGGGGCGGCCGAGTTGTGTGGACGTGTCTGAACGAGTGGCGACGCGCGGGGCGGCCGAGTGATGAAGATGCGTCCAGCCAAACGATGGTGGGCGGGCGGCTGCGTGATGAAGACGCGTAGCGATGGCACGCGGGGCGGCCGAGTGGTGAGGACGTGTCCCACCGAGTGGCGATGCGCGGGGCGGCCGAGTGGTGATGACGTGTCCCACCGAGTGGCGATGCACGGGGTGGCCGAGTGGGCAAGTTGATGAAGATGTGCCCAACCGAGTGGCGACGCGCGAGGCGACCGAGTGATGAAGACGCGTCCAGCTGAGGGACGACGCGCGGGCGGCCGAGTGATGAAGACGCGTCCAGCTGAGCGACGACGCACAGGGCGGCCGATTGATGAAGACGCGTCCAGCGGAGCGACGGTGCGCGGGGCGGCCGAGTGCTGAGGACGGGTCCAGCTGAGTGGCGACGCACGGGCGGACGAGTCGAGCATGTCGTCGAAGATGTGCCCAACCAAGTGACGGTGCGCCGGGCGGCTGAGTCTGGCAAGTTCATGAAGATGTGCCCAACCGAGTGACGACGCGTTGATACTGAACGAGGGATCCGTCCGAGTGAACTCGGGACCGTGGCCGAGTGAACTCGAGTCTGTGTTCGAGTGGATTCATCTGTCTGAACTCTGAACGAATCGGGTTTGCAGCTGTCCGAGTGAAAGATCCATCGGGTGACCCTGCAAGTTACTAGCAAGTATAGCCAGCACAGCCATGTTGGGGCGCTGGGTTGACCAGTCGGGCTGGCTGGGTGTTTGCACATACATGCATGCACCAATTAACTGGTGCCGGAGCAACGCACCTGTTATGGCCGCAATAATTAGGTACCTGACATTAGTAATCCTCATCAATTGGCCGCTTAATGAGGCAGCCAATTAATCTGACGTTGGAGATCACCACGTCCTTCTGTTTCCTGTACTTGCGCGCATTTACCTGCATGCAGGTAATCAAGGAGGAGGTGACCCACTCACCTTGCATGGTTAAAGGAAAAAGGGCCATGGCCAGCAGCCGGCGATGGAGGGAAGAACCGCCGCGCCCGGAGGCATTACCGGTTTCCTATTTCCACGCCGCGCCGGGTCTGCGCGTACGCCGCAGCAACCACTTTCGGGCAGCTGCCGGCGACGCTGGCGGGAGGGGCGCCTCCACCATGGAGATCACTGCCGAGCGGACGACCGGGCCGAGGAGCTCCGTGTTGCCGGCCAGGCTTGTGTCTCTGCGGAGCAGAAAGGGAGGAGTGCTGCACCATCGGCATCAGGCCGGCGGCGGCACTCAGGAACACCGCTGGAGGTGCGGTTCCGGCGCGGATGGATGCGCCAGAGGTCGGTGAAGCCGGACGGGCGGCGGTTGACTTGGAGGAGGCGTCGGAGGTTAGCGACGAAGAAGACAGGCGACAGCGGACTGGCCAGGTCGGTAGCTCGGCCCCCATGGCACTCGTCTGAACGGTGCTTGGTGGCGCGGCGGCGCTGCCGCTGTTGCTCGCGCTTTTTGGTTGATGTGAAGAAGGTGATGCAGCCGTCCTCCTCGCTTGTTTGATGCGGAGAAGATGGTGCGTCCGTCCTCTTCGCCTTGTATCTTCTTTCCTTTTCGATTGATCGAAACTCCACGGGACTCGCGTGAGCGCGTGTACATACGGAAAAAACAATCATTGTTAGATTAAAGATCGATTGTAAAGAAAAAGACAGGGTCAAATGAAACTTCCTGATTCCTCTGTACGAAGAGTATCATGTCTCTCCAGTGAATGGAGTGATGTCCGGAACATCCTGGATCAAATTCTCCATCGATGATTGTTGATCGGCGGACGAAGATCGAAGAAAGAAAACCATTTGCATCATGGCTCGAAAGACGCCACGCCCCACGGTGGGCGCCAACTGTCGTGGGAACGATTCCGACAATAGAGAGGGGTAGGGTAAAGGAGCATGGTCTATCGAGATGCAAACGGGTGACACGAATGATTTTAGCGAGTTCGGGCCTCTCGCGGTGGAGATAACAGCCCTACGTCTCGTGCTCCGGAGAGGCTTTGTTTTATCTGAGTATGAATCCGGAGATTACAATGTGTGAGAGAGAGGAGAACGGATCTCCATGCCTGAGCTAAGTCCTGCGACTAATGGCGAGAGAGCCAGGGGAGAAGAATGAGCCTGCCACAGTCTAGTGGTGGGGGTGGCTTATATAGAGTGCGCCACCCCCTCACCTCATATGTTACAAGGTGGACCATCAATGCCATAATATCTGCCCACTACGAAACCACCATGCTGACTATTGGTCTTCGTATGTCCGAGTGAAATCAGGTACTCCGAGTGGAATGAGTTCATCGAGTGGAGTGCTATGCTCCGAGTGGTTGTTGCCGTCCGAGTGACTTTCAAGTTGCGGTACATCTGAACGGCGATCTGGCCCAGGGGCCCAGTACAAAGTGTACGGTGTCCATGGGTAGGGTCTTTAGGTCAGGCCTGTTACCCTACCCCCAATACATGTCCTCGTCAGAATGCGGCTAGGGTTTCGGCTGGAGTGTGCATAGGGTCCATTTTAGTGGGGTCGGGTGGGCCAGAGTGGGTCGGATCCGACGTGGCGGGCGCATCCGGACGTCCCCTATCCACCCTAGATTGGGCTGGATATGGGTAGTGTTGGTCAGTCCAGGCATTTGGGCCGGAAATGGAGCGTCCGGTTGGGTGGCGTTTTTTCCTCCGGACAGTAGCTGCATTTTTACTCTGAAAATAATGTCTGGAACATGGAATCATCGACATCCCTAAAATCTCTCTAGAACTTAATACTACGAAGTTTGTCCAAAACTACACATGTTCCAAGTCGAACATGACCTATGTGTGTGATCCTCTCAGATCAAACAAGAGTGGGGCTGTTGTTCAGCCACCATCGATCTCCCAAAACCAAAAACCTCTGCTTTCCGTGTGCAATCCGGCAAAAACGACAAATCTGACCTGTGGACGAAATCAATTCACAAACTAAACTGTCCCGAAAAAAAATTCACCCAGCTGACCCTTTTGTGTGACGCCCGACAGCTAGGCGCCACACTACACTGTGCAGCGCCTAGCTCTTAGGCGCCACACTTCTGGCCAGCATGGCACCCCTGGGCCAGGCCCTGCCCCACACACAACCGTGCAGCGCCTAGCCGACAGGCGCCACACTTGTAATGTGCAGCGCCTAAGATCTAGGCGCCACACTTGTAATGTGCAGCGCCTAATCGTTAGGCGCTGCACATTGACTTAAATGTAGGTTGGTCCCCCCTCTATCTCCCCCCCCCCACACACACACCCCACCTCTCACCCGCCTATTCCCCTCTCCCTCTCTCCCCTTCTCAAATCATTCCCCAAATCTAGTAGATCTGAAGATTTTCTCCGTGGATTTGGAACCCAATCCCTATGCCTAGGCGTCACACTATGTAGTGCAGCGCCTGACTCTTAGGCGTTGCACATCTGGATATCATCTCTAGTAAGGTTCCAGTAGGTTTTACGGCAAAAAAATTCTCTAAGTGTGGGTGCAACGCCTTTGGATCAGGCGCTGCACTACACAGTGTGACGCCTAGGCGTCAGGCGCTGTGTAGTGCAGCGCCTGATGCCTAGGCGTTGCACATCAGTTCACTGCAGAAACAGCAGATTTGCTGTTCATTTCATTTTCATCCAATATTTATATTGATAATATATAACATGAATCTCACATAAAGCAGTTTGGTCATACATTAAGACAATTTCAACATCACTTCAAGTTCAACATCACTTCAAACACAAGTAGCACATTACTAAGAGTTCATCAACATCCTCTCAAGGAAACGACGACGACTAGTTCCTTCCGCCCGTGTTCTTCGTGCTTCTTCGCCTCTTGCTGGCTATCTTCTTCCGGTGTGAAGGACGAACCGGATGCGGTGCCTCCTCTTCCTCCTCCTCCGCCTCATCATCCAAGCTTGCCATGCGCGAGCTCCCTTTGAGCACCCTCTTGCCTTTGGTGGTGAAGTCGTCGGGCGTGAACCGTTTGAAGTTCCTCCTAGGCTTCAACATGTATGCGGACCGAACTTGATAATCCTCCAGTGTCATGTCATCATCAACATCAAGCTATCATAAAAACAAACGATATGGTAAAGACCGTGCGTCATAATAAAGTGAGAAAAGCATCAAAAAGATGAATATGTGCTATTGTCATACCGCTTGGGTGACCACACCCTCACCCTCCAGATGATCTGTCGAGGTAGTCTCGTCCTCCAGATGAGCCCCATGGTCAGTTGAGGGATTAGATGGTGTACCGGACCTAGACAAAGATGGTTCTGAATATTCTGGGTCACGGCAACCGATAAGGTTCGACAACCGCCTTAACCTCAGGCCCTGACGCTGTAACATGGAAAAGTGTATGAGATATCAAACTTAGCAACATATGTAACATGGACACCCAATTGAGATATGTACCTTAATGAATGCTCGAAGTGCACCTTCCTCCTTGCCTTTTCCAATCGAGGTTGTCTCCAGAATAGTCTGGCTTTCATCAGCTGCTTCTTTGATCTGTTTGCGTTGTGGATGAGAATGACATAAACACGTTAGGCAATCAAAGATGTGTGATAGGGCCAACGGGAAAGCGCAGAGGGGAAGACTTACCAAATAGTTGATCACTGGAGCATTAGGGACTCGGTGCCCTTCCCTGACAAGTTTGTTGTACTCGTTCTTGGATAGCTCATCAAAGGCGGCGGGATCTTCCAAAATATCATCATGGTATGCCGCCTTGCATATCTCAACTCGAGTACTTTCAAGAAACCATTTAAGATAGTTGTTGAACGCCAGTGGGCAGCACTCACGAAGCTTGGCTGCAGCAGAACTCTGAGCTTGCTCCACACTAAGATGGAACATGGTCACATACTTGGAATGATGTTTGTCCCATTCCTTGATCTTTCGTTGCCTTCTCCTATCCAACCTGCATTGTAAAAAAACCAAACATTAGCACTATCAGAAAGGACCTGACGATGCTAAGTGCACACGGTTCATTCTCTCTTACCTGTGAAGTGCTTTGTCGGTGTCCACCCATTCCGGCGGGTGAGGCTGGAACAAACCAAACTGTCGATGCACACGATGTGGCAAGTGAAACTCAACCGCCCAGTTGCATATTAGTGGGCACCGCATAAGCCAAAGATGCCTATCCCTCAAGCACATCGGATTCAGGATGAAGTCTTGTGCATTACCTAATGTATCCTTGGCGCCATATGGCTCCCATTCCACCTGGAACATAGCACAAAAACACAACATTGATGTTCAGTTTTCATAAAAGCATGAGAATTAGTGATGTAATGTCCGCGTTTACCTGCTCAGCCGTAATCGTGTCCAACTCGGCGGTGTACTGCCGGTACATGAGATTCACATCGTTCGTCATCTCGGATACCACATCCCACTTGTAAGCCCAAGTGAGGAGCCTTAGTTCGTCCTCTTTGTCGTCCCATGCATTGTACTTTACACCCTTCGGGCGTCCAACCGGGAGGCGCTCCCAGCTCCATACCGAAAGTAGGAGTATATTACCACCAATACAGCCGTCCCTTGAGATCCTGCAACAAGCGTCGTCCAGCTGCACATAAAAGAAAACATGGTTCACTTAACAGCAAGGTTGCATTGGTAATGTAGAAATGAAGTGAAAACAAACCAACCAACTACCTGTCGGTACAAGTAGGCCAGTGCCGCTGAACCCCAACTCCATTGGTTGTCGAAGATGGTCAATGCCTTAAGCCACATCCATGGAGCGTTCTTGCCTGTGGCGTCAGCAAACAAAGTCCTCGAGATAACGTACCACATGTAGACACGAGCATATGTCTGGACCACATCGTCAGTAGCATCCTCAGGGCAATGCGCAAAGTTCGCTGCAATCCACGTGAAAGGAGCTCCGGCTGCGACTCTTTCCTTCCTCTTCTCTCCCTCTTGTACCGGAGCCTCTGCAGGAACCATACCAATAAGGGCCTCCATCTGCTGGCGCCACCCATCAGGGTCGGTGCTCATACAGAGAGGCTTCCCCTCGATAGGAAGACCGGTGATCAAGGAAACATCCTGAAGCGTCACGATCATCTCAGGCGTTGAATGTGCAGCGCCTAACGATTAGGCGCTGCACATTACAAGTGTGGCGCCTAGATCTTAGGCGCTGCACATTACAAGTGTGGCGCCTGTCGGCTAGGCGCTGCACGGCTGCGTGTGGGGCAGGGCCTGGCCCAGGGGTGCCACGCTGGCCAGAAGTGTGGCGCCTAAGAGCTAGGCGCTGCACAGTGTAGTGTGGCGCCTAGCTATCGGTCGTCACACAAAAGGGTCAGCTGGGTGAAAAAAAATTCGAGACAGTTTAGTTTGTGAATTGATTTCGTCCACAGGTCAGATTTGTCGTTTTTACCGTGCAATCCCCTTTCCTGTCCCACATGTGGGGACGAATGAACGAACGAACGAGATCAGAGGTGGGGCATGCGTCCCCCCGAAACCTTTGTTTACTGCAAAAGCGCACTGGCCGCCACCAGCCCCACCGTAGGACCAGTAGCCGGGTCCCCGCCCGGCCCGCAGCGTCATCAGAATTCCCATGACGCATCACGCACCAATGGCCGTGTCAGAAGCAGCCGCATCATGCTAGCAATCCTAGGCCTGCGGCGGCGATGGATCCGATCGATGACGCCGGCGACGTGACCCCTCGTCACTGCTCCTCCCTCAACGAAACGAAACTTCCAAACAGTGTCGTCCTACCTACCTAGCCAGGGACCTCTCACCTCTTTCACACGCCCCTTTCTCAGAAGAATCACCAAGCTGTTTGGCACACGCCAATGGTGAAACACGCCATTGATTTGCAGGAGCGAGGAATCTTCGTGCCGCCTGCCTGCCGGTGCACAATGCATGGCACGAGAAGAAGCGTGTCTCCACTTACTGCAGGATCAAGCACGCAGCACACTATTTACTTGCATATTCCCGGCCGGGCCTAGCTGCCAGAGTTGATGGGATACGTACAGCGAGTACGTACGAACAAGGACGAAAGAAAGCTCCACGCCACATGGGCTGCCTCCATTAATGGAGCTCGCCTCACCGCTCCTTTTCTGTGTGCCGCCGCTTTCGAAGGCCTACAAATCTATCCATTTCCGTTCCATTCCATTCCAAGCACGGGTCCCTCTCGGGGCAGCCATGCTCTCGTACGCGTCCTTCCTTTTACTCCCTCCCATGGCGAATTAGCACGGGACGCCGAGCATAACCCCCAAAAATGACCACCAGAATCCAAAGCCGGCGGGTAGGGCCCGAAACAAAAGGGGAGAGAGGGCGCAACTGACAAGCGAGGAAAAGGAACCAACGGTGCCGGAATATTTGTGGATGGATGCGGCCATTATTGTTGCTCTGATGTGCCTTGCATGATTGCGGCTACATACTCTAGATGGCTATTACTGGTGCACTACCCATCTTTTTCAGATGATGAATAAAGAGGAGGAAGCCCGATGCGATTCGGATTCACCAAGAACACCAGAGGAAGAAGCAAAGGGGCAGAGAGAGCTCTGATTAAAGTTGCTTGTTCTGGTCCCCCCCGCTTCAAAATTTGTTCCATTTTATATCCATGGTGGTGATCCGGCCGAATCCACCTCGGCATCCAAGAAGCTTCTCATGTCGTCATCCCATCATCCTCTTCTTCCCTACCGAGAGGAGCAGAGCAGAGCAGATCACCACCGCCTGCTTCTAATGATGTTGCGAATTTGGAACAAGAAAGTGCTTTCTTAACGGCCCATATTATATCATCATCATCATCAGAATCATCATTTGGAGGGGAGAACATTTAATTAACATTAACAGAAACTAAAGAAAAGCTTGAGCTTAATTTCGGGAGCGACAGCAACAACAGGAGAGGATGGGGTAAATTTGTGGTGGTGGCTTCAGTACCCAAAATGGCTAGGAAGAAGAAAGAAAGATCGATCGCCCCTCCTCCTAGATCCCACGTCTCGCCGCCGGCCACCGTCCGTCCATGATCCATGCCCCAGGATGGATGGATCGACATCCCTCCCAATTTAATTTAGTTATGGCGGGCGAGCCGTCAGCACGGCGGGGTGGCGAGGACCTGCGGCTGCTGCTGCTGCGGCAAGGCGATGAACCGGTGCTGCAGCAGCTGCGCCGCGGACGGCCGCTTCGCCGGGTTCTTCTGGAGGCAGCAGCTGATGAAGCTCCGAAGCTCCGGGGAGGCGGTGGGCGGGGCCGCCGGCGACTCGGAGTAGCAGATCGCGCACATGAGGGCCGCCCAGTCGCCCTGCTTGCCCAGGTTCTCCCCGAGGGGGAAGCGGCCCAGGTAGAACTCGAGAATGCTGAGGCCGAAGCTCCAGATGTCGCCGGCGTAGCCGTTGTAGTTGCCATCGTTGAGGTCGGTGTTGATGCGCTCGGGGCTCATGTAGGCGATGGTGCCCACGGAGGAGTTGCAGGGGTCCATGGTCTGGTTCAGGATGCGCCCCACCCCGAAGTCGGCGATCTTCACGCGCCGCCCCGAGTCGATGAGGAGGTTGGAGGGCTTGATGTCGCGGTGCACGATGTGGCGCCGGTGGAGGTAGGCGATGCCGGACAGCACCTGCCGCGCCACGTCGGCGAGGAACGCCTCGGACGCGATGCGGCGGCCGTCGAGGGAGCCGCCGTCCATGTACTCGAGCAGGATCTGCAGCTCGCCGGCCTGCTCGTACATGCCGTGGCAGCGCACGATGGACGGGTGCTCGGCGGTGCGCAGGATGGCGATCTCGCGCGTGATCTGCCGCCGCACCGCCTCGTCGTGGTGCCCGTAGAGCACCTTGAGCGCGTAGGCCCGGCCCGTGGGCGCGTGCCGCACCAGCCACACCGTCCCGCCGGCCCCGCTCCCGACGCGGCGCACGCGCTCCAGCTCGCCCAGCGGCGGGGGCGCGGGCGGCGCGGAGCCGGCCGAGTTGGGCGGGGTCATGGACATGGGCATGGGCATGGACGACGCGCCGCCCGAGCCCGACCCCGACGAGGACGTGGACGACGGCGCCGAGGACGGCGGCGGCGGCAGCGGCAGCGGCACGGCCAGCGACGTCAGGTCCCGCTGCGGGAGCGGCAGGGTGAGATCCGGCCGGCGCCTCGCACGCCCCGGCGTGCCCGGCTGCTGCTGCTGCAGCCCCGGCCGCGCGTTCGGCGGCCCGCCCGGTCGCATCGCGCGCTCTGGCTGGTCCGAAACGCGAGGCTAGCTCCTCCTGCGCTCTGCGCGGCGGCCGGATCGGTCGGCGTCGGTGATTGTCGTCGTATGGGGCAGGCAGGCAGGCACGCGGGGTGGGGTGGGGTGGGATCGATCGGGTCGGGGAAGAGGGATTGGAGGGAGGCGAGTGTTTTTTATAGACGCGAGGGAGGCCAAGGGACGAGGAGAGACGGAGGGAGCTCTGCTCAGCCGAGGGAGAGCGCGAAATGCAGCCGTGACGCCGGGGGAACGGCAGGCAGGCCCGGTAATAAAAGAACCAACTTTCCCACAGTTCTTTTCCGCCTTTCTCGTTCACCGATCATGTTCCGTTCCGCTGGTTTGCCGTGTCCGTTCCATCCTCCCTCCCGGCCGGCCGTCGCCCCCGTTACTCTGCAATTCCGGTACCGTATTCACTTGGGCGGAGTCCAAATACTCCCTCCATTCCACAATGTAGTGCGTCCGCGCTTTCCGAAATCTAAGTTTAACCAGCGGATTCAGTAGTATAATTTTTGTTCCCGCCGCAGTCGGTCTCGTTGGTTAATTTTATGGTCAAACTTAGATCTCGATAAGCACGGGCGCACTACATTGTGAAATGGAGAGAGTATGTACTACCTCTGTAAAGTAATATAAAACCGTCTTAGTGATCTAAACAATTTGATATTAGTTTACAGAGGGAGTAGAACTTCCCACGTAACACATGATAACTGGTAAATTTATGTAGTATTACATCCCATCGAGTGTGTGTCTGTATTGTGTTTCTTTTTAGAAAGAATTGAGCATACGATTAACCTATAAGATAGCCGTGCAAGAACATCGATTTTTTAAGATTTGCTGTACGTATTTTATACCCCTTGACGGTGTATAAAAGTTCTGTTTTCAGATTGACGGAATTACCATGTACACGCCCCCATTTACAATTTCTGTTGTCAAGACCGTTTGTGTAATTATTCTTGTACGTGCGCTTGTATCGACCGTTACTGGGAATTTGTTTTGTCACATGGCATTAAATCTCGTACGTGTGATTGTATAAACTGTTGATTTGTTTTGACGCACATCATTAACTCTAGTGCATGAAGTACCTATGAAGAACCATGTCCTTTACGACTAGAGGCGCTGCTTTTTGGAAATTCTACCTAAGCTCGGGGACGGACACCTTCCTTCAACACGCCTCCCCAAATAGTCCACTAGAACTGCCATGGATGGACAAGCCGATCACGGGGAGGAGTTAGGGTTTATAGCGCCGACGGCTAACTGAAATTGGGTCGGCGAGTTTGATGGTGGTGTGGAGGATAGGAAGACCGGTATACATGTTCTGTTTCCAAATTCATGATATTCCCATATACATGTTTCCCTTTACAGTTCTGCTCTCAACACCATTTTCGTAATTACCACGGTTCACAAGCTTGTGTCGAGCGTTACAAGGAAACTATTTTGTCACATAGCATTAAGACCCGTACGTCTGATTGTATAGACCGTTTCCTTGAATATGTTTTTGTCGCAAGTCATTAACTCGAGTGCGTGAAGTACATGTGAAGAGCCAAGTCATTTACGACGAGAGGCGCTACAATCTACCCTAGCTCGCGGGGTGGCCACCTTCCTTCCGGACAACGTGCCACCCCTCCCAACTAGTCCACTCGTGAGAGAAACTATCATGGATTGACAAAACAATCAGAGAGAGGAATAAGGGCTTCTAGCGCTCACTACTAATTGTTACTGGGGCCGTGAGGAAGGGGGGACTTGAATACCGAGCTAAAAGGAATAACTAGCAACAAGGCATAATGTGAATTAGTGGTTTGATGAAAAAATGACGTTGAAATCGAACTATGAATTGTGGGCTAGCTTATTCATTACATATGTGCTTAGATACAACTTCACTAGTACCAACTTACAAATTGTGTGCGGTTAAAAGTAGCTGCAGAGAAAGAGATAACAAGGTACACCAATTCGTCACTAACTCATATATTGCTTTTCTAAAAAGAGGAAGGCATTATATTATAAAGCAAAAAGTATTTTTAGGAAAAAGAGGATGGATTCAACTCTTTGATATAACTATTTCTGTAAAAAACTTGAGGTCCTAAAATCTTTAGAAAACCATTATATATGTCTTGGTTAATTCGTGGGGTTGAAACTAAATATAGTCCTTCTTTTTTAACGCCCTTCCCCGTTGAAAGATCGTGGATGTCGCCTAGAGGGGGGGTGAATAGGCGCTTTAAAATAATTACGGTTTAGGCTTGAACAAATGCGGAATAAAACTAGCGTTTAATTTGTCAAGCACAAAACCTAAATCGACTAGGCTCACCTATGTGCACCAACAACTTATGCTAAGCAAGATAAACAACTAAGTGATAGCAAGATATATAATAAGAAACAATATGGCTATCACAAAGTAAAGTGCATAAGTAAAGGGCTCGGGTAAGAGATAACCGAGGCACGCGGAGACGACGATGTATCCCGAAGTTCACACCCTTGCGGATGCTAATCTCCGTTTGGAGCGGTGTGGAGGCACAATGCTCCCCAAGAAGCCACTAGGGCCACCGTAATCTCCTCACGCCCTCGCACAATGCAAGATGCCGTGATTCCACTAAGGGGCCCTTGAGGGCGGTCACCAAACCCGTACAAATGGCAACCCTTGAGGGCGGTCACCGAACCCGTACACTTTGGCAACCCTTGGGGGCGGTCACCGATACCCGTCAAATTGCTCGGGGCGATCTCCACAACCTAATTGGAGACCCCGAAGCTTGCCCGGAGCTTTACACCACAATGATTGAGCTCCGAGGCACCACCAACCGTCTAGGGCGCCCAAGCACCCAAGAGGAACAAGCTCTAGGGTACCAAGCACCCAAGAGTAAAAAGCTTCTCAAACTTTACTTCCACGTATCACCGTGGAGAACTCAAACCGATGCACCAAATGCAATGGCAAGGGCACACGGAGTGCCCAAGTCCCTCACTCTCAAATCCCACCAAAGCAACGAAAGCTATGGAGGAATATGAGAGGAAGAACAAGAAGGAGAACACCAAGAACTCCAAGATCTAGATCCAAGGGGTTCCCCTCACATAGAGGAGAAAGTGATTGGTTGAAACGTAGATCTAGATCTCCTCTCTCTTTTCCCTCAAGAACTAGCAAGAATCATTGGAGGGATTGAGAGATAGCAAGCTCAAAGAGAGTCAACAATGGAGGAGAGAGAGCTTGTTCACGGATGGGGAACCATTGGGGAAGAAAGCCCCTTAAATAGGTCCCCCACGAAGTTACATGTCAGTTGAAGGAACCTGTCTCGCGTAAGTGTACGCGTAATGTCGGTCCGGGCCGCTTCATCTCACAGTACCGCCGAATCAAATATCAACTAGTAACGGCAAGCAATATGTATACACCCACGCCCACAACTCGTTTGTGTTCTACTCGAGATCTCATCTACGCATAGACCTGGCTCATGATGCCACTGTTGGGGAACGTTGCATGGGAAACAAAAAATTTCCTACGCACACACAAGATCTATCCATGGTGATGAGCATCTACGAGAGGGAGAGTAAATCTACATACCCTTGTAGATCGCTAAGCGGAAGCGTTTAAGAAACGCGGTTGATGTAGTCGAACGTCTCCGCGATCCAAATCGCAAGTCGTCCCTCGATCCGATCACGAACTAGCGCCGAACGGACGGCACCTCCGCGTTCAACACACGTACGGCTTGATGACGCCTTCACCTCCTCGATCCAGCGAGCGATGGTGAAGTAGTGGTTGAGTTCCAGCAGCACGACGGCGTGGTGATGGTGGTGAGGAACAATCTCTGCAGGGCTTCGCCAAGCGCTACGGAGATTATGACGGAGGAACTAGAGGGTTAGGGTTGCCGCACACGGCTTGGGGAAATCTTGATGTGTCCCGTGTGCTAGCCCTGCCCCTCTATTTATATGTTGAGCCTTGGGGTCTAAACTTGGAGTAAAAGCCTCCTCCAGGTCGGTTTTGCCCGCACAAGGTCGGTTTGGCCCGCAGGGAAAGAGTCCAACTCGGATCCCTGCAGTACCGCGCACAAGCGGTAGTACCGCTTAACACAAGCGGTAGTACCGCTTGGGCGGTAGTACCGCTTCATACAAGCGGTAGTACCGCTTGGGCGGTAGTACCGCTTCACACAACGGTAGTACCGCTTATGCGGCAGCAAAACTACTTTTTGCACTTTCCAATACCTCGTGGGCTTTATTCCTTTGGCCCATATAAAGTGTTGCTGCACCCGAACACTTCGGTAAAACATCCGGAACCCATTCCGGTGAACTCCGGAACTCTTCCGGAGATCAAAACACTATTATCACATATATCAATCTTTACCTCCGGACTATTCCGGAGATCCTCGTCATGTCCGGGATCTTATCCGGGACTCCGAACAACTTTCGGTCACCAACAAAATAACTCAACTATACTAATCGTCACCAAACGTTTACCCTGCGGGTTCGAGAACTATGTAGACATGACCGAGACACCTCTACGGCCAATAACCAATAGCGGGACCTGGATGCCCATATTGGCTCCTACATATTCTACGAAGATCTTTTATCGGTCGAACCTCTATGTCAAGGATTCAGTTAATCCCGTATGCTATTCCCTTTGTTCTTCGGTATGTTACTTGCCCGAGATTCGATCGTCGGTATCTCTATACCTAGTTCAATCTCGTTACCGGCAAGTCTCTTTACTCGTTCCGTAATACAAGATCTCGTGTCATTGTGATGTTGTATTACCGAGTGGGCCCTGAGATACCTCTCCGTCACACAGAGTAACAAATCCCAGTCTTGATCCATGCCAACCCAACAGACACCCTCGGAGATACCTGTAGAGCACCTTTATAGTCACCCAGTTACGTTGCGACGTTTGATACACACAAGGTACTCCTCCGATGTCAGGGAGTTGCATGATCTCATGGTCATAGGAACAGATACTTGACATGCAGAAAACAATAGCAATAAACTGACACGATCAAATGCTACGTTCTTAGTTTGGGTCTTGTCCATCACATCATTCTCCTAATGATGTGATCCCGTTATCAAATGACATCTCATGTCAATGGCTAGGAAACCTTAACCATCTTTGATCAACGAGCTAGTCAACTAGAGGCTTACTAGGGACACAGTGTTGTCTATGTACCCACACATGTATTTGAGTTTCCAATCAATACAATTATAGCATGGATAATAAACGATTATTATGAACAAGGAAATATAATAATAACCAATTTATTATTGCCTCTAGGGCATATTTCCAACAGTCTCCCACTTGCACTAGAGTCAATAATCTAGTTCACATCACTATGTGATTTACATTGTAATGAATCGAACACCCATGCAGTTCTGGTGTTGTTCATGTTTAGCCTTTGGAAGAGGTTTAGTCATCGGATCTGCAACATTTAGATCCGTGTGTACTTTGCAAATATTTATGTCGTCCTCCTTGATGTAATCGCGGATGGAATTGAAACGTCGCTTTATGTGTCTGGTCCTCTTGTGAAATCTTGGTTCCTTGGCTAGAGCAATGGCACCAGTATTATCACAAAACAGAGTCATTGGGTTAAGCGCACTAGGCACTACTCCAAGATCTGTCATGAACTCCTTCATCCAGACACCTTCCTTCGTCGCCTCCGAGGCAGCGATGTACTCCGCTTCGCATGTAGAATCTGCTACCACGCTTTGCTTGGAACTGCACCAGCTAACCGCACCCCCATTAAGAATAAATACGTATCCGGTTTGCGACTTAGAGTCATCCGGATCAGTGTCAAATCTTGCATCGACGTAACCCTTTACGACGAGCTCTTGATCACCTCCATAAACGAGAAACATGTCCTTAGTCCTTTTCAGGTACTTCGGGATATTCCTGACCGCCGTCCAGTGTTCCATTCCTGGATCACTTTGAAACCTTCCGACCATACTTATGGCAAGGCTGACATCAGGTCTTGTGCACAGCATTGCATACATGATAGAGCCTATGGCCGAAGCATAGGGGATGACACTCATCTTTTCTCTATCTTCTGCAGTCACTGGGCATTGAGTCTTACTCAACTTTACACCTTGCAAAACAGGCAAGAACCCCTTCTTGGACTGATCCATTTTGAACTTCTTCAAAACTTTGTCAAGGTATGTGCTTTGTGAAAGTCCTATCAAACGTCTCGATCTATCTCTATAGATCTTGATGCCTAATATGAAAGCAGCTTCTCCTAGGTCCTTCATTGAAAAACTCTTGTTCAAATATTCCTTTATGCTTTCCAGCATTTCTATATTGTTTCCAATCAGTAATATGTCATCCACATATAATATTAGAAACGCTATAGAGCTCCCACTCACTTTCTTGTAAATACAAGCTTCTCCGTAAACTTGTATAAACTCGAACGCTTTGATCACCTCATCAAAACGAAGATTCCAACTCCGAGATGCTTGCACCAGTCCATAAATGGATCGCTGGAGTTTGCAAACTTTGTCAGCATTCTCTGGATCGACAAAACCTTCTGGTTGCATCATATACAACTCTTCCTTAAGGTAACCGTTAAGGAACGCTGTTTTGACATCCATCTGCCAAATTTCATAATCGAAAAAGGCAGCTATTGCTAACATGATTCTGACGGACTTAAGCATCGCTACGGGTGAGAAGGTCTCATCGTAGTCAACTCCTTGAACTTGTGAAAAACCCTTTGCCACAAGTCGAGCTTTATAGACGGTGACATTACCGTCCGCGTCCGTCTTCCTCTTAAAGATCCATTTGTTCTGAATGGCCTTACGCCCTTCAGGTAATACTTCCAAAGTCCATACTTTGTTTTCATACATGGATCCCATCTCGGATTTCATGGCCTCTAACCACTTCTCAGAATCCGGGCCCATCATCGCTTCTCCATAGCTCGTAGGTTCATCGTTGTCTAACAACATGACCTCTAAGACAGGGTTGCCGTACCACTCGGGAGCAGTACGCGTCCTTGTCGACCTACGAGGTTCGATAGCAACTTGATCCAAAGCTTCATGATCATCATCATTAACTTCCTCTTCAGCTAATGTAGGCTCCACAGAAACAACTTTCTGCACTGCGCTACTCTCAGGTTGAAGTAAAGGTTCAACAACCTCATCAAGTTCTATCTTCCTCCCACTCAATTCTTTCGAGAGAAACTCTTTCTCAAGAAATGTTCCGTTTGACAAACACTTTGCCTTCGGATCTGAGATAGAAGGTATACCCAACTGTCTCTTTTGGGTATCCTATGAAGACGCATTTCTCCGCTTTGGGTTCCAGCTTTTCAGGCTGAAGCTTTTTGACATAAGCATCACATCCCCAAATTTTAAGAAACGACAGCTTTGGCTTCTTGCCAAACCAAAGTTCATATGGCGTTGTCTCAACGGATTTCGATGGTGCCCTATTTAAAGTGAATGCAGCTGTCTCTAATGCATAACCCCAAAACGATAGTGGCAAATCGGCAAGAGACATCATAGATCGCATCATATCCAATAAAGTTCGATTACGACGTTCGGACACACCATTACGATGTGGTGTTCCAGGCGGTGTCAGTTGTGAAACAATTCCACATTGTCTTAAGTGACTGCCAAACTCATAACTCAGATATTCTCCTCCTCGATCAGATCGTAGGAATTTAATCTTCTTGTTACGATGATTCTCAACTTCACTCTGAAATTGTTTGAACTTTTCAAATGTTTCAGACTTGTGTTTCATTAAGTAAATATACCCATATCTACTTAAGTCATCAGTGAAGGTGAGAAAGTAACGATAACCACCGCGCGCTTCAATACTCATCGGACCGCACACATCAGTATGTATGATTTCCAATAAGTCACTTGCCCGTTCCATTGTTCCAGAGAACGGCGTTTTAGTCATCTTGCCCAAGAGGCATGGCTCACATGTGTCAAGTGATTCAAAATCAAGTGACTCCAAAAGTCCATCAGCATGGAGCTTCCTCATGCGTTTTACGCCAATATGACCTAAACGGCAGTGCCACAAGAAAGTGGTATTATCATTATCAATCCTACATCTTTTGGCATCAATGTTATGAACATGTGTATTATTACTATCGAGATTCAATAAGAATAAACCGCTTACATTGGGTGCATGACCATAAAAGATATTACCCATATAAATAGAACAACCATTATTCTCTGATTTAAATGAGTAACCGTCTCGCAATAAACAAGATCCAGATATAATGTTCATGCTTAACGCAGGCACCAAATAAAACTTATTTAGGTTCATCACTAATCCCGACGGTAATCGAAGAGCGAGCGTGCCGACGGCGATCACATCAACCTTGGAACCATTTCCCACGCGCATCGTCACTTCGTCCTTCGCCAGCCTCCGTCTATTCCGCAGTTCCTGTTTAGAGTTGCAAATATGAGCAACCGCACCGGTATCAAATACCCAGGCACTACAACGAGGGTTGGTAAGGAACATATCAATAACATGTATATCATATATACCTTGTTTGTTGTTGGCCGCCTTCTTGTCAGCCAAATACTTGGGGCAGTTCCGCTTCCAGTGTCCAGTTCCCTTGCAATGAAAGCACTCAGTTTCTGGTTTGGGTCCAGCCTTGGGTTTCTTCACAGGAGCAGCAACTGCTTTGCCACCCTTCTTAGATTTACCCTTCTTACCCTTGCCATTTTTCTTGAAACTAGTGGTTTTATTGACCATCAACACTTGATGCTCCTTCTGAATTTCAGACTCAGCGGCTTTCAGCATCGCAAACAGCTCGGCGACTGACTTGTTCATCCCGTGCATGTTATAGTTCAACACGAAGCTCTTGTAACTAGGTGGCAATGATTGAAGAACTCTGTCAGTGATAGCCTCTGGCGGAAGGGGCATCCCCAATTCAGCCAGACGGGTGGAGTACCCAGACATTCTGAGCACGTGATCACTGATAGACCCGTTCTCCTCCATCTTGCAAGTATAAAACTTATCGGAGATCTCATATCTCTCGATCCGGGCATTCTTCTGAAAGATAAACTTCAACTCCTGGAACATCTCATATGCTCCATGACGTTCAAAACGTCTTTGAAGTCCCGGTTCTAAGCCATACAACATTGCACATTGAACCATTGAGTAATCATCAGAACGAGCCTGCCAGGCGTTCACAACGTCTAGAGACTCAACTGGAGCGGGTGGATCACCAAGCGGTGCATCAAGGACATAAGCCTTCTGGGAAGCCGTAAGGATAATCCTTAGATTATGGGCCCAGTCCACAAAGTTACTTCCATCATCTTTCAACTTAGCTTTCTCTAGGAACGCATTAAAATTCAGGGGTGCTACTGCGCGAGCCATGATCTACAACATAAATATAGCAAAGACAACTTAGACTATTGTTCAAGATAATGAGTTTAATTAATCATATTACTTAAAAACTCCCACTCAAATTGACATCCCTCCGGTCATTCGAGTGTAACATGATCCAAATCCACCAACTCAAGTCCGATCATCACGTGAGTCGAGGTGGTTTCAATGGTGAACATCTTCATGTTGATCATATCTACTATATGACTCATGTTCGACCTTTCGGTCTCTTGTGTTCCGAGGCCATGTCTGTACATGCTAGGCTCGTCAAGTTTAACCCGAGTGTTCCGCGTGTGCAACATGGCTTGCACCCGTTGTATGTGAACGTGGAGTCTATCACACCCGATCATCACGGCGTGTCTCGAAACGACGAACTTTCGCAACGGTGCACACTCGGGGAGAACAAAATTTATCTTGAAATTTAAGTGAGGGATCACCTTATAATGCTACCGTCGTCCTAAGCAAAATAAGATGCATAAAAGGATTAACATCACATGCAAATCATAAGTGACATGATATGGCCATGAACTTGTGCTTTTGATCTCCATCTCCAAAGCACCGGCATGATCTCCATCGTCACCGGCATGACACCATGATCTCCATCATCTTGATCTCCATCAACGTGTCGCCATAAGGTTGTCGCGCCGACTGTTGCTCCCACGACTATTGCTAACGTTTAGCGATAAAGTAAAGCATTACATAGCGCTTAATGATTGACACGCAGGTCATACAATAATTTAAAGACAACTCTATGGCTCCTGCCAGTTGCCGTACTCATCGACATGCAAGTCGTGATATTCTATACAACACATGATCATCTCATACATCACATATATCTCATCATGTAATTGGCCATATCATATCACATCATACCCTGCAAAAACAAGTTAGACGTCCTCTAATTGTTGTTGCAAATTTTACGTGGCTGCTACGGGTTTGCAAGAACCGTTCTTACCTACGCAAAACCACAACGTGGTGTAGTGATTGCTTTTTGATCTTCTAAAAGAACCCTCTTCATTGAAATCGATTCAACTAAAGTGAGAGAGACAGACACCCGCTAGCCATCTTTATGCAACGAAGTTACATGTCAGTTGAAGGAACCTGTCTCGCGTAAGTGTACGCGTAATGTCGGTCCGGGCCGCTTCATCTCACAGTACCGCCGAATCAAATATCAACTAGTAACGGCAAGCAATATGTATACACCCACGCCCACAACTCGTTTGTGTTCTACTCGAGATCTCATCTACGCATAGACCTGGCTCATGATGCCACTGTTGGGGAACGTTGCATGGGAAACAAAAATTTTCCTACGCACACACGAGATCTATCCATGGTGATGAGCATCTACGAGAGGGAGAGTAAATCTACATACCCTTGTAGATCGCTAAGCGGAAGCGTTTAAGAAACGCGGTTGATGTAGTCGAACGTCTCCGCGATCCAAATCGCAAGTCGTCCCTCGATCCGATCACGAACTAGCGCCGAACGGACGGCACCTCCGCGTTCAACACACGTACGGCTTGATGACGCCTTCACCTCCTCGATCCAGCGAGCGATGGTGAAGTAGTGGTTGAGTTCCAGCAGCACGATGGCGTGGTGATGGTGGTGAGGAACAATCTCTGCAGGGCTTCGCCAAGCGCTACGGAGATTATGACGGAGGAACTAGAGGGTTAGGGTTGCCGCACACGGCTTGGGGAAATCTTGATGTGTCCCGTGTGCTAGCCCTGCCCCTCTATTTATATGTTGAGCCTTGGGGTCTAAACTTGGAGTAAAAGCCTCCTCCAGGTCGGTTTTGCCCGCACAAGGTCGGTTTGGCCCGCAGGGAAAGAGTCCAACTCGGATCCCTGCAGTACCGCGCACAAGCGGTAGTACCGCTTAACACAAGCGGTAGTACCGCTTGGGCGGTAGTACCGCTTCATACAAGCGGTAGTACCGCTTGGGCGGTAGTACCGCTTCACACAACGGTAGTACCGCTTATGCGGCAGCAAAACTACTTTTTGCACTTTCCAATACCTCGTGGGCTTTATTCCTTTGGCCCATATAAAGTGTTGCTGCACCCGAACACTTCGGTAAAACATCCGGAACCCATTCCGGTGAACTCCGGAACTCTTCCGGAGATCAAAACACTATTATCACATATATCAATCTTTACCTCCGGACTATTCCGGAGATCCTCGTCATGTCCGGGATCTTATCCGGGACTCCGAACAACTTTCGGTCACCAACAAAATAACTCAACTATACTAATCGTCACCAAACGTTTAAGTGTGTAGACCCTGCGGGTTCGAGAACTATGTAGACATGACCGAGACACCTCTACGGCCAATAACCAATAGCGGGACCTGGATGCCCATATTGGCTCCTACATATTCTACGAAGATCTTTTATCGGTCGAACCTCTATGTCAAGGATTCAGTTAATCCCGTATGCTATTCCCTTTGTTCTTCGGTATGTTACTTGCCCGAGATTCGATCGTCGGTATCTCTATACCTAGTTCAATCTCGTTACCGGCAAGTCTCTTTACTCGTTCCGTAATACAAGATCTCGTGGCTAACACTTTAGTCACATTGCTTGCAAGGCTCATTGTGATGTTGTATTACCGAGTGGGCCCTGAGATACCTCTCCGTCACACAGAGTAACAAATCCCAGTCTTGATCCATGCCAACCCAACAGACACCCTCAGAGATACCTGTAGAGCACCTTTATAGTCACCCAGTTACGTTGCGACGTTTGATACACACAAGGTACTCCTCCGATGTCAGGGAGTTGCATGATCTCATGGTCATAGGAACAGATACTTGACATGCAGAAAACAATAGCAATAAACTGACACGATCAAATGCTACGTTCTTAGTTTGGGTCTTGTCCATCACATCATTCTCCTAATGATGTGATCCCGTTATCAAATGACATCTCATGTCAATGGCTAGGAAACCTTAACCATCTTTGATCAACGAGCTAGTCAACTAGAGGCTTACTAGGGACACAGTGTTGTCTATGTACCCACACATGTATTTGAGTTTCCAATCAATACAATTATAGCATGGATAATAAACGATTATTATGAACAAGGAAATATAATAATAACCAATTTATTATTGCCTCTAGGGCATATTTCCAACAAGTACCGCTTGGCGCCGTACTACCGCGCCAGTTTCCCCTACTACCGCTAAAGCAAAATGGGCAAACAGAAACCAGCACAGAAGGAGATTCCCAAGCGGTACTCGCTGCGGCAGACCACAGCGGAACTACCGCCTAAGCGGTACTACCGTGGTTCCGAGCGGTACTACCGCTTGGGTGCTGAAAACTAGCCCAAACAAACAGAAGGATGCAAATAAAACCAGAACTGCCATAACTTCTGCAAATGAGCTTCGAATTGAGCAAACTCAAGCTTGTTGGATAGAGGACGACGAGTACTATCCAACAACGACCATAAGCTCAAAAACTCACAAAGAGAAACACCAAACTCCAACATCTGTGAATGAAGTGGCAGGGGAGATATGCCTAAGATATAGAGATGAGAAACCTCTGTGAATGAAGAACCGGCATAAACTCCAACATCGAAAACATCATAGAAGATGCATATATGAACTCCGTTTTCGATGAACTCGAGCTTGTCATGAAGATGACCATAAGCTCAAAAACTCACAAAGAGAAACACCAAACAAGAACCAAGAAAGATGATGCAAGGATGCAATGGTTTGAGCTCTCTACGAACGATACGATCAAGCTACTCACTTGAGAGCCCCCCTTGATAGTACGGCTATCGATCCTATAACCCGGTCTCCCAACTACCACCATGAGACCGGTAAAATAGAAAACCTATCAAGGGCAAACCTTTGCCTTGCGCATAGTCCACTTGAGCTAGATGATGACGATCTTGACCTCCTCAAGTTGGACCACCTTTCTTGATTGCGCCGGCTCGATGAAGACTAATTGATTGCTCCCCCATACTCCACTATGGGTGAGCCACTCTTTGGCACATCTTCACAAGTCCATTGTCACCACAATGGACGGCAAGCTTCAAGCATGATCTCTTCGTGATGCTCCACTTGAACTTGCACACCGCAATCTTGATGACGATCACCACTTGATGTCATCCTCCATGGGTTGTATGATATCTTCCTTTTGATGCACGCCCATGGAAACAAACCTAACCCCACAAAGAACTCTCGCATAGAACATGGGTTAGTACACAAAGCGTAATGGACAATACTTACCATACCGTGAGATCACTTGATCCCACTCAGTACATCTTCTACGCTTTGTGTGTTGATCAACTTGAATCACTCTTCATATTTAGTCTTGATCAACCTTGAATCTTTCCAATTCTCTTCATTAAGATGATGTCTTGAAGGTAAACATGAATGTCCATACAATCTTCTTCTTCAAGACATGCTTGCAATAGGCTCATCTCTTACATGACCAATCTTTGGATAACTCCATGAAAAACCACCTTGGTCATCTCAAAATCTCCTTGAAACCAACAAATGTACTTCAAGAAAAGCCTATGGACAAACCCTTCAAATATAACTCAAGGCAACCATTAGTCCATAGGGATTATCATCAATTACCAAAACCAAACATGGGGGCAGCGCATGTTCTTTCACCCGTCCTGCCATTTCATTTCACCTCACACTCCCATTGCAAGTCACATTCAAATTGCGCTCCTCCTTGATCTGATACCGTTGTCATAGTACGTAAATTGTCTCGCCCTAGTAAAGCCTAGCTCTAAAACTAGATGGGTGTTTTTACCCCTTAGGTGGTTGTTTCTATCAAACCTCCTCACCATTATCTTCCTCGTCCCACCTCTTATCTTCCCACATCTAAAGTCGGAGATATCGCATCGCCCTGGTGTTAGCTATCATCGCGAATCTTTGCAAAACCTTCATCAAATCGATACTAATTATTGTTCAATTGTATAGTTGACCCTTAGTGAAACACCGTGAAGTGTTTTTCTATAGCTTCCTCCCCGCGCACATCTAATGACAATTGAGTGTATGGGCCCTTAGGGGTTGCTTAGATATGGAGGACTTACTAGATCAGGTTTTCCTAAACATATTTATGTTTATAACTAACTAAACATTTGTTTGGTTAGCCTAACAACTTTATGGATACTAAATCTTGGTTTTCTTAAAGCTGAAAAACTGTGTTTTTCGAAGAATAACTCACTTAGTGTATGTCTAGTGTGGGTTCTAATGGAAACACGATTAGGCACATACTTATTCTTAACATAATTCCTGGTAAAACAAGTTTTCCAAAAAAAATCCTACTAAAACATGTTCTATTAAAACTAGGTGTTGATTTTATTTATCCAAACAACCACTACCACTAGGTGTGAAACAATCTTTTTAGACTTCTTGAGCCAACTTTGGTGCAAAATTCAACTAAGGGCAGTCTTAGTGCATTGGCTCTTAACACGCCATCCTAGGTGGTGAAAATAATTTAAAGACAACCACCTCAATGTATTGTCTCTTAGGATACTCACAATGCATGGCTATTAACGTGTCATCACAGGTAGTGCGAAGATTTTAGAGAGAAACACCACAATGCAATGTCTCTTATGAGTTGTATCTAATTGATATTGCATTTAAAGGGTCTGCTAATATAAAAAGAACCAAAGGGGAATAACTAACTAATCTTGACCATCAAACCATGTGCACGCAACGACCTAGAGATTACTCTAATGCTGAGCGACCAACATGCTTAGCGTGCAATCAATATCATACCAAATAGTAACTTTAGCACTAACCACATAATTAACCTTTAATTAATATCCTAACTTTCCTAGATAAACATCCTACTACCTAATATCAGCAGGCAATAAGTTCCCTACTTTTTTGAAATCTAGTTTAATACCCCGCTAGATATACGCATTTACTTGTGGAGAGAAGGTAAGAAGAGAGAAACATAGGAACAAAAGCCACACTGGATAAAAGTATTAATTGTAGTATCACATAGGGAAATGAGCTATCAACTACTACCTCCCTTCCGATGTATAGGCCTTACCTCAATTTTTTTCCATTTTATAAGTCTCGATTTTATTGCTCCCCATCACATGTCCAGTCAAGAGTAGGCCGAGCTAGGATAAGAACTCCAATAAAAAAAGAAGTATGAATTGGGCCCAAAATCACTACTTTACTACCTATGTCGCGCGTCGCGCCACCTAGTACGATAGACTTTTTTGGGAAAAAGCAAGTTTTGCCCCAACTTGGACCCAGGGAAACCAAAGAAGAGCTACGTTCGCCCTCTTTAGTTAGTGGTGGATGAGTTGATTCCTTTTCACTCTTGTTTCAGAGATACAAAACAAAGGTAAATTGTAGAACGCAATGTTTGAGGGTTGATGGTTGACCACCACCCCCCTTGTCTTATCCTAAAGGCTCCCGGCCGGGGAGGCAAAGGGGATTGCTATCGTTAGCCTTTCTGCCAGTGTATCTGAAAGAGAAAAGGTGACATATCTTTTAGATTTTTGGTCTGTGGTTGGTTGGGCCAAAGAATGAGAGTCAGCTTCCTTAAGTCTGTTCTTCCTCGGTATCTCAATGATAGAGTGGTCGGCCATTAACTGACCTGTCGTACGTTCGAATCCTACTTGGGGAGATTTGCTTCTGTGCTCCTAGGTGCATTAAATTGCAGCATGCAAGAATTGTGAGAAAACTCACCAATGCATGTAAAATTTCTTGGTCACGAATGCATTGCAATTAGCGCATTGGTAAACTTTTTTTTAATTGAGTACTTTTACAAATTACAAAAATATTCTACCACTCACCATCTACCTTGCTTGGGGAGATTTTTTTAATCGAGCCCTATAAACCGGAGGGGGGGTATATCTCACTTATCAACATTTTGCCTATAAAACTGTATTAAGAGATGAGCATTGAAAATGCCTTAAATTACTAATAGTACTCCCTCCTTTTTGGGTTTGTCTCAATCCCTTTTGGTTTACAAGGCTTATCTTTAAAGTGACACCAAGCAAGGTACATGGTGAGTGGAGAGGATGAGTTCCGTGGGTTCAAATTTGCCCAATAAAATATACTCCACATATTTCACTTCGAAGAAATAAGTGAAGCATCCCCCTCTAAGGCTGGCCGTAGTGGATTAACTTAGCTAGTAACATGCATGCCAAGTAAGTCAATTTGCTTATGTGGCAAGTAGTTAATGAGGAGAGAAATGTTTGTGGTAACATAATATGTTACTTTTTACACCCCAATACAAAATAAGTCTACATCTAATAAATAAAGACTTGCATGATACCACACATATCTTACTATTTACTATAGATATAGTAACATACTCTCTCCCTTCCGGTTTAGAGGGCTCAAATCTGAAATCTCATGAAACCAGGCAAATGGTGAGTGAAGGAATGTATATCTCGTACTTTACAAATTTACCAAATTAAGGTGATGCATTAATTTAAATTAATTGTTGTGCATGCATGCTTGGCCATTTAGACGAGTAGGAACATTACATGCGGTGAGTTTTTTTTTTAATCCTTACATGCAAAGATTTTATGTGCCTCGGAAGCTAAACATGAGATGGAGATAAACCTTTAAACAGGAAAAGTGAAAAAGCTGAGATAAGCAGTATAAACCGACAAGGAGGTAGTAGACTAGTAACATGGAAATTCCCTCTCTGTCCTTTCATGGATCAAATATGGTGTGGAACTCAAAGCATTTTCACTCAATGAGACTTCAATGAGATTCCAAGTGTGACTACAAATGAGACTCCAAGTGAAAATCTGAAATTTTTGAGATGGTTCCTTCAAATGGAAAGGGAGGGAATAGTATTCTCATGTGTAATCAAATTCAATGAGAATTTGGTTCACCCCACACGTACCCGTCATGGACAGCCTGCTTTTCTATGTTATATAGACTTGCATGTAACTATTCAGAGTACTCCGACGCCCCTCTCCGGCTCGCCGTATCGCCAACGCGGTTTGCTGCACATCTCCCTTGCCAGTTGAGCGCCGTACGCCAAGTGCATCGGCACGGGACCAGCAGAAATCGGTCGAAGAACAATGCACACAACGACTCAATAAGGCTGGTTTTAATGGGTAGTATCATAATTTAGTATCATGCATATGATACTAGTGTATGATACTACCTCCCTAATGCATAGTATCATATACTAGTATCATAGATGACTTTATTTATTGACATGCATGACACATAGTAGCATAACATTTATTATGATACGGTATCATGATGTATGATACTCAACTCTCTTTTTCTTCATTTAATTATATGCCACCTCATCAAAATTGCTTAGTTGGCATGCATGATACTAGTTATGGTACCCCCATTAGAGCATGGTTAATAGTATAGCCAACAGCGGGCTATATGAATTTGCCATGTCACTTATAGCCAACCTTATAGCCCACTCATACAATGGTTAGTCATACTAGGATGCTATATCATTAATATATCATTAACGAGGGTGTTGGACCTCGTGCTACAGCCGGCTGTAAGTTTGTAGCCCGCTTTCTTCTCTCTACTCTTCTCTCTCATCCAACTCAGCAAAGATATATTATTTAAAATCTTATAGCCCTATAGCCCGCCTATATCACCTTATTGTACTTGCTCTTACGACCAGCCTAAGAAAACACGCGCACATTTCATGGAAGCCGTCCCGAGCCATGCTCGCTCCGTTCTCCACGCCAAGGTCCACCCGTAATGCTCACCACAGCACATGCAAATTTCCACATGCAAAACCGTTGGACCAGTGCAGTTAAACCGCCCAACGGAACCCCTGGCCGGCGACGTGCATGCATGATTCACGGTGGACCATCATATCTCTCCAACAAACAAAAGCCGATTAAAATGCAAGCGCCGGCCATTTGATACTACACACATGCCCTGCACCACGGGTTCACGCGGCACGCAGAAAAGAAGAAAACGAGATTTTACAATCTCAACGAAAGGGAACGTAAACATAAAAAATAAAAAAAATAACACTCTGCCGATCGGAGGAGAGGCCGAGCAGCACTAATATAATCAGGGTTGGTACTCTCAACGGCCGCTGCTTAGCAGCAAGAAAGTTCAACCGGTCAAGCGCGTTTGACATTTCCAGCTTCCAGATCTTTGACACGGCGGAGAAAGCCCAGCGAATCAGAGAGGGAATAAAATCATTTCGCGGGTGTAGACAGAATCCACCAACTAGATTATCGTGGAGTATTATTATAAATAAAAAGATCGTTGAGATGGTTGAGTAGCGTGTAGTGTAGTAAGCAGTTGACTTAACCTGCTACTTTGTGGAGTAGTACCACAATTATAAAATATTTCCGGTTGTTGATCCTGGGTTTGGAATAATGATTGTCTGCTTAAAACGGACGCCCGTGATCGTACCCTGTCAGCAGGGAGGGTCCAATGGGATTTGCCTACGGTATGATCATGTCAATATGTTCATGTCACTGATTACGGTTTTGTCAGGCACCCAAGTCCTTGGCCACTAGTGCGGAATACGTGCAAAAATACGTATACGGGTAGCATTTTCTGCAGCCGACACGTCACAGATTACGAGTAACATCTCATAGCACCGGCACATTTTTCTTCTTCTTCGTGTCCCTGGAGTGATAAAATCCAGAATGAAACGGATGGCTAAAAATATACGGACCGACCGGTCTTAACATTTGCACACGAACAGGTGATCCTCGTCGGAGATGCCCTAATAAGCACCAAAGACTTAAATCTACGCGCGGCAGTACCTGATCAGAGTTAGAGCATCTACAGCCCGGCCTCGGGCAGGCCGTCCGGTCACCGACCGGTCGCAAAAAAGTGACCTAACTGGACGCCTCAAACCACCCTCAAACGCTCGGACTGACCGGCACCCCTCATATCCAGCCCAAATATAGGGCGAATATGGGGCGGCCCGGGCACGCCCGGTAGCGTCCCCCTGACAGGCCCGGCCCACCACCGACCCCACCGCTACCCCACAGAAAAACCCAATCCAGGAACACCGCTACGAACCCTAGCTCACTCTCTCCCTCTCTCTCGCTCCGTCCACTCCTCTCCCTCTCCGATTCCGATCCCATCCACCACGATGAGCAGCTCCTGCAGCGACTCCAGCTCCGAGCTCGACTACGAGGAGGAGATGACCCTCCGCATTGCACTGGAGCGGTCCAAGGTGGAGACCGGCGGCAGCTCCGAATCTGGAGCGTCGCCGCAGCTCCCGCGCCGGCGCAGCGCGGACGCCGGAGCTGGACCCTCCCGGCCCGCGCTTAGCGACGCCAGCACAGCGCAGTCTGCACCGGCCGCCCCGCGCCGTCTCCTTCCCCCGCCGGCCGCTCCTCCACGCGGCCAGCGGTGGGTGCTTGTGCCCGCCTCGCCGGCCCGGACGCGCACGCCAGAGTCGGAGGCGCGCGCCGCCCGCCGCGAGAGGCAGCGGGCAAGGGAGAGGGACGCGGCGAAGAGCTCCGTCTGCCGCCGCCGCGGGTTACCGGCGGAGCCCGACGAGGACGAGCGGCTCCTCGCGTGGGTCTACCACCGGTCGCTTATGACGGCGGAGACGGACGCTCGACGACTCCGCCGGAAGAACGCGAAGGCTCTCCGGCTAGCTATCGAGCAATCCGAGCGCGAGGCCAAGGAGAAGGCGATGGAGGCGGCTCGGCTGGCGAAGCTCAAGCGCCAGCAGGACCGGGCCGTCCGGCGCCTCAAGGGCCTCATCATCGTCTCCTCCTCCGACGACGACGACGGCGGCTCCTCGTCCGACGAGTCGGACGATCCTCCACCAGCCGCCGACGGCTACAGCTGCGCCGGCGACCGGAAGGGGAAGGGGCCGGCCCGGAAGTGGTGAAGATCCGCTTTTATTTTTTTTAATTTCAAGTTTTAGATGTAGTTTGAAATTGTCTGTCGTTTATGTGAACTTTGGTGATCCTTTAAACATCCGATCGTGATCTTTTGGTGAAAGTATTGTGCTTGCCTATGTCTATTTGCTGATCTACGTAGTTTGATCGACGTTGCATGCTTTAGTATGGATATAAGAGATCGGATATGAGATACACGGATGTGAACGACGCTATTTGAGGAGTGTCCGGTCACTGCCCGCGGACGCTTCCGCGGGCGTTTGAGGGGCCAGATTCGCCATATGCGGCTGTAGATGCTCTTAAGCAACGAACATCAACATCCATGGTTTGGGTTGGCATACTACTCCTACTGGTTAGCGGCTGCCTGCCTGCGCCGACGGCAGCGAATGTACGGCCGGCGGGGGGTGGGTGGACAGTTTTTGCAGCTGCCGAGGGAGGGACCGACGAGGAGCGAGGAGGACAGGACAGGAGGAGACTTTGGCATTTGGTTTTCTGACGCTTTGATTCGGCTCGCAAGACGGCTCGAAGATCTGGCGCGCGCCCACCAACGCAGCGCGGCCTGCCCTCTGCGTCGCACGGCGCCGCAACACATCGAGATTCACGCGGCAGTAAATATCGTCTCATGCGGCACGTGGACTTCGGCCCCCGCGCTGGCTGCGCCGCCTCGGGATCCACACGCCCCTTAACTCCCCGGTTTCTCCACAGTGCGCCGCGTAGCGTAGCTTCGCCGCATGATGAAGCAGTTTCAAAGAAAAAGACCAGTGAATGCATTGCTTGCCTATAAAAAGATTTCTGTAAAATTTAAGTGACATTTCACTGTAAATGGACGTGCTGTTTCCACCTCACTTGCTGTAAAATTGCGGCGAAATTTACACGACATTTCACCGTAAATGGAAGTGCATGGAAGAAGTGAGCAGTCGAAAGAGAGAGGAAAAGTTAGGGGAATGGAGACAGAGCGAGGGTACGCAAGGGTACAAGGTGAGCAGTACCGCCTTTTGTAACCTGATGATTCTCGGGGCCGGGGAAAGGCAGCCATGATAAGGACGGATGATGCGACGCGACGATGGGTAGGCGGCCGCTAGCCCAGCTACGCGACGGCGAGCAAACCAGACACACACACTAGTGCTCCTCCTACAACTAGACTAGCCAGCGCCCCAGCAGCAGTACTCGTACTCCTCGACGCACCACAAAGTGTGCCCAGCAGTGGTTCATGTACGTGCCACTGTTGCACCCCAATTTTGTCTCGATCCGATCGATAAACTGGCCACGAGAGTGTGAATGTTTAAGCAAGATGGCGATATGTATTACTCTAACAAAATATATAATCTACGGGAGCTTGCGTTTGAATTGCTTGTAAAATACCCCGCAAAAAAAAAAGAATTGCTTGTAAAATGTTGACTCCTCCGTGACTAATCAGCTCAGGGGAAAGAATCATTCTCATCTTTTAATACTCCTACTTGGATGGTGACGGTGACCGCTGGCCACACACTCGCAGACGCCGATGTCAACGCTCCCGGTCGGAATCGTCCGTCGAGCAGAGAGCGAAGTCCGAACGCGCGCCGGCGTGTCGCGCGGACCTGCACCAGCATGCATGCCCCAGCCCCACACACCACCGACGTCAGGCTGATCGGTCTTATAGATCATCCTCAGGCTGGTCGATGTCCCGTTCCCTCGAGTCAACACTGGCGAGCTCGCTTACATGCGCCACACGACGGCCGGACCCGATCTTGTCCAGTCCGTTGGAGGTTGGGGGTTGCCGTACGCCGGGAGTGCGGCTGGCTGCTTCCCCGGGGCTTCGCGTGCCCGGAGTTGGCCGGGAGGAAGGGGGCAGGAACCGATCAACGGCGCATGTCCACCGTACTCGGCGCGATCAAACCGGCGGAGCAGTGGTGACTGGCGACGGGGTCTCGGTTGCGTGCCAGGTCGTGCCGTGGCAGATCGAAGAGGTGGTTGTTGGGGGTGGCGGGGCAGCTCCGCCCGGCGGGGCAGCTCCGCCCGTGGATTACCAACCGGGGAACTGGCCGTCAATGAAGCTGCCGTCAATGAAGCTGCCCGGAAGAATGGGTGACGGAGAGTGATCGGCTCGACGGTTACCAACCGGGGAACTGGCCGGCTGGGATCGATGGCGATGTCGGTCAGCTAGCGGACTGTTCTGCGCTTGTTTTTGCTATGAATGAAAGCTGGTGAGATGAGTTGCTGCGGGCAGGAAATTATCTGCGATGGTAACATCAACCGGACGTCATGTCCTGACCTGTTCATGTATACTATGTCTTGATGGTAACATTCATTCTTTCTAAGCCGATGAAGAGTATTTCATTTCTTTTTACCTTTGTGGGGAAAATAGTTTTACTATACCATTGTCTTTCACCCGCAAAAAATAAAATAAAATACCATTGCCTTTTTTTGTCAAGCATCAGCCACCAAATATGTGCGACTTGATCGCCTGTTATTTTGGGCCCTGGCGGCTTATTTCCAGCCGGCCGGTCCAGTGCAAATCAATACTCTCTCCGTTCTACAATGTAGGGCAGTACAAATGAGACGTTCTAGACAAAGGCAGGTGCATGCATGCATGCCTGCAGCAAAATCGCAGAACCATGCAAGGATCATGATCACAGCCGAAAGAGCGCTCGACTCCACACCACCGATCGGGATACATCCCGTGGCAGCGGGGGCGCTGGCGGATATCTGATCGTGACTTCGTGTAACTGCACGCGGACGAGTAGCGATCAGGGTTGACAATACATGGGCGTCCGTCTAACAAGATATGCACAACTAGCTGTCTGTCCAGCTTCTCTCACGCTTCCTCGGCCAAAGGACAAACTTGATCCTCTCATGATTTCAGCAATCATCGGTTGTACTCCCTCCGTACCGAAATATAAGAGCTTTTAGAGATTCCACTATGCAACACTTGGCCCCCGTCATTTGATTTTTCTGGCTCCGCCACTGAGACTACATACGAAGCAAAATAAGTGAATCTATACTCTAAAATAGGACCATATACATCCGTATGTGGTTCATAGTGAAAATTCTAAAAGGTCTTATATTTAAGAACGGAGGGAGTATATATATGCAGCGAACATATCGTGGAACAGTGACGGCATGGCGAGCGAAACCACCGACGGGTCACCCATATTCCAAAGCAGTAGACTTGGGGAACGATGGGATACTCTACGATGATTATCTATTCACGGTCACGGGAAAAACATGCTGAATAAAATGCAAGTAGATTGAGGAAAGATATATCATTATATGAATGTGTGCTTTTGTGGTGCCAGGCAGTGGCCACCTCGCTGGGTATACTACAGTGACAGGTGGATATGATTTGCTCTACTGTCACTCGCTCACTGTTCTTTTTCATTGTCGTTGCAGCTTCACGCATTCGACACGGGAGAAAGTAATTAAATGCACAGCATTTTCTTGCCGACGTGGGGCGAGTGATGAAGGGCGCGACGCTGTCATGTCATCAACCTGGCCGTCACTCGCGTCCGGCCCGGTGCGTGCCGTGCATCGGCAGGCGGCGTCTCCCGGCTTCGGCTAGTGGGCGCACGTCGCGAGCGAGCGGCCACATCGGACACGCACGGGCGCGGGGGACGACGGCGACGGCTGTGGCGTCGTGTCGTGGTGGAGGGGGCCCGATCGAGGGGTCGTCACGTATGCGCGCGTACGCACGGCCGGCCGGCGCCGGTGCGCTCGCCGTCGATCCCGTCACTGTAACGCCATACGTGCGACGCCGACACGGAACCAGTGCTAGTCGAGATCGATCAGTCCATGGCTGCCCTGCGATCCACGGCTTCGTCGGCTGCCGCGACGTTCCGATGGCGAGACGGATGGATGGATGGATAGACGGCGAGGCTTGGAGCCACTCGCGCGCGAGATGCGCGAGTCTGCCGTCGCTCATGCACGGAGATATTGTTGTTTTGCTACACTTGCGGGGTGCGCACAGGTACGCGCGGGGCCAACCGGACGATCGGCATCGACCGTCGGCGAGGTTCAGCGTACGAAAGCTCGGCCGCTACGGTACCAGCCGCGCCGACGACATGGCGTGGGAACAAAACAAATGCAGAAGGAGACACCGAGGCATGATGTGCCTGTACAGAACTAATCCGGGGCGCAAATAGCTGCGCGAAGGAGCCCGCACTAGGACAGGCCAGATCAGTTAACCCCATGCTGACATCGAAAAAAAAAGATGAGCCTGCAATTAGCACGAGGGTCTAGGGTATCTTTTTTTTTTTTTTTTACGAGTAAGGGCCTAGGGTATCTTCACCTGGTGTGATGGCGTACATGGCCGACAGATGAGGCTTTGCGCCATCAGTCTCAGAAAATATTTCGAATGGAGTTGCATGCATTAGCAAGGCAACAAGCTCACTAAAACGCAGTCAGTCTCCGACACGCAAAGTGCCTTCATCCGGAACTGAATCATTCACGACAACTTCATGTACATCGGCAAGCTTCATGGAGCCTACCTTTGGGCCGACAGTGATAAAGTGACGGGAGGTAAGTGCAAGGTCAATTGGGAAAAGGTGTGCCGCCCAAGGAGTTCGATGATTGGGATTCTCAACATAAAAATATTTGCAACGGCTCTCGGGCTCAGGTGGCTTTGGCTTGAGTGGATTGATGCCCTCAAGACCTGGATTGGGCTGGGCAGCCCCTGCAATGTCAGATATTGAGATTGTTTTGATGTTGCGGCTATTGTCACTGTTGGCAATGGGGAGAAGGTTTTGTTCTGGTTACCCCCCCCCCCCCCCTGGCTTGAGGGGCTGAGACCTATCGACATCGCCCCGATTTTTTGCGTGTGTTATCGTCGAAAAGGAAGAAAGCTTTCAAGCATGCTTTAGAGAACAATAAGTGGGTGGATTGGACGAACACTTCAAGTCGCCTCACGGTGGACCATCTTCAGGAACTCAACTATCATTGGGAAAGATTGAACAAGGTGCAGCTGGACCTTGCTTCTGCAGATTTGGTACGATGGAAGCTCACCGTTGATGCTAGTCCTCAGCCGTCTCTACCTACAACATCCAATTCATGGGCCTTGTGGACTCGGGCATGTGGCCTCTCCTCTAGAAAATCTGGGCCCCTCCTAAATGCAAATTCTTCTTCTGGCTCACCCTTTAGGATCGCCTATGGATGGCAGTGCGTCTGCAGGCTCCGTGGGTGGTCAAACTGTGGACCCTACCAGCTTTGCAGGTGTGAACATGAATCGGTGTCTGACCTTCTCTTCCAGTGCAAAGTCACCATCAGAACTTGGAAGATGGCCCTCTCATGGCTTGGGATCCCTGATATCAAGCAGTCTTGGTCCATTGTCACTTGGCCTAAGGATTGGTGGACGATGCTCATCCGCCCCTCTAACATGACGTGACATGGGCTAGGATCGCTTGCCATGCTTGTCTCATGGCAGGTTTGGAATGAGATAAATGTCTGGTTCCTCCACCATGTAGAGTCCTAATTGGAGACCATTATGCTCAAGGTAAAGGAGGAAGTGCGAAATTGGACGCTGGCGGGCACTAACCATTTGAGTTCTCTAATGCCGAGAGAGTAGTCCCATTACTGTTTTATCTAGGTCCTTTCTAATGGTTTTGCCATCGGCTTGGCCAATGTGTTGTGGTGATTGGACATCTGTCTAAAACTCTCTCCTTGCTTAATCAATAAAAAGACAAATATCTTTTCCTCTTTCTTTTTAAAAACTAAAGTCTTGATCCGGTAAAGAAATGCGTTGATAGTTACTTTAGTGTAACTTTAGCAGAATCGACATATCGACCCAATCGTCATAATAACCGTTAGTGTGGTGATTTTGGGCCAAAATGACACTATAGCAAAGTTACCATATGGCCTTTGAGTCGCATGTGTGCTTCTGTGGGGCCAGGCAGTGGGCACCTTGCTGAGTATATACTACAGTGACAGACGGAGATAACAACTGCTTCAGAAAACATTAGCTCATGATGCCGCCCGTGCAAATGGATAGAAATTGCAAGATAATAACCTTTTACCACATGCTTTAAGTGTGTTGATAAGAGCTGGCTAGTGGCATGGCAATTGGTTCTGGTTGCTTTCGGCATATGTATGCAAATTATTATGCATATCTAGCTATCGACGTCAATGAACTAGTAGCTCCCCCCGTGATTCGTCGTTATATATATTTTTCACACAAGATAATATTGGCAACGTTTTAAAAATTGAAGGCCTCACCCACAAGGCTTGTTGTAAAATGGAACAAAATCTTCTTCATGCGTCGTGATCGAAAGGTCCCTTTCCATGCCTCGAAAGAAAAAGGGAATATTACCCTAAAAAAAGGGAATATTGATTGGTGATTGCTTTACTGTCACTCACTGTTCTTTTTCCTCCGTGACCAAATTAAACAAGGAGTACATGTAACTGTCGTGATCGTAAATTCCAGCTGGGATGATGGATCGAGCCAGGTTTGTTACCGACGTGGGGCGGGTGATGAAGGGCGCGACGCCGTCATCACCTCACCGGTCCGTCACTCGCTCGCCAGTCGCCACGGCAGCACGCTACGTAGGTACTACTCCGGTGATGGCCGGAACGGCCGTGGTTCCTTCCAGCCCACGGAGTAGCGGCGGGGTCGCCTAAGCGAAACTAATTAAACTCGCACGCGCGTGCGAGCCGCATCGCGCACGCACGGGCGCGCGGGACGACGGCGACGGCTGTGGTGTCGTGTCGTGATGGAGGGGGCCCGGTCGAGGTGACAACGATGAGGGCGTCACGTACATATGCGCGCGTACGCACGTCTGGCCGGCCGGCGCGCTCGGCGTCCATCCCGTCCCTGTACCGCCGTACGTGCGATGGACGCCGACACGGAACCAGACGCCTTTTCGGATTCAATGCTCAGCGCCAGTCGAGATTGGTCAGTCGGCGGCTGCCCTGCGATCCACGGCTTCGGCGGCCGCGGCGACGTTCCGATGGCGAGACGGATGGATGGATGGACGGCGAGGCTTCGAGCCACTCAGCAGCCGTGTGCCGTCGTGCGTGGGCGCACGTACGGCGGTTTTGTTCCTTTGCTGCACTTGCGGAGCGTGGACAGGTACGCACGGGGCTTGCCGGGGCCGGCATGATCGGGTACCGGCCGTCGGCAAGGTTCAACGTACGAAGCCGCGCGCCACAAGCTAGCTAGGCCCGTGCCAGCCTCGTCGCTCGCCGACGACATGGCGATGGCGTCCGGATAAAACAAATGGGGAGTGAGACACCGAGGCGTGGTGTTCCTGCACAGGGCTGATCCGGCACGCACCCAGTTGCACAACCAGTTGGGCGGGCAGGTCAGTTCACCCCACGCTGACATCGGGAGAAAACGGAGCTTGCAATTAGCATGAGGGTCCAGGGTATCTGTTGTCACCGGACTAAAGGATACGGCCGACAGATGAGGCTCTGCGCCATCAGCCCCACAAGACATTTTCACATGGAGTCGCGAGTATCAGCAAGCTCACTAAGGCTGGTTGTAACGTGAGTATCATAAGCGGTATTATGCATGTCAACTAGACTTTTTGGATGATATGACACACAATTAAATGAGGAAAGAGAAGATGTGATATGATATCATGATACCGTATCATATTAAATGTTGTACTACTCTGTGTTATGCATGGCAATTAATAAGACATTCTAAGATACTAACTTATGATAATATGCATTACGGAAATAGTATCATACACTAGTATCATATGCATGATACTAGTGATACTCTCCATTACAACCAACCTAAACACATGGCAGTTACCTCACCACGGAGTTGCATAGCATGATTGCACAAGTGACCGACAAGGCCCCAACTTTTTTACTCTAACAGAGAGAAGGGTAGCATATCCCATCCGGTCTCGCCGGACGGACAGCATAGCATCACCCACAAAGCATCTGTCCCGACCATGTCGCCCGAGTCTAGACTTCTGGTGTCTTGCCCCATAGGCACATCATGCTGGCAAAAGCAGCGAGCACCGGACCCCCAGCAGACCGACGCGCGACACCCCAAATGACTGTGAGCATGATTGGTTTGCTACCAATATTTGGCTAGCCAAATGTTGGCATTGGCAAATATTGGCAATGCCAAGACTTGTCAAATATTGGCAACTTTATGTGAGATGGACAAGAAAACTTGGTAACCAACCAATTAGTAGCCGGTATTTGGCACAATGCCAAACATTGGCATGCCAATTTTTAGCACCAAACCAATTACCCTCTGTGAGACGAGGTAAGCGATCTCATCATGAAACCGGCAAAAGCTGGCTTGGTTAAACCGGCCGGCACAGCACACATCGCCTGTCCCGTCTGTTTCCCTCTGCAGCTACAGTTTGCCGGGTCGAGCGACGCTGTCTCATGAAAGCCTCGGTGTTCAGGTGTCTCAGACCTGGTGCTCTCGCGTGAGCTAATAGCATCTACAGCCGCAAATCCGGCCCCCTACATGCTCGCGTGCGTCCGGGGATTGCGCCGGGCAGTCTCTCATATGGGCTGCCGTAAATTCACACATCTCAAATGTGGAGCCTCAAATCCATACAATCCATGCACGTCGATCATATATACAAATTATTCGAATTTAACAGTTCGAAACAAAGCAAAGCAAATCATAGTTCAACAATTCGGACATGCCAAAATGAAACCAATGTCCGAGCATGACGGATGCCTCGCTGGCTGGCCAGATCACTCGCTGGACGCCATACATGCCGCCTGCTCCGAGGCCATCTGTGCGTCCTGCTCCGCCTGCATCCTTGCCGCATGCTCCATTGCTGCCGCAGCCGCCCTCGCCGCCTCGTACGCCCACGATCGATGATCTCCTTCTTCGTCTCCGCAAGCCACTTCTTTGCATGCACATCCAAGAGGGTTTCGTCCGCCAACATGATCTTCGCATCCTCCGCGTCCCGTGCGAGTTGCAACATCTCCTTCTCAAGCTCAATCTCTCCAAATATCTTGGCCTTCTTGAGCTCCTATCTGATCGCCGCTTGTTGCTCCTAAATGATCATGGTTTACAATCATTCATCATGTCCGAAGTGAACTAGCGGTCTATGCAAAACATTGAACCTGCCATATGCAAAGTTGACCGGACAGGAGCAACAAAAATATACAGACTCTTGTTGTGTCATTCCATCGAACAGGTCGTGGACAGCCCGGGCACCGCCGGTGCCCGTCCTTATCCGCGCCCGCACGAGCTGCGGCGAGTGACATATGTCCACCGTCTGCATCTGCGTGGGCGGAAAGCTCTCCGAAATGCCCCAACCGGCCGTCGGATCCTTCTCTGTCCCAACGTGGTCCGATGGCTCAATCTGCGTCGGCGGACGGATAGATGGGGTGCGGGGTTCCAGACGCGGCCGGGGGGGGGGGGGGGACTGCTTGTCCATGTCCGCATCTCCCTGCGCCACCGCAGCCGCTTCCCTCTCTCGCTGCCGGCGTCGCCGGTTCCTCCGGGCGTTGTTCTCCGGCTTGCACAACGAAGCCGAGAACATGACGCCGATAGACGAGCCAGACGCAGTCTCTGTCGCAGCGGTCGGGGATAGACTGGACGACAACTATGGCGGCGGATCATGACCGGTGGTGAGGATGAGGAGCAAGGGTGGCGGACGACGAGGGCTCGAACGCGGGAAAGGTAGGAGGGAGGAGGAAGGATTTGGTGGATTTGGTGCAAATTGTGATGGGGTAGGGCTAATGAGTCCGACGTGGCGGACGGGCCCGGGCGTGCCCGAACGCCCCCATATTCGCCCCATATTTGGAGGGTGCCGGTCTGCCCGGGTGTTTGAGGCCTGTTTAAGAAGCCTGTCTGAATTGCATTTCTGTGACCGGTCAGTGACTGTACCGTCCGCCTGGGCGTTTGAGGCGGGTTTGAGACGCCCAGCTGTAGATGTTCTAAGGCAGACTTCAGGCACTAGGCACTGTCTCCCACAACACCAAGCAAAACACACCCTACCAATATCTCACTACTGCGAGTGAGCTGGTTTTAGGAGCTTCTATGACCGCTTCAGGTCGATTTTAGAACCTTTCATGCGGTCTTTTTTTTTCTATCTATTTTCTGCTTTTTTTCTATTTCTTTATACCCATTTTTGTTTTCTCAATACATGTCTACTTTTCAAATACATCTTGTACATTTTTGGAATACATCTGAAATATTTTTAAAACGCATTGACTATTTTTCAAATAAATGACGACCATTTTTTCAATATATGTTTTAAAGATTTTTTGAAATAAAAATTAGAAAAGGTGTAAATACACGCTGAGGAATTTTCTGAATGATATGAAACATTTATTATAAACTAAACAAATATTTCGTTCACATTGAATATTTTTTTTTTTGAAATGTCACTAACATATTTTTGAAATGTCACTAACATATTTTTGAAACATTTGAATATTCTTTCGAATGTCATATATATTTTTGAAAGGTTTGAAACATTTTTTAATTACACGAACATTTTTTTCTTATATTGTATGCATTTTTCTGTGTCAATTTCAATTAAATTTTCTTTTGATGTCTGGTTCTCTGTGTTTTTACCCCTTTTTCCAATACATGCCCACTTTTTCAATACACCGTGTAAGTTTTTCGTATACATCTAGATAATTTGTGATTCAGGTCAAACATTTTTCAAATACATGATGACCATTTTTTAAATACATGGTTTATCATCTTTTTGAATACATATTAAACATTTTGTAAATACACGTTGAGCATTTTTCTGATTGATAAGAAGGATTTTCTTTATGAACTATGTGAACATTTTTCTTACAGTGCATAAACATTTTTTTGAAATATCACTAACATATTTTTCAAAAGCATGAACATTTTTTGAATGTGACATATATTTTTGAATGGTTTGATTGTTTTTAATTATGCAAACATTTTTCTACATTGTATACATATATTAAATAAACGCCATCAACCTTTTTTTTGAAATGTGTGAATATTTTTTTAAAGTCACGAACATTATTTTGAATACAATCAACATTTTAAAAAGTTCTCTGATTTTTTTAATATGTTAACATTTTTCAAATGCAGACGGTAAATTTTTTATGCAAACAAAATTACCTTATTAGAATGTTTTCGTAAATCTAAACAAAAAGAAAAAAGAAAAAAAGAAAGAAGACAAAAGACAAAAGAACAAGCGGAGAAGAAAAACAAACGAACACGCGCAAAGCTACTTCAGGCAGCCCAACAGTTGCGTCGGGAAGTAGCTTCGCGTGTGTTCGTTCTAACGAACGAACATGCACGAAGCTACTTTCCTGGAGTTGAGACCTCCTTAGGTCTGGGCGCGGCTATATGTCGCACATTGCAACCCGGAAGGAGATCTCGCCTCAAGCAGCGCTGCCTTCCCGTCGCTGTGGGCCTGCGGTTGTTTTCTTTTCTGTTTTTTCATTCTTTTGTTTTTCCATTTTATCCTTTGTTCATTTTTTTTGATAATTGTTGTAAAATAAGTATATTCCAAAACATAAACTAACTTGATTGTTTTTTTTAAAATGCTTGTTCGGTGTAAAAATTTGTTAGCATAGTTTAATATTTTATAGCATTAAAAAAATGTTCAGGCATTCCCAGAAAATGTGTTCATGAGTAAATGTTTAAAGAATATAATTTTATTACATATTTTATAAAATTCTATATCATTTAAAAATGCTTCTATGTGTATTTTTTTAAAATATCAAACAAATATTCAGAAAGTATCCAAATCCATGTGTTTTGAAAAATACGTTAACCATGTATTAAAAAAATGTCAAACATGTATTAAAATGTTTCAGATGCATTAAAAATGTACAATATGTATGAAAAAAGTAGAGATCAAAACATATATATGAAAAAATGTTGTTCATGTATTTTAAAATGTAAACCTGTATAAAAATGTGTCATGTGTATAAAAATGTATTATATTATGAAAAAGCCGATACATCTAAACTTATGGAAATAATGTTAATCATGTTTGTTGAAAATTTTAAACATATATAAAAATGTTTGTTATGTATACGGAAAATGCACAATGTGTATGAAAAAAAGGTATACATCAATACATATATTTTGAAAATAATGATAGGCATGTATTTTAAAAAGTTAAGCGTGTATAAAAAATTCCGGCTGTATACAAAAAATGTATGATATGTATGAATAAGTAGACATGTATTGAAGAAAAATAAAAATATCAAGAAAGAAACAAAGAAAATCAATGAAACTAGGGAAGGAAAAAACCCAAAGTAACCGAAAAAGAAACAAGTAAGACGAAGAAAAAAAAGCGAATGAGAACCGAGGAAAAACCGGTGTGAAACCACTCCTCGACGCGTCCGTTCCTAGACTGACCCACAAGCAGCGAGTTGGATGGGTGCCAGAGGCAAGACGTAATTGTGAATCAATACATGCGATACATAGCCCTGGCGCTTCGGTCTCATATAGGTTCCTCGTGTTCTTCCCAGCATGCAGGCACGCAGTAGGAAGCTCCGTGTTGAATTTCAGCAGCTTAGATTTGGCCAGCAAAATGGGATGATGCCATGTAAAGCATAAGAGGTGTTGACCAGGCCTTTTTTTTTTGCGGGTAACTAGGCTTTGCATGTCCAAAAAAAAAGCTTCAATTTCTTCTTTCCCATAGAAAAACCTCCAATTTCTTCCAAAAAAATAATCACAAATCTCTCTTACTATTACATTCTCTAAATCAACTATTGTTAGGAGTTGGGTGCATCAATCATTTTACAGCAAAACAGGAACAAAGAGTGTGTTTGTAGCAGGTGCGTGCAACTATTATTTTGTAGCTGGTACGTAGTTGGTGTGCGATTTCATAGTAAAAGAGAGTCACTAGCAGTGGTATTGCCACAATGCATAGACAATGTTCCCGTCATCTAACAATATTTTTAAAAATGGAAGTTCCAGTGTCCCTTCTTAGTCAAACTAGTTCATTTGAAAGTGTTTTAGCTCACAGTCAATCAGTATATATTACACTAATCGGTGACGATGGGGACGAAGTCCACATACCGTGACACGGGAGGCCCAACCTAACATTCCATTACTGTTGCGTCAGCAGACGCGTCTTAATTTTTCCAAGTATTCTTTTTTGAGAATTCACTTTTTTATAGTAAAGACGCGTCTTCACTCGAGAGTGGCATCTTCACATTTTTCTCTTTTCTTTTGAGGGGCATCTTCACATTTCTGGCAAGGTTAGGCCCGATGCTCTCGGTTTTCTTTTCTTTTCGACACAGCACGCTCTCGATTAGGTACGGCGCGCGAGGGCTCACCGGCCCGTCCGCTGTCCTTTAGCGGCCCGAGCGCGGGCGGCGCGTACCCATTTACGGAAACGCGAGGCCCTGGCGGCCCATTCCGGCCCGCTCGCCGCACTAGCTTTGCGGGAAGGCGAAGGCATCGTCATCCTCCATCACATTCCCCAATCCCAGATGGGTTAAGACCCTCGCCACCAACCCCTCCCCGTCTCCGCCCTCCCCACCCCACCGCACCTCACGAAACCCACTCCTCGCCGCCGTCCGCCACCCCGATCGCCGCCGCGCGCAGCCGACTGGCCCAGCGGCACTCCTCGCGCCGCCCGGTCGCCGGATTCCGCCGTCCTCCCTCCCCTCGCGCGCCGCGCGAGCTGCCTTGCACAGTGAGTAGTAGACAGGTTAGGGTTGGCAATACCCCTTCTTGGACCCGCGCTTACTCCTCCTCCTTGTCCTCACAGTCGCCTTTTCGTGCTCCCTGTGTCAGTCCTCTCCCCGCCGCCAGCTCGGTCAGGTCACCCGGTGTCGCCTCCCCCTCCCTGCTGCTGCTGCTCCTCACGCCGTCGGTGCTCAGTTCGCCGGGGTTGCGCTAGGGGAGTACTGGCTGTCTGTCCGTCGATCTACCCTCCGCGGCGCTACTCGAAGGCTGCGGTAACGATCTCATCCCAAAATCATCTCTCGTGCGATTTGTTTGTGCGGATCGGACGATTTGTTTGTCAAATCGGAGGTGGCTCTAGTGTTGATACGCCCTCGATTGACCGGATCTGCGAGAATTCTCAAATTTAGGTGTTCTGCTGTCAATGTAGTACGGTCCGTGTAGGTGATTCCCGGTAATCTTGCAATATCATGTGGCACGGTACCAGTGTGGAGTTGATAAGAGGGTGAGATACTACTCTCTGTCGTTGTGCCTGTTATTGGATCGATTTTTTAGGCAAATTGATCAGTTATCGGTTTCATGTGTACTGTTTATGCATTGCTGTTCAGGGTTTAAGGGCCTGTTTGGATAGTGTCCACGTTGAGTCGTGCCACCAACAAAACACATCTTATCCAGGCCAGCCACACCAGGCACAAACACAAGGAAGTACCAGGCTGAACACAGGCAGCCTCTTCACCCAGGCACCGAGGCCAGGCCACTAACCAAACAGGCCCTAAGTGCTAGTGATGCCTATTTGGGTCATGCTCCTATGGTGTTCACATGAACGTGATTGCTGATTAACATCATTTCACAGTTCTCACTGGTTTCTTCTATCTTTAATTACACCTCTATGGCTTGCATTTGGTGGTTAGTTTGTTTATCTTATGGCGGGATGTTGGCATGATAAACTGTGGTATTAGTGAAATGGTCTTCAATGATGTTGTGCTATGGCCCAACTGATCCTTTGTATCTCACTATATGTCTATTTGGATTGGACCTTATTGTTATGTGGTTCAACTAGTGTGGTGGTAACCCAGTAGAGGTCTACTACCAGCTGCAATCTGCTAGTGCTTTACTATTTTGATATTTATCTCTTGAGTTTGATGTTGTTGCGATGAAATAGCAACTTGTATTTCATTGTACTGTGAACGTGTGATAAGCCACCCACATAGCTTCATACTGTTGGCTATAATGACAACTTTATGCTGTTCTACGCGACGAGAATCATCACTTGCTCGATTTATTCATTCATGCAAAGTACCTCACTTGTTTACTGTTGTTATCCCTCGGTCCCAGACTATAAAGAAACCACAATCTACTCAGTTGCAAGTTCCAAAGGTGGTGATGCAAATTAGAAATTGGGTTTCGATTGTTAAGCTGTTCCTGAACTGGGGTTAGGTTAGGATGAGCTTTGCTGCTCATTGCCTTGCTCACTTCACCCATATGCACATAATTGTCTGTCTTCACTATGTCATAGGTCATATTACCCTAGGCGTATTTATCGTCGCTTTACATCCCTATCTTCCATTGCAAGAGGCATCATGTTCCAGGCCTCGGCCGGATCCCATTGTCATTATTTCTATATTAACCCGTGCTTCAAGTAATTAAACTTCTTTATAATGATATCTGTTTTCACTTGTTAACATTTGTAGAGTTTTGTTGGTTCATCCTGATCACACTTATCTTTTGAGGAGAACATATTTTCCTTAGGCAAAAATTCCGGATACATATGAATATGCTATATTAATTTTAGTAGCTTATTGGTTTCATTATGTTTGAAGATGGTGCTCTTTCGTGTGTGCAAATGGTGACACACTAATGCTTTCCTATTACTGTTGCAGGACAACTATCATTGATTATATTAACCGAGAGACTAGTTTGAAGCTTTGGATTCTCTGTTGAAGTGTCCACACAAATCCTTTGTTAGAACATACATAGCAGGAAGGCATTGAAATGTGGCAGCTTGCCTCCATCCTTTGTTACTTCTGAATACTGAAGAGCTTAGCTTATCATATTCCTCAAAATTCAAGGTCATACTGCTATGCAATCTGGGATGGAACAAACAACAGGGGTAAGTGGTCATGAACATGTAATTGATATTCCAAGGGATAGCGGTCCTTCTGCCTCGGCATCACACAGTGTTGGTAGAGAGAACCATGAAGAGTTGAATCCTGTGGATAGACCTTCAACAAGAGCTGCAACGTCTGCCTTGCAGCCACCAGCAGCAATAGGTCCTCCTCATGCAGACAATGCTTCAGGCACGAGGAGACGTGATAACTATGGTCGGCGACATAGGAGCCCTTTGAACTCTGGACTATGGATTTCGGTTGAAGTTATCGTTAACGTTAGCCAAATTGTTGCTGCCATTGTTGTGCTATCCCTGTCAAGGAAGGAACATCCACAAGCTCCATTGTTTGAGTGGGTCATAGGTTACACAGTCGGTTGTTTTGCCACTTTGCCACATCTTTATTGGCGCTATGTACACCGTAATATCGTGAACGGTGAGAATGAGCAAGCACACTCACTTCAGGGCTCCTCGCAGAACAACTCGACTGAGCCCACTCCTGCAAGTGTATCAGAACGGCGAAGGAATGCGGCACGAAATGCAGTTCTGGCTAACCCAAGGTACATTGTTTGTGTTTTTTTGCATGAATAGTCCTCAATATGTTTGTTGCTTTAATATGAAATGGTCGTAGCTTGTATGTGAAATTCACTCTGTTCCAGCTCATAAATGCATTTCTGTATCGTAGTAACTTTTGTTGAATCATCATATGGTTGAACCTGGCTAGCTTTTTTTTTTTTTTTTGCTATTTGACCAGGAAAATCTTACTAGACGCTGTTCTCAGCTAGGTTATGGTATATGGGAGCTAGTTTATGCCTGCCCTCCACGCATCTACTTATGATGAATACTACAAAGTCCATAGTTCTGTTCTGTTATGGATGGGACATAATATGAACCAATTTATAAACGATGACGGATGCCCCTTGTTTGCAGGATTAATGCACTTTTTGACCACTTCAAGATGGCCTTGGATTGTTTCTTCGCCGTGTGGTTTGTTGTAGGAAATGTGTGGATATTCGGTGGGCGTTCTTCAGCTGTTGATGCTCCAAACTTGTATAGGTAAGTACATATATTGTTTCTTCGGATGTGATGTTGTGTTTCTTTACCCTGCTGCTCACGTTGTTTCCTACCAGGTTATGCATCGTGTTCCTCACCTTCAGCTGTATTGGGTATGCCATGCCTTTCATCCTCTGCGCAATGATATGCTGTTGTCTCCCCTGCATTATATCGGTCATGGGCTTCAGAGAAGACACAAACAATACAAGAGGGGCCACTTTGGAATCCATCAATACTTTGCCAACTTATAAATTCAAAACCAAGAAACGCCGCCATGGTTCAGGGAACGAAGCCGAAGGCCAAGAGGGAGGTATAGTGGCTGCAGGGACTGACAAGGAACGATCGCTTTCTGCTGAAGATGCTGTATGTTGCCCTGTTCCTTTGTATCTTCTGTACCTGCTTATTGCTGCAAAATGGAAGTTCCATGTTGCAAGCACTTACCGACTTGCCTTTTTTCGTGCTTCCAGGCTTGCTGCATCTGCCTTGCCAAGTATGCACACAACGAAGAGCTTCGCGAACTTCCCTGCACACACTGTTTCCACAAGGAATGCGTCGACAAATGGCTCAAGATAAATGCCCTCTGCCCTCTGTGCAAAGCCGAGATAGCAAGCTCATCTGGCACATCTGATACTCGCCACATCGACCATTCAGCACCGACGCAGGAGATCGAAATGCATTAGATTGGTCTGCCTTCTGTGGTGATACATAAGCATATAGTTGCTCGCGGTGCCGGTCTGCATGTATAAAGTTGATGCTTTTGTTATATGGATTGTAGCGGTGATGTCCCAAGGTTTTCTTTTTGTCCTTTTTTTTTTATCTTGGAGAAGTTACAGCTCTTCTCGCTGTCAACACTTGACAATGCAAATCCGATAATTGTTTCTATTTGACGTTCCACTGGACTTGGAGAAATGCTGGCCCAGGCCCAGGTATATATGTGTTGCCTTTTCACTGCGGTGCGGCCTATGTATAGCATTTTTTTTTTCAAAGATGGAAATTTGTTATACTGGCAGGATAATGAAATCATTGGGCTGCCCTGCCTATTCGGGTTGGGTGCCATAGGTCGAATTGCTGGGTTGACACACTCACGTAGCCTTCGGACATCTGGCATGCTGGTGGAACTGCCGCGTAGGATCCAAATGAGCACAAGAGATCTGTTGAGCAAAGTAGATAGGGGACTCGCACAAACAAAGAACATGTTTCTAGCCATGCATGATCGATGGTAATCATGCATACACGTGAAAGATCTAAATCCAAACCATGCATGCACATGTTCCACTACAGGAAAAATTGTTCGGCTGTGTAAGGAGTGTAAATTCACGGGTACTCAGCGTACAGAGAGTAAGCCGAGTGTCCGGTAAAAACACTCGTCAACAACCCAATACTCGGTAACGTGGCATCTTGCCGAGTGGCTAGTAAAAAAGCACTCATACAATATGCGCTCGGCACAGCAAGCAGAAGACACTTGGCTGACACGGGTAGCTCGACAAAGTTCAGGCCACGTCCCCTCCCGCCCGTGACGGCGAGCAATAGAAGCCAAATGTCTACTAATGGTACACGGCTTACTTATTTACATTTTTTTTTTGTTATGCAGTTATAGGTACGCTGAGTATTTGATATATATGTTGTTTTTTGTTATCAAGAGGAGACAATTCATCATTTATTTCTATAATGTACGTTTACTACCTTGATTTGGCGCATGATTCATGTTGCCTACAATTTAACAACACCGACGACTATTCCAAATTTGTTTGAAAACTGGTTGGATGGGATTTATAATAAACTGAAGGGCCAAATCCGTGTTGGAGTTTGTGTCATTCTTTGGGCAATATGGAATTGCCGGAATGAGTGCGTTTTTAGTAGAGCATCTATTCCCAATTTCTTGCGGGTTATCTCTACAACATCAATCTGTATGTACTCGCTATAGCGTGTGGACGCGCGGACACTTATGACCTCTGGGTCCAGCCGGCTGGAAACGGTAGCACAAGGTTCATTCAATCAGTTTGACTGATGAGCCACTCGTAGATTATGTGGATGCGCTATATAATCTTGAATCTAACCGGTCGTGTCGTCCTTTTAATTTTATGTTTGTTATTGTGTGCTACCAGTGACTTGAACTTGATTCATTTTTAATAAAATGACTGTGTGCATCATTTGATGGAGTGGTCGACGTAATCCCATTTTTGAAGAAAAAAAAGAAAAAAAAGATATAACACTCGGCTTCCTTATTTACATTTTCTTTTTTCATAATGCAATTACAGGTAAGCTGAGTACCCGATGTATAACATTCGTTTTACCCTTTTGTATTTACATTTTCTTTTGCATATCTGATTATTACAAATCCATTTGTTAATGCACAAAGTATTTTTTCTTTTACCCCTCATTTGTGTTTTTATTGTATTTTCTTTCTTCCCCTTCTCTTTGTCACTCATTCTCTCTCGTTAGTATTTCGTGCCACCTTTTCCCCGTCCTATGTTTCCCGCCCTCTATCTTTACCGCCACTTTCCCACTTGAAAATTGTCTATTGACTTTTTACTCTTTACACCACCCTTGTATACCCATGTTAGCATCGCATACAAAAGGAGAAGTGGTTCAGACCCTTTCTCGTGTGATTTCATGCGCCTCCATTTCCACCGGGCCCCACAACATCTACCATGGCCATCACGTCATTGAATTGCTCAACCCCTGGGTGATCCAAATCTATCCGGATGTTGTCGGCGATGTCTATGGCTGCCATAAGGTTCTGGACTGGGGTGTGATAAACCATCACATTGTCCGACTCCCCTTCAAGCATAGAGGTGTGGATCCAACTTCGGCTCTCAACTACCCACCAATGTTTCTCTTGCCTTGGCCCACCTATCCATGCGTGCGTACTCTGCTCGGTTCTCGCGTATCATTTTCCTATGCGACCTGGGTCGCACGTAACGATTGTGAGACCCGCTCCAACGGTGGACACTTGGCAAAACCGAATCTCAAAGCACGTACGCCAATTTATCATCTGTTTCGTTAACAAATCTCGAATAGCCGCCGTATGAAATCCCCATTCCCCTTTCCTTCTTCCGCTCGCTCGCCGCAGCAGCCGGCACCGCCTCGGCTGCTCTCCCCGGCGCCCTGGAAGCTCGCCCTTGAGGCGCTTCTCCGACTCGCTCACCGTGGCCGCCGCCCCTGCTGTTCTCCCCCGCCGTCCACGATCGCGTTCCTCAGCGCCCCGACAACTCATCCTTCAAGCGTAGCTCATCTCCTCGTTGCATCGCTGCCCACCGGCACCCAGTCAACGGCCAACATCCAGTTCCTCTGCTCCGTCCAGCTCCCTCGCCATCCAAGTTCTCCATGCTGCATCTTGGCACCATGGTGCCGTGTCGCCGGCGATATGGAAGAGACAGAGAAGATGAATTGTGTTAGAAATTGAAAAGGCGGGGAGTAGGTGTAGGAGATATGCCCTAGAGGCAGTAATAACAGTTATTTTGTATCTCCAAGTTTGTAATGAATGTTTATGTTCCATGCTATAACTGCAATGATTCTCGAGTCTACAATATCCACGAGGCTCGGAGGGAAACTCATGTGCATGTGTGGTATAATAAACGGTAAAATGTATTCCTAGTCATGCCTCTAAGACTGGCTCAAGTATTGCGTGATGATCCTGTTTTCCTGATCATGTGCATGACTATGCCGGCAATTTTGAGGGCACAATGTTAGGAGAACACTTGTGTTGAATCGACCCGAATTGATGTTATGCTATGAGATGCATTCGTCACAAGTTAATGGTTAATAACACAGAGATAGTTAATGTTTGCATAATTCCTTAGACCATGAGAGTATCAAGTTCCTTCGTACTTGCTTCGTGAACTTTGGGGTTTGTTAAACGTCATCTGTAACTGGGTGGCTATTACGGCGGCTTACGGGTTCACGGAAAAGTATGACTAGGAACGAGATAACTCAAGATTGGGATTTGCTCCTCCGACGATGGAGAGATATTCTCGGGCCCTCTCGGTGTTACGGTATCCATCATCGTCTGGCCAGACACAATGTGATTTGATCACAGGGATGCCGGAACACGGAAACGAGAAAAGAGAACAAAACCGGTAACGAGGTAACTGGCATATTGGACAAGTGTTGATCCACGAGGATGCCGATAAATCTCACCTCGGGTGTTTGTAACATATCGCGAAGCAACAGGAATAGCACACGGCAACCGGAGGTTCACTCGAATATTTATTCGTGTGGGTATAGGGGTCAATATGGGTGTCCACGGCTCCGATGTTGATCATTGATCGGAAAGTGTTCCGGGTCATGTCTATACTTCACCGAACCTATAGGGTCACACGCTTAAGGGTCATCTATCTGCTGAATACTAGACAGGGAGTCTGAGAGAAAGTCACCGGAAAAGTTTCGGAGACAACGGAAACGTTCCGGAGAGAACACCGGAATAGTTTCGGTAAAACTGAAAAGTTGTTTCGGAGTATACCATTAAGTCAAATTGGTTTCGGCACACGCCTGGAAATTCTTGGAGGGTGCCAGAATTGTTCTGGAAACTTCTGGGATTTTTCCGGGATAAAAACCGGAAATGTTCCGGAGCTGCCGGAACCGGTTTGGTTGCTTTTCGCAGATGAAAATCACTAATCCGGAATTGTTTCGGAACGCGTCCAAAATCATTTTAGTGGGTACTGGAATTATTCTAAGACCGACAGAAATATTTTCGGATTTAACAGTCGCGGAAAAATGTTTCCGTGAATAGTGAAAATCACTTTATGGTTACTTTTTTGGAAAACCACCTTTTAGGGCTTTTCCCAAAAGGCTTCTAGAAGGACTTAGGGACTAAGGAAACCCCTTTGGGGGGCCCCCATGAGGGTGGCCGGCCAAGGGTGGAGCTCCTCCATGGAGCTCCACATGCCATCCTTTTATGGCCTTTATGCCCTTTATGTGTGACATAAAGTGTGGGTGTTTTGGTATTTTAATGTGCCAACCCTACCCCTTGGTTTTCCTATAAATAGAGGTGGAGAGGAGCTCTCCACACTCACTCCAATTCTCATACACATGCCATGCATTATCTGGCTTTCTCTCTCCCTCCCACAAAATAGTTTCGTAGAGCCGAAAGGCTGTCTGGGTTCCGGCAGGAACTAGTTCTGGACGGCGAAGCCCTGTCGGATAGCTGACACCGTATGTGTGCAACCCCGTAGAGAGGTCGTAGGTTCGATCTTTTGCCCGAGGGGCTGTTCGAGGGTCCTCCCGAAGGGCTGTCCGAGTTACCGTTCGAGCTTCGAGGGTCCTCCCGAAGGGCTGTCCGTGACATCGTCCGGGGGACTGTCCGACCGCCTCCCGAAGGGCTGTCCGACGAGGGAGTACATCCTCGCGGTTGGGAGGTTGTAAATCCTAGCTGCGGGGATCTGCACCGACGATCTACATCGACTCTACTTCCGCTGCGCTACGAGTCGGTAATGATCAGATCAAACCCTGTATGCAGTCTTCATAGTGGTCCTGGGCGTGCTCGCTGTACCGAGTTTTTTTGTTTTCTGTCGCGTTCCCCTACAGTAGGGCGTGGGAGACAGAGTGGGATGGAAGGAATGATTAGCTAATTAATTGGAATTAGATAATTAATTGCCTTGCATGCGTTTGAGAGGTTTTTGCCAAGTGTCCGCTGTTGGAGCGGGTCTACGATCGCTGCGTGCGACCCAGGTTGCATAGGATTTTCTTCCTTTGTAGCCCTACAAATCAAGTGTAAAATAGGGTCTAGTATATTGTGTGCATGTACACGTATTTGTATACGTATGTTGTATTCTGATCATCTATATAATGAGACGTGAGGCTGGATGTTAACCACCCACGCAAAACCCTAAACCTACCTATCAAACTTGGTATCAGATAGCCAAGCGGCCGCCGCGCGCGAACCCTACGCCGCTGCCGCCGCCCCGATCCATCCGCCGCCGCCGCCGCGCGCCGCCCTTCCGCGCCGCCGCCGCCGCGCGCCGCCCTCCTCCGCGCCGCCGCGATGTCGTCCGCCGCCCTTTCGCTCCCCACCAACGCCGGCGCCATCACCTCGCCCGCGACTGCCACCGTTCCCGCCGCACTCGCCGTTCCGGCGATCTCCGTCCGCCTTGGCCATCACAACTTCATGCTGTGGGGGGGCATCGCCAGCACCGTCTTAGCCGGCGCCAATCTCCATGGCCACTTGGACGGCACCACGGCGGCACCCGACAAGACCATCACCGTGGGCACGGGCGATGCCGCGACGACCGTCGCTAACCCGGCGTACCACCTTTGGTGGACTCAAGATCAGAAGGTCAAGGGCCTCCTTCTCACCTCCATGGAGGAGGATATTGCCTGTCAGCTCATCAGTTGTGAGACGGCACAGGCGGTCTGGACGGCCGTCGGTGCCATGTACGGCGCGCAGAGTCGCGCCAACGTCCGTCATATCCGGCGTCAACTCCAGACGTTGAGGAAGGAGGAGATGTCCGCGGCTGAGTACATGCACAAGATGAAGGCCCTCGCCGACACCATGGCTGCCGCCGGCTCTCCGATTCGTGATGATGAGCTCCTTGATCACATCCTCACATGACTCGGCTCCGCCTACAACCCCATTGCCGCCTCCCTGGGTGTGAGTAACGCATCTATGCCCTACTCCAGCTTCTACTCGCTCGTCTTGTCGTTCGAAGCGTTGCAAGCCCAGCAGAGTGCGTCGGAGGGGTGGACTCCCACGGCCAACGCCGTGACTCGCTCGGGCCCCTACGGCCATGGCGGACGTGCTCCGTACTCCGAGCCCTACCCCTCCCAGGGTGGGGGTCGCCCGGCCGACGGCAACGGCTAGCCCGGGCAAGGCCGCCAAGGCGGCAACAGCGGCTCCAACGGTGGCCGCGATCGCAACCCCTCCTACGCCGGCAATGGTCGGCAAGGTGGCGGGGGTAACAGTGGTCACAACGGCGGTGGTGGCCGTCGCAACAATCGTTGGCGCCCCCGGTGTCAAATTTGCAAAAACTGGGGGCATGAGGCCGATGACTGCCGCAAGCGCTATGATGACAACAACAACACTCGCTCCGCCAACTCGGCCTCCACCAACACCGTCGACTACCCTTGGGTACTGGATACCGGGGCTACGGATCACCTGACGAGTGATCTTGAACGTCTCCAGGTTCACGAGCGCTATGATGGCAAGGACCAGGTTCAGGTGGCCAATGGTGCAGGTTTGTCTATTTCACACATTGGTCATTCCCGTTTACCCGGTTCATCTCTAAAACTGCGTAACATCCTTCGTGTTCCACACATCAGAGAGCATCTTCTTTCTGTCTATCGCCTTGTTTGTGATAATGACATGTTTGTTGAATTTCACCGTCGTGTTTTCTTTGTTAAGGACAAAGCAACCAGGCGCGTCATCCTTCAAGGTAGCAGTCGGGGGGGGGGGGGGGTCTACCCGATTCCCTTTGCTCGTGCATCGTCCTCGTCATGTCGCCACGCTTCATCCAGTGTCCGAGTTTCGTCATCGCAATGGCATCAACGTCTAGGTCATCCCACCAATAATGTGGTCACCTCCATTGTTCGGAGTCATGATCTTCCATGTTCTAGTTCAAAAACTTCACCATTAGTGTGTGATGCATGTCAGCGTGCTAAGAGTCATCAACTACCGTATTCTACGTCTTATCATATCACTACTGTACCTCTTGAATTAATACATTCAGATGTTTGGGGTCCCGCTATTGCGTCTTCCGGGGGGTACAAGTATTACGTTAGTTTTGTTGATGATTACACGCGCTTCACTTGGATCTATTTGCTTAAACATAAGTCTGATGTTGAGCAAGTCTTCTATAATTTTCAGGCTCATGTCGAACGCCTTTTGGATTGCAAAATCAAGGCCGTTCAGTCCGACTGGGGTGGTGAATACCACAGGCTTCATCGCTATTTTCAACGCACGGGCATCTCCCACCGTGTGTCGTGTCCCCATACATCTTAGCAGAACGGTATCGCCGAGCGCAAACACCGTCATTTGGTCGAGACCGGCCTAGCCCTACTGGCGCACTCGTCTCTCCCACTTCGGTTTTGGGATGAGGCCTTTCTCACGGCATGTTATCTCATCAACCGTATGCCCACTCCAGTTCTCAACAAGGACACGCCCCTGTTCCGCCTGTTTCATGTTCAGCCCAATTATTCCTCTCTTCGGATTTTTGGGTGTGCTTGCTGGCCTAGTCTCTGCAAGTACAATGCTCACAAGCTGGAGTTCCGTTCCAAGATGTGTATTTTCCTTGGATATAGCCCTCTGCATAAGGGCTGTAAATGTCTTGATCGCACCTCGGGTAGGATCTACATTTCTCGTGATGTTGTTTTCGACGAGTCAGTTTTCCCTTACTCCAGCCCAGGTGTTTCGGTTGACATTGCCTCTATTGAGCACGCACTCACCTTTCCATCTAATGAACCGGTTTCGGATGTCCATGTGTGGAAATACGACCTGTCATATTTGTCGCCTGACTTGTTTTCTGCAGATGCTGCATAATTTTCTTCCCAGGAATCCGTCGCTGCAGCTACATCCGCCCACATGATCGACGTGCATGGCCCCGACGTGCATGTCACGCCTCCCGAGGCTGCCTCGTCGGCCTCGCCTGCTGGCGCATCCGCGGCCCCGTCCGTCTCGTCTGCTGGCACGACCGCGGGCCCGACTGGGTCGTCCACGGCGTCTCCCGCCTCGCCTGGGCCGGCCCAGCCTACCTCGCCCGCCTCGCCTGCGGTCGTCCCTGGGTCACCTACCGCGTCCCCTGGGTCGCCTGGTTTGGCACAGCCCGACGCGTCACCCCGGCCCGTGTCGCCTGTCGCTGAAGATCATTCAGCCGCGACACCACTGGCCGGGTCTCCGTCGTCGCCGTCACCACCTACCGACGCCGCAGCTCCACCTTCTACCGGCACTGCAGCTCCCGGGCACACTATGGTCACCCGTCACCGCGATCATACGCGTAAGCCCAAGACATACACGGATGACACGGTGCGGTACGACACTCGTCGGCGTGCGTTCTTCGCTGCACCCACTTCTCATCGTGATGCCCTTGGTCAACCGGCTTGGCGTGCCACCATGGCTGACGAGTTTGCTGCCCTTCGTCACACGAACACATGGGTGTTGGTGCCTCGGCCTCCTGGTGTTAATGTTGTGAGTTGCAAGTGGATTTTTAAGACCAAGCATCGTCCGGATGGTTCTGTTGACAAGCACAAAGCTCGTCTTGTTGCTCGTGGTTTTACTCAACAGCAAGGGATCGACTATGGAGACACTTTCAGCCCCGTGGTGAAGCCTGCCACGGTTCGTCTCGTTCTCTCTCTCGCTGTCTCCCGCGACTGGAGTCTTCGACAGATTGATGTGAGTAATGCCTTTCTCCATGGTTTTTTGGACGAAGATGTCTACATGCAGCAGCCCCCTGGTTTTGAGGATGCTCGTTATCCCTCTTATGTCTGCAAACTCCAGAGGTCTATTTACGGGCTCAAACAGTCGCCGCGCGCCTGGTATGCTCGGTTAAATCAACGTCTTTCACAGCTTGGCTTTGTTCCCTCTAAGGCAGATGCGTCCTTGTTCCTCTATTCACATGGCGATGTCCAGATATACATGCTAGTCTATGTTGATGATATTGTGATTGCTGGTTCTACACCCACTGTGGTGGATCGCCTTGTGCAGTCCTTGTCTACGAGCTTTCCCATCAAAGACTTGGGCCGCCTGGAGTACTTTCTTGGATTGGAAGCGTCCTTTCATTCAGGGGGCATGACATTGACACAGAAGAAGTATGCACTTGATCTTCTTCATCGTGTCAACATGGAGAACTGCAAGTCCACTTCCACTCCACTTGCTACATCCGAGAGCCTCTCGCGTCACAGTGGTGCATTGCTGAGTACTGATGACTCTTTCAGGTATCGCAGTGTAGTTGGAGCACTTCAGTATCTAACACTCACTCGTCCAGATATCTCCTTTGCCGTGAACAAAGTGTGCCAGTTCCTGTCTCAGCCTACGGAGGTTCATTGGGAAGCAGTTAAGCGTATTCTGAGGTATGTCAAAGGTACGCTAGACACGGGACTACGGATTCGTAAGTCCAGATTTACTGGAGTCAGTATATTCACCGATGCAGACTGGGCAGGTTGTGTTGATGACAGACGTTCTACTGGTGGCTTTGCTATATTTGTTGGACCCAATCTTATATCTTGGAGTTCCAAGAAGCAGCCTACAGTCTCGAGGTCTAGTACCGAGGCAGAGTATAAGGCATTGGCAAATGGCGCGGCTGAAGCCATTTGGATAGACACAGTTCTCACAGAACTTGGAGTCGCACGGCAGCGCACACCCATATTATGGTGTGACAACTTAGGGGCAACTTACCTGACGGCAAATCCAGTGTTTCATGCTCGGACCAAACACATTGAGATTGATTTCCATTTTGTGAGAGAACGAGTAGCTGTTGGTAAACTGGAAGTCAGGTTTATCTCAACTGATGATCAGTTAGCGGATGTATTTACTAAACCCGCAACTCGACAGATGCTAGACCGTTTTAGAACCAATCTGAATCTTGTATGTAGTTCAGATTGAGGGGGCATGTAAAATAGGGTCTAGTATATTGTGTGCATGTACACGTATTTGTATACGTATGTTGTATTCTGATCATCTATATAATGAGACGTGAGGCTGGATGTTAACCACCCACGCAAAACCCTAAACCTACCTATCAAACTTCAAGGGGAGGAGGAGAAAAGTGTTGTCTGCGTTGGTTGTGTGTGTCGCTTGGTGCTTTGCACGGTGTGTCTACTTTGCAGGGTGTTACATACTACCGTCCAGCCTTGAGCTGCAATGCCGCACAAGCCAACAACCCGCAACACATACTTCTTAGGGTGACCGCCCACACACCACGACCACCACAGGGATTGTGAGATACGGTAATTCTATGAAATTGTTAGTGGAAAGGAGCATCTGCGTGGCCGGGAAGTACGTCCGGTGGTATTAAAATTCTTGCACTAGACGTACGTTTGGGGCTCACGCAGTCCATATAGAACTTAAAATAGAAGATGAGTACCAAGAATTGTTTGGACTCCGAATTAAATTACTTAAGATCGGTTAACTAATCCTAGTTCTTTTTAATATATGATGATATGGTTAGCTAAGTTGTCTTAATCAACTTATTATGTCCTTGTTGCCCTCCTAGTCCCTACAAGCGGCACATCTAATCATTTTATATTGGCATGCTACAAGGATTCTTATCTATATTCTGAAGGTACCCACAATTATGTAAATCAAGAATCTAAAACTTAATGTTACACTCCAAATTCTTATACATGCATTGCAAATTAAAGACGACAGTAAACTTATATATCCCCCCCCCCCCCCCACCCCCCTCCCCCCCCACCCCCCCGCGCACGCGCGCGTACTCCAAATCGCTATAAAGATACATAGGAAATAGGAATAGCATTGATAGAAAAGTCCGTCAACATCACCATGCAGGCACATCCAGGTAAGTCTGTTTGATTTATGCCACCATCCCCACACCAGACGGCAAGTACCTTTGATTTAACATCCGCCCACTAGACGTACTTCACCGCTACGCTGGAGACCATCTCCATCATTTATACTTAAATACATTCATGGAACTATATAAGACACCCAGTTCCATTCGTAGAAACAAAACAGAGCACACATTGCACACTTGTACTAGCAAGCAATCCATCAAATATACCATGGCCATCTCAAAAGCTTTGATCATTGGCATCCTCGGATGCCTTTGCTTCTACAGTTCGGTCCTAGCAGCTCGCGAGATCAATGATGACTTTTCGCTGGTGGCAAGGCACGAGAGCTGGATGGCGCAGTACAACCGTGTGTACAAAGACGCTACTGAGAAGGCATACCGATTTGAGGTCTTCAAGGCCAATGTCGGGTTCATCGAGTCGTTTAACGCGGAGAATCACAAGTTCTATTTGGGCATCAATCAGTTCACCGACCTCACCAACGAGGAGTTCAAGGCGACAAAGGCTAACAAGGGGTACAAACCAAGCTTGCAGCGGGTTCCTACCGGATTTAGGTACGAGAATCTAAGTCTCGATGCACTTCCGGCAACCATAGATTGGAGGACCAAAGGTGCAATTACTCCCGTCAAGGATCAAGGCCAATGTGGTGAGTCTATTAAGGATAATGATGCATTGCATATATGTTTGCTTTTTTTTGAGAATGTCGTCTGATAGTATCTACTAAAACATAACCATGTGTAGGTTGTTGTTGGGCGTTTTCTGCTGTCGCTGCTACAGAGGGCATCGTTAAACTCAAAACTGGCAAGCTTATCTCACTGTCGGAGCAAGAGTTGGTGGATTGTGATGTCCATGGTGTAGACCAAGGTTGTGAAGGAGGGCTCATGGATGATGCCTTTAAGTTCATAATCAAGAATGGTGGTCTCACCACCGAGTCCAAGTACCCATATACTGCGGCAGATGACAAGTGCAAGAGTGGAACCAATGATGCCGCAACCATCAAAAGCTATGAGGATGTTCCAGCCAACAACGAGGGAGCCCTCATGCAAGCCGTCGCAAGTCAACCTGTCTCGGTAGCCGTAGATGGAGGAGATGTGACGTTCCAGTTTTACAAAGGTGGAGTAATGACTGGCTCATGTGGCACTGATCTAGACCATGGAATTGCAGCTATTGGTTATGGCAAGACCAGTGACGGCACAAAGTATTGGTTGTTGAAGAACTCATGGGGAACAACATGGGGCGAGAACGGATATTTAAGAATGGAGAAGGACATTACCGACAAGAGGGGCATGTGTGGCCTTGCGATGGAGCCTTCTTACCCCACTGCATAGAAGGAGTGCCATATGCCGCATATCTTCCTATGCACAGAAATATTACATAATTGCACACGTCCACTTTAATTAAGTACAGTTTGTATGTGTATCTAAATTATGTACAAACATATGTCTTGTATAGTATTTCATGTTCCATGAGTTCAATGAATACAATGTAAATTATGCCACATATATAAAGATTGATGAATAATTTGTGTTAGCTATATCATTTGGAGATTGTGAATTGTGCTGCCTCTTGTGCCTTCATGCATGCATAATGAACTACTTGACTAGTTCTTGTTTTTATGATAATCTTGGAACGATATAAACAATATGTGAAAATGGTGGAGTTGATTTGTAAATAAATGTTGAAGCCTCAAGGTGGAACAAAATGATGAATGTCAATTCGTGAATCTTGTGGAAATGAATTATGATGGACCATTCTCTCCCCCAATCCGTGTTGTCCTGGTCGTTCAACCCACACCAGCCGCATGCCTCCTACATACATGCACTAAAATTCAACAAACTAAAACTTGTGCTTTCGTAGAGTTGGAGTAGTATGCAAAGCAGTGACGCATTCAAGGTCCCACCGTGAACATTAATCTTATGTTGTGCTGTGAGGTTCCAAACGTGGACAAGCCAGTTTTCCAGCAAATTTGTAGCGCTGTGCAACTCCCGATGCTGAGGCTTGCCATGGGCACCTCGTGCCCATGCTTGGTAGAAGGCGAAGGCTGAAGAGGCACGAGTCCTGCCTGACGCCACGCAGGTGTCGCGGAGCAGCCTGCCGAAGCTTCGGGGGGCGGCCGAGTGACGAGTGCTCTTCCAATGGCTGACACGCCGGCCGAGCCAGTTGGGTTCTCCGGTGGTGACTCCGGCTGGCTCGGTGTCCAGCCTACTCGTCGTACAGTGAGAGCGTTGTCGCTCATCACTCTCGGTCGGGGCATGTGGTGGATGTGTTCTCTGGGCGCCCCTATGTCTCGCCTTCAGAGAGAGGGGTAGGAACCCTCGCCGAAGGGGAGACCGAGTTGTGCTGGCCTAGGAGCGCGGGAGCAGCCTCCTGTTTTCTGTTTTTTTTTACGTTTTCGGTTTCGTTTTTTTGCTTTATTATTTCAATTTTGTTTATACTTTAAAATATTCTAAACATATATGTTACAAAAAACACTATAAAACATTTGGAAAATGTTGACCAAGCATTTGAAAAATGTTAAGTGTGTATAGAAAAAATGTTTATCATGTATACGAAAAATGAATAAGAAAATGTGTATAAAAAATTTGATCATGTATTAAAAAAATGTTAATCAAGTATTTAACTTTTTTGAACAAGTATTTTAAAAATGTGAAGCATTAAAAAAATGTTAAATGTGTATAGAAAAATTGTTGACCGTGTATTAAAAAAATGATGGATTTTTTTGATCATGTATATAAACATGTTAAGCAAGCATTTGAAAAAATGTTGAATAAGTATTTGAAAAATGGTGATCAAACATTTGAAAAATGTTAAATGTGTATAGAATTTTTTTTGACCATGTATTCAAAAAATGATGAATTTTTTTATCATGTATATAAACATATTCACCAAGCATTTGAAAAAAGGTTGAATAAGTATTTGAAAAATGGTGATCACGCATTTGAAAAATGTTAAATGTGTATAGAAAAAATGTTGACCATGTATTAAAAAATGATGAATTTTTTTGATCATGTATATAAAAATGTTAATCAAGCATTTGAAAAAAAAATTGAACAAATATTTGTAAAATGGTGATCAAGCATTTGGAAAAATGTTAAATGTGTATAGAAAAAATGTTGACCATGTGTTAAAAAAATGTTAATATTGCATTTAGAAAAATTTAATCAAACATTTGAAAAATGTTTAGAATATGTATAAAAATGTTGACCATGTATTAAAAAATGTTAAATTTGTATTTGAAAAATGTTAAACGTATATTACAAAATTGTTGTTGACATATACAAAAAAATGTAGAGATGAAAAACAAAAGAAACAAAGATAGCCAAAAAATGAAAACCGAAAAAGAAACAAAATAAACCAAAAGAAAAAAGAAAAAAGGAAAATAAATCCAAAGAAACTAATTAAAGAAGAATGAAGAAATGGAGAAGAGAATGAAAAATAAAACTGAAGAAAATAAATGAAAACCAAGAAAGAAAGAAAAAAAAACCCAGTAAAACGGAGAAAGAAAGGAAGAAAACCGGTGAAAACAAGAAAAAACACAAAAACTTAAAAAGCTAGTGAAAATCCGGTTTTATTTACTTCAACTAGTTCGCGCCCTTCAAATGAAACATGAAAAGAGCGATGGCTTACTGGCTAAAAGAGCAATGAAGTAATAAAGAAGATTGAGGTATCGAATCCCACACCCTCCCTTTTTTCCTGTGATTGATTGATTTATTTTAAGAGCGATAACTGGCCGGCCCAGTAACGACCAGAGAGAGGAAAAGCTTGACGCGAGAGGAACCATCGGTCTCGCTCTCGCATAACGCGAGATATAGCGCTCGCGGTGTTCTCTTCCCCGAACGCCTCAAGTTGCTGGGCTGGATCGCAGGCAGACAAGCAACACCTTTGCATATTGTGTCGGTGTCTTGACGTGCTCAGTGCCGCGTTCACCGCGCGCGCTGCCCTCGCCGGCCATGGCAATCCACACGCACGTAGCCTTCGGACATCTTGCATGCTGGTGGAACGGCCGCGTAGGATGGTCTACAATCTTCCGTCGATGGATGTTTCTCTCCAAATGAACACTAGAGATCTGCTGTGCAAAGTAGTGGTCCGTGAATAGAGAGCTGGCTAGGGGTCTCGCACAAGCAAAGAACATGTTCCGAGCCATGCATGATCGAAGGTAAGCATAACACAAATATGCGCTCGGCACATGAAGCAAAAAACACTCGGCTTGCTTACATGGGTAGCTCGGCAAAGTCCGGGCCACGTGTCCCTCTCCGCCGGGTTTAAGGGCCCCGGGACGGCGGGCAATATAAGCCGAGTGTCTACTAATGGCACACGACTTACTTATTTATATTTCCTTTTTTTATATGATAATGCAGTTACAGGTACACTGAGTATCCGATAACACTTGGCTTACTTATTTTCATTTATTTTTGGCGAACGCTAGGCGTCGGGCGCCGGCCGGCCGGTCCAAATTTCAGCCGGCCCGCGCTAGCCGTCAGATGCAGCCCTCGCATAGCCGTCAGATGCAACCCTTGCATAGTCGTCCATCGCTTCCTTCCCACTGAGCACGAGATTTGAGAAAACACCCCGGCACATGGCGGCCGCACCTCGCCGCCACGTCGCGCTGCGCGCATCTGCCCTCCCCCGTTTGCCCTCGCCGTAGATAGTTGCTGTTGTGCTCCTCGTCGACGCTTGCAACAAAAACAGACTATGGTGGTAGCAAAATTAGACTACGGTGGTGGCAAAAAATACTCGGCGTCGACGCTCGCCGCCGATGCTCTCCGTTGACGCTTGCAACAAAAACAGACTACGGTGGTAGCAAAAATGCTCGCCGTCGCCGCTCGCTGCTGATGCTCGCCATCGACACTCGCAACAAAATTACCCGAAGTAGCTTTGAGTCACCGTCCCGTTGGATCCTTTGAAAAATTCTGGTTCCAGCAAAAACAAACAACGGTGGTAGCAAATGATGTTTCGAGCAAAAATAGTCTCAGCAGCACAAATCTGAAAATAGTCGATTGTAGCAAACAAAAAAGCCAGTTCTAGCAGAACAAAATGCTGGTTTCAGCAAAACAAAACGCTGCAGCAAAAACACTAGTGGTCAATTGTAGCAACAAAAAAGACACTTCCAACAAAACTAATAGTGGTTCCAGCAAAAAAAATCTCATCACCAAAACTCCGTGTCAATTGTAGCAAACAAAAAAGCCAGTTCCAGCAAAAACATACGATGGTTCCAGCATTGTCATTGCGTGGTTCCAACAAATGGTTGCAACCACCGTAGCGACCGGTTGTAGCTCGTCCGTCGGCCGCCGCCGCCGAATGCAGCTCCCCGTCGCCGCGGGTGCAACTCCACCAACCCGGGATTTCAAGTCCAGTCGCTGCTAGTAGCATGTGTTGCTGCTCTGCTCGTGGCGCCGGTGGTCATTGTGGCCGGCACTGGCGGTGGCCTCGTAGCACTCAGGGGCGGGCCCACTTCAATTCATGGGTATTCAGCTGAATACCCATTATTTTTGCCAAGAAACCATGTATATATAATGTATACCATGTGTATGTATGGGGAAAAACGAAAAAGATACAGGAAAACAGGCTAGCTAAGGATTTCAACCAAAAAATGAAGACTAGCCCACCTCTATTGTCGCCCTTACCACCCCGACATGGCCCAAGTGGCCCAAATCGCTGCAGCACGCAGGGCCTGCACGCACGAGCCACAGACCCATCGATAGCATAGCCCTTCGTTAAAAAACATATCGCACAAGAAACAAACAGACGCCTCCCATCCCCAATTATGTTTGCACAAGCGGTAGGGCATGGCCATGGCGGCTGGGCTGATCGCCATCGCCTGATCGCACGCGCGCACGGCGGCACATGCAGGTGGCCGGCGCGACCCAGGCATCCGACGGCAGCCATCCGTTGGCTCTCGTTGTCTCGATCCATCTTTAATCCATATCCATCTCTGCAGTCGACAGCAGTGGGCATTGCCGCACCGAAGGCTCGCTCGGTCTGGTAGATAATTCGATGCGTTCGTGTAGATAATTCGATGGCAAAGCCGCAGGTTCAGTCATACAAGGTCTGGTACATAATTCGATGCGTTCGTGTATCTTAATACATTATAATCATCTGATGTCAAAATCGGGCTTGCTTTCTTGTGTCGAATCTTAACTTAGCTGTGTTAAATTTATGTATCGTTGTAGGTGTCGACGCGTCACCTTCTTCTTCCGTGTTGCCCTGTAGGCCGGCTGTGCAAGCCTCGTCTGACACCAACAATAATGTGTGCATACAACAGTAAGTTAATTTGGCTACTTGGCTTTCTATTTCATAGTATATCTAAATTTGAAATTACTTTGCAGTGAATTATGAATTGTTTAGGCATGAGAATTTGCAATTTTCCACATGAATTATGGTGATATATTTGGTTATACATGGCAAAAACAAGGCTTTAAGCTTTGGAAAAATAGTCTTTGAAATTTTGAATACACACTCTTCAAATCCTGGGCCCGCCCCTGGTAGCACTCCCAGTAGTCGTCCCCCATTGCCGCTGGTGACCCCATCTGTAGAAGCCAAAAAATGTGGGTGGGGAGAAGAACGTGAGATAAATATGCGTAGTGTGCGAGAGAGAGGAGTGGCCGAGAAATCTGCCCATGAAGAGATAAGGTAAGGTGCAGCACGAAGCGGTTAGCGGTTAGTGGAGCAACAGGGACGGTATATTTGCATCTCATCTAATGACGCGTGCTCAGCCGGCCGAAGCTTCGGCCGCCAAACCGTATTTAAACATTTCCCTTTTTCTTTTTCATAATGCAATTACAGGTAAGCCGAGCACCCGATATATAACACTCGGCTTACCGTTTTGTATTTTTTTGCATTTCTATTTATTATAAATCCATTTGTTAAAGCACAAAGTATATTTTTTACTATAATGTGGCGAGTCTACAGGGCGATTAGGGTTTTTCGACCTCCCGCCGGCGCTACCGCCGGTCCGTCTCGTCTCCAGCGGCCTTAGGGCCATGGAGGCGTGGTGAAGCCCGACCCTTGGCGTTGGGAGGGTTCTTGTTCCGTTTTTAGGTGTTCCTTTGAGGTCGATTAGGGTTTGTGTCCTCGACAGGAAGGCATGGCGGGGTGGCTCCCTGAAGATGGAATAAGGTCCTCCCCGCCTAGGCCCCGTCCCGGTGATGCATCTAGCGTCGTCGGAGGGCGTGTGGAGTTGTATCTCCGACGAATCTCGTGTGATTCGGCCATTATTGGTCTTCGATGGATCTTCATGGATCCAGTCTTCATTCGTGTTCATTCGTCTGTCTATGCTTCACTTCATCGACCCTATCTTTCTCACCCATTCTCTCCCGGTAGTATTTCCATCACTTTTTCCCCGTCCTATGTTTCCCGCCCTCTCTCTTTACCACTACTTTCCCACTTTAAAATTATGTATTGGCTTTTTACTCTTCACACCAGGCTTTTATACCCATTATTAAGACCCCATGCAAAATGAGAAGTGGTTTTGACCCTTCCTCACGCGATTTCACGCATCTCCATTTTTGGCACGCCCCACAACGTCTACCATGGCCCTGACGTTGTTGAATTGTTCATCGCTCGGGTGATACAAATCTAATCGAATGTTGTTGGCAATGTATGCGGTCGCCATAAGGTTATGGACTGGGGGTGCGATAAACCATCGCATCGTCCGATTCTTCTTCAAGGATGGAGATGTGGACCTAGTGGGCTCATGCTACCATAGGAGTAGTGTCGGTGTGGGCCACATGGTGCAGCCTCCGCCACTGCTCCATGTTGATGGTGGTTGCCCACCTGTTGGCAAGAGCATCCCGATCACGCTATAGATGTAGTTGTGCCTGCATGATGGCTTTACGTTGGGCCTCCATGGCCTTTATCTTCGGCTTGTCACCGACATTCAACGTGTGAAGGACTCCAAGCTCAGCCATTGTGGCTGCTTCTGCCGCATGGTCGGCTGCATTCGCAGCATCGGGGTTGTGGGAGAACTGGCGCTTGGAGTGTCAGTGTTGGTGTTGACCATGAGGACCTCCTCCAGTGCTACTACTGAAGGACCGCCATCCGAGCTCTAGTCATGCTCAAACTCATATTCATCCAAGATATGGAGGATGGACTCCAGTTTCGCCACAAGCTAGTAAGTTGGGGTGGGCCTGTGGGTTGTTGATGTAGATCAGGCAATGCCTGAGCATTGGCTCTTGTGCCCAGTGAAGTGCCGGGTTGCGGAGACGTGTCTTACGAATTGGTCGGCGATGAACTTTAGGCTCCCAAAGATGAGAACCTGGCCCTCGGAGAGGGAGCAATTAGGTCAAGGCGACCCACTGCGTTGGCGATGAAGCTCAGGGTGCCAAAGGATCCCAACTTATTATGCTTGCTAGAAATGGGGTGTTGTGGGTCGTCCGCACTGTTTTGCGTGGATGTCGCCTTTTACAGTCGGCCATCCCCTTTCCTCCTGCACTGGTCCCATCAGTGCGTGTGTGTGCCATGTGTTCACTTTGGCTCTCAGCTACCCACCGATGTTTCTGTTGCCCCGACCCGACCCATCTATCCATGTGTGGGTACTCTAGTCGATTCTTGCGTATGATTTTCGTAGCTCTACAAATCAAGGGGAGGAGGAGAAAAGTGTTGGTTGTGTGTGTCGCTTGGTGTTGTGCACAGTGTGTCTACTCTGCAGGGTGTTACGTACTACCGTTCAGCCTTGAGCCGCAGCGCCACACAACCCAGCGACTGCAGCACACGCTGCCCAGGGTGACCACCCGCACAACACGGCCACCGCAGCTGTTGTGAGATATGGTACTTCTACGAAGTTGTGAGTGGAAAGGAGCATTTGCGTGGCAGGGAAGTACGTCCGGCGGTATTAAAATTCTTGCACTTGACGTGTGCTTGGGGCTCATGCAGTCCATATAGAATAGAAAATGCAAGATGAGTGCCAAACATTTTTTTGGACTCCGGATTAAATTACTTAAGATCAGTTAACTAATTTTATTTCAACGAATGATATGGTTAGTTAAGTTGTCTTAATCAACTTATTATGTTCGTGTTACACTCCTAGTCTCTACAAGTGGTCAGATCTAATCATTTTATATTGGTAGGCTACAAGGATTCTTAGCTATATTCTGTATAGGTGCCTACAATTATGTAAATCAACAGAATCTAAAACTTAAATGTGACGCTCCAAATAAATTAAGTTTGTAGAAAGTTTATACATGCATTGCAAAGACGAAAATGAACTTATATATTTTGTTCTCCAAAACGTTATAAATATACATAGGAATAGCATCGATAAAGAAATCTGTCAATATCAACATGCAAGCACATTCAGCTAAGTCAATTTGATTTATAACAGCCGTGCACCAGACGCTAAGTACGCTTGATATTTTATATCCGCCCACTAGACGTACTTCACCGCTACGCTGGAGATCATCTTCATCTCCTATACTTAAATACGTGCATCAAACTATATAAGGTGCCTAGTTTCATTTGCAGAAACAAAGCAGAGCACACATTGCAGACTAGTAGTAGCGAGCAATCCATCAAACATACCATGGCCATCTCGAAAGCTTTGATCCTTAGCATCCTCGGGTGCCTCTGCTTCTGCAGTTCGGTCCTAGCAGCTCGGGAGCTCAACGATGACTTGTCGATGGTGGCAAGGCACGAGAGCTGGATGGTGCAGTACAACCGTGTGTACAAGGACACTACTGAGAAGGCACATCGATTTGAGGTGTTCAAGGCCAATGTCGGGTTCATCGAGTCGTTTAACGCCGAGAACCGCAAGTTCTATTTGGGCATCAATCAGTTCACCGACCTAACCAACGAGGAGTTCAAGGCGACAAAGGCTAACAAGGGGTACAAACCAAGCCTTGAGAGGGTTCCTACCGGATTCAGGTACGAGAATGTAAGTCTCGATGCACTTCCGGAAACCATAGACTGGAGGACCAAAGGTGCAGTTACTCCCATCAAGGATCAGGGCCAATGTGGTGAGTATATTAAGGATAATGATCTATTGGATATATGTTTACTTTTTTGAGAATGTCGTCTTATAGTATCTACCAAAACATGACCATGTGTAGGTTGTTGTTGGGCGTTTTCTGCTGTCGCTGCTACAGAGGGCATCGTTAAGCTCAAAACTGGCAAGCTTATCTCATTGTCGGAGCAAGAGTTGGTGGATTGTGATGTCCATGGTGAAGACCAAGGTTGTGAAGGAGGGCTCATGGACGATGCCTTTAAATTCATTATCAAGAATGGCGGTCTCACCACCGAGTCCAACTACCCATATACCGCGGCAGATGACAAGTGCAAGGGTGGAACCAATGGTGCCGCAACCATCAAAAGCTATGAGGATGTTCCAGCCAACAACGAGGGAGCCCTCATGCAAGCCGTCGCAAGTCAACCCGTCTCGGTAGCTGTAGATGGAGGAGATATGACGTTCCAGTTTTACAAAGGTGGAGTAATGACTGGCTCATGTGGCACTGACCTAGACCATGGTATTGCAGCTATTGGTTATGGCAAGACCAGCGACGGCACAAAGTATTGGTTGTTGAAGAACTCATGGGGAACAACATGGGGCGAGAACGGATATTTAAGAATGGAGAAGGACATTACCGACAAGAGAGGCATGTGTGGCCTTGCGATGGAGCCTTCTTACCCCACTGCATAGAAAGAGTGTCCTATGCCACATATCCTCCTATGCACACAAATATCAAATAATTGCACACATCCATTTTAATTAAGTATAGTTTGTATATGTATCTAAATTATGTACAAACTTATGGCTTGTATAGTATTTCATATTCCATGAATACAATGTAAATTATGCCACATATATACAGATTGATGAAGAATTTGTGTTAGCTATATCTTTCAGAGATTGTGAATTGTGCTGCCTCATGTGCCTTCATGCATGTGTAATGAACTATTTGAGTAGTTCATGTTTTTACGATAATTTTGAAACCATATAAACAATATGTGAAAATGGTGGGGTTGATTTGTAAATAAATGTTGAAGCTGAAGGTGGAATAAAATGATTAATGTCAATTCGTGAATCTTGAGGAAATGAATTATGATGGATCATTCTCTCCCCAATCTCCGTTGTCCTGGTCCTTCTACCCTCAACACCACCTCCTCTGCCCAACCCACAACGCCAGCCGCATGCCTCCTACATGTATTAAAATTCAACAAAACTAAAACTTGTGGTTTCGTAGAGTTGCAGTATAGTATGCAAAAGCACTCGCGCGTTCAAGGTCCCACTGTGAACATTAATGTTATGTTTGTGCTGCGAGGTTCCAGCAAATTTGTAGCATTATTATGCTGAGGCTTGCTGTGGCCACCTCGAGCCCGTGCTGTGGTAAAAGAAGGCGAAGGCTGAAGAGTCTCGAACCCTGCCCGACGCCACACAGGTGTCGCGGAGGAGCCTACCGAAGTTCCGAAGGCCGGCCGAGCGACGAGTGTTGTTCTGGTGGCTGACACGTCGTCCGAGCCGGTTCGGTTCTCCGGTGGTGACTCCGGCTGGCTCTGTGTCCTACTCGTCGTATACGAGAGCGTCGTCACTCGTCACGGTCTCCTCTTAAGCTGTACCGCCAAGTTGCTGGGCTGCCACTTTGCCACAAGGCCGGATCGCAGGTAGACAACCAACACCTTTGCATATCACGTCGGTGTCTCGATGTGCTCACTGCTGCGTTCACCGCGAGCGCTGCCCTCACCGACCATGGCAATCCACTCGGACGTATCCTTCGGACATCCTGCATGCTGGTGGAAGTGGAACAGCCGCGTAGGATGGCCCATCATCTTCCATCGATGGACGTTTTTCTCCAAATGACGGTATCTTCAACACCGACCCTCAAACCGTCCGCATATGTTTGAACCGTATTGTCCGGACCGTGGAAGTCATCCAACGTGGGCTTGTATCGATCCGCAACGCAATTCGGACGTACTTTCTTCCGCAAATCGGAGACAAACATGGGGGTTTTGCGGGTGTCTGGACAGTAACCACGCCCGCTTCTGACTACCCTGACCCACCCAAACTCCCTCCTCCCTCGCCCGCGCGCGTTCCCGCCCGGCGCTAGCTACCCACATTCATGCCGCTGTAGCGTGCGCCGCTGCACCTTGAAGACAGCTCAGAGCGGACGCGACCTCTCACTGCCTCCACCATTGAAGCGGCGCGTCGGCCGAGGGCGTCGCCCGCTGCATGCCCGACTGAACACTTCTCCTCGCCACATTCAAACGCCTCCATTAAACCTGCGTGGAAGTCGACAAAAGTACTCCGGCCATACGTCCGTTCACGAGCGGGCCGGCATTAAACACAACGCCGGGCAAGCTCCTCCCGTTCGCCCGCTATTTAAAGGAGGCCAGACACCGGACAAGAATCGCACCACTCCGCCGCTCTCCATCTCCTTCTTCAACCATTTTCTCCACCCTTTTGATGACATCCAACGAGTAGGAAGAGCAGTTCTCTGGCATAAAAACCGGCTGGGTGGCCAACCGAGCCGGCCGGATGCAAGCGAGGCAGCTCGCTGCTCCACCTCCAAGCCAGACGGAGCAAGTAGCCGCTCCTAGCCGGCGCGTGGTTCAGCAACTCACCGTTCCAAGCCAACTCTCAGAGGAGTGGCGAATTGACCTAGGCCGGCACGCGGGAGGGGGGGAGCACGGCGGCACGGGCATCGTCGCTGCCGTGGACGACGCCACGTCGTACCGCGTCTCCCATGCCTGCGACCGCGTCATCCGTCGTCAACGCACGCGTAGCGGCAGAGAAAGAAGCCAGCTGCGTGGAGATCGAAGAGTCAACGGCTAGCGCGTTCGTGTCCGCCGCCAACATCGAGGGAATGTAGAACACGAGAGGCCGCCGCCGCTTGCGTCCAAGGAAGCCCACCGCCGGCGCGTCGCCGGCTTGTAAAGCCAGTGACCTGTCCGGTTCTTTATCTCAGACCATCCTGGGCCCCCGTCTGGCCATCTGGGCTCCAAGGAAGCACCCTTCCCCTCCGGCTGAAGCACCCTCTTTGCCACTTCGATGAGCGGCACAGCCGGACATGGGAAAGATACGGAGGAAGAATATGCCTCCGGGACTCCCGGCGGTCCGATGAGTGGGCTGCCGGACATGGGGAAGACAAAGGGATCCGTCGCGGCCGGCCGTAAACTAGGGTAGTGTATCCGTGTCGTGGGAGTGGAGCTCCGCGCGACCGTACGTGCACATAGTTTTACCTTTTTAATTAAAATATGTTCAAAATGTAAATGTTTTCGTCCGGTTTGTATGAAATCCGCTGTGTTTGCATGAATTTCATGCGGTTTATTGCAAAAGTGTTTGAAATGTATGCGGGCAGCGTTGGATGGCGGCCTCCCGCATCCGTGTCCGCGGACTGGTCCCCCTGTCCGTGAACGCGTGCGGGAGGATATTTACAGGTTGCCGTTGAAGATGCCCCGAGCGTCAGAGATCTGTTGAGCAAAGCAGTGGTCCATGAATATATAGCTGGCTCGCTCGCAGAAGCAAAGAACGTATTTCGAGCCATGCATGGACGATGGCAATCATGCACACACATGAAAGATCTAACGGCAAACCATCGAATAAAGATAAGACAGAGGGTGCTTTGGGACAGGGAAAGCAACATATTATTGGGGAAAAAAGAGGATAAAGAAAAACCATAAACGAAAGCAACATAATCCAAGAAGAGAAATGGGTAAAGATAAAGATAAGAGTCTCTTGTATGGCAAGGCTGGTCATGCGAGGGCTATGGCAAATGTGCTTGTGTATATATTAGTCTCTTGTATGGCAAGGCTGGTCATGCGAGGGCTATAGCAAGCCAATAGCCACTACAACTAACAACCTCTTATGACTATTTAGGCTGCGCAATGTTTTAAAACAAGCTAACAGCACCGTCAGATCTGAAAACAAAAGCGAAATAATTTTCTAGAAAAGGTGAATATTTCTTAGAACAGAAAGATTTTGCAAAAGTTGTGAAAAAAAAATTAAAATCAAACATTTTTTTGAATCTCTTGAACTTCTTTTTGAAATTTGAACAATTTTTAAACGCGAACGTTTTTTGAAACACGAACCAGATTTTAAGAATAGGTGTTATTGTAAATTAGGAACAACTTTCCCAATTCCTAAATTCAAAGTACCATAAGGAGCTGGTGCTTCCAAGGTAAGAACACCTCGAGTTTCGGTGCTTGAAGAAGGTGATGGAAATATGCCCTAGAGGCAATAATAAAGTTGTTATTATTTTATATTTCCTTGTTCATGATAAATTTTTATTATTCATGCTAGAATTGTATTGACCGGAAACTTAAATACATGTTTGAATACATAAACAAATACCGTGTCCCTAGTGAGCCTCTACTAGACTAGCTCGTTGATCAAAGATGGTTAAGGTTTCCTAACCATAGACATGGGTTGTCATTTGATAACGGGATCACATCATTAGGAGAATGATGTGATGGACAAGACGCATCCGTTAGCTTAGCATATGATCGTTCTATTTATTGCTACTACTTTCTTGAATGTCAAATACATGTTCCTCAGACCAAAAGATCATGCAACTCCCGGATACCGGAGGAATACCTTGTGTGCTATCAAACGTCACAACGTAACTGGGTGATCATAAAGATGCTCTACAGGTATCTCCGAAGGTGTCCATTGAGTTGGCATGGATCGAGACTGGGATTTGTCACTCCGTGTTTCGGAGAGGTATCTCTGGGCCCTCTCGGTAATGCACATCATAAGAAGCTTGCAAGCAAAGTGACTAAGGAGTTAGTTACGGGATGATGTATTACGGAACGAGTAAAGAGACTTGCCGGTAACGAGATTGAACTAGGTATGGAGATACCGACGATCGAATCTCGGGCAAGTAACATACCGACGGACAAAGGGAATTACGTATGTTGTCATTGCGGTTCGACCGATAAGATCTTCGTGGAATATGTAGGAACCAATATGAGCATCCAGGTTCCGCTATTGGTTATTGACCGGAGAGGCGTCTCAGTCATGTCTACATCATTCCCGAACCCGTAGGGTCCGCACGCTTAACGTTCGTTGACGATATAGTGTTATATGAGTTATGTGAATTGGTAACCGAATATTGTTCGGAGTCCCGGATGAGATCCCGGACGTCACGAGGAGTCTCGGAATGGTCGAGAGGTAAAGATTTATATAGGGAAGTCATATTTTGGGTTCCGGAAAAAGGTGCAGTTTTTTTTGGTATTGTACCGGGAAGCTTCCAGAAGGTTCCGGAGGGGTCCGGAAGTCCACAAGTGGGTCCACCACGTCCCAAGGGCTGGCATGGGCTAAGGGGAGGCGCCCTGGCCTTATTGGGCCAGGCGCACCAAGTCCTCAAAAGCCCACGCAGCTAGGGAAGGAAAAAGGGAGAGTCCTAGTAGGAATAGGATTGGACTTTGGAGTCCAAGTCCACGTGTGTACTATTCACGGTTACTGTTCACGTGGCACTATTCCTTCTACTCCAAGCACCTACACATATATAAATAGAGGAGAGGGGGCGCCCCAAAGAAGAACACAACATTGTCTTAGCCGTGTGCGGTGCCCCCCTCCACAGTTCCGTCCCTCGGTCATATTTTCGCAGTGCTTGGGCGAAGCCCTGCGGAGATAGCATCACCATCACCGTCACCACGCCGTCGTGCTGCCGGAACTCATCCACTATCTCGCCGTCTTGCTGGATCAAGAAGTCGAGGACGTCACCGAGCTGAACGTGTGCTGAACGCGGAGGTGCCGTACGTTCGGTACTCGGTCGGTTGGATCGTGAAGTTGTTCGACGACATCAACCGCGTTGTTCTAACGCTTCCGCTTACGGTCTACGAGGGTACGTAGACACACTCCCCCTCTCGTAGCTATGCATCTCCATGGATAGATCTTGCGCGTGCGTAGAAATTTTTTGTTTTCCATGCAACGTTCCCCAACAGTGGTATCAGAGCCAGGTCTATGCGTAGATGATATGCACAAGTAGAACACAAAGAGTTGTGGGCGGTGATCGTCATACTGCTTACCACCAACGTCTTATTTTGATTCGGTGGTATTGTAAGATGAAGCGGCCCGGACCAACCTTACATGTCCACGTACATGAGACCGGTTCCACCGACAGACATGCAACTTGTTTTGCATAAAGGTGGCTGGCGGGTGTCTGTTTCTCCTACTTTAGTTGAATCGAATTTGACTGCGGCCGGTCCTTGTTGAAGATTAAAATAGCAAACTTGATAAATCACCGTTGTGGTTTTTGTGCCGTAGGTAAGAACGGTTCTTGCTAGAAGCCCGTAGCAGCCACGTAAAACTTGCAACAACAAAGTAGAGAACGTCTAACTTGTTTTTGCAGGGTATGCTGTGATGTGATATACGTTATTGTATGAGATGATCATGTTTTGTAATTTATCGCAACCGGCAGGAGCCTTATGGTTGTCTCTTTATTGTATGAAATGCAAGCGCCATGTAATTGCTTTACTTTATCGCTATGCGTTAGCAATAGTTGTAGAAGCAATAGTTGGCGAGACGACCACGATGCAACGATGGAGATCAAGGTGCCGAGCCAGTGACGATGGAGATCATGATGATGCTTTGGAGATGGAGATCAAAAGCACAAGATGATGGCCATATCATGTCACATATTTTGATTGCATGTGATGTTTATCCTTTATGCATCTTATTTTGCTTAGAACGACGGTAGCATTATAAGATGATCCCTTCACTGAATTTCAAGATAAAAGTGTTCTCCCCGAGTATGCACCGTTGCTAAAGTTCGTCGTTTCGAAGCACCTCGTGATGATCGGGTGTGATAGATTCTACGTTCACATAAAACGGGTGTAAGCCAGTTTTACACAAGCAGAATACTTGGGTTAAACTTGACGAGCCTAGCATGTACAGACATGGTCTCGGAACACTGGAGACCGAAAGGTCGAACATGAGTCATATAGTAGATATGATCAACATGGAGATGTTCACCATTGATGACTATCCCATCTCACGTGATGATCGGACATGGGCTAGTTGATTTGGATCATGTATCACTTAGTTAACTTGAGGGATGTTAATTTAAGTGGGAGTTCATTAGTAATTTGATTAATTGAACTTAATTTATCATGAACTTAGTCTTGGTGGTTTCTTTGCATATCTATGTTGTAGATAAATGGCCCATGCTACTGTTCCGTTGAATTTTAATGCGTTCCTAGAGAAAGCTAAGTTGAAAGATGATGGTAGCAACTACACGGACTGGGTCTGTAACTTGAGGATTATCCTCATTGCTGCACAGAAGAATTATGTCCTTGATGCACCGCTAGGTGATGGACCTGCTGCAGGAGCTGCTGCAGACGTTGTGAACGCCTGGCAGGCTCGATCTGATGACTACTCGATAGTTCAGTGTGCCATGCTCTACGGCTTAGAACCGGGACTGCAAAAGCGTTTTGAACGCCACGGAGCATATGAGATGTTCCAAGAGCTGAAATTGATATTTCAAGCTAATGCCCGGGTTGAGAGATATGAAGTCTCCAACAAGTTCTTTAGTTGTAAGATGGAGGAGAACAGTTCTGTCAGTGAACACATACTCAGAATGTCTGGGTACCACAACCACTTGACTCAGCTGGGAATTGATCTTCCAGTTGAGAGTGTTATTGACAGAGTTCTTCAGTCACTACCACCAAGCTATAAAGGCTTCGTGATGAACTATAATATGCAAGGGATGGAGAAGACAATTCCCGAGCTCTTCGCGATGCTGAAATCAGCGGAGGTAGAAATCAAGAAGGAGCATCAAGTGTTGATGGTTAACAAAACCACTAGTTTCAAGAAAAAGGGCAAGGGAAAGAAGGGGAACTTCAAGAAGAACGGCAAGCAAGTTGCCGCTCCCACGAAGAAACCCAAAGCTGGACCCAGGCCTGAAACAGAGTGCTTCTACTGCAAAGGGACTGGTCACTGAAAGCGGAACTGCCCCAAGTATTTGGCGGATAAGAAGGATGGCAAAGTGAGCAAAAGTATATTTGATATACATGTTATTGATGTGTTCCTCACTAATGCTCGCAGTAGCACCTGGGTATTTGATACTGGTTCGGTTGCTCATATTTGTAACTCGAAACAGGAGCTACGGAATAAGCGAAGATTGGCTAAGGACGAGGTGACGATGCGCGTCGGGAATGGTTCCAAGGTTGATGTGATCGCCGTCGGCACGCTACCTCTACATCTACCTTCGGGATTAGTTTTAGACCTCAATAATTGTTATTTGATGCCAGCGTTGAGCATGAACATTATATTTGGATCTTGTTTATTGCGAGACGGTTATTCATTTAAGTCAGAGAATAATGGTTGTTCTATTTATATGAGTAACATCTTTTATGGTCACGCACCTTTTGTGAATGGTCTATTCTTGTTGAATCTCGATCGTAGTGATACACATATTCATAATATTGATGCCAAAAGATGCAAAGTTGATAATGATAGTGCAACATACTTGTGGCACTGCCGTTTAGGTCATATTGGTGTAAAGCGCATGAAGAAACTCCATACGGATGGACTTTTGGAATCTCTTGATTATGAATCATTTGATACTTGCGAACCATGCCTCATGGGCAAGATGACTAAAACTCCGTTCTCCGGAACAATGGAGCGAGCTACTGATTTGTTGGAAATAATACATACCGATGTATGCGGTCCGATGAATGTTGAAGCACGCGGCGGGTATCGTTATTTTCTAACCTTCACAGATGATTTGAGTAGATATGGGTATATCTACTTGATGAAACACAAGTCTGAAACATTTGAAAAGTTCAAAGAATTTCAGAGTGAAGTAGATAATCATCGTAACAAGAAAATAAAGTTTCTACGATCTGATCGCGGAGGCGAATATTTGAGTTACGAGTTTGGCCTTCATTTAAGAAAATGTGGAATTGTTTCACAACTCACGCCACCTGGAACACCACAGCGTAATGGTGTGTCCGAACGTCGTAACCATACTTTATTGGATATGGTGCGTTCTATGATGTCTCTTACCGATTTGCCACTATCGTTTTGGGGTTATGCATTAGAGACAGCTGCATTCACGTTAAATAGGGCACCGTCTAAATCCGTTGAGACGACACCGTATGAACTATGGTTTGGCAAGAAACCTAAGCTGTCGTTTCTTAAAGTTTGGGGATGCGATGCTTATGTGAAAAAGCTTCAACCTGATAAGCTCGAACCCAAAGCGGAGAAGTGCGTCTTCATAGGATACCCTAAAGAAACAATTGGGTACACCTTCTACCACAGATCCGAAGGCAAGGTCTTTGTTGCCAAGAATGGGTCCTTTCTAGAGAAGGAGTTTTTCTCGAAAGAAGTGAGTGGGAGGAAAGTAGAACTTGATGAGGTAATTGTACCTTCTCTCGAATTGGAAAGTAGCTCATCAGAGAAAACCGTTCCCGTGATGCCTACACCAATAAGAGCGGAAGATAATGATAAAGATCATGAAACTTCAGATCAAGTTACTACTGAACTTCGTAGGTCGACCAGAGTACGTTCCGCACCAGAGTGGTACGGTAATCCTGTTCTAGAAGTTATGTTGTTAGACAACGGCGAACCTACAAACTATGAAGAAGCTATGATAAGCCTGGATTCCGACAAATGGCTTGAGGCCATGAAATCTGAGATAGGATCCATGTATGAGAACAAAGTGTGGACTTTGGTGGACTTGCCCGATGATCGGCAAGCCATTGAGAATAAATGGATTTTTAAGAGGAAGACGGATGCTGATGGTAATATCACTGTCTACAAAGCTCGACTTGTCGCGAAAGGTTTTCGACAAGTTCAAGGGGTTGACTACGATGAGACTTTCTCACCCGTAGCGATGCTTAAGTCTGTCCGAATCATGTTAGCAATTGCCGCATTTTATGATTATGAAATCTGGCAAATGGATGTCAAAACTGCATTCCTTAATGGTTTTCTCAAAGAAGAGTTGTATATGATGCAACCAGAAGGTTTTGTCGATCCTAAGGGTGCTAACAAAGTGTGCAAGCTCCAGCGATCCATCTATGGACTGGTGCAAGCATCTCGGAGTTGGAATATACGCTTTGATGAGGTGATCAAAGCATATGGTTTTGTACAGACTTACGGTGAAGCCTGTATTTACAAGAAAGTGAGTGGGAGCTCTGTAGCATTTCTAATATTATATGTGGATGACATATTGTTGATTGGAAATGATATAGAATTTCTGGATGGCATAAAGGGATACTTGAATAAGAATTTTTCAATGAAAGACCTCGGTGAAGCTGCTTATATATTGGGCATCAAGATCTATAGGGATAGATCAAGACGCTTGATAGGACTTTCACAAAGCACATACCTTGACAAAGTTTTGAAGAAGTTCAAAATGGATCAGTCAAAGAAAGGGTTTTTGCCTGTCTTGCAAGGTGTGAAGTTGAGTGAGACTCAATGCCCGACCACGGCAGAAGATATAGAGAAAATGAAAGTCATTCCCTATGCCCCAGCCATAGGTTCTATTATGTATGCCATGCTGTGTACCAGAACTGATGTGTGCCTTGCCATAAGTTTGGCAGGGAGGTACCAGAGTAATCCAGGAGTGGATCACTGGACAGCGGTTAAGAATATCCTGAAGTGCCTGAAAAGGACCAAGGACATGTTTCTCGTTTATGGAGGTGACGAAGAGCTCGTCGTAAAGGGTTACGTCGATGCAAGCTTCGACACTGATCCAGATGACTCTAAGTCACAAACCGGATACGTATTTATATTAAATGGTGGAGCTGTCAGTTGGTGCAGTTCCAAGCAGAGCATCGTGGCGGGATCTACGTGTGAAGCGGAATACATAGCTGCTTCGGAAGCAGCACATGAAGGAGTCTGGATGAAGGAGTTCATATCCGATCTAGGTGTAATACCTAGTGCATCGGGTCCAATGACAATCTTTTGTGACAACACTGGAGCAATTTGCAAATTACACACGGATCTGAATGTGGCAGACCCGTTGACTAAGCCTCTTCCACGAGCAAAACATGATCAGCACCAAGACTCCATGGGTGTTAGATTCATTACTATGTAATCTAGATTATTGACTCTAGTGCAAGTGGGAGACTGATGGAAATATGCCCTAGAGGCAATAATAAAGTTGTTATTATTTTATATTTCCTTGTTCATGATAAAGGTTTATTATTCATGCTAGAATTGTATTGACCGGAAACTTAAATACATGTGTGAATACATAAACAAATACCGTGTCCCTAGTGAGCCTCTACTAGACTAGCTCATTGATCAAAGATGGTTAAGGTTTCCTAACCATAGACGTGGGTTGTCATTTGATAACGGGATCACATCATTAGGAGAATGATGTGATGGACAAGACCCATCCGTTAGCTTAGCATATGATTGTTCTGTTTATTGCTACTGCTTTCTTGAATGGCAAATACATGTTCCTCAGACCATGAGATCATGCAACTCCCGGATACCGGAGGAATACCTTGTGTGCTATCAAACGTCACAACGTAACTGGGTGATCATAAAGATGCTCTACAGGTATCTCCGAAGGTGTCCATTGAGTTGGCATGGATCGAGACTGGGATTTGTCACTCCGTGTTTCGGAGAGGTATCTCTGGGCCCTCTCGGTAATGCACATCATAAGAAGCTTGCAAGCAAAGTGACTAAGGAGTTAGTTACGGGATGATGTATTACGGAACGAGTAAAGAGACTTGCCGGTAACGAGATTGAACTAGGTATGGAGATACCGACGATCGAATCTCGGGCAAGTAACATACCGACGGACAAAGGGAATTACGTATGTTGTCATTGCGGTTCGACCGATAAGATCTTCGTGGAATATGTAGGAACCAATATGAGCATCCAGGTTCCGCTATTGGTTATTGACCGGAGAGGCGTCTCAGTCATGTCTACATCATTCCCGAACCTGTAGGGTTCGCACGCTTAACGTTCGTTGACGATATAGTGTTATATGAGTTATGTGAATTGGTAACCGAATATTGTTCGGAGTCCTGGATGAGATCCCGGACGTCACGAGGAGTCTCGGAATGGTCGAGAGGTAAAGATTTATATATGGGAAGTCATATTTTGGGTTCCGGAAAAAGGTGCAGTTTTTTTCGGTATTGTACCGGGAAGCTTCCAGAAGGTTCCGGAGGATTCCGGAGGGGTCCGGAAGTCCACAAGTGGGTCCACCACGTCCCAAGGGCCGGCATGGGCTAAGGGGAGGCGCCCTGGCCTTATTGGGCCAGGCGCACCAAGTCCTCAAAAGCCCACGCAGCTAGGGAAGGAAAAAGGGAGAGTCCTAGTAGGAATAAGATTGGACTTTGGAGTCCAAGTCCACGTGTGTACTATTCACGGTTACTGTTCACGTGGCACTATTCCTTCTACTCCAAGCACCTACACATATATAAATAGAGGAGAGGGGGCGCCCCAAAGAAGAACACAACATTGTCTTAGCCGTGTGCGGTGCCCCCCTCCACAGTTCCGTCCCTCGGTCATAATTTCGCAGTGCTTGGGCGAAGCCCTGCGAAGATAGCATCACCATCACCGTCACCACGCCGTCGTGCTGCCGGAACTCATCCACTATCTCGCCGTCTTGCTGGATCAAGAAGTCGAGGACGTCACCGAGCTGAACGTGTGCTGAACGCGGAGGTGCCGTACGTTCGGTACTCGGTCGGTTGGATCGTGAAGTTGTTCGACGACATCAACCGCGTTGTTCGAACGCTTCCGCTTACGGTCTACGAGGGTACGTAGACACACTCCCCTTCTCGTAGCTATGCATCTCCATGGATAGATCTTGCGTGTGCGTAGAAATTTTTTGTTTTCCATGCAACGTTCCCCAACAGAAGGTCGATTTGGATGCATTAGAAAAAGAATGGCAACCACTACTACGGATGTGGCCATTTCTATGGGATTGCAGTACATGCTGATGCTGAGTTAAAATGAGTGTTATTGAGGTCAGCAGATGCATATTATTAGGCTGAATTAATAGGTAAACTGGGAATTTCTAGTCAACAAAGACACTGAAAATTAGGAGATTGGAACTTACATTTGAAGAGTGAATGTTAACAATGACATTTGAAGCAGTTATGTATATATATATGATGCTTCTAAAATGACTAGCAATGCTTGAACACAAACATACATTTTAACCTCAAATCATACAACCTAAAAGGTCTCGCAAAGGGTTTTACCTCGACCTAGTGGTAAGTTTTTAGATTGTATCAATGATAATTATTTAACATGATGGCTATGACTTTTCTTATGAAATTATATTTTTGTCGCCTTGAAGGTGTTGGTTCTTCTTCTACCGGTGTTGAAGTTATGGGAGCCACAAATGAAGTAAACAATTGATTTGGTACTCTTTTGTATCCTCTTATTATTATTTATAGTTTTTTTCATGTTTTATCTATTTTGTCGGGTCGTTAACCATTGAGTTTAAACTCTAGATTATTGAGCAATTGAGATTTATTTTGTATGTTTTTGAATGGGGTATTTTTTGGGAATGTTATGACGTATTTTTGGGTAGTTATAACTGACAAAATTTATCTATGTTGCTTGGGAAAAAATGGGCCTGGGGTTTGTTTCAATCCTGGCTCCGCCACTGTATAGGGGTAGAGTGTGTGTGCAGGGGTGAGTGCATGCTTGTGTATGTGAGCGACTTCGATTATATTGTGTTGAAAAAACACTTATTTTCTGTCGACACCTGAGCATGTCGATGAATTATATTTGGCTAGATGCTGACAGCTGTGGGCTGTGTTGCTCGCCCGTTGAAGATTTCACCTATGGTTGCTGCGCTGGTGGCTGGGGTTCTCTGGCTCCACTGCTATTTGACATTTCCTCTTAGTTCTAGTAGTAAGTAGTACAATAGTTTGTATTAGGCTTTGATCCATTTGGTTTTTTATTTTATTTTAATGGAAATCGGAAGGGGAGGCCTTTCTTTTATAAAAAAAGAAGAAGAGAGCCCTGAGGTCATTTGTCTCATGACCAAAGCTCTACAGGCCGAGCGAGCAGTGTCGTTCCGGTGGCTGACAGGCCGAGCGGGAAGGTCTTGATGTCGTACTCGTACTCAGTAGGATGCTCTATCATCTTCCATGGACGTTTCTCTCCGAGTGAGCACTGAGCATTAGAGATATCTTTTTCTTTTCAAAGAAGAGGGTGAAAATGAAACCGCAGCCTCTGCATCAAAGATGAACACGGCCATCTTTATCTAAGTTTGATGCAAGACAATGACATCAAAAACATCAATATAAAAGTACACAGCGTGAACAACCACGGCAGAACCATTACAAGATATGAATATAACACAAACGACCGAGTCAACTTCATTTCCGCAACAACGTCTTCAAGAAGGTGTACACGCCCTCGCGCCATGTTCGAACGTTGCTGGCCAGGACAAGCATTTTCATCCTGGTTGCCAAGACCAAACACAGAAGGCCGCCCAGTACGTCAACATGGAGACAACTCCTTTAACAAGGTAACGACGCAAGTTCATCATTAATGAGTCCGACCAGTAAAGTCAGACCTGGCTGAGCACCGGAGATGTGTTGTGCAAGGCAGTGGCCCATGTATAGCTAGCTAAGGGGATGGTAATCATGCATACTCATCAAGAAAAAGATACAATAAGATATGATTCAGGGTGGTACTCTGGGACAAGAGGTAAAGAGTAAGGGAAAGCAACATATTTGCAAAAAGAAGATAAAACCAAAGCAACATATTCCAAAGAAAGAAGGAGAGCGGAAAAAGATGAAGATAAAAATCTCCTGCATGGTAAGACTGGGCCGTGTGGGGCCATCACAAATGGGCTTGCTAATCTAGTACGTACTACTAGTACTACACATTACTAGTTCCATTTCCTCCATGCTCTGCAGATACCAAACAGCAATCAAACAAGACCAGGCGGTCCATATCGACGTCGCAGCTTGATCGTACTACAAGGTACGGACATTCATCTGCTGACTTGAGTATTATATATATAGAAAGTCTATTCATCACCCAGGGTGCAGAATAAGTTATTCTTCACCCGAGATAATCTTACGATCATTTTATAAATAGATTACATTTGAAATACAAATAATTACATTCATATTAATTCACTGCGTAAAATTTGGCATAAGGAAAAAAAATATAGGTCATAAGACCAAAAAATTACATTTTATGTACATTTTAAACTATGTTTTTACATTTGTAATTTTACGAAACATAAAATATTTTTTACGATGATTATATATTTTCTTATGTTCTCTTTTTACGTCTGAAATAAGACAAATTTACGGAACGTAAAATTACGATGCATTGACGTTAAAATAGACGGGGGTGAAGAATAACTATTCCTCACCCAGGTGACGAATAGTCAATCCATAGAAAGTCTATTCATCACCCCCGACGTACTTATTAATCAACTAGGAAAGCGGCATGCTGTGCGCGTTGCAACAGTTTCCATGGTCTTTTCTTTTTCGCACCGTTAGAGCGTCATTCATTTCTAGTTGCATTTATCCCAACAGTTGCTTTCATGATCGTTTTTTTTAACGTGCTAACAGTTTATACTGATGTTTAAATTTGACCATCAGCTCACAGACTCATGGAGGGTAATTCTACTACCTGGTTCGATGTGCCAATGTGCTGCAACTTTACCTCATTGTTGCAGCAATGTACGGACAACTGCACTCAAGAAGTCAAGGATGATTTCTCCAAGAACATAACAGGACAGCTATGGCGAGTGGAGGCTCTGATGCTGATCAACGCCATCCTTGGAGGAATCATAGTCGGAATAGGCGCCTATGGCCATCGCTATCGCCAATATGGCTTCACCCGCTATCTCTTGCAGGGGGCAACCACCTTGTTCCTACCCATCATATCTTATGTCCTCTCCGCATTTGGCACCACCGACGGTTCATTTACTGTGAGTATGTACGATCTATTGATAGCTTACTGCTCGGAAAGCTTCTTTCACACAAACATGGTCACCATATCAACCTGCCTTGTTCTGATTTCTGCTATCAATACAAGCTCCGTAGTTGCTACTGATGATAGAGAAGATCGTAGCATACACCCCCCTTTGGAACTTCTCCTTAAAGGAATTTGGATGGTTTACTTGGCTGTCAGCACCAGTGCTTTCCCCCTGTATCATGAAACACCTCTTTTCTCTTGTCTCAGATTCACACCGTTTGCTATTATTCATGCTAAAATAGCATTGAAGTGTTATGCATTTCTAAAGGCCCAGAAATCCTTTGCACTCGGATGCAATCCTCGTCTTATTGTTGGTTATATGCAGCAGCTGCGAGAAACAAGTGGTCAACATGGCGAGCCACTGACGGGCGAGGAGGATGTGAATGTGCCTCCTCCACTTGTAGTTATGGGTGAGGATGAAGGGCAAGTAGAGAAGCAACCTCATGGCTGCATGTTCAGAAACAACTTGGAGGCAGCTCAAGACAGCGGTTTGGTGACCATTGACAAAATTTGGCAACTAGACAGCATGCGTCTGATGCCAATGCCACAACTCAAAGATATATGCTTGTCATTTGCATTGTTTAAGTTGCTAAGGTGTCGATTTGCAAGGTACAATATCACATATGTGATCCCTACAGAGACCCTCAAATTTGTCACAAGTGTCTTGCTAAAGGATGGTGACCATGAAAGGGCCTTCAGGATGATTGCAGAGGAGCTTTCTTTTCTTCATGATTATTATGATTCACCACTCCCCATCTCCTATTCTGATAGCTGGTTCACTTTATAATATGCTTGTCTCGCTCTTGAGCATAGGCTACTGCCTACTTTGTGGGATGGACGTCATCGCGGTGGTGTACGCAGCAGCATATTCTAGAAATTATCCGCCGGACAAAAGAGGAAATTTGAGTCCTGATAACCTGGCTGCAGTTAAGTGTGATTACTATTGCCGTGGCGATAATGTGGACAGTGCGGTCACACGGCAATTCTTTGGAAGTTTGTATTTTGATTTGGTGCCAGTGCTGTTACTCCTTGTGCTTGTGGTGGTTGCTGAGGCGAGGGATATTGCTTCCCACGTATGCTCTAACTGGACCAAAGTAATCCTCACATGCCGCTGTGTGCGCCGCGCCTCCTTGAAGCTTTCCCCCGTCGTCCCGAAATGGGTTGGCCTTTTTTTGCGATGCAGATGCAACAGGTTACTGAGGCATTGGAACGACAAAATGAGACAAACCTCACTGCTGGTGCTTCACCCAAGGAGATTTCACCAGATAGCTTTTCCTGTGTGCCTCCTTTGCTTGCTCGACAGAAACATGAGCAGTAATGTCAAGGTACCAACAGCAGTCAAGTTTTGCATCATCAACGCCCTAAGAAGTAGTACTAGCGGAAGCAATGGAGCTGGCCTAAGCAAAGGCACAGCGTCCCTCCGCCAGAGCCAAGTCGGCAGAAGCTTACTTTGGGCCTGCAACAACAGCAAAGGTACATCTGACGCCATACTTGTGTGGCACATCGCCACGGCCATCCTTGAGGTGAGGCATCCGCGCCACCAGCATGATGATCCTCCACGGCGAACACCGCAAGCTGGCCGGCCTTCTTATGCTTCTGTTTCTATCTCTGACAAGAAGACTGCTGCCACACATCTGTCAAGCTATTGCGCCTATTTGGTGGCGTCCTGCCCAGAGCTACTTCCTGATGATGATACATGGAGCAAGGACCTCTACAACAAAGTCAAGAAGGACGCCGACCGAGCCCTCGCCACCCGCGGCGATGGCATCGCGGTGTCATCCCCGTCGCCGGGAGCTGGGTACCGAAGGCTGATCGAGGTGTTGGGCGCAATACAGAATCATGAGGTGCTCAAGGATGCCGCGAAGCTCGCGGAGCTGGCCGGAGGCGAGGAGACGGCGTGGGAGTTGTTGGCTGGGTTTTGGTCAGAGATGATCATTTACCTGGCTCCGTCGGACAACATCAAAGGGCACCTGCAGGCCATCGACCGGGGCGGTGAGCTCATCACGCTCCTCTGGGCCTTGCTCACCCACGTCGGCATCGTCGACAGGCCCGGCGAGGCCGCTACCGCCGCTGCAAGTGCTCCAGCCACTGGTGTTTAAGTTTGCTCTGCCTATTCATGCACACGCTGATATGCATGCTTAGCCGTGGATTTCAGTTCCTTTTCTTGTTTTCTTGGTTGTGATTGTGTTTAAGGTCTTGCTGTTGGTTGTGAGTGTGTTTTTAGGCCCTGTAGTTGGCCCCCCTTTTCCCCCTCATTTCTGTTAGCCAAGAAGAGATGGGAAGTGTGTGTGAGAGAGATGAGACTTGGGCATGGTGGTGCTGTTTTACAGTTTCTGGATTGTGGCTTTTGGAGTGCCAGAGATATGAGAAATTTGTGGTAATGGATTGTGACTTCTGAACCTTGATCCTGCTAGACCGTCCCGCAGTTACTGGCCTGGCTTGTAGGCTTTGCAGCCCGTGCGCAAGGCCGGGGGCAGAGCGCACGCCAGCATTGCCGGCCGTGAAGCAGTAGAGCACCGCGCCACCGCCGCCACATCGAGCCAGTCCTCTGTCGTCGGTCCCCTCGCCGGCGCGGTCATACGGTGCATGCACCACTAAGCCACGACGTACCAGTGCTCCGCGGCGCGTCGGGGCTAGCGCCAGGCGTCAAGGCTCGTCGATGGTGTTCTTGAGCGTGGTGGTGCCACGATGGTTGATGTTGCGAAATGCCCATCGCGTTCCGGGAATCCCAGATCGTCCACTCATACCTTGAAAATAATTCTTCTTCGATTTTCCTATGGTGCAAGTATGGAAACGACAAGCCATAACCAGACCAGATTGTATCTTGTATGGCACCCTCAAGGTGACGGACAAACTGTCAACAGCTTCAGTACACGTGGTACGGCATTGCGCCTGACGATCGAGGCTGCAGCCACCATATATACACATCTTTTATTACCAATGATGATTCCCCTAATCCAGCAGTCAATACATGCACCAGAGGGAATCTCACGTCAAAGCAACAACTCCACTTTCAGAGCCCAGCAATGCAGGTGGAACAAACATCTTGACGCGCCATTGTCAATTCTCACAGCTACACTGACACGACGACTCAGATCCTAGAAAAAATAAAGGCAATCGCGACCACAAACCGAGATTCAGTGCCCCTAGCAATGGAGCTCTGCTAATTACTAGTGGGACTATGAAAGACAATAGCAATCAAACCTACTGTGTTCCTCAGGCACTTGGTTCAGAGAAGAACGGAGCATACACGGGGGAGAGAAAAAGAAACAATAATCATGTCTACTCTACGGGTGTGCCACCCTATTCACATTATCCTAGGAGCATTATTACAGCATTTACCATGTTATTAACCAGGCTATTCGCTGGCCGGTGGATTCCCCTTGCTAGCCCCATTCACCGCTGGGTTATGTTGGCGAATGGCTGGTGGAGCTCCCGTGCCGGTAAGCAAGTTCCTGGATGGTGGTGCTCCGGTGACAGGAGCCGCATTCCTGGCTGGTGGTGTTCCTGTGCCGGTGAGCGAGTTCCTGGCCGGTGGTGTTCCGGTGCCAGTAAGCGAGTTCCTGGCTGGTGTTCCAGTGCCGGGAGCCACGTTCCTGACTGGTGGTGTTCCAGTGCCGGGAGCCGTGTTCCTGACTGGTGGTGTTCCAGTGCCCGGAGCTATGTTCCTGACTGGTGGTGTTTCAGTGGCAGGAGCCGTATTCCTGACTGGTGGTGTTCCAGTGGCAGGAGCCGTATTCCTGACTGGTGGTGTTCCAGTGGCAGGAGCCGTGTTCCTGGCTGGTGTTCCAGTAGCAGGAGCCACATTTTTAGCTGATGTTCCGGTGGCAGGACCCGCACTTTTAGCTGGTGTTCCGGTGGAGGGAGCCGCATTCCTGGCTGGTGTTCCGACGCCGGGAGCCACATTCCTGGCTGGTGTTCCGGTGCCGGGAGCCGCATTCCTGGCCATTGCGCTACTATTTGAGTTCATAGCATGCTGCTTCTGGGCCATAATTTCTTGGCACCTATTTTGTTTGCCTGTGGTGCCTGGACCAGGTGGCTTCCGATATATTGCTTTACTCAGCACACCAGCATTGCCTGTGCCAACAAGGCCACTAGGCGCGACTGTTGATGGAAACGTCGCCCCATGTGAAGCTAGAGCTTTGGTCTTCTTCATGGTTACTGGTGCTCTAAACACAGGGATGCTTTTCCCAACTGTGGGTAGCTGCTGCTTCTTCTGGCTGGCAGCAGCTCCTTGAGCTCCAGGAGCAATTTTGACACCTTTGCTCTTATCCACATAATCTGTAGTCAAGCATCCTTGGGCAACAAAGCGATCGAACTCCAGCATGTCAGCATCCTTGGGATCTATGATCTCCTCAGCTTTGGGATCTACCATCTCTGGCTGCTTCACCGTCTCTGGTTCTGTCTGCTTCACCATCTCTGGCTGCCTCACCGTCTCTGGCTGCCTCACCGTCTCTGCCTGCTTCACCGTCTCTGCCTGCTTCACGTCTTCAGGAAACAAGTCCTCCATCGTGACTACACAAAATGTTGAGTCGTCGTCAATCTCCATATTGTCGCATGGGCCAGGTACTGCTGTGGTGCTCAATGCTCTATCAGGTTCCAACAAATGTGCACTAGCAGATTGTTCCGGGGGATTAACTCCTGCAACTTCTGGCACAACATTAACTTGCCCGGTTGACTGTGTTATCAAAACCGTAGGAGATGGTGTAGGGGCACTGCAGTTTGGACGTTCTGGGTGTTGAGCACTGCCAGTCTGTGTTCCAGGCTCACCAGCCATAGTTGCTTTAGAGCTTGTAGAAGTTTTTGAAGATCCTTTTCCTCGAGATCGTATGTGCACAGCTTGCGAGGATTGTGCAGCTTTCAATAAATTAGTGGCGATGCTTGCTGTGGCGATTCGTCCACCAGCAGCAATAGCTGCAGCTTGTATAGAGGAAGGAGCATTTGTAGGATTTGCTTGTGCAGTTTGCTTCTTAGAGCCATTTCGTGACTTGATTGAAGCATTTGACACTTTTGAGGACGCAGCTTGAGCAGGAGCTTGTTGCACCCGAGGAGGTTGAATCTGCACTTGTGCTGACACAGGCCCAGGGGCTGCACTTGCCACTGGTACTGGCAACGAGAATGATGAAGAGGATGTTGCAGATTTTAACTCAGGTGCCGTAGCACCAAATACTGGAGCAGGATGTTGAGTGCTTTGTTGTGAAGCTCCTACATGAAAAGGCTTCAATGAGCACCAAAACGCTAGCACAAGACACTCCAGAGATGCCAGAATGGATTTACATCTCAGATACGCAACGAAGCTATAGAACAATGTTTGACTTGTTGGTACTTCGGTAAAGAAGCATTATTCTAAATGTGAGAGCTGTCTGTACTGACAATTTAAAAGATCTTTACAAATACCTGATCTTAATGTAGACAATCCACCAGGCTTCCCCATAGGCATATCAAGAGCCATAAAGAATGCCTTTTGAGTAGCTTTTATATCATATCCCCCGGTGACTGGTTTAGCTTTAGCAGGCTTGGTTGCTCCTTGGCGCTTGCAAATTACTGCCCATCTCTGAAAACAACAACACACGTTACCTAATTACTCTACAGACAAATATGTACATGGAGAGACATGGATGTCCCATCAAGCTAATCATTATACTATGCATCAGTTATATGCGAATGAGAACTAAACAAACAGACCAAGTAAGGTTGAGATGGAACTTTATCTACGCACAGATCACAAGCAAAGCAACATAACTACTGCAGCAAGAGGTACATGTATTTGCCTACTTACCTTAGAATATTTGCAAAGCATGTTACCAAGTTATTACAAGTCGGGAAGACTTAAGGAAAACCAAATGGATGAAAACAAGGATGAACTGCAGCACAATAATAGATGCTAGTATGCATTTTACAAAGTGACCATAGAGTTACCTGAGACAATTGACCATAAGTTCTTGTGCTATCGAAGTTATATTTACGCAGAATGTCCAGCCAATTTCCTTCACCACACTTATGTACACCAGCCATTAACTCTGCATCCTCATCCTTAGACCATGCTTTAGGCTTCTTTGTCTTTTTATGAGGTCCATTCCCATCAAAAGAATCAGGAGATAACCCTGTATGGGGTGCCTGTTTAGAGTTGGAAACTGGACCTGTACCATTTGTTAGACGATGGCTCTGAGCAAGCTGTTTGTCAGATGGAACACGTGGTATCTTTTCATTTGGAGTATTTAGCAGAGGAACATCTGAGTTAGCACGATGACTAGAACCTTGCTCGCGTGAAGGTCCATACATCAAGATCTGCAATTTATATGATATAGGATCAAGTACATTGTGCATATCTAAGATAACAAGAAAATGGTAGTGCAAATATGCAACATAGCAAATAGTAAATGGCATGACTGCATTACACACAACATAGTTAGTAATCAATACGAAATTGCTAATGAAACTAGAGATTTGCCTTTTCCATAAATGATGACTATTTTACGTAAGTGAAATGGAAGCTGCCATAAGAACTGTTTTTTATAGACTAATCTGCCAGTGATATAAGGATGACATTTTGGGTGTAGACATGGTCCCCAAATACAACTGTGAGTATACTTGATTTCAATTGCAATAAGAATAAAAAAACTTTCATAACTAAAAGCATTTTTTGAGAAAAAACATATGATTATTATTTTCATCTGTCTAATTTAATATCCCAAAAGATATTCACTGCCAAAGATTACAAGGTTGACTGCACATATCATGTACTGCCACTCTTTCATTACTAGAGGGAGCAAACATGATAGCTACCCTTTTCTACTGGAGGGTGTGAACATTATGACGCTTTAATTTTTGTCTTTCTGCATATAAAGGTAGAGACTGACTCATAGTTGCAGTTGCAGAATTGGTAGATTAGCCAGTTTTCTGTAGAAACTACTCTAAGTTTGTGAAACTTGATAGAGTGACTTGTGAGGCATTAGAGGAAGTCCATCTTGTAAATCAAATAAAATGGACCTTTACCCTCTCTGTGATAGAACAAGAAACTTGGATGAACCATATGAACTCGATCTTCATTGACGAATACAGCCAAACTGTTCACTGTCCTATGATATCTAGTGAAACACCAGACTTCATGTCTCATTTGATAACGAGGCATCAATCAAGCTTTTGAGTGGAGCCAACACTGTGCATCAATCAGTCATCAGTAGGCGCATATTGAAGAGCAAACTGCATCTGCAGTCCCAAAAGTATTGAGGGGGTGTCAAGTTAGTCCTAATTCTATTAAAGTGCACATTCCGGTCCCTGCAGTACCTTAAGGGAGCATTTGGTTCTAAGAAAACCAGATTGAAAGGAATGTGTGAATTACTAGGAATATTACCATGGTCATGAGATAATTGGGAATATGGCATTACCCTTAAAGTTTTCCAACGAATACAACATTGTGTTGTTTGGGTCATTTGGTGCAATAACCTGTTAATGAGACAATGTTTTGTAGATTAATACTGATGTATTTCAAAGACTTGTTTTATTTCTTTATGTCCCTTTTCTGACAAAGACTTTCAGATTGTCGATTAATAAGATCTACTCCCTCCGTCCCATAATGTAAGACGTTTTCTGACACTAATAAAAAACGTCCTACATTATGGGACAGAGGGAGTAACTCTTTCTCACAGCAGAGTATTCAAATGGAACTGCTTTTTCAGCTAGTATTTTTTATTAACAAAACACTTCTTAGACTGAACTACTTATCATTGCAAGGCCGCTAGGTTTGACTTTAGAAACTTTTTATTCGGCTAGGAAGCTGTTCTTTCACTGCTGATGAGGCTGCTTTTAGCATAAATAAAGGGACGCTGTGAAAGAATCTGTATCTTACTAACTTATACAGAATATAAAGCCCAAATTAGGGCACAAGGGTTATTATCGATCTTCAACGAAAACTGGAGCTAGTGTTCAATAAGAAAGTACAATTTCAACAAAACAAGTAACTGTATGTTTAATTTAACAATGCAAATGCGAGAAGGAATTGGTTGCACATCACGTCAAGGTTGCATTGTGAAATAGCAGGACATGATGGATTGAATTGTCTCAACACCATTAGTGGGATGAGTTTTAATTAGTACTATGTTTGAATCGAACTAATATCTAAAGTCTAGCGTTTTTAGGACACGATAGCCACCTGTTTCAAAAGGAATCCATAGGCCCCAAACAACTGGAATCCTATCATAGTAATCTAGTCTCTAACTAACATTCCAAGTGGTTACGCCAAATGCAGGAATCTAACCAGATTGCCCCACGATTTCTACTAATCTTCACAAGATTCCTGCAACCAAACACAGCCTAAAACTGAGTCACCGCGGGTCCTGAGCAGCTCAGTACAGTAAGCTCCCTTTGCAGCAAAACTCCTGCCATGGCAGCATTCTGGCTGTTTGGTTGCGGTCAAAGCACCACGAGTGCCGGTCAGCAACGAGCTGGGTTGCTCCGGACCCGTGAAGACTCACTTAAAATACTATAAGGGACCGGAATCTGCACTTTCATATATTTAGGACTAATTTAACACTACCTCAATACTTTTAGGAGGGCAGATGCACTTTACTCAGTACTGAATATGTCACAGTTACACGCTTACTACATGAAACTCCTAGTGCACAACAGCATTACTACTAAGTAAATCCAAGTAGGTCACACCTTGCAACTCCTTTGTATAAGAACATAACAAAGGATCTATATGGACAAGCCAATAACCATATAGCATACATAGCACGACATTAGATACTGATTTGTGGTACAATAGGACACAATGACCTTAAGCAGATGCCAAACAAAATTTTGTGCACATCTCGCACTCGATCCCGGATGTGCTTGATCAAAGAATCAAATAAAAGAAAAAAAATATGCAGTTACTAAATACACTGATGGTGTTTAAGTTCATATATCCAGGATTATGGGTTCCTAATGAACACAGATAAACAAGGCAAAGGGGTGAAACAGAAAATTAGGCCTTTGGCATCCTAAATCGAGAAGGAGCATCTGATAAGCAAATGAAACGTATCAGCTGCAGATAGAAATGCTTCTGACGAAAACAAAATGTGGTACCTTGGCAAACCGTGAGGCCTCGGCTGCAGCTTCGTTGCTCGGCTTAGGAGATGGTTCAATCTCACATTCCAAGTCGCTCTCATCACCCTGCCATGATCAATCAGGGCAACCGAAGTACCACAAATACCGTTAGGGAAAGATAAGGCAACAGTAGAACAAACTGAATTTCTTCTATACACCAACCTCTTAAGACCTAACAGTTCCTGACACGACAATATTGGCTAGAAGACACAACTGAATCTAGTCGAAATTTAAACTGACAGAATAATCCATCCAAGAGCACAAACCAGTGGCTGGGGGCTGCCGTCCTCGACGTTCTCGACGAAGTCGTGCCCGTAGGCGATGTAGCGCCAGAGCATCTGGTACTCGCGGGCGGAGGTGATCCCCGTGGCCGTCTTGGCCACCAGCGCCCTCCAGTCGATGCTCCTCCGCTGCGCGTGCTGCGTCACCTCCTGGAGCGCCGTCAGGATCGTCGCTGGCGAGTACCTGCGGAGAGGTTGAGCGGCGCGTTAAAACCCTAGGGCGGACAGGGGAGAATTGACGAGCGGCGCGAAGGGTGAGGAGAGGGACCGACTTGTGGAGGATGAGGTACAGGTCGTCCTCGGATAAATCTCGCTTCCCCGCCGCCGCCAGCGCCGCCGCCGCCGCCGACGCCATCCCGAAGTGTGTTGACTTGTCGGCGCCTCCGCTGTTAACTGGGGAAAGACTGCAGCAGAATCAGCTCGACCGTGGGCCGTTAGATCGGATGGATGACCCAGCTTTGGCCGCCGGAGCTTGAGGGGACTCTGTACATTTCGCGGAAACCACCCCGACTAACAGCTATATAAGAAAAGCCCCCACCTGATATCTCGTGGCTGACAGTGAAAAAATAGAAAAAACTGTTTGAGCAATCGGATTATGTTCTCTGGTGGACTAAAGGTTGTAAGGTATGAACAAAACAGCAACCTGTAAAGCATACCTTTTGCGCTTTACGCACTGATGAATACTAGATTTTGGTCACTAACATGAAAATTAAGTAAAATTGGTTGTGAAAACAGTCACTCAAAGAATTGTTTGCAGAAGTGGTGCTTAGTAAGTGATTATACACTACAAAATGCCATGCTTGAATGATAGTTCATGTCCTAATCATGTGTGTGTTGAACAATTAAGAATGCAAATGAAGTTCTCCTTTTAACTCGTAGACGATAAAAGAAAAAGTAACAGCTTACCGTAAATGATAGGAGCCCTGTTACAGTGCTGCAACACAAAGGCATATGTCAGACCAGTGAAGAGAGAAGCACAAGAAAAACGTGCGACAAAATATATTCATAGCTTGACCTCCTCAACTTATTTGGAAAATGCTTCAGATTGTAGCTACAATAACCTGGAAGAGGTTACTTCAAATTGAAAAAAATGCAGTGTCACGGAAGTTGTAGCAAGAACCGAATGTTACTTCTCTGAGAAGTTGGTAACATGTTTCACAGAAAATACTCTGAATCATTACAAAACGGATGCTTCATTCTTTGTGTTGTTGCATATAAATGGCCATCTTTAGAGTTTCTTCTGTGAAAAGTTTTCGGAGGGTTAGCACATTGACTTTTTAGTTTTTCTGTCCTAGATTCAGTTGATTTCTACCTGTTCTATTTCCTGCTGAAAACAGTAGGAGTATTTCAGTTTCCCCTAGTCCGTACTATGAAGCGCTCTCCAACATTTAATTTTGATCCTTCATGTTGCCGTACCCCCCTTAATAATGAAGTCCAGCAGCAAAGTCAAACGATTCTATACAATTTTGTGTAAATTTCTAGAGTACCATTGTAGTATATTTCAAACAGACGGCAAGGAATAAAGAGAGCATGAGTCCAGGACAGTGGACATAGACAAAAGGACCAGTTTCACATTTACACAATTTGACATAAGAAAGATTTCAATGATAATTTTTTTTACTGAAGAGAGCTCATAGTTTTGGTTCGGATACTGCACTAGGCTGTGGCATTTTTAAAATACCTTAGAATATTAGTTACAAACATATTAGGCTTGCAATTTTTTTTGATGTGGGTACCTTGATAAAATGTTAACGGAGTCTCCAAATTCATAATCAAGTATTCAACAATCAAACAAACTTCACCAGCCTGCTTTAGATTCATAATCCTTGCCGAACTTCAGCGGCCCGCTGGAGCTAGCAGGGGCGGCGGCGGGACGTGCAGCGAGTGGGGGAGGTGCAACGGGATGTGCATCAGGTGGAGGAGGTGCAGCCGGTGGAGCCGGTTGAGAAGTTGGGACGGCCAAGAGGAAGCAGCAGACCAGGTACAGGCTGCCAGACCCGACCTCTTTGATCTGGACGGGGAGGCCATAGAAAGGGAACCAGCAGCCTGAGGAGCGATGGCAGCCAGGGCGTCGCGGCCAAGCCGGAGAAGATCGGAGGAGAAGTTCAGCCGGCATGAAAGAAGACAGCGGCGACGGCAGTACTAGATGGATCCAGCACGAGTTGCAATCAAACCTAGGCTCGATACTATGTTGGGAATAGCAACTTAGTATTATTGGAAGGCCAAAGCCATCAAATATACAAGTACAGGCGAGAGGCCAAAGGCCAAAATACAAAAAAGCAAAGGGCATCATAAATATTACTCTAACAGAACTCACATCAACATCTTTCTTTCACATAGACTCCAATGCTCTTTAAGGTAGAATAAATACGAGAATGCAAAAAGAAAGAAACGATTTAGTTTTTTTTTAACACAAGAAAAGATTTAGTTGTGGAAGTACATGTCGGGGTGTCCAAGTAGATGCATCATGTAGATAAAACATAATTTTATTATCAAGGGAGCTGGTAAATACATGAATTGCAAGCAAACATGAAACGATCACATATGCCTCAAATCCTTGTTAACGACAGAGTAATGACGGAGTACTTGGTCTTCTCCTTCTCTAGGTACACCTCGACGTTGTATGCAAATTTCTTGAAGAGCTCATCGAGGACGGATTCGCCGAAATGGCTTGCAAACATGGGCTCCGTCACTGCCCTCAAGGTCTTGGAGACATTTATGCCACTTTGGACACTGTCGTGCACATCATTGCCTTCCGAATCGTCATAAGGATCCCAGTTGGTCTCGAACGGCTTGATATGATTCATGCGAAACTGCTCGCTTTGCTCGACGACTGCTTTGACTTCTTCCATCGATGGGCCGTAGAAAGGCAGATTAAAGGAGTCGAGCTTTTCCTTCTCCACGAGGCCCTGTAATTACCAGTATGCTTTAGTAACAGTTTAGAGTCTTGAACTAAATGCTACAAATATGCTATACCCTCGCGTACCTCGTCAACAAGAGATGGCACGGACCGTGAAAGCAGACCGTATAGACGGCAGAGACCTCCACTGTAGGCATCGCCATGTTTCCTTCCAAGAAATGTGAGCACCATCTGTCCGCCTGCAACTAGTTCTTCATGTCGCAGCCGGAGGAACAACAGCATGTCCTTCTCAAACAGCTCTCGGTACAATTTCACCACAGAGGGTGGGGTAGTCACCGCAATCCATCCGGAAGCTGCGTATAACATGTATATCATTTTTTTTAAAGATTCTGATGTAAATTGACATTATTTTGAGCTGTCAACTTGGCTCCATCAATTGACCAACTTTTGCGTATTAAGTGGAGCAATGTACTAGATGATTAAAGTATAAAACATGCAAGCAGTCCTTTTTCCGGCAGCAAAATGTGTAAATAAGCCGTGTGTTTGTTAGTGGTGGTACCCGAGAGCGCCAATGCAGGCTATATGACGAGTGAAAGAGATGAACACTGCTGCGAGGCAGAAGCCTTGTGTAGTAGGAGCTCGGCAACCCGGCGATGTAGAAAGCAGGCATTGGATCTCCCTTGTGACCCATACCAATCGAGTTCTTGAACCGTTCAACCGATCGGAAGACGCGGTTGAAGTCATTTTCTGGTAAATCGTTGAGAAAGAACCGAAGCTCAGCAGGATGGCCACCGAGCTTCTCAAGACCGGTGCGGGCTGGTTTTGATCCAGCGATGAGCACGGGGGACCGTCGGATCTCTTCGGACGGCCGAGATCAAAACCCTAATACAGCCGTAGGCCGCTGGGCCGAAAGTGGAAAGCGCGCTGGGCTGAGGCCGGCGGCCCAGGCCGAGGCGAGGCCGGCTCGAGCGGCGCGGCGCGCAGAGCAGGCCGTGGGCCGTTTTCTTCCGCTGCGGGCCGCGCGCGCTGGGCCGAGGTCGGGCTGCGCTGCAGTTTTTTCTTCGTTTTATCTGTATTTTGTCCAGGTTTTGGGCAAATTTTATATAGTTTTTTCTATTCAAATTAATCCAACGAAAATTTGTCTAGAAAATAGAAAAGTAAAAGAAATGTTTCTAAAAAGAATAAAGTTCATGAATTTTTTATTCATGTTTTTCCGCTGCAAATAAATAAAAGTGCTCTTTTAAAAATAAATAGAACAAAAGTGCAATTAAAATTTAAAAGAGCATGTTAAAGTAATTATTGAAACAATTATGATTCTGTTATTTTTATGACCAACGTTGTTAATAACATGATCATGATTTGTTATTGTTATAAAAGGTGCATTTATTTCTACTTTTGCCCAACGGTGATATAGATTTAATTGCATAAACAGTTGTATGTTTAATTTTGACCAACGTTGGATTAATGCATGCAATTGTTGTTATGATCTCACTTCATTGTGATTTCAGGAGGTTTCCACTTGATGAGTTGCCTCAAGGATGTTCCAACCCTCAGAGGTGATAACTACACTGAATGGAGAAAGAAAGTTGACTTGGCTTTTGTTTGTGCTGAGGTGGACTGGGTTGTGGACACCCCACAGCCAGTCAAACCACTAGAGTCAGTCAGAGGTGCAAAAGATGATGATGCTGCTTGGGCGAAAAGGCAGAGGGAACATGCTCCAGTGGAGATGTCATATACCCTCGAAAACCAAAAGTAGCTCACCGCCAATAAAAAGTGCATGGCTTTCATAAAGAACACAATTGAGAACGCTATTGTGGGCTCAATTACAGAGTGTACTTCCGTAGGGGAGTTTCTTGAAAAGATAAAGAACCAGTTCACTGGTTCTTCAAAGATATATGCTACTCAGTTGCTAAAGCAGCTGGTGACAGAAAAGTACACAGGCGGTGGACATGGCATAAGAGAGCACATCCTCAGGATGAGCAACATGGCAGCTAAGCTTAAACCCATGGATGCGGATTTGGAACTCAAGCCTGCACTCCTTGTTCACCTGGTTATGGCTTCACTGCCAAAAGAGTTTGACACCTTTGTTGTCAACTACAACATGTCGCCTGAAAAATGGGACATTGAAAAGACTATAGCCATGTGTGTGCAAGAAAAGGAAAGACTTAAAACCTCACATGGTGGTTCTCTGAACTATGTGAAGGATAATAAGAAAAAGAACTACAATCAGAATGGCAAAGGTTCCCCTTCAAAGCCACATGGAAAAGCTCAATATCAGCATCAGCAAAAGTCTTTCCCAGTGGACAAAGATACATGTCTCCATTGTAAGCAGACTGGGCACTACAAGAAAGACTGCCCTGTTTGGCTAAAGTCAATAATGGCAAAGAGAGGTAACAATGTTGTTTCCTTTGTAAATGAATCCTTGTATACACAGTTTTCGAAATCCACTTGGTGGATTGACTCAGGAGCAATTGTTCATGTTGTAAATTCATTACAGGGATTTCATTCGACGCGGACTACGCAAAGAAGCGAAAGATGCATTGAAGTTGCAAATGGAGTTGAAGCAGAAGTTGAAGCTGTTGGCGACATCTCTCTGGAGTTAGCTGATGGATTCACGCTTCTGCTTAGAGATGTTTTATATGTTCCTTCATGTCACAGAAACTTAATTAGTGTTTCGTGTTTGGATAAAGATCATTATGAATGTCACTTTGGACATGGCAAGTGTGCCATATGGTTTAATAATACTCATGTGGGTGTTGCTTTCCTACACGATGAGCTTTATTTATTATCACTACGTGAAAAAGTGCATTCTGTGTGTAATGTGAATGAGCATGTTTCCGCGTCGGATAAAGAACAAAAGAAAAGAAAGAGAACTCATGACTCATCGAAATTATGGCACTGTCGTCTGGGCCATATTTCGAGGGGGAGAATAGAAAGACTAGTTAAAAATGAAATTCTTCCTCCATTAGAGTTCTCAGACATAGAGCAATGCATAGATTGCATTAAAGGAAAGTATGTAAAACAAATCAAAAAAGGTGCAAACTGTAGCACAGGAACACTAGAAATCATGCACACTGACATTTGTGGACCGTTTCCTGTGAAAAGTGTGGATGGCTATGACTCGTTCATAACATTCACAGATGATTACTCCCGATATGGTTATATTTATCCAATCAAAGAAAGATCTGAAGCGTTGGATAAATTTAAGATATTCAAAGCTGAAGTTGAAAATCAACATGATAAAAGAATAAAGATAGTAAGATCTGACCGTGGGGGGGAGTACTACGGTCGGCACACTCCATATGGCCAAGTCCCTGGACCTTTTGCAAAGTTCTTACAGGAGACTGGCATAGTGGCCCAGTATTCAATGCCGGGCGAGCCTCAGCAAAATGGAGTAGCTGAAAGGCGTAACCGTACACTTATGGATATGGTGCGCAGCATGATGAGTTACTCCACCTTGCCATTGGGATTATGGATGGAGGCGCTTAAAACCGCCATTCATATTCTCAATAGAGTACCAAGCAAGTCGGTGCCCAAAACACCGTACGAGTTGTGGACAGGAAGAGTGCCCTCCCTACAACACTTAAGGGTGTGGGGGAACCCAGCTGAGGCCAAAATCTTTAATCCAAATATTGCAAAGTTAGATCCCAAAACAGTCAGTTGCCACTTCATTGGCTATCCTGATAAATCAAAAGGTTTTCGTTTCTACTGTCCAGAGAGATACACAAAGTTTGTAGAAACAAGACATGCAGTTTTCTTAGAGGACGAAATGATGAGGGGGAGCATGGTAGCTCGGAAAATTGATCTTGAGGAGAAGAGGGTGCATGCACCTAATCCAATGATTCAGGAGCCATTTTTCTCACTACCTCTTGTACCTGCACCGACAATCCCTGAGGTTGCGATGCAAGCACCTGTTGTAACTCCACCCATAACAACTATGGGAGAAGATCCGGAACCTGTCCGTCAGGAGCCGACTGAACCCGTCGTTGAGCATGAAAGGGAGGTGCAGCAGGCACCTTTAGAAGATGTGCCGGAAGGTGAGGCACAGAATGAGCCTAGGAGTGAGGCCCTTAGAAGGTCTACAAGACCCAAAAAGTCAGCTATTTCTACTGATTATAAAGTTTATAACACAGAAATAGTTCATATGGAAGGTGATCCCACTTCATATGAAGAAGCCATGAGAAGCCCTCACTCATCAAAGTGGCTGGAGGCAATGGAAGACGAGATGAAATCGATGAGTTCCAAAGATGTTTGGGACTTAGAGAATATTCCTAAAGGAGACAAAACAGTAGGCTGTAAATGGGTCTACAAAACTAAGTATGACTCTAATGGAAATGTAGAAAAGTATAAAGCACGACTTGTGGCAAAAGGATTTACACAAAGAGAAGGGATAGATTACAATGAGACATTTTCCCCAGTCTCATGTAAGGATTCCTTCAGAATCATAATGGCATTAGTTGCACATTTTGATTTAGAGTTACATCAAATGGATGTAAAGACGACATTTCTGAACGGGGATTTAAAAGAAAAAGTTTACATGAAACAACCCAAGGGTTTTATCATGGAAGACACGGAAGATATGGGATGCCGCCTGAAGAAATCTATTTATGGATTAAGGCAAGCCTCTAGACAGTGGTATCTAAAGTTTAATGAAACAATTAAAAGTTTTGGATTTAAAGAGAATGTTGAGAACAATTGCATTTATGCAAAGTTTAAAAATGGGAAATATATTTTCCTAATCTTGTATGTGGATGATATCTTGCTTGCTAGCAGTGATGTTAGTCTGCTACAAGAGACAAAGAAGTTCTTGTCCTCAAATTTTGATATAACAGATCTTGGTGAAGCATCATATGTTTTGGGCATAGAAATTCACCGAGATAGGAAAAATGGAGTTTTAGGACTATCGCAGAAGGCATATTTAGAAAAGGTTCTTAAAAAGTATAATATGCATGCGAGTAAAGCCACACCTGCTCCTATAGTCAAGGGCGATAGTTTTGGGAAATTCCAATGTCCCAAGAACCAGTACGAGATCGATCAAATGAAAGCAGTACCATATGCTTCGGCTGTTGGAAGTTTACAGTATGCACAAGTGTGCACTCGCCCTGACTTAGCTTTTGTCACCGGGGTACTTGGTAGATATCAAGAGAATCTAGGCACAGAGCACTGGAAGATGGTAAAGAAAGCATTGCGTTATGCGCAAGGCACGAAGGCCCACATGCTAACATACAGGAGATCTGATTCCCTAGAGATAAGAGGGCATTCAGACGCAGATTTTGCGGGAGACAGAGATGATAGAAAATCCACGTCAGGATACGTGTTCACTCTCACTGGAGGGGCTATTTCGTGGAGAAGCTCCAAACAGTCAATAGTTACATCGTCCACGATGTATGCAGAATTTATAGCATGTTATGAGGCCACGGGGCAGGCGATATGGTTAAAGAAATTCATACCCGACTTGAAAGTGATAGATTGTATTGACAAACCACTAAAGATGTACTGTGACAACCAGCCCGCAGTATTCTATGCTCACAACAACAAGTCGAGTAATGCTGCCAAAACAATAGAGATAAAGTATTATGTTGTGAAAGATAAAATCCAGGATCACACTATAAGTCTCGAGCATATAAGAACAAAGGATATGATTGCGGATCCGCTTACGAAAGGCTTACCACCCAATGTGTTCAAGGAACACTTAGCCGGCATGGGTTTAAGGGAAAGCCTATGATTCCTGGATCATGAGAGGCCCAAAAAGGAACAGAATTTGTTTCAGAACAGAGAGGTATGTTGTAGCTGTCTGATTCTATCGGCAATTGAGCTGTGACGATGAAACATGTTCTATGTATTGATATGTGATGAAACGAGTAAAGTATAAAGTTAAAAGGAAAGTTGAGATCAAAGGGAAGAATGTTAGGTTGATCTCCTCCCGATCGAGCCCAACGGTTCGACGGGCCCTTGACTCGCGCCCTGATCGGGGGTGCCCAACCGAACTCTGGTTGGTGGGCCCCTGTCGCCGCGCTACATAAAGAGGTGGGGGAGCCGGACGCACACGGTACGAGGTTCACCGTGCGCCGCAGCCCCCCACAGACACCCCTACCGATCTAGGGTTAGCGTAGGCCGACGGGAAGCACCACCGCTGCCGCTGCCCACTCACCATCACCACAGCCGCCACAGCTCCACCATGGCCACTGGATTGGGCTCTTCGAGCCAAGGAGAAGGTAATACTGCCGTTAATCGCTAAGCCTACCCGATCCAAAGGTTCTATCAATTTCCTGGTAAATCGTTGAGAAAGAACCGAAGCTCGGCAGGATGGCCACCGAGCTTCTCAAGATGGTCGGCGACCGCTTCGATCACATTGGAGACGAAGAAGAGGGTGTTTTCGCCTGAAGAGCAGCCCAGGTCAACAATGGTCATTGTTGGATGGGGGAGAGACGCGTACACAGCCTCCTGGAGAGCTGGCTTAGTCTCAACCAAGGCATTTTCCTGAGATAAATGGAAAGGGAAATCGTTATATATGAACGATTGCAGTTGAATCTAGCTTTTTCTTTTTCTTTCGACAAAGGGCAGATTTTATTAGCTCAAAATGGAGCATCAAGTGATACAAACACAGTGAGCACACACACGGCCTCTGCATCGTTAGGTTGCACACAGCCAACACCAACACAAACACACGAAAATCACACCGGCAACTTGCAAAGTCAAACATGACTGAAGCTATGCCTTAGTGCAGCAAAAAGAAAAAACTCCGAAGCGTTCAAAATAATGATCAACAATCTACAACAGCAACCATATTCGCACCAACCATCACTTGACATCAGTTGTGATGTCGCCACCACTTTACACGACCCAAGCAACTGCATGCATAGCACGGTCATGACGTGAGGTGCCACGCAACTGAAAACCATGCTCCCACAAGCAAACAGTCAAGCCGCGACAAGAGCCACTCGCCGCCAACAACTTCGAACAACGAAGGTCGCCGTCGCACTTTGCAACGGAGATCAAGGGAGGATAGTCACCGACACCGTCAAATCCCAAATGGGAATGCTCCAAGAGTTGAATCTAGCTAGCCAGCAGCAAATTAAGAGTGCTAATGAAGAAGATTGTGTGGTGTGTCAAACCTGAAGCCTCGAGTTCTTGGCATGGCTGTTGTCGTCTTCTCCTTCGGCCATATGGAAGTCATGTTCCATCTTCATGGCTACCACTAACTCTAACTCTCTCCAGGTAAAAGTTTGATTTCTCGATCGCTGCTTTGCTCCCGATCAGATGACAGCTGAAGAATGCCACCTACTTCCCCTGTTGTTGAATATAGAGGAGGAGCAGGAGTGGTTGCAACTCGAGCATCAATATTGTTTGCATGCATGATCATACGTGTACGTTCACGAACCTGGCCGCGCGGTCGTTTTCGGACCAGAGGCTTCTTCCATATATGGTAAGTGCTCCTCCACCGACGTAGTATTAATTAATTCCGTTTTTGGTTAGGCTCCCCTTTCTCCTCGTGTTCTGTGTGATCGGCATTTGAGAGTTGTTTTTTTTTTACAGTAAAGAACTTTATTTCTCAGATAATCAACAGGTCGTTTACAATAAGATGAGAAATAAAGTCCGGGATTGCATTCTCCGAAACCTCAAAAGATCTACTAGTATGAGAAAATTTTGCTATGCAATCAGCTACACTATTAGCTTCACGGGAACACTTCGTCACTTCATATTGGGAGAAATCCAACCCCAATTCCATGCACTCCAGCAGTATAGCTGCTTCCTGGCCGAAGAAAGCTTCAAGGTTCAGGGCCTCAACTGCGTTTGAGTTGTCTGATTCAATGTGTAAGGAACTACATCCTATCTTAGCAGCTAGATAGAATCCGTTACGAATAGCTATCGTCTCCGCCACATCCACAGAAGCAACATGCGGTATAAACCAAGATGCTGCTGCAATAAAATCGCCTTGATCATCACGTGCTATTGCTCCTGTAGCTCCAGTCATGTTCTCCGTGCAGAAGGATCCGTCAACATTGATCTTTACCACTCCTCTTCTTGGTTTGTGCCACATATGATCACGCTTCGCCACTGGCTGATTTGGTGTTAACGAACGGATGAAGTTTGTTGCTAGGACTTTTATGGATACTGCCGTTCGGTCCGGCGGCCGGATACTCTCGCCCTTGACAAGTTGGCGCCGCTGCCACCAGATGTACCAGCTCCCAACCGCTACTAACTCCGCCATAGGTAGGGCACCCACAGAATCATGCCGACTCATGAGGGCATCCATCGTGAATGAACCTGACCGGTCCTGTATCACTGATTTCTGAACTTCTTCCTTTAATCCTAGCTCACTCCAGACCTCCATTGCTCTAGCACAGTTAAACAGGCAATGTTGGGTGTCCTCAAAACCTACATGGCAGATTGGGCATTGCCCCGTCACAGGGATATGACGCCCTGCTAGGGTACCAAGACATGGTAGAACTCCTCTGATAACTTTCCATACAAAATGCTTGACCTTGCCAGAATTACGTAGAGCCCAAACTCGCTTCCATATGTCATGAGACTGGCTTCCCTGTGCACTGGATCGGTCCCATTGATGCTGAAATTCTACATGATATGCTGACCTTACAGTGAAATTTCCAGAGCGGTTATAGTGCCAAGATACAAAATCTTCCATCACCTGAACTCGTAGCGGAATTTGTAGAATCCTATGAGCATCAACTGGCCAAAAAACAGTACGGATTAGGTCCTCATCCCATTGACCAGAATGCGGGTCAATTAGTTCTTCCACCTTTGTTAATATAGTTGCTCCCCTTGGGGTTATAATTTTTCAGGACTCACTTAATGGAATCCAAGGGTCATTCCAGATATTGATTTGTGAGCCCGAACCCACACGCCAAATGCATCCTCTTTTGAAAGTTTGTATGCCCGATACAATACTTTGCCATGTAAACGAGGAACCCTTCTTAGGGCCAGCATCAAGTATATTCCCATTTGGATAGTACTTTGCACTTAGAACTCGTGCACACAAAGATTCTGGATTCTGGAGCAATCGCCAACACTGTTTTGCTAGTAAAGCAAGATTAAAACTGTGAAGGTCTCTAAACCCCAAGCCACCTTTCCTCTTCGGGATGCACAACTTCCACCATGCAAACCAATGCATTTTCTTCTTCTCCTCACTGTCTCCTCACCAAAACCCTGCAATCTCATCTGTTATTGATTTACAGATACCTTTGGGCAACTTAAACACTGACATAGCATATGAGGGGATTGCTTGGGCCACTGCTTTCAACAAAATTTCCTTCCCTTGCATTGAGAGTACTTTTTCCTTCCAAGCTTTTATTCTCTGGCAGATTCTATCAATGAGGTGCTGGAAGCAATCACTCCTATCCACCCCTACCATTGTAGGGAGACCAAGATACTTATCCGAGAGTGCTTCCGTTAGAATATCAAGATTTCTGAGTTGTTTGCATGATAGCCGCGGACAAAACGGATGAAAGCGACCTCTCCATTCTTCATGCTAGATGACCGCGTTGCGTCCATGGCGCATGTGATGACCGGGTTGCGCCCATGGCGCATGTGACCAGGCCATCCCTTTAACTAGAACGCAACATCATGTCCTAAATCTGTCTTGCTGACAGTGGAATTGGTTTTTTTAGGCTGACAGTGGAATTGGTTGTACACATGCAATGCTAATCCGGTTCAGTGGCCCTTCTCATTTCTCAGCTCAATATCATTTAGGATTTCATGGCGTGGCCCAATTAGCTAGTGAATCTGGTTGTGTTGCAATGGGATCGCATTCAGCGGCGAATTGCCGCCAAAATGTGCACTGGCCCATGACCCACAAAGCTCCCACTCGGTCGCTCCTTTCTGTTGGCTCATGCGGAAAAAATCGGCTACCAGTTTTTTGTTAGTTTTGAAAAAGTTGGTGGAATAAAAATATTCATGGATTTTAAAATTTGTTCATCAACATATTCACAAATTAAAAAAATCTTAACGATTTTTGGAAATGCTCTTGAATTCAAAAATATTGGCTTTTAAAAAAAACATGAATTTGAAAATGGTCACAAGTTAGGCAATGTTTGCAAATTTTAAAAATGTTCATAAATTTAAAAAATATTTGCAAATTCAAATTATGTTCACAAATTTAATAAAATGTTCATGGCTTTAAAAACATATAAATGAAGAAAGAAAAAAATGAAGAAGGAAATACAAAAAATGAAAGAGGGAAAAGTAAATCGGAAAAGAAACAAAATAACAATAATAAAACCGAAAAGAAACCCAGTAACCTGGGTGAGAAAACACATAAATGAAAAGAAGAAGAAAACGGTCGGAACCTTCTCAAAACCAGCTGGAAGCTTCCCCAAACCGGGAAACAACACCGCGAGGGCCGAGAGGTGTGCATACATGGGCCGTCCCATTACCTAAACAACATTGTGATGGGTGTGTGTTTTGTATGATTTACTAAGTACGTCCCACAGCGAGCGTGAGATAGGATTTTTCTGTTGTGCTAACATTGATAATATTCTCAACTCTCCTTTTGCACTTCACTAATTTTTTTTGAAGTCATATTATTCTTAACTGTCATGGTGAAAGAATGATACTTACAAAGTTCTGTACTATCCCTCTGCTAAAATACGGGTTAATCTGTGAAGTTCATGCAACAAATACACTAAAATAATAGATTGAAACCCAATAGTATCCTTAAATGCAAATGGAGCCTACTTGAACAAAATCAACACCAACGAGATAAAATGAACAAGGAAAATGTGTATGACATGAACAAGTCTATCACATCCATCATGCTACTGCTGCTACATAAATCGTATTGTGTGGCCATGTTTTACAAGAGAGAACAATATTGATGCAACAATAATAATTCCAGGTGAATGAGATAACACCAAAGGGGATCATAGCTCGACCTAGGCGGTGTGCCATGTCGGAGCAGCGACGTGCCATAGGTGGAGGGGCGAGGACGACCTAGGTCGGAGTGTGTCATGTTGGAGCAGTGACGTGCTACATATAGATCTGGGCCAGAAGAGGTTGAGGGGTTGTCCAGTGGTGGCCTATGGCATGCTCGTCAGTGATGCTAATCTAGGGGGAAGGGAACGATGTGAAGCACTAGATGCCTCCGATGCTCCATGGCTCTGAGAGGGGGGCAACAGCGGTCTAAAAGGCCCCTTCCCCGCCTGCCGCCACCATCCACTTATACTCTACTCTCAATTTCCTCCAAGATCGGGAAAGGGATATATATATAGAGAGAGAGGGACAGACCTAGGGGAGTGGTGACTCTCTTTTATATACTGTTTTCCGAGGGTATTTTGCTTGGTTTAACTGATGGTTTTGCCTCTTCACTAACGAATATTTATCGAAAACCGAGAAACGTTGTATTCTTGATTGATTTTTAGGGGTGGTCCAGTGGTGGCCTATGGCGTGCTCGTCAGTGATGCTGATCTAGGGGGAAGGGAACGATGTGAAGCATCGGATGCCTCCGATGCTCCATGACTCGTGGTAATAGTTACCCATCTTGAGAGGAGGGCAACAACTGCCTAAAAGGCTCCCTTCCCACCAGTCGCCACCATCCGCTTATACTCTACTCTCAATATATATAATAGTTATTCTTCACCCCCTCTATTTTAACATCAATGCACCGTAATTTTACGTTCCGTAAATTTTGTCTTATTTCAGACGTAAAAAGAGAACGTAAGAAAATATATAATCATTGTAAAAAATAGTTTATGTTACGTAAAATTGCAAATGTAAAAACATAGTGTAAAATGTACATAAAAATGTAATTTTTCTAGTCTTATGACCTATATTTTTTTTCTTATGCCAAATTTTACGCAGTGAATCAATATGAATGTAACTATTTGTATTTCAAATATAATTTATTTATGAAATTATCGTAAGATTATCTCGGGTGAAGAATAACTTATTCTGCACCCTGAATGATGAATAGACTTTCTATGTGTGTGTGTATATATATATATATATATATATATATATATATGACAAATGTTTCCTACCACCCGGTGGTAGTTAGCACTACTTTTTTTTTGCACGGCAATACATGTCTCATTTATATCATAAAAATCATAGTACAAGCCACGTACATACCGACCTGGCAAAACTGAACAAATAGCAGAACGTTAGCCTTTGCACAAAGGAACACCAGCCAAGAAGTAAAATTACAAACAAGACTGAAGAAATCTCTGAGCTTGACACCGACGCCTGTCACCTGCCTCTGGCACCACCACAGCAGCCATCAAAGAAAAAAATGACGGATCACCTCCACACCCGAGCTCGACGCGGCTCCATCGCTGATATGCAGCTTTGCGGACCTCCAAGGTGGCTCACCAAAGGCGAAACCATTACCGTTGAACGAATCAGACCGGGGCAACACCCCCGGACACGCCATCGAACTTCAGATCTGGCACCCCCACATGACTAAGACGTCGGAGGAGGAAACCATACCTGCCATCCACGTACCGCGATCCCAGCACACGATCCACCATCTTCCAGATGTCGTCGATGCAAACCACAATCTGCATCCGCTCCTGAACTACCTCCCAAGCTCCGCGCCGGCGCCGGAGCAAACGCCGTCGCAACGGCGGAGCCCGAGGACACAGGTCCACCACGAGGATGCCACTGCCGCCGTACAATCCTTGCTTGAACAGACTGGATTCCAAATCCATCCACAACCATAGGACCATTCGCCTTGTCGGAGTAGGATCTGAAGAAAATTTATTCAGCGCCGCCATCGCCGCCGCTGAAGCCAAGACGATGAACAAGCTAAAAACTAAGCTACTTTGGCCTAAAACTATCCACACGCGTGGATCCGGCGACCCTCCTCACCACCGATGACCGAGGTCGTCGGCGGAGGGGAGCCGCCGGAGGGCCGGCGGCGGAGGAACTCTCTGGTGACGGGGCGCTGGCGAGATCGCCTTTCCTTCGAGAGGAGGAAAGAACGATACCTGCATATGTTGTGTGGAATAAGGTCACATATGTTAAATGTAAGTACGTTTGAGAAAGGTAAAAAGTGTTAATTTTAAAAAACACTTTGATGTTTATTTAAAAAATGAGAAAACCAAGAAAAAAAAGAGAGATTTGGGTTGTATTATTTCCAATTGTATTCTTCTGAGCTTGTGTTTTAATTTGTTTTGAAAAAAAATGTGCATGTGAACAAGAGAAAAAGAATATGTACAAAAGAAGTTCGTGTATCACTTCCGTGAGAGTTCTTCGTATTACTCCCCAGATCCAGTTTGTGCACACATAATTCTCATGTAACCAACCTGAAAAGTTTTGCAATTGCTCCTGTTTGTTGTGATATCTAAAAAAGAATTGATTTTTCGTTGAAGTTCGAATAAATAAATATGAGCGGTTCTATGTTAAAATAAATAATTGAAAAAGCCTCAAGAAGTCCAAATAAAAAAAGAGCAGTTTGATGTTTATACAAAATATAGATTTTCCTCATTATTAAAGAAAGAAAAACAAGAAGTTCAAAACTAAAAAACAAGAAGTTCAAAATTTTAAAAGAGCATTTCAAATTTCATCACCATTTCTAAATAAAAAAACTCTAGAAGTTCAAATTTAAATAACGAACCGGTTCAATATTTATTACAAAACTATGATTTTTCCGTTACTAAAAGAAATAAACCAAGAAGTCCAAATTACAAAAATAGAGCAGTTCGATATTTATAAAAAACTTAGATTTTCCTTGCTACCAAAAAATAAAATTGAAGAAGTTCAAATTAAAATAAAGGAGTAGTTCGATGTATACGAAAAACTCAAATTCTTTCCGTTTCTAGGAAAAATAAAAGTATGAAGTTCAATTTTAAAAAAAATGTGTGATGCTTATTTAAAAACATATTTTTTTCTAAGAATAAGACTAAAGAAGTTCAAATTAAAATAAGAGAGAAGTTCGAAGTATATGAAAAATCAGATTTTTTTTCTCGTTACTAAAGAGTAAAATGAAGAAGTTCCAATTAAAATAAAGGAACAACTAAAAGAAGTTTAAAAAGATTTTCCCCGTTTTAAAAAAAATAGAAGTTCAAACTAAAACAACGAAGTGGTTCGATGTTTATTTAGAAATCTAGGATTTTACCTTTTTAAAAAACTCAGATATCCGTTGTTATTGAAGAATCAACATGAAGTTCAAATTGAAAAAAATAGTCAAATTCGATGTTTATTTAAAAATAAAAAGCAATTATTTGCTCAAAAAAAAATATGTGAAGTTCAAATTAAATTAACATAGAAGTTCAAAGGTTGTTAAAACCTCGGATTTACAAGTTCAAAAAACAAAACAAAAACCAACGTCATTTTGGGCATTTTTAAAGACAACTCATGAACGGCGATGAATTTTGAAAAAACTCTCTACATGTCAAAGTTTCTCTCCATCGGGATATCATATGATCTATTCCGTTAAACGGTTTAAAATTTTTGTCAATATCGTTAGATAAAATAAGTTTTAACATATTCAAAAAAGCTTCTAAACCGTCGCGAATTAGCAAAACTGCTCAACAATTAAAGTTGCGCCTTTTCAATGGCTTTCCAACGGTATATCTTCTGCTCAATTTTAATGAGTGTTTTAGGAGTTATGCGTAAAAAATCAGAGAGAAGTTCAAAGTGAAAACAACCAGCGGTTCAACTACTATATGGAGTGTGTTTCATATAAGAAAAAAGAATAAAAAGGCAAAGTCTAAAAAGACTTTTGCTAGAAGCTCACGTTGTCGGCCCAGGAAGTTCAAAAATTCTTGTAAAGGAGGTTCACCGTGTATTTACTTGTGCAAAAACACAAAAAATGTTATTTTTTGTGTTTCTAAAGTAATTCTCTCGATCCATTATAAATTTGAAACAAAAATGCTCTACATGAAAAAACCTCATATTCAACAACTTACCAAGGGTATATAATATTCTTATTCCAAAATAAATGGTTAAAACAAATTGGTGTATGTTGTTCGAAAAGAAAAGTTTAATCGTATAAGAAAAAATTGCGTCTTTTCAACAGGTTTCTAATGGTATATCATTTGTGCAACTGCAACAAAACGGGTGAGGAATTACGAACAAAAACACTTGACAGAAGTTCAAAGTGAATATAGCGAGCAGTTCAAATGCTACACGGGATGCGTTTCAGATGAGAATAAAACAATACAAGACTAAAATCCTAAAAGGTTTGTTGCAAGAAGTTCACGTTCGACCTTCATTTACATGTTAAAAAAAGGCAAAAACGATGTTATTTTTGCCATTTTTAAAACTGCTCTCAAACGATAACGAATTTGTAACAACTGTCTACATGAAAAAGTTGCTCCTATGCATAAGCTTTCCAACGGTATATTATATGCTACATTCCGATGAACGGTTTAAAACTTTCATGTATACCGTTAAAAACACATTTTTACGTATTCAAAAAGATCTTCTGGACCGTCGCGAATATGAAAAAATGATCAACACGTGAAAGTTGCGCGTTTTCAACAGCTTTCCATTGGTATATCATTTGCTCAATTCCGATGAGTGGTTGGGGAGTAACGGGCAAAAAATAGCACGTGAAAAATAGAGTGAAGTTCAAATAGACATGCCCTAGAAGTTCAACTTCTTCATGCAGTGCATTTCCGAAGACTCTGTTTTCGCGATGAAGGCAGAACGGATGATCTCGCCGTTTTCAAAATTACTTAAAAACGGCAGAGAATTAGAAAAAACTATTTATATGAAAACTATTTTAATTAGAAAAAACTATTTAAAAAATGGAGCGGTTTGATATTTATAAAAAAAATCAAGAAGTTCAAATTACGAAAATGGAGTAGTTCGGTGAATACAAAAAACTCAAAATGTTTTTGGTTTTAGGCAAAATAAACATACGAAGTTCAAAGAATACAAGCAAGAAGTTCTAATTAAAATAGCAGAGAAGTTCAATGCATAACAAAACTCAAATTCTCCTTATTTCTAGGCAAAATACAAATATGGAGTTCTATTTTTTTTTAAAGTTGTCGAAAGTTTACTTAAAAATCATGTTTTTTCTTTTCTAAGAAATAAACCAAGAAGTCCAAATTAAAAAAATAGTGCAGTTCAATATATTTATAAAAAACTCAGATTTTTTTTGTTACTAAAGAAATAAAATCAAGAAGTTCAAATTAAAAAAAAGGAGTAGTTTGATGTATACGGGAAACTCAAATTCTTTCCGTTCCAAGGAAAAATAAAAGTATGAAGTTCAATTTTTAAAAAATGTTGGATGCTTATTTAAAAAACCATATTATTTTAGGAATAAAACTAAGAAGTTCAAATTAAAATAACAGAGAAGTTCGAAGTTTATTAAAATAAAAATGTGAAGTTCAAATTAGAATAACGGAGAAGTTCGAAGTTCATAAACGCCTCGGATTTTTTCTCGTTACTGAAGAATAAAATGAACAAGTTCAAATTAAAATAAAAGGAAAAACTAAAAAAAAGTTTAAAAGGAATTTTCTAATTTTTTAGAAACTAGAGGTTCAAACTAAAATAACGAAGTGGTTCGATGTTTATTAAAAAATCTAGGATTTTACCAATACGAACGGGTGAGAAATCACGAGCAAAAAATACGTGACAGAAGTTCAAAGTGAAAACAACGAGCAGTTCAACTACTACACGGAATGCGTTTCGAAAGAGAATAAAAGAATAAAAAGTAAAAGCCTAAAAGGGTTGTTGCAGGAAGTTCACGTTCTTGTCCCTGCATGGTTTAAAATTTCTAGGGCGAGACATCCGTCGTTCATTTACATGTTCAAAAAAAGGCAAAAACATCGTTGTTTTTGCTATTTTTAAAACTGCTCGCAGACGGCAATGAATTTGTAACAACTGTTTACAAGAAAAAGTTGCTCCTATTCATAAGCTTTCCAACGGTATATTATATGCTACATTCCGATAAACGGTTTAAAAGTTTCATGTATATCGTTAAAACACGTTTTTACGTATTCAAAAAAAACTTTCAAATTGATGCGAGTATGAAAAAATGATCAATACGGGAAAGTTGCGTGTTTTCAACAGCTTTCGATCGGTATATCATTTGCTCAAATACGGTAAGTGGTTGGGGAGTTACGGGCAAAAAACAGCATGTGAAAAACAGAGTGAATTTCAAACAGAACTGCCCCAGAAGTTCAACCTCTTCACGCAGTGCATTTTCGGAGACTCTGTTTTCGCGATGAAGGCAGAACGCATGATCTCGCTGTTTTCAAAATTACTTAAAAACGACTAGGAATCAAAGAAAACTTTCTATATGAAAAAGTTTCGCATTTTTCATAGCTATCCAGGGGTATATTATTTGCCCCATTCCGACAAAATTTGCGAAAATTACGGCCAAAAAACGTTTTTAGCCATTTTCAAAATTGACTTAAAACCGTAATGAATTGGGAGAAACATTATATACAAAAAAGTTTTGCATTTGTTCAGGCTTTCCAACGCCATATCATTTGCTGCATTCCGACCAACCATTTAGGGAAAAAAACCCGAAAATACAAACTGGGAGGAACTTCGACCGTTTTCTAAATTACTTTTAAACCATTCAAAATTAGAAAAAAACTTTCTATATGAAAAAGAAGCGCATTTTCATAAGCTTTCCTACGCCATATCATTTGCAACAATCCGACTTGTCGTTTTCAAATTATGCCAAAAAAAGAGCTCGGCTGTTCGGTTTGAGAAATTCCGGCATTTTTCAAATTGCTCTTTAACCGTAGGGAATTTGGGAAAACTTTATATATGTGGGATGAGCGGATTTGCAGCAACTTTCCAACGCCATATTATTTGCCTCATTCCGATAAACGGTTTAGAAATGAGCTCGAAAATATGATTCACGTTTTTTTGTATGAAGAAAAATGGTTTGTAAAATTGCTCTTAATCCGTATAGATTTTGACAAAAATTTAACTTAGGTTGTGATCCATGTGTCGATAGCTTTCCAACGGTATATCGCAAGACCCATTTGGACAATGTTCGCGGAAGTTCAACCTCTCCTTGGGTGAAGTTCTACTACTACTACGACGGGTCGGGTAGTTATCAGAATATTATTCTGATCCCATGATCAGAATAGTGTTTATGTATATATGGAAAATACATCCTACCACCTAGGGGTAGTTACCCCACATGTCCCATATACTACCATGTGGTAGTATATATACTTCTTTATCGTTTTAAGTATGCTCATATACTATATATAAGATATTCCGAAGTGAGTTACATGAAAAAATTACAAGTTGACCCATTGTTTTTATTATATTTATGAAATACGTACATATTTGTACGTAAAAAGAGCATACTCAAAATACGATAAATACTACCAAAAATAGTATATGTACTATCTAAACATTGTTATATACTACATAGTACGCATACATACTCTCCGATTTAATAGATAGTACATACAACATACAAAACGCAAGTGGTGGTAACTACCACCGGGTGGTAGGAAATATTTGTCCTATATATGGAAAATATATATAGAGAGCGAGAGAGAGAGAGAGAGAGATAGACCTAGGAGAGTGGTGACTCTCTTTTACATACTGTTTTCTGAGGGTATTTTGCTTGGTTTAACCGACGGTTTTGCCTCTTCAACGAATATTTATCGAAAACAGAGAAACCTTGTATTCTTGATTGATTTTCAGGACCAAACACTTCTGGAAGGATATAAACCCATATTTTGATGATTGAGGGGGAAATATATAATTTTCCCTTTGGAACAAATTGCATATCACGTCAATATAAGAGAAGAAGACGCGTGGTACGAACGGCTACTGCGTATACCGTTGGTCGTACTAAGAGCCGCCGTCTTCCCTTCGTCTAAACCAACAACTTCTGTAGCTAGGCGACACACAACAGAACAACGGGGGAGGTAGATACAAAGACCAGAACAGAGGAAGAGAGATTCGGAGGAGAATTGCTTCACCCTGAACAATTCTGGGTTCCTCTACAGCGAGGTCCTCCATTCCACCATCGACAACACCACCATTAGAGAGAGATTCCAACTTGTAAGGCTAAGGTTCGTAAACTCTATTCATACTTTGACTCAGAGATCCTAATATAGTTAATCATTCATCTTCTTGTGGCAAACTACGGTAAAACTGAGATGATTCCTTTTATTTGATCTCTGTGTTTGGTTATTATTTACCTCTCATGCGCGAGTAATTCCCCTGGGCGTGGGAGATGTAAGGGGTTGGTGAGATGTGTTGGTGCCTGATTCTTATCTTGATATACTTGTGAGATTAGTTTGATGACTAATTATTAGGTTGATTATCCCTGGTGTTCATAATGCTTGTTGTCCAATTTAAGGGACCAAAGAACATGATTGAGAGATTTACATAGGCAAGCACTTATTGTCCATGAGTATAGAGTTGCCGTTGACCCTTTGAAGCAAATACTTGCATGCAACTGCCGACAACTTGATAGAATTGGTATATTGTGTGGTCATGCTCTTAAAGTTCTCGATTTGATGAATATCGAGTCATTACCTTCATAATATGTGTTAAAGTGATGGACACGAGAAGCACGTAGTGGAACAATATAGGACAACCGGGTAAGCAATATGATAAAAAAAATATATGAATGCAATGCTTCTCTATGGATTAATGTCCCACAAATTTCTCAAATTGAGCAGCCAACTTTCTAGGATTCACCATGTTGTAGACAACACTATTGACATCCTTGGTAAGCAAACTGAACAGAAAAATCAATGCATGTACAAGCAATTACAAGTATCCATGTACAGTTCCCACAAATGCTAGTCCTCCAAATGACTTTTTGATTAATGTAGCCTAAAGAAAATGGAGGTTGGAACGAAAAATTCTAAACAACAAATAACTTGGCTCGATGAGAAGCACAGGGCTAAGAAAAAAAATAGATAAACAAAGCTAGATCACGGTTTGGGGAAGAGTTGGGGAATGATGATGCACATGCACAGGCAGCCTATATGTTGGTAAATAACAATTGTGTTTTAGTAGTATCGTGTCTGTCTATTATTTCTTAGAACCCTCCAATTTTCTTTTGTTTCGTTGGGAGGTGGGTAGTGATGGTCCACAAACGCAAGCACAATTTGCAGATGATAAGTTTCTAGAGATAATGGGAAGGAGTCTGAAGATTACAAGGCCAATCTTAGCTTCACTCAACTGTTGATGTTGACGGTAATCTTGCTCGTATGGTTATCACAGACGATTTTTTTACTAGGTTATGGTGAACTACTATTGTTTTTAAACAACCATGTGCCAAGCAATGTTTTTACTTGAGTGAGAGTCCAAACAAGCAATGTTCATTTCTCCTTATAGGCAAGCAATGAAGATCACTAGGCCAATCTTATTTTACAGTTCTCTATCTAACTTGAAAGTCTAAACAAGCAATAAAGATTACAAGGCCAATCCTTGCTTCACTCAACTTTTGATTATGGCAACATTTTGCCATTATGTAATGTTCAGTCATGTTACAGTTCAAATCAGTTCCCTGTTGCCACGGGGAGATTAGGGCAACTCCAACGTGCCGACATAAATGGACGCGGATTTTGTCTGCTTTTAGTCCGTTTAGGTCGACCGAGCGGACGGGTGTATCCGCTTTTTCGTTTGGGTCGACCGATGTGCCTAACGACGGCCGACGCATTTGTCCGCGTGGACTTTGAAAAAAAGTTGAAAGCATGCACACAAAATTAAACATTAAAAGGCCGGTCAACCGCCGGCCAAAGGCACGACGCTTGCACACCTCCTCCGCGTGTGCGCGCTGCGACGCGGCACCGGGATGCGGTGGGGGTCAAGGTGCCAGCCATGGGGGAGGTTGACGTCGGGCCACGGCAGCGGCACGCGGTACTGCCAATGGTACTGTACGCGGTGCACCGGGATGTAGAGCTGGTCCCGTGGCCAGCGACCCCTCCCCGCACGCGGCATCATCGCGAAGGTGTCCGGCTACGGCGGCGGCGGCAGCGGCGCGCGGGATGAGCCAGCGCCAGCGTCGAACTTGCACTTGCCCTTGTTGTTGAAGAAACCCATGGCGGACACGTGGGCTGGCTAGGCTAGGGTTTTGTTGTCGCCGGCGAGGGTGCGAGGGTGGCCAGATGTGGACAAGAGTGGGAGGAGAAGTGGATGAGGCCGGCCCCTCCGCACGCTTGCATTTAAAAAAGACGTGGACTCCGGAGGCTTCCAGATGATGCCATACGGGCCCAAGATAGGTGTACGCATTGACTACGAGAGCGTGTGGGGTAGTTGGGTGGCCGACACGCGGGCCCGAGGCGGACACCTAGCGGACGCGCGGCGCGTCCGTGTAGACGCAAATCGGACGCAAATATGGGCTGGGAATGCGTCCAGACGGACAGCGAGCGGATGTATTTTGGGTTTGCGTCGGCGCATTGGGCCGGCGTTTTAGTCTGTTTCGATCCAAACAGACACGCGCGGACCATTTGGAGTTGCACTTATGAAGACTTTCAATTCAGTGATCGAAGTCTAAAAAGTTCAGCTTGTTTCAAAAAAAGAGTTCAGCTGATTCAGTCACAACAACGGCATTGAGTTACCTCAGTCTCTTTTTCCACTCAATTCAGTCACAACTCACAACAGTGACAATATCATTGATCTGCTCTCAAATCAGTTTACAATCTAAAGCTCTGCCGCTGTTTGCGCTCAGCGATGCGGCGCGACCTCGACGGCGCGGTGCAGCCATGGCACTGGCGGCCGTCCTCACTCTTGGGATGGTGCAGGCTCAGCAACGCAACGATTGCTTGGCTCCTCCCTACGCGTAAAAATACAGCCACCAATTCTTGGCGTGCGAGCACCCAGTGATCCCTGAACCTGAAGCTTTTATTAAACAGAAACGACACTTCCAGGACAGACAGACCAGTGTAATCTATACGCTCCTAAAAATCTCGGGCGCGCCGGCGGTCGGTCAGTAGGGCCGCTCCCCGACGACGTTGCCGGGCGGGTAGTAGTTGCAGGTCATGAAGACGCCGCCGTCGTCGCACACGACGCGCGCGCAGCCGACGTAGGCGGTGCGCTGCCACACGATCTGCGTGTAGTGGCCGCACTCCCGGCCCGGCGCGCACGCGTTGGCGGCGTACGAGTAGTCCACGCCCTCCGCCGCCCAGTCCTTGACGGCGTCCCCGGGCCGCCACGCGGCCCCCGCCCCGCCCCAGAAGATGTTCTCGCCCAGCGCGAACTGGCCCTCCGGGAACGAGTGCCGCAGCGCGCAGTCCGCCCGGCGCTGCGACGCCCACGACCGCGCGTACGACTCCAGCCGCGGCGACCACGCCAGCGGCAGCTCCCACCGCGCCATCCGCACCACGTTGTGGTAGTAGAGGAACTCCACCGCCTCCGCCCACGCGCCCAGCCCGCCCAGCGCCGCGCCGGCCGCGGCGCCGTCCCCGTCCCCGCCTCCGCACCCCGCGCACCGCGCCGCCGAGACGTTGTACACCGTCGCGTTGTACTCGTAGGCTCCCGGTGCCCGCGGGTGGTGATGGGCGGACGGCGCCGGCGCCGTGGCAGCTACTCCCCGGAGTAGTAAGCAAAAGCAATGGATGTGGAGGCTGGAGACGAGCAGAGCAGCGAGAGGCTTCATGGCTTCTCACTCCCCCTGTGTCTCGAGTAGTGGTCAGTGGTGTGTAGCAGTGTATAGGTGCGTAGCAGAGGATTGGATGGAGCGATGCAAAACTATATGTACTGCGAGCTCACAGAGCAACATGCGATTCGTTTGACTTTTGCGTTGGGCGCGCGCCCGTGACTGTGAGAGCGGCGGCCGCTTGATAATTGCATTTTATCAACCTTGGTCGTGTGTGCTACTCCAACTTGGGTCGTGCTGATCCAGGTTACTTCAGTAGAGCTAGTTCTCCATCAGGCGGCGACAGCGACATGGATTCTGTCAGGACGAAACATTCCTACTACGTATGTATGCAGGTCGTTATGTAAATTTCCGTGGCCGTGTGCTGCTACAATCCCACGGACAGAGCTTTTATGGTACAGTGTTGACCGCTGGGTTGCCAGATGTACGTACGACGGGTAGGTGGATCCGTGGATCAGCAGTCACTACCGCATAACTGCCATGTCGCCCACGAATGTGCTATCGTCTGTAAGATTCACACACTCTCACATTTTCCCCATGCGATGCTTCTACTGATCACATTCGATACCTTTACCAAGGGAGGCGAGGCAGCAAGCTTGGCCCGTGACCATGGTCGGTATCGGTACCAACCGGTTTCAAGACGCTTCCACCGTCACGAGCGCGCACCACCGATCACAGGCCGGCATCGCTAGCTGCTCCCGCCATGCCCGGGGGTCCAGCTCCCCCGTGCAGGCGCTGTGTGGAGGACGTGACGTGACCAACCGCTCCGTGCATGGTGGCCTGAGGAGCTTGGCGTTGCGCGCGTACGTGTCTCCTCCCCGAGCGTTCTCCGGGGCCACCGCCGAATCTCGGGCGGTGCATGCCAACGGCCAGCCAACCGCCGGCTCGCTCGGTTGTGGTACGTGTCTCCACCGCGAGCGCTCCGGGGCCGCTGCTGAAAATGGCAGCGGTGCATGCCAACCGCCGGCTCGTTCGGTATGGTTTGTGGTCCGCGCTCGACCTGACCTAACAAAAACTGCCACTTTTTGAAAGAAAAAAAATGCCCAAAGCTATCACTTTTGTTCTAATTTTTGGCAAAAAACCATCAAGTCAGAAAATGGTCGATTCGGCCGGTTTAAGCAGGTTTATGACAGGTTGGGCCCACCAGTCAGTGTTGATGTGGCACAATAGCCAACACCGCTATGACGTGTGGGGCCCGCATGTCAGTCTCAATAAAATTCCTCAGGTTTTTAGACTTTTTAAAAATTTAGTCATTTACTTAACCTTAAACTAATCTAACCACACAAAAAACGCTAATCTAACCACACCGCATCGGCCATGATCGAGCTCGAGCCCGGGCATGGCGGCGCGTTGCTGAGTGCGGTGGCGACCATGTCCAGCTCGCACGGAGGCCAGTCCGCCGGGCGCTCGCGGCGACCAGCCCGGCCAACGGCGACCAACAATATCTCGATCCAAACTTCTTTGTGAAGTGCCTCTAGCTGCTCTGATAATTTTGGGAAAAAATAGATTTGTTTGACTAACATGTGGGTCACACATGTCATAACGGTCAACCATATGAAGTTGACACATCAACTCTGACAAGTGGGACATCCCTGTCATAATCAGGTTTAATTTTTGCCTAATTGGTCATTAAGTTTTTTTGACTTAATGATGAATTGGTCATTAAGTCATTGTGGTAGTTTTTAGCCAAAAAAATAGAACAAAAGTGGTAGCTTTGGCCTTTTTTCTCTCAAAGTGATAGTTTTTTGTTAGGTCAGGTCGTATCGTGGTAGTTTTTGGTTAAATATTCTTCATGCTTGGCCGAAGGCCGATTGGCATGCGATATTTGAGCAACAGGACGGATTTTCTAATTCTCAATTAAAAAAGTCTCATTTAACTCTTACACTACTTGATTAACCAAACAAAAAAAAAGAAAAAAATCCCTACAAATCTCCGCGTAAAATCTAACGGTGTAGGAGTTAGATGTGACATCGTTATTTTGTCATCTAGATGAGAGCTAGACACATCCATATGCATATGCTTGGGCCACGATCGCCCGAAAATATACTATGCTAGTTACATCCGTTTTAGCGACGGTTAATATGGGAAGGAGAGAGTAGTTTTTAGCAAAAAGAAATAGAGGCAACTTGGTAGTTTTTAGGCAAAAATTAAAGAGTGGTAATTTTAGGGAACAATTGCTCGAATTGTGGTAGTTTTTTCATTATATACTCTGAAATTTGCTTACATGCTCTACACTGAAATGGTCTTTTGTTTGTGAACATTAAAAATATGGCCCTCTATGGTGTTGCTGAAAAGCCTCCACCTTGGCCCTGCATCTGAAAGTTAACTGTTCCAAACAGGATGAAGCACTTTGCTTGGAGGTTGGCACATAACAAGATCAACCTCAATGGAAAAGGGATGGATATCAATCCAAATTGTTTCCTATGCGGCGGGGGGTTTGAAGACTGTGGGCATTTGTTTTTCAAGTGCAAACTGTCATTAGTGAAGCATGTGTGGAGCGAATGTGGATTGGAAAACAAAGAGTGCTCCTTAGCCCCAAAGTAAATCTGTAGCATGAAGGAGGATGACCATTACACTGTTGCTGTGGACACGGTGGAATGAATGCAACAAAATCAAAGAAGTGGTAAGGCAAAAAACTATCAGAAGTAGCGTGGATGATCAAACACCCGACAACAGAGTTCCTAAAACTGTTGAAATCAAACAAAGAAGATGAGATGGTGCATAGGCAAAAATGGAAACCTCCTGAAAGGTGTGGAAGCTGAAAGCTCTCATTTGTCACCCCTGTGTGTGATTTTTTAAGACGTGAAGGCTATTGCTCATGCCCTTGCAGCAATGGGCAACAAGAGGATAAACGAGTCCAGTTTTTTGTAACTGCCCTGTGCCTGATCATTATTGGGCAGCGATTTAGCTCTTTCCACCAGTTAAATGCAATGGTATGCATTCCAAAAATTATAAAGGACCGGGTTACTGAGACATAAAGCAAATGAACCACAAGGTGTTAATACACTGACAGATCCAGGCACTAACAGAAGCAACTCCACAGACACTATCTAGGCATGCAACTGGACTAATGGTAGTGCCTACAAATATTAGGTAGTTGTAATTCAGAGAAGTTAGCGAATTACACACTAAATCCTACAAGTCCACTTCACAGGACACGTCATACAAACCGGAAGAACCTGCATACTACTAGATATATATCGTCAATGTCAGTGTCGGCCACGTCAGCAGCAAAGAGCCATCTCTGCATTTCTGCGTCTCAACAAACCGAAGAAAACTCCAAATACCTGCAGAACAACAAATGCCATCAGTCAAAACTAATTTATACAACTGACTCACGAAGAAGCCGATCAAGTTATATCTCATACATGTAGAGTGGAAAAAAGGGTATATCTTATTATTTTGCATGATTATAGCAATAATAAGCATCAACTCACACTCTGGAAATCATACAACAATATGCAAACATGAATCATCTCAGCACTATTAGACGAAACTGGCTATCATCCTAGCAATAGAATAACATTTAGTTCATAGTTTATGCTACGGGCCATCAACTTCTACTGTTGACATGTTCTTGAGGCAACCACTAGTGTAGTAGTGTTGACTCAATGCCTCCATCAGAGGCAAATACTGAACTTTCTAGATTATCAGGCCATTCGATATATTTTCTGTATAATGTGCACATGAGAGGCTCATGGAGTAGAAAGTGGGAAACTCAGGCATCTAAGTTTTATGCAGAAAAGATAAATTTACATTACCTGTTCAACCAGCATAGCACATTAGCAGATCTCATGTGTTTGCGTTTTCAGCTCCACCAGCAATTCTCCTACCAACAACTACAAGCAAAAGTCCAATAAACCAATGGAAAAGTTGAATCAATAGTATATATGTCATATTTGCAAACAGTTATATTTTCTGTGTAAGATACTAAGATGTAATGTAACTTGATGGCAAAAGGCTATCTTTTGTGACAAGCATAGAAATGTGTAAATGAAGCCACATATATCCCCAAATGCAAGGAAGAAGGATAATAATCATTACCAAGTAACGAAGGACATGATATGGAAATTTTCATGTTCAGAGAAGATGTGTTAGTGAAGAACTGTTCGTAAATATCTGCAGTCAATCCTTAAGCACACACACACTACTGATACTACTGCAAGTTTCCAGATGAAAAAACAATACAAGGACAGAACCATAAGTTAGCATTTAGCAATGGCCAGGCAACAAAGCAATAATTATATTCCTGTTCTAACTTTAATGGGCCAAGTAATAATAAGAAATTACTTCACCGTGAGATCACCGGACCGACAAAGAAACAAACAACTCAATGTATTCTTTATATATATCTTGTCGATCCTTAATCACATGAACAATATTACAGCAATCAAGTACCAAAAGTAACTCAAATGAAGCCCAGCAAAATAAACTAAATGGACCCCTTTTTTTGCTTTTGCAATGTAGATAGGTAGGTATTACCTGCAATATAGAAATTCGTGTAGGGATAAAAGGTGTCGAAACATATGTCGTTTCTTTCAATAATATGTTTGAGCTGCATCGAGTCAAGTTGGAGCATGAAGTTGCCAATCATTGTAGTCAGAACAATCACATTTGTGTCCTCATCATACCCCACAAAGAGTGCCCTTTTTTGGTCACCACACATTCTCCGTTGAAACATCCCCTCCAGTGGAATGGTTTTCTGCAGCAACACCCATCCGACAGCACCATCATGGTCAGATTTCCTCACCCATAATTGGACCGTCAGTTCCGACAAAACAGCGAGGCCAAGTCCACCATCCTCCATCCGTATCCGTACTAGCTGAAAACACCAGTTAGCGATAACATGGTTTTCTGCTGGCTTCTCGATCACACTAAGGTTCTGCATTTCCAAATCAAACACAAGGACGTCACCTCCCGAAATCAACCAGCAAATTGCATTCCCGGCAAGGATGTTGGACCTTATACTACAAATACCATTTGTAGTCGCTGAGAAAATATTTCCCCAAACACCAGACACCGAGTCGTAGAGAGAGCCGAATGTACGCATGTCTCTATTGCATATCAAGATCAATTTGAACGGGCTCGATAAGCAATCGCCATGCACATGCCCATCTTCGCCGTCAGCGCACAACACCGCTCCGTGCCAGATACAAAAACTCCCCCATAGGGCGTTGCGGAGCCCCAGTGGAAAACGCACGCACCGCTGCTGGCCGGTTAGGGGATCCAATACGACAACCTCTTTCCGACACTTGTTGATCAGGTCAGCGAGGCCGTGGCGGCAGCCGACCAAGTCCCAGCGGCCGAAGGGGCCGTGGCTCTGTGGCATGGAGAAGTGTGCGGCAGGGATGCGGTCCGACGAGTCCAGGACGGGAGTGAAGACGTGTTCTCTGAAAACAGGCCCTGCAAAGAAGCCGAGGAGCAGAGGTTTCCCATGGTGTTTGCGGAAGCGTTTGAGGAATTGGGGGTCGGAGAGGATGCTGCGCCAGCGCGTGCAGACCAAGGAGGCGCGGGCGAGGGAGGATGGATTTTGGGTAAGGGCAGGTTGTCTTTCCGCGAATTTGGTCCTCATGGGCCGTGCCGCGCGGAATCAGCACACGAGCACGAATTCTGACCGGCCCACGGGCACAGAATTTCAGCCCGGCACGCGATTAAAAGGCCTGGGCCATCCTTTGGTCCGCCATGGAATAAGTCCGATCTTAAAATAAATAAATGGAATAAGGCCGATCTCAAAAGCCAGGCCTTAAGGCCAGGCACGACGATCCTTTTAAAGGCGGGCTTAAGGCCTGGCACATCACGCAGCCCGTGCCCAAGTTGGCCTTTTAGCATTGTTTGGCCTTTTTAGGGCTGTGAAATTTGAAGGGGTAAAATGGTTAGGAAAAAAGCAAAAGGCCTGGAAGGCCAAAACGGCCCAAAAGGCCGAAATGCAACACGGGCCGCCGCAACTGTGTCGGGCCGAGCCGATCCCCGTGGCCAGGCCTTCGGGCCGGCACTCCACGGCCTTTTATAAAAGGGCCGACACGGGCCGTGTTGTGATAGGCCCATTTACAGTTGGGTCATGCTTGCTAGGACGTCCCATGTGGCCAGGTTTGGCAATAACTCAAAGCATTTTTGTCATAAAAATTCAACTTTAACTTGTTCCCAGTGAAATGCTCGAATTTACAATTCAACCTCTCCTTTAGTTTTGACTTTATCTTCCACTTTCTTTTCTTTTCGGCAAAGTGTACCTCTCCATTTTATATGGTGAAAATGATGGAGCATTCTCTTTTTTCAAAAATAATAATAATTTAGTGGAGACATGCATGAGAGAGGGAAAGAGAGTGAGAATTTACAAGCCTGCCTGTTGTGTGTTAGAAATTTATCCAGTCACAAATTCATGAACTAATATATGCAAGATTCATTTAAAAGATATTTGGATATTGCAATTGCCGGAAGGTTAGCTAAACTAGCCGACGACGGCAACTCAACGCGGGCATCGGAGCAGGATGGAATTGGTGGCTGCTTGGTGCCACGTGGGGTAGTTGGGGCGGTGTTGCAGGATGTCGAGGCCCCAGGGTGAGATCACCAACGAGATTTTTTATTCGGCCGCGGGCCTCGTGGTGGTTGGAGCATGGTCCAACATCCTCTGTGTGGATCCGGCTCCACGTCAGTTGTGGCGACTGATGCCCTGCGACATCAGTGGCCTCGTAGCAATGGGCTAATATGCATGGGAACCCGAGGGCGGCAACGCCTAGGTGTGGTGGTGTACCTCTGTTGGATGGTGAATTGCGAGGTGGTAAGAGTGTATCACATTTGGGGGCTTGTGCTCAGTTCTGGCGGTGGTGCTTGGTCAGGGGCCTACAACTTGGCATGAACTGTTGTGTCGTCTGGAGGGCTTGGTCAGTCTCTTCGAAGCTGTTCCAGATGGTTCTCTGCACTCGAGTGGGGGTGATGGTGTTGTCGTGTCTCTCGTCACATGAGGTGGTGGGCATGGCGGCATAGGTGAGGGAGTCAACCATTTGGTTGTTCGTTACTCGATGGGTAGTGTGGGTTGTCCTCATGGCAATGATGTGGTCTACTGGTCCGGATGGAAGTTTCACCGGTGTTGTCAAGGGGAAGTGGATTTCCCCACTTTAATGTACCCTCCTCCCTTCTCTGAGCCGTAAAAGCGCACGAAAGGATAACACGAAGGGCATGCGCCAAAAATTCCGACTTCCATAAACGTGCCACACCCCGGTTTCCTTACCGAAGGGCTCCAAGGTGATCCTTTTAGAAGACGAAATGAACTAGGTAACCAAGGCAGAGGGGGACAAAGCAACCGACCAAGCCCTGAATAAATAGACGTTCACCCAACGGGGGGAGGGACATATTTGATCGAAGCCAAAAGCAGCCAAATCCTCAAGATTCATTGGACTAGGCTAGCAAATTATATATGATCTAAATATCCCGTCTAGATCGTCCACCCACAACTCACCGAGTTCAACCCGAACTCAACGAACACACCATGTACTTTACCATTGCAATTCCTTGATGATATAATTCCATACAAAGCAGGATTAGAGTTGTACTCACCACGCGAGGGCTCGAAACTGGATAAAATTTGTGCCCTCCCCCCCCCCCCCCCCCCCGTTGTCCAACTAGTAATACAACTAGTAATATTTGGTTATGTCTCTTGTCATACAAATAAAGTGTGTACCCCGCATCTTGTTAGGTAGTTTGCGAAAAACACCTCGACGGCTAGCGCTGACCATGGGAACCCTCGTGGTGCCAGGTTTGATCCATGGCATCAACAATGTTTTTTTTGACCCCATCCGGTTCTTTCCAACGACTCCAATGGTGACCACCCCGGGCTCTATCATCAAGGGACTTGGATCTCGGGAAGTGGCGCCTTGTTAAGGATGTTCCTTATACTTAAATTCCAACGGAAATTCTGTTGGGCCCTCAAGCGTAATGGTTTGTACCAAGAAGTAAGTTTCCCTTAATAAGAACCAAGGTATCAATCTGCGGAGTTCTACTATGAGCAAATGGTCAGTCTTGAACTTAATTAAGAAACTTTCACTTGGTCTCCAACACTTCTAGTAAGGTTGTCAATCTCACTAGCTTTGCTAGTTACAAGGATCAGCATATCAAGTGTATGGATTTTTTTTTGTATGCATAGGAAATTAAATTCAGAATACTAAAGAACTGAAAAAGTAAGTAAACGAGGTTGTATGTATGTGGAATAAAGGACAGGGATCCATAACGTCACTAGTGGCACCTCTCCAGAAGCATATATGTGGTGAACAAACTACAATTGTATATAGATGAAATTGCAATGTTTATGGTTGATCATACATGTCATGATTGCATATAGGTATTGCATCCTTGTATCTATAGAGCGCTATCCGATTGCATCTATAGCTAATACTTCACTCAAAGACTGTTATCCAACATACATCTCTAGTATTAAATAAAAACAGAGCATTGCATTAAGCATAACATTACACTAATTTAAAAGGAAAAAAAAACCGAACTAAGGTCGACCGAAAAATGTTTAGTTCGACCGACCGGCGTGAAAGGCTGTGACCCAAGCGAGGCACGCCTTTGTGTGGGCACTTTCATTGAGCCGAGATCTTGAACTTCTTGGTTCCATTTTATCATCTTCTCCTACCGCTACGAGGGGTGCGTCCATGCATGTGACCTTGTGCGCGTCGGGTGGCAGTTAAAGCCGTTGCTGCTCCGTCCATGCATGTGACTTCCTGCCTACCTGAGATGCAGCGACGACGTGATCGATCATGAGACCATACTCGCTTGCTAGGCGGCCATTCACTTATTCCTCGCATCACATGGAAGGAGATCAAAGCTCGACCGTGACATACACACACGCATATTATTGTCCCATGGCAGCACCTCGCCATGTTTAACGTGAGCATCATCTAGGCTAGATTGGACGGCGGCCGCACTGGCGGAGTAGCAGCAGTACTGTTTTTAACTAGCCCGTTTGAGTGTCGTGTAGCCTGTCTATTTAAATGGGATCTCACCTGATCGTGCAGGCATATTTGGACGTGCCATGCCATGTCAGGACGCAGCCGGAAAGAAAAAACACAAATATAGGGGGCTGGTGATGGGATCGTGCTCCGGCAACATGGAGGAGGATGTCATCTTGCGTTTCTCTTGACATTTTTTATGGGACGTGGACATACGAAACAGCTTGAAAGTATTTCAGCGCACAAGAGATTGAAGGTTTGACAAATTAATGGTAAGGGCATCTTCCTTAGGTACGCATATGCTAGCTGATTTCTTTTTCTTTGACAGACGTGAATAATGACGCAGAAGGGCATGAGGGATACAACTGCCGTAATGTAAAACACTATAGTACTCAACATCCATGTGCAGGCAGGTATGAGAATAATATCACATTGGCAGTTCCGACCTATCCCTTATTAGACCAGCTTTGATCTACCCCTTCTTTCTTTGCGGGGAAGCTTTGATCTATCCTTTAGAGCATCTACAGCCGGGCACCTCAAACCCGCCTCATACGCCCGGGCCGGCCGCCCGGTCACTGACCGATCATGAAATTTCGACCCAGACGGGCTCCTTAAACGGGCCTCAAACGCCCGGGCTGACCGACACCCCTCATATCCAGCCCAAATATGGGGCGGATATGAGGGCGCCCGGGCACGCCCGTCACGTCGGACCTGACAGCCCGACCCTACCCCAGATTGCACCAAATCACCAAACCCTTCCTCCTCCTCCCGCCACCTTCCAACCTTTCCCGCGCCCGAGCCATCGCCGTCGTCCACCCTTGCTCCCCATCCTCACCACCGGTACCGATCCACCACCGGAGATGTCGTCCAGCCCGTCCCCGACCGCCGCAACGGAGACGCAGTCCGCCTCATCCGTCGGTGTCCCTTCGTCGGCTCCGTCTTGCAAGGCGGAGAACGTCGCCCGGAAGTTGCGGCGATGCCGGCAGCGAGAGAGGGAGGCGGTGGCGGCGTCGCAGGAAGGTTCGGACATGGTCGAGCAGCTGTCTCCCCCGCCACGCCCGGACCCCCGCACCCCATCCATCCGTGCGCCGATGCGGATTACGCCGTCCGACCTCGTTGGGACAGAGGAGGAGGATTCAACGGCTGGGTGGGCCATTCCGGACAGCTTTTCGCCGACGCAGATGCCGGCTGTTGACGTATGTGACTCGCCGCAGCTCGTTCGGGTGCGGATGAGCATGGTCACCGGCGGCGCCCGGGCTGCCCTCGACATGCTCGACGGAATGAGAGAACAAGAGTCGGTATGTTTTCTTTGCTCCTGTCCGATCAAACTTTTGCGTACACAACCACTAGTTCATTTCGCACACTTGCAAACCATGTAGGAGGCGTTCTTGTCGAACATGATCAATGACAATGAAGATCCGACCGAACTAGAGTATGAATTGGAGGACACCACCGCATTTGAAGTTGGGACAACATTCGATCCCAATCCGAGTAAGAAGAAGAAGAAGGCCAAGACGGCGAAGGCAAGAGGTCCGGCATTCTCAAGATTTGAGGACATCTTGTTGGTCAAAGCTTGGTTGGCCACAACAATGGATCCAATATGCGGCACCGAGCAAAAGGGAAACACATATTGGGAGAAGATTTGGATGCGCAAAAGGAGAGGTACAAGCTCATGTTGGATGCGCAAAAGGAGAGGATGGAGTGGGACCGGAATAGGACGGAGAAGAAGCTCCAAATTGAGAGGGAGAAGATCGAGTTGGAGAAGCAAGAGGCGGCGATCAAATGGGAACTCGAGAAGGCCAAGACATTTGGCGAGATGGAACTTCAGAAGGAGAGGTTGCAACTCGCACGGGACGCGGAGGATGCGAAGATCATGTTGGCGGACGAAACCATCTTGGATGAGCATGCAAAGAAGTGGCTTGCAGACAAGAAGAAGGAGATCAACGACCGTATGGAGTACGAGGCGGCGAGGGCAGCAGCGGCAACGGATCATGCGACCCGGATGCAGGTGGAGGAGGCAGCCCGAATGCAGGTGGAGCAGGACGAGCAGGACGCATTCCGCCTGGAGCAGGATGCCTTCCGCTGATCCGAAGCCATCCGTCACGCTCGGACAAGATTTCATTTTGGCTTGTCCGGTTTGTTGAACTATGATTTGCTTTGCTTTATTTCGAACTGTTGAATTCGGACAATTTGTATCGTATGATCGATGTGCATGGATTGCATGGATTTGAGGATCGGCATTTGAGGTATGTGAATGTGCGGTGCAACATATGAGGGGCCGGCGGGCGCTGTCCGTGGACGTGCCCGGACGCGCCCGCGGGTGTATAGGGGACCGGATTTGCCAAGTCCGGCTGTAGATATTCTTAGCTAAGACCTAGTACTAGTAGCACACACTGCAAGCAAGAAGCTCTTGGAAAGCGAGGGGTGAGTGTTCATGGTTGCCTAAAAACGCGCGAGGGGTGAGTGTTCATAGTGAAAAAGATTAGAGAGGAAATGAGGGCCCACAAGGCGTGACCTAAGAAGGTCTAGCAGTGTTCTATTTGGATCGCGGCAAATTTGAAACGTAGAATAGCAAAAAACACATGATTGACATGCCCTTTATCTTGAATATAGAATTTCAAAACACATAAATTTTGTAAGACGTGTCTCTGAATGGTGCGCAAGAATATATAGTTTTAGAGGATTGAGAATAAAGTATAGAGAGAGAGTCCAAGTGTCTTGAACTTCTCAAAGAAAAATTAAGATAAAGTTGGAACATAATTGAGATACCTACGAAATAAAAGGCATATGAGTAGCTTCCATAGGAATATGGTGATCACAATCCTATGATCCAAAAGATTTTGCGTTTGTCGAGAAAAATAATTCACAGCGGTTGCCTCAAAACTTAGTTCACGCCAGTCAATCTGGAAGAACAACAAGAAGAAGAGGGTGCCGAGGCCGGGACAGGCGCGACGCGGTCGACCGAGGCGCCCGGCGAGGGCTCGCTAGTACCTCGCCCGAAATGGAGATGACGCGGCTGGCTATCATGTCGCTGACAGAGTTGAGGATGAGGGTTCGCAGGTTCAGGTGATGGCTTTTTCGTCTTGACCCTGCCAAGATTAGACAATTCTCATTCTCAAGACGCGACCAACAATGAGGTCATAGGCGAGAGCTCGCCAGGACCTTGCTGGAGACGGGGAGGACGGCCGAAGGAGGAGATGAGGAAGACGACTGAAGGAGGAAGATGAAGGAGAGCAGTTGGATTTGAATCCAACATCCGAAATTATTGGCTGACAGATAAAAAATAGGTGGCCACATATTTCATGGAAAATAATCCTATGAATTGAAGTCGTCCTGAATTACTCCGTACCGGTGCATAAGTCACATTAAGAAAACCAAATAATCCCAAAATTCTAAGGCGCGGTGCATCAACTACCCACCTCGTTTTCTGTTTTTTGTCATGAAAAAAGAAATTAGCCCATAGGAGACGTGGGACATGTATGCATTCAATTAGTTGAGACGACTTAGCACAACATGCAGTGGTCAATTCTCTGCATGCAATGGCATTAATTAGCAAATAAACATTAAGTTCTGTCGTTTTCCCCTCACTTTGGTCGCGGTGCATAATCTAAGATGACTTATACGTCTGGACGGAGGGAGTATGATTCATTCATGGCTAAACCTGAGTACCTGGCAGGACCTGGCTTGCAAAACCCTTATCTTCAAAACACACCCAAAGCTCGAAAATTGCTCTTTTTCTCAAACCCGAACCCGGCCCAAAACCCTGAAAGCCCGACCCAAAGACTGAACACCAGAAAATAAAAGCCCAAGCCCGACCCCAAGTATCTTTGGGGCTGCAAGCCAGAGCCGGGCTTGGGCCGGGCTGCCCATGCCCATGTCCAATTATGGGCACATGTCCCAACCATGCCTTGGGAGTAGCCGGGGAGCGAGCGGACGACCCTGCCAGTTGCAAGCGGGCGAGCACATGCACGCTCCTTTGTCAATCCGCAGCGCTCTCCCCAACACACGCTGCGCCTTTGTTGACATTTGCTACACGACCTGCACTGCAACATCCTCGATCCCCCAAGCGCAGCCGAGACCTTGACCGTCCTCTCGCTCCACCGGGAATGGGATACCTTCGTCTTTGACCCGTATATGATACTCTGCCACTAGCCGGCTCCGACTCCGTAGCTGCAGCGCGCATGTACAGTTCTGCTGCGCAACTGGACGCGCGGGGCACGCACGGACACGTCTAGCTACTAGCCTGCTACCGCTGCCATGGCGCGATGAATGCGCGAGGGTTGCAACTTGGCGTGGCACCGCGGAGTTGGAGGGGAATTCAAGGAGCCGGGGCCGCACCGCAGCATCGGATTCCAACTGCCCATGACGCATCGCACGCCTGGACCTGGGAGAGCAGAGCAGGAGGCCCAGGCCAAGCTCTGTCTCTCTCCAATCCATACTGGCAAGGTGGCACATGCGCCAGCCAGCCTCGACTATGCATGCTCAGTTGCTCACATACACAGCTCACTTCTACAGCTCGTGAGCAGGAATCCAGCCACCTAAAAGCCACGCCAAAAAGTAGACTTTTCGGGTCAGCAGCTCACCATTCTCCTTTGCAAATGCTGTAATTTTTTTTGAGAAAATTGCTGTCATTCTTAAGAGCATGGGAGTATAAGCGAAAAAGGGAGGAATGCCTTTTTTTTATTTGACATTTCGTAACCTCAACAGGACAAGAGGAGTATATATATCTTGGCAGGGAAAAGAAAAATGCAGTAGTAGCAGTAAAAAAAATACTTTGTACACTCGTGGCTTCACCATTGTTTCGTCTTGAACTCTCGATGAGCAACAATGAATGGGACAGCAAGATAGTACTAGGCCGCGACGGCGGCGGGAGCGGCAACAGACGATCACCGGCGCCATCATCAGTAGGGGCGCATGCCGACGTAGTTGCCGGGCGGGTCGTAGTTGCAGGTGATGAAGGTGCCGCGGCCGCCGTAGCACTCGACCATGGCGCAGCCGACGCGGGTGCTGCCGCGCCACACGATCTGCGTGTAGTGGCCGCACATGCCGCCGCTGCAGCGGTTGCTCCAGTAGTCGTACCGGGGCCGCTCCGCCAGCCACGCGCCCACGGCCTGCGCGGGCGCCCAGCCGGTGCCGCTGCCCCAGAAGAGGTTCTCGCCGTAGGGCCCCGACGAGTGCACCAGCGCGCAATCGCCGCGCCGCGACTCGGCGTACGACCGCGCGTACGCCGCCACCCGCTCGTCCCACCTCAGCGCCGGCAGCCCCATCGCCGCGCGCGCCGCGTTCTGCTGGAACAGGAACTGCGCCCGGTAGTCCCCGCCGCCCCGTGGGTAGCCGGCGTCCACGACGACGACGAAGGCCGCATTGCCGAGCGCGACGGCGAGGAGGGCGATGGCCAGCTGGGCTCTCCGACAGGTGGAGGAGGCCATTGGAGCAAATGCTGAGCTGTGGTGGGTGGTACTGCTAGTCTGCTCTGCTTGGCTTACGGACGGGAGGTTGATATATATGGAGACTTGGAGGGAGGGCAGGAAATCTTGTCAGAATATTTTTAAGATGTGTCGTTGGGGAGGCGAGGCCATGTTCTGCCATGATTGCGCCACACCAGAGCTCTGGAACTGGAAGGAAGGTCTACCTAAAATGAAAATCATCTGGAATCAAATTAGCAGCAGCTGCTCTGTTCCGGGCGGTGCTTATTGAATTAGTGCTCCACTGGAATCAAATTGCTACTAATTGATTAGTTCGTTCGTTGTAGGCTGGTGAGAATGTGCATTGAGCACGTTGATCAGACGTGCCTTGGCCCGTCTTTTCCAAGTAATAATTGACATCTTGTCTCCGAATTTACAGCTCAAGCCATCAGCTTCTCGTTCGTTTCAGTTAATTTGCTACATGGAGACTAGACAAATGCTTTTGGGGACGATTCAGAATTTCTCCAGATGGCAGGAGGAACTCTGGATAAATGGCGAAATGGAACAGCTGTATTTATCACGGAATGCCATTGAATTGGCCAGGGTGGTGTTCAGACAGAGAGAGGCAAAAAGGCGCGCATCCTGGCATCAGCAAGTCATGACGCGCCGCATGAATCAACAGGGAATGGCATGTAGCACACTGTCGAGCTCACCAAAAGGCGCTCTTTACAACTCAGATTGGCTGCCTTGCCAACACAGTGATAGTCCGCCGCTCTGTTCTTTTCAAAACTGTATGAAAGAGGTTCACAGTGACAGTTTATGCGCCGAAACTAATAAGTATTCCCTCCTTAAACTAATATAAGGATCTTTTAGATCATTACTTTATAGTAATCTAAAAGATGTTATACAGTATTAGTTTACGGAGGAAGTACTCCCTGGAAAGGAAGGAGTACTTCTATTGTGATTTCTCTGCATCGAAATTAGATTTGTTTCTTGAGCTAGGCAGGCAGGGCAGTAGCATTATTCAGAAGCTGACCTACCGAATACATAGCCAGAAATGTGAACGGCGTCGTGCCATGGTTGGAGCTTTGGAAGGTTTCTGTCTGGCTGGTATACTACGTACCTACTGGCGAACAACGTGCCAATCACTGGGGGCTGGCAAGAGCGCTGCCCAATATGCGCCGAAACAAATGGAGCCGATGATGAGGACTTTTGTGGCGCCCGGCCCACCGGCCTGCCTTGGCTGCACCGGACAAGACGAGATTTTTTTTTTAACTAGCATCGTATTTAGAGCAATTTCCAAAACTAGCAGGCCTAACACGTATATTTCAAAAATAGCACCCCGTCGGTCAACAGTTGACCGAAGAAGGCCTTTTCGGTCAGCAGAAAACCGAAGACTCCTCTTCGGTCATTGCCTGACCGAAAACCTGCTGTGCTGGGCCGAAGAGGACTCTTTGGTCTTTGGTTGGCCAAAGAGTACTCTTTGGTCAACCGTTGACCAAAGAGTCCATGCACTTTACGTTAGCAGTCGACCGAAGTTGCATGTGACCTATTTCGGTTTTCCGTTGACCAAAGAGTCCTTTTCGGTATTTCCTTGGCCGGATAGTGCATTTTCTTCGCCGAATCATCCATGCATTCGGTACCGAAGCCAGTTTCGTTTTTCTGTAGAACGAAAACTCTATTTTTTTGGTATTTCCTTCGCCGAAGAGTGCATTTTCCCGCCAGTTTCGTTCCCGCCCTTATTTCCCGCGAGTTTCGTTCCCGCCCTTATTTCCCGCGAGTTTCGTTCCCGCCCTTCTTTCCCGCCAGTTTCGTTCCCGCCCTTCTTTCCCGCCATTCTCTCCCGCCCTTCTTTCCCGCCAGTTTCGTTCCCGCCCTTCTTTCCCTCCAGTTTCGTTCCTGCCCTTCTTTCCCGCCAGTTTCGTTCCCGCCCTTCTTTCCCGCCAGTTTCGTTCCCGCCATCTTCTCTTCTGACCCTATAAAACCCCCTCAGCAAGGTGGGTGAGCAGGCAAGTGTAGTGTTTATTTTGGTCACCGTTTCTTTGCAGATAATGGCTTGCCCCTTTTGCCGAGCTCCAGGTGGCCCTTGTTCTTCCTTTGATTCTTGTGCGTCTGTCTTCACTGTGGTGCTGGATCGTCGCTGTTCAAGGCGTGTTGTAAGATTCTATATCTTGTTTATCTGATTGTGGCATATGGTTGATATTGTTTAGGTTGGAATGATTTCTAATGCCTTTGTTTATATGATTATGATGTTTGCTTCCATTCTTTTTGTAGTATGTTTCGTGCAGTGTTAGATCACATCTTGCTCGGTACATTGAGGAGTGCAGATCTTTAGCTATTCGGAGGGGTGACACGGATATTGATCTTGCTCTTCACAACAGTGAGGGTAACTTATACCATGTTCTGTTTACACATGGTCGGGTGAGCAGTAAATTCCATGGTCCTTCCTGGGAGGAACTTGTGAATGATTATGGTCTCCGTCATCGTGACATGATGACTGTTAGGCTTGAGCACTATGGAACATGGTGTAGTGTTGATTTTCATCGGGATGGTGTTATGTTGTTCCCTTTACCCTGTGTTGGTAAGTTTTTTTTTGAGTGATTTAAAGTTTTGTTTCAACTTATACGTTTTGCTGTTATGCTAAATTTGTGAAATTATTTTTTTGTAGCTCTTGAGGATCTGAGTGAAACTCAGAGGGAACTTGTTGACAGTTGTTTTTATAGTCGTGGTATCTTCAGTCTGAATTATCACCAAATGTATGTCATGTCGCGAAAGCTCTTTGATGACAACTACATATTGTGTACTCCTTTTGTTCATAGGATTGATTCCATGAATGTTAATGGTCAACAGATGGTGAGCTTTGTTTTTGGCTACTGTATTTTTTTTTGTTCTTTGCTCTAGTATACTGTTTTAAATTTGTAAGCTCAACATCATATAACTTGATGTTTTTGGTCAGGTTATTCCGAGCATGGTTGTGAGGAGTTTGAAGGATTTTGTGTCAATTCCTAGGACTGGTTCTTTAACTCTTGAAATTACTTTGGATTCTGAAGATGATGATGTATCTGTGAGCATAACTTGTTCCTACTTTATTGGCTTGGGTAATAGAATGGTGCTCAAGAAGGAAGATTTCGCTAATTTTCTTCGGGCATCGTCTATTGAAGTAAACAATTTGGTGCTCATAACCTTCAAAGAGCGTGATCAGGAGCTAGTTGTTGTTTTCAGCCATCTGCCACAGTGATCGTACTATCTCGCCCTACTATCCCCCCATTTTCTTTTCCCGCCCTACTATCCCGCCATATTCTTTCCCGCCATAATCTCCCGCCACTTTCTTTCCCGCCATTCTCTCCCGCCATTCTCTCCCGCCATTTTCTTTCCCGCCATTTTCTTTCCCGCTTTTCTCTCCCGCCATTTTCTTTCCCGCCTTTCTCTCCCGCCATCTTCTCTTGTGAACCTATATAACCACATCCGCAGTAAGGTGGGTGAGCAGGCCCTTCTGTCCCCCCTTTCTCTCACGCCTTTCGCTCCCGCCATCCTTTCGTGGAGATGTCTCATCCTCATTATCCTTTTGATCGTAGTTTTCACTCTGGTATGTCTGATCGTCTTCTCAAACTAGCCGCCAATTTCAAGATGGATGATAAGTAGTTCCATGGGAGGAACTCATCAGTAGTGACACCATAATGAATGAGTTGGCTCACTCATTAGCTAGGAGTGGGTGGCCTCCCAGGACATTTGAGGAGATACGGAAAGAACTTCTCAGGTTGCATGGCAGATGGCAGAAGGTCAAACTGCATAAGAGTGAATCTTACATGCCGAGCACTAAGGTCAAGACTACCGCATCGTCGAAGGGCAAGAGTTCTACTTCGACAATGTAGTACTGTTTTATGTAGTACTGTTTTATGTATCTTAATTTTTCTAATTAATATGTACTTGTATCTTAATTATCTGTTGTAGTATTGTTTTATGTAGTACCGTTTAGTTGAGTCGTACCGTTTAATTCAGATGTACTACTAATATGAAGTAGACAAGTGTCTTGAAAACAAATCAGTCTCTTACATAGATAATGACTCATACATAGATAGTAACACATACATGAAGGATGTCTGCTACATAGATAAGTCCTCATACATGAGAATAGTCTGAAACTAACATGGCTGTCTCATACATATATAATCATATCACTGCTGGGGACGGCGACGAGTCTGGATCTTCCTCGGACGCGGACCGGAAGGTGATAAGCGCTGACGCGGTGGGCGAGGGTCACAAAAACCACGACCGTAAATAACCTCGCCTGACTCGGTCTGTGTCTCCTGCGTCGGTGGTGGTGGTGGAGTATGATACATAGGCTGAGAGAAGTCAAACGTGTTCGCAGCTTGGTCATCGTCATCGCCATAGCTGTCTAAGAATGAACCATCACCACTATGCATCGGCGACTGCACGACATGCGTGAACGGAAGCGGCTGGTTGCTGACTGTAGTAGTGAAGCACATGTCAAATTGAATTGCGATCGTACACTGCTTAAAAGAAAAAACGAAAGTAAAGTTACCTGGCCCCATTTGTTGATGCCATGCCGACCCCCCTGGTTGTGAAGGATGTGGCTCATGCCAGGCTGAGCTCCCTGGCTGTGAAGGAGATGGCTCTTGCCAGGCCGAGCTCCCAGGATGTGAAGAAGGTGCCTGATGCCATGATGACCGCCCTGGCTGTGAAGGAGATGGCTCTTGCCAGGCCGAGCTCCCTGGATGTGAAGGAGGTGCCTGATGCCATGACGACCTTGCTGGTTGTGAAGGAGGTGGCGCCGGTGAAGCCATGCGCCGTGACTCTGAACGATGCACAGATGGACGTGGCGGACGAAGTCCGGGACGAGATACCGCAACGTCCGAAGATCTTCTACATGTCACTGCTGCGTAAATCCCTCGTAGCTTGTCATCAAAACGCTTCAACCATGTCCGAAGATCTGGCTGTGGGATAGTATCCCCACTATCAACCCGCCGCATTAAAGCGGAAACCTCCTCTCGCGCCTCGACTGTCAAGTCACTCTGTACATTGAAGAGTTAGCCAATTGTAAATGTTCGCGTTATGACATGAGTACACATATTAGAACCAACATAGAGGAAGTTGGGTGCGTACCGCGTGGTGTCTGGTGCCCATAATAGAGGAAGTTGGGTACATATCGCTGGTCAGAGGCTCTTCAATCTGATCAGGAGCAGCACGAGGAACCAAGTAGATCCTCGTTGAATGCCTGTATCGCTGCAGATACAACCCGAACTTGTCCCAGTCAAAGGGTCGAACCTCATCCCAGATATGTGTTCGCGCGGTCGTCCATTCTAGAACATAAGGGTCAATGTTCTGAAGCCAGAAAGTCATGGACTTGTTCCCTCCTACGCGGCTGAACCTGACATTAACAACCGGGTAACGTGGTAAGCAACATTCTGAAAGCAGTGCTGACAACTAAATTCGAATTACTTACTTGTGCACGTGGTCCGGTATGTGTGGCATAACAGGAATTTCATCCTCTTGATAGCGACCGAACTGTCTCATTACCCTATGAAGAGCCATCTCCTCCACCGTCACGTCGAACACCAATCTCGCCTTGGTCATCCAGTAGTGCCGATCTCTAGTGCACAAGGCAGATAGACCAACTGGATACCTAGATGTTATAGCCTGATCCGAGTAGGGCTCCCAGATAACAACATCCTCGTGCAAAGCATCAAACTGCGCCGTGAAGGACGGGTAGCAGCTCTTAACCTGCATACCCGCAAACTGTCTCTGTGCATGACAACAAATAAACATTAGTAATAGTATTGCATGGCAAGAAATAATCTAATGAAATGTTACGTAATACAAAATTACCTCTCTTCGCGCCCAAACAGATCCCACAGTAGGCAAGTCGCCGATATGTGGCACATAAGTCCCTGCTATGTCTATCAACCCAAACGGATTTTCAACGCTGACATAGGGTCGTCCAATAGGGAACCTCTCATATGACCAGAGCTGCAACAATAGTGGACATCCAACCAGACCTGATCTACTGAAGGTCAACATGCAACCTTTGCACAGGCCTCTGTACGTAGCTGCCAACACAGCATAACCAAAACTCCTCTGCATAATGTCCCCTGGGCAACGAGCGTCAGCTATCTCTCGTGCAATGCTGATAAGCCGCGCATCGACAGTGGTCACGTGGTTCTCCGTGAACATCGTCTTCCCGAACAACCACAGAATATATGCCTCTAGGGACCGATCAATCTGTGCCTCGGACAACTGAACTCCGGGGTGTCCTAACGCGACAATCTACATATAACCCAAACGACTTGTATTATTCTATGTAGTGAGGACAACTATAAAAACAACATTATTTTAGCTGACCGAGAAGGTTACCTGAAACTTGCTCAACCACTTGAAACGAGGCCCGTGAGGATCCTTCTCTAACTCCACAGCAGTTGGCACCGCAGCTAGAAAACGTGCCTGCATCGTAGCTAGCCAGCCAGGATCTGCCTCTAAAGGACCTATGGCAGCACCGGCCAACGGTAATCCCAACAAGTAAGACACATCCTGTAGAGTAGGCGCCATCTCTCCCCAGGGAAAGTGAAACGTATGTGTCTCCGGTCTCCATCTATCTACTAAGCAGGTAAGGAGTGACCTGTCGTAAGAGAAGCGTTTGTTTTTTCTCTTGCGTAGCTGCATTGGTTCACCAGCTTCATCCAACTCCGGATGATCAACCCACTCATCCAATGTACCCTCAACCAGCCGTGCCAAGGGTAGCAGTCCAGCCCACATTAACCTACATAATAAAAAGAATGTACATCAAACAGTTAGCGGGCATCAAATATTACCTATTACGAATTAAAACATGATATGCAAACATACCTATCAACCCATTGAGGGTGTATCATCCAGTTAGACTTTGGGGTCCGAGGGATCAACACATCTAAATTCTTGCCCGCTTGCATAAGTGCGGCCCGGTGTTTTTTATCGATCGCATCTTTAAGCAACGCATACGAAGACATATCTGAAATTAAAACATAGTCCGACATATCACAAATTAAAACATAGTCCGACATATCACAAATTAAAACATAGTCCGACATATCACAAATTAAAACATAGTCCGACATATCACAAATTAAAACATAGTCCGACATATCAGAACATATCAGAAATTAAAACATAGTCTGACATATCACAAACATAGTCCGACATATCATTATATAGCTTCTGAGTTATTTCTTCCTCGTCGTCCCCTTCGGCCTTGACTGCCTCGACCACGTCCACCTCTTGCTCCTGTTGTCGCACTCATCGATGTGGACGCACTCGTCGATGTGGACGCACCGTCTTTGTTAATGTCGGGACAATATTTCATCCTATGCCCATAATTCGCGCATAACAAACACTGTCTGGTTGCTCCACCAGCTTCAGATTGGTCCATATCGTTTCGGATGCGCTTTACCTTGCGTCTGCCCCTGCTGGTTCGCCGAAGACCAGGATCCGGGATGTATACTCTCTCATCATCATTTACCTTGTTGAAATTGCCGACGACTCTAAACCCTGTCATCTCACCGGTCCATGTGTTGCGTACTGACTCTTTCAAATAGTATGGGGAAACGAAGGAGATGGCATCCAACTGAATCTGGCCGCACGCAGCCAACACATGTGAGCAAGGAAGGTGCAACAACTTCGGTTTGTTGCATGTACATTCACACGTTGGATAAAATTCCGTTCCAATTTTTACCTCATGCGTCTTCACCTCATTTGATGTACCGAAACCATCGGTAGGTAGCTGAACCTCATACCTCCTTTCCTGATTACCTATGAGTCTGATAGTGTGCTTCTTTGCTTTCTCTATCTTCTTTGCCATGTACTCCATGACACGGCTACAATAAGGAGTCTTCGGATGATCTGCAATATGCTTCTTTGCTAACTCGAGCCTTTCTCTGAAATATCTCAAAGTGCCATGGAATACAGCCTCCACAATAGCTGTGAGTGGCAATGCTCTATTTCCTCTAAGTACAAAGTTATACACCTCAACAAGGTTGGTTGTCATGTGGCCATACCTAGCTCCATGGGTGTCATGCAGGAGAGACCAATTCACGGGAGGCTCTTTCTCTATCCACTGAGTAAAATTCTTTATTGCCCTACCATTCGGCCTCTTAGTGCCAGGAGGGTCAATTGCTGGCAAGTCACAAAGAGCTACAGGCTGCTCTAGCTCTGCGATGAATGTTGCTAATTTAACCTGATCTTGTTCCATTTTCTTTCTGGCTTTAACCTGCTTCTTAGTAAACTCATCTAGTTTTGACCAAATAAAATTGTATTTCCGTGGCTGATTCTGCTTGCATAATTTTTTGAACAAGTTCATCAACCGCTTGTTCTTGAACTGTGAGAAAAAATTTGCCCCAAGATGGCGCATGCACCACCGGCTCTGCAGGTCCTTCCATGATGTTGTTTCGTTCTCAGTTGGATCCCTCAGTGTCTTCACGGCCTTCAATATACCAGCATGTCTGTCATGAATGACACAAACGTTCGGTCGGTCCTTCATGATGGCGATTTTCACTTGCCTCAAGAACCATATCCAGCTTGGAAAGTTCTCACCCTCCACGAATGCCATGGCAAGTGGGATGGTTTGATTGTTCCCGTCAACACCAATAGTAGTAAGGATTTGCCCTTTGTACTGACCAGTCAGGAATGTGCCATCCACAAAAATCACAGGAGGACAATGCCGGAAAGCTTCGATGCAAATAGCAAAAGAAAAGAATACTCTCTTCAACACCTTGAAATCTGGTATACTCTCCAATCTTGTGTGTTGTACGTTAACATAAGTGCCGTGATTCCTCTCCTTCAATACTTGAAGGAGCCGCACAACATTATCATATGAGTCCAAGAACGTCCCAAACCTTTCCTCCATAGCCTTCTGCTTAGCCCTCCAAGCCTTCCCGTAAGGAATGAGATAATCCCATCTGACCTTCACTGCTGTCTGGATGTGTTTTGCTTCCATGTCTTTCTTCTCCACTATCTCAGTATACATGAGTTGAGCAATGAGAGTTGAAGACAGGTTCGGATGATTCACCAGAAGGTTTTTCCTCACACAAGTATGTGGAACAACATCGGTGACAACCTAGTGGATGTTATACTTCGGCACGTGCCCGTGCACCTTCCCAGGACAACCTGTTTCAACACATTTCACGGTATAGTTTGTTCGATTTGATATGTGTGTCCGGAAAACCCTCTGCGTGGACATAGCCCACTTTACCACCGCATATTTCAATTTCTTCTTTGTATCATGCATAGAACCTATCTCGACTTGGTTCAGATGATACTGCCATGGAGTCTCATGGCCATCGTTGACCGTCAGACCGGTCGATAGGTCCTGATCCCATGCGGCAGGAATCAGTACCTCCACTTCATCCTCGGAATTTTCAGAATCCAGATCCTCAGCCAGTCCATCGTCGTCCTCTTCCTCCATCACCCTCTGCATTTCCTCCCCTTCCTCATCGCCATCAGCAAAACCAGAACCAGCTAATATTAGCGACCGACTACTCTGCCCAGTATCGTTACCACACAAATTGTGTGGCACGTAATCTGGCTCTTCCTCGGGTTGGCTTGCATCCACATCCATTGGCTGTGACCCGGATAAATAAATATCGTTAGCCACTTGACTGTCCTGCCCGGGTTCATACCCCCCCTCTGGTTGTCCGGTATTCTCCTCCTTCGCCACAGGTTGCACTAGGACATATGGGTGGATTTTTCGGTCTCCGCAACGCCTTAACAGGGTCAACCACTTCTAGCTCCTATCTATCAGCATCAACTCCCACTTCACATTTTTACACGATTTGGTCCACAATGCTTGAATACTGACGGAACATACCCCAGGATCCAGCCCAAAACTAGTCGTCAACCAGTACTTCAACTGTCTAATGTCCACTCTGTCCGGGTCTGGAAGTGTCATGACACATTTTTGGTACTCGCTAAGATCAACCCCCAACTCATTATATCGAACATTGCCAGGGCCATAGTAAACAGTCATATTTACTGATTCAGACATTTTAACCTGTCAGACACTTCCATCTCATTAATCATAACGAACAAAATTATTACCTGCTACACTAACTAACCGCTAAAATGACAGCACAAACCAATTAACACTAAAAAAAATGTGACGCGGGATTATACCTTTGACGCGTGTCGCCACCTCATGGAGAACTTGCACCAACGGACAACACCAACGCCACCCCCTCGGCGGCCACCTCCTGCTGCCCAGCCAAACCACCTCCTCCTCCTCAACTGGCCATGGCTGCTCCTCCTCACACCACCATGACTACAACTCACTTGTACACACAAATACCAATCCCATTGGATAAAAAATGACCGTAGGCTGCTGGAGATGGCTATGATCTCCCGTTTCTGTGGTTTGGATTTGAATATAGCTGGAGAAACGAAGAGATCGAGGAGTGGGGGCGAGGTACACAGAGAAAATGAGAGAGAGAGCTCGAACTGAGAAAGAACAGAGAGAAAGGAAGAAGAAAGAGTTCGGGCAGTGGCCTTATCCACCGTTTTCGGCCAACGGTTGGCCGAAGACCTCTTCGGTCGCGGGCTGACCGAAGATGCACCGACAACCCAGTCTTCGGCCCACCGAACAATGTTTTCGGCCCACGGAACGCCGAAGAGGCCTCTTCGGTCATCGGTTGACCGAAAACTACCTTTTCGGTCTACTGTTGACCGACGGGGTGCTATTTTTGAAATATACGTGTTAGGCCTGCTAATTTTCGAAATTGCTCTTAATACGCTGCTAGTTACAAAAAAAAATCGACAAGACGAGCATCACAAATTCGACATTGCATAAACAAATTGTACGGGACGGGAGATAATTGCAGAGTTAGTTGTTTAAGACCATGGTTAATAATATAGCCCGCTGCTGGCTATGGCAGTTTGTCATGTCATCTATAGCCAATGTAATAGCCAATTAGCTATAACAAAGTACTCCCCCCGTCCCATAATGTAAGACGTTTTTTGACACTAGTATAGTGTCAAAAAAAGATACTAGTGTCAAAAAATGGTCTTAGGGCATCTCCAACGGCAACCCGCAAATTTCCTTCCGCATCCATCTGCGGACACGGATGCGGGAGGACGACATCCAACGCTAGCCACATACATCCGGCCTTTCTCATTTTTTTTCAAGTCCGCACGATGAAATAGCCGCATGCAAAGGATACAGGCGTTCAAATAGCCGCATGCAGCACTAGTTCAAATTTTAAAAAGTTCAAATTTTACATCCCAACATTGTTGTCCCTTTTCACCGCCCACTGATGCTCAAACAGATCTTCCTTCAGCTACTCGTGAGTTGGTCGATGCCGAATTTGTTGATGCATTTGAATAAACTCTTCAAATGTGGCCGGATTCTGGTCCGGAAGTTGGATAGGATCACCCATGTTCTTAAATTCTAGAGTTGCGGCAGTATCATCACCCTCATCCTCAACGATCATGTTGTGCATGATCACACAACATGTCATCACCTCCCACAAGGTCTCCGGATCCCATTGTTTTGCAGGTCCACGAACAACTGCAAAACGGGTCTGAAGAACTCCAAATGCCCTCTCGACATCCTTTCTAGCTGCTTCTTGTCTTTGGGCAAAGTGAGCCTTTTTCTGGCCAACTGGGTTGGAGATGGTGCTGACAAAGGTAGCCCGCGGAGGATAGATACCGTCAACTAGATAGTAGCCCATGTTGTACTCATGTTCATTGACAGTATAGTGGCAAGGAGGAGCTTTTCCTTCAGTCAGCCTCGCAAACAATGGCGATCCGTTGCAGCACATTGATGTCATTGTGAGACCCGGGCATGCTAAAGAAAGCGTGCCAAATCCAAAGATCCTGTGATGCAACTGCTTCAAGAATGATGGTGGGCTTCTTAACATGACCTTGATATTGCCCTTGTAAAGCCTTCGGGTAGTTCTTCCATTTCCAATGCATGCAGTCAAGGGATCCAAGCAAACCTGGCCACCCTCTTAGCTTCTAAGATTGCCAAGAGCCTCTCGGTGTCTGCCACAGTTGGTTCTCTCAGGTACCGGGGTCCGAACACCTCGACCACGGCAGTTGTAAACCTAACCGTGGCATCTCCGCATGTGCTCTCAGACATCCGTAGGTGCTCGTCCCACGAATCAGCGGCCGCGCCAAATGCAAGCATCTGGAGTGCGGTCGTGCACTTCTGGTAACCAGAGAAGCCAATCGTTCCCACGGCGTCCTTCTTCAGGATGAAGTAATCATCGTAGGACCGGACGCCATGGTACAAACGATCGAAGACAGTCTTGTGCATCCGAAAACGCCGGCGAAAATGGTCAGCGAATAGTGCATCAGGGGCAAAGTAGCCGGCCATCACTGTCAAATGCCCGCGCGCCGTGTTGCGGTTGAGCACTCGATGACCCTTGGTCGAGCCCTTGAAATTGAGAACATGCTCCTCCGCACGCTCCGCGTCTTCAAGGACCGCCTGCATCATGGCCGTCTCATCGGAGTACTCCTCCTCATCCGACGAGCCGTCGGACGACTCAACATACTGCTTGTATATGTACTCCAAATCGGAATCCATTGCTAAAAAGAAGAAGGGACAACTGTTTCCAGCTCCGGCGATTCATCGAATAGTTGCCGGGCACGGTAGAGGGGGGGTACCTGGCGGAGCGGTCGGAGGACAGGGGTTGAACGGAGACGGGGGAGAAGCGTCGGGGAGCCCTGGAGGAGCGTCGGAGGTGACGGAGACGCAGAGTTGTGGCAGGGGTGTGGCGTGGTGGCCGGGGTGGTGGGCGGCGGCGAAGGCAAGAGAGAAAGAAGGAAGGAGAGAAAATGAGGAGGATGGAGTCGCGGGGTCCGGGAAGGGTTTTGGGTCGGCCAGGGGTGTCGGATTCGTTCGTTTCGCGTGTTCGGACTCCCGCAAACCTCCCGCACTTTTGTCTCTGTTTTGCGGGAGAAATCGCGTCCGGACCGCCCCGCGGACCAATACAGGTCGGCGTTGGATGGCTCACGCGGTCCGGACAGCGCGGTCCGGACGGATGTGGGCGGTTTGCGGGTCAGCCTTGGAGATGCCCTTACATTATGGGATGGAGTGAGTATTACGTTATCAACATATGGTCCATCTTTCACTCTCACAAAGCTTCTTGAAGCTCGTGCTACAGCCGGCTGTAAGTCTACAACCCACTTCTTTTCTCTCTCTCCTCTTCTCACTCCTCCAACTCAGCAACAATATAATATTTAACTCCTTATAGCCCGCTTACGTCACCTTATTATACTTGCTCTAACTAGGAGAAAACAAAACAACACGGTGTTTGTCGTGGGAACGTGCCTGACAGTAGAAGGTAGGGGTACGTATGGAGAGGGCAGAGTCCTAGCTACGGCGAGGGTGTACACACAGATGTATGAGTTCAGGCCCCACTCGGAAGTGGTAATAGCCCTACGTCTCAGGTGCTCCGGGGAGCTTTCTCTGTCGAGTGATCTGTATGTTGTGTTACAAAAGATGCGAACCCCTGTGCCAGTGGGGAGGGGTGGCTTATATAGAGTGCGCTGCCCCTCATAAACGTCCGGCATCTAAGGGATTGATTGTGGGGAGTAAAGGGGGACGTTATTGGTAACGTATACAATAAATGCCAGTTAAGGCGGCGAGCGTAACGCCTGCCCATTGGCCTCCCTGGGGAGACTCCCGGTCTTCTGCAGTCGAGTGATTGGCGACCGCTCCGAGTGAGAGTTTACTGTCGAGTGTAGGGGGGGGGGGTCTTCCGAGTGAACATATGTCGAGTGACTCATATGCCATGGCTAGTTCAGTCGGAATCTCTCTTGTAGTCTTGTAGTCTTGTAGTTCTCCAATGTGGTGTCCTTAGGTGGGGTATGTAGGACAGGCCTAATACCCTACCCTAGGTACATATCCTCGTCATTAGCCCCCGAATGGATCAGGGCTCGAGTGGAGAAGGGGCAGTGCAGGTTCTGCCGAACTCAGCGTTCCGAATGAGCTTCGAGATTTTTCCGATACCTGTGACGACTGGGCCTTCCAACTTCTGCCTTGATCTATTCAGCTTGTCAGCTCTTCCGAATGAATTTGGATGCAGGTTCAAGTCCGAGTGGCGATGCGTGGAGCCGCCGAGAGATGATGGAGTGTCCGGCTGAGTGGTGATGCGCGGAGCGGCCGAGTGTCGAAGGAGCGTCCAGCTGAGTGACGGCGTCCGGAGCGACCGAGTGACGAAGGCGTGAGTGGCGACGCGCGGAGCTGCTGAATGATGACGACGTGTCCCGCCGAGTGTCGATGCGTGGAGCTGCTGAGTGACGAAGACGTGTCGCGCCGAGTGGCGATGCGCGGAACTGCCGAGTGATGACGACATGTCTCGCCGAGTGGCTATGGCAGAGATTCTCCGAGTGGCGATGCGCGGAGCCGCCGAGTGACGAAGACGTGTCGCGCCGAGTGGCGATGCGCGGAGCTGCTGAGTGAAGATGAAGACGCGTCCCGCCGAGTGACGAAGGCGTGAGTGGCGACGCGCGGAGCTGCCGAATGATGACGACGTGTCCCGCCGAGTGGCGATGCGCGGAGCTGCCGAGTGATGACGACATGTCTCGCCGAGTGGCGATGCGTGGAGTTGCCGAGTGATGACGACATGTCTCGCCGAGTGGCGATGCGCGGAGTCATCGACAGGGGTCTTAGATATGTTTTGATAGTAGGTCCAGTGGGGGCACGCTGAGTGCACCCACTGGGTGTGGTCCCCGAGGCCGCCGTCGAGTGGTTGCATCGGCGGGGGTCTGATAGAGACAATGTTTTGATAGTAGGTCCAGTGGGGGCACGCTGAGTGCACCCACTGGGTGTAGTCCCCGAGATCGCCGTCGAGTGCTTGCATTGGTGGGGGTCTTAGATTTGTTTGGTTGATTTTGGACTTAGGCGAGGACCGACTCGCAGCTAAGCATCCAAGTGAAAGGAGTGCTTAACACTCGGGAGTGAGTATCACTCATCTGTAGTTTAGAACTTAGGCGAAGACTGGTTCGCAGCTAAGAGCCCGAGTGAAAGGTAGACCTTGCACTCGGAAGTGTTGCTTAACTTAGGCGATACGGAATCGCAGCTAAGCCTCCGAGTGTGAGGATCGCTCATCACTCGGAGTAGTTTTGAACTTAGGCGATGCGGAATCGCGGCTAAGCCCCCGAGTGTGAGGATCGCTCATCACTCGGAGTAACTTGTAATTTTGGCGATACGGAATCGCCGCTAAGCCCCCGAGTGTGAGGATCGCTCATCACTCGGAGTGATTTTGAACTTAGGCGATGCGGAATCGCAGCTAAGCCCCCGAGTGTGAGGATCGCTAATCACTCGGAGTGATTTTGAACTTAGGCGATGCGGAATCGCGGCTAAGCTCCCGAGTGTGAGGATCGCTCATCACCCGGAGTGATTTTGAACTTAGGCGATGCGGAATCGCAGCTAAGCCCCCGAGTGTGAGGATCGCTCATCACTCGGAGTGATTTTGAACTTAGGCGATGCGGAATCGCGGCTAAGCTCCCGAGTGTGAGGATCGCTCATCACTCGGAGTGATTTTGAACTTAGGCGAAAGCTGGTTCGCGGCTAAGCCCCCGAGTGTGAGGATCGCTCATCACTCGGAGTGATTTTGAACTTAGGCGATGCGGAATCGCAGCTAAGCCCCCGAGTGTGAGGATCGCTCATCACTCGGAGTGATTTTGAACTTAGGCGATGCGGAATCGCGGCTAAGCTCCCGAGTGTGAGGATCACTCATCACTCGGAGTGATTTTGAACTTAGGCGATGCGGAATCGCGGCTAAGCTCCCGAGTGTGAGGATCGCTCATCACTCGGAGTGATTTTGAACTTAGGCGATGCGGAATCGCGGCTAAGCTCCCGAGTGTGAGGATCGCTCATCACTCGGAGTAGTTTTGAACTTAGGCGATGCAGAATCGCGGCTAAGCCCCCGAGTGTGAGGATCGCTCATCACCCGGAGTGATTTTGAGCTTAGGCGATGCGGAATCGCAGCTAAGCCCCCGAGTGTGAGGATCGCTCATCACTCGGAGTGATTTTGAAGTTAGGCGATGCGGAATCGCGGCTAAGCTCCCGAGTGTGAGGATCGCTCATCACTCGGAGTGATTTTGAACTTAGGCGAAAGCTGGTTCGCGGCTAAGCCCCCGAGTGTGAGGATCGCTCATCACTCGGAGTGATTTTGAACTTAGGCGATGCGGAATCGCAGCTAAGCCCCCGAGTGTGAGGATCGCTCATCACTCGGAGTGATTTTGAACTTAGGCGATGCGGAATCGCGGCTAAGCTCCCGAGTGTGAGGATCGCTCATCACTCGGAGTGATTTTGAACTTAGGCGATGCGGAATCGCGGCTAAGCTCCCGAGTGTGAGGATCGCTCATCACTCGGAGTGATTTTGAACTTAGGCGATGCGGAATCGCGGCTAAGCTCCCGAGTGTGAGGATCGCTCATCACTCGGAGTGATTTTGAACTTAGGCGATGCGGAATCGCGGCTAAGCTCCCGAGTGTGAGGATCACTCATCACTCGGAGTGATTTTGAACTTAGGCGATGCGGAATCGCGGCTAAGCTCCCGAGTGTGAGGATCGCTCATCACTCGGAGTAATTTTAAACTTACGCGATGCGGAATCGCAGCTAAGCCCCCGAGTGTGAGGATCGCTCATCATTCGGAGTGATTTTGAACTTAGGCGATGCGGAATCGCGGCTAAGCTCCCGAGTGTGAGGATCGCCCATCACCCGGAGTAGTTTTGAACTTAGGCGATGCGGAATCGCAGCTAAGCCCCCGAGTGTGAGGATCGCTCATCACTCGGAGTGATTTTGAACTTAGGCGATGCGGAATCGCGGCTAAGCTCCCGAGTGTGAGGATCGCCCATCACCCGGAGTACTTTTGAACTTAGGCGATGCGGAATCGCAGCTAAGCCCCCGAGTGTGAGGATCGCTCATCACTCGGAGTGATTTTGAACTTAGGCGATGCGGAATCGCGGCTAAGCTCCCGAGTGTGAGGATCGCCCATCACCCGGAGAGATTTTGAACTTAGGCGATGCGGAATCGCGGCTAAGCCCCCGAGTGTGAGGATCGCTCATCACTCGGAGTAATTTTTGAACTTGGGCGAAGCGGATTCGCAGACAAGCTGAAAAGCGTAAACCCACTGGGGGTTGTAAGCCAGAGAATGCGTACGAGTGAATCCAACGTGGAACTGGAAAAGTCATGCTTTTATTCATCAAGTATCACTCGAGTACTTTTATTACACCTCATCATCTTCCCGAGTGAGAGGGTCGCGCGTGACTCGGAGTAGGTTTTTCCCTTTGCCGTTACGGAGACGATCTTCTTCTTCACCGTTGGCGTATCTAGTGGCAATTTCCATCATCTTGCTAAGAGACATATCTCCTGTCCAACCAAACTTCAAGTAGAGCTCTCTGTATCCAACGCCGGCCTTGAAGGCGCAAACAGCTTGGTGCTCGGAAACACCTTCCACCGTGTGATGAAGAGTGGTCCACCGCTGAATGTAATCCCTCAAGGTCTCATTCGGCTTCTGGACACAGTGCTGCAACTCGAGCAAACCGGCAGGGCGCTTGCAGGTGCCTTCGAAGGTCTTGACAAACACTCGGGCAAGATCCTCCCAGCAATAGATGCTAGAAGGAGCCAACTGATTAAGCCACGCCCGGGCCGGACCATCCAACATCAGGGGCAGATGCTTCATAGCCACGTTGTCGTTGCCTCCGCCGATCTGAACAGCCACTCGGTAATCGTCTAGCCATGTTTCCGGCTTCGACTCGCCAGTGAATTTGCTAATCCCAGCCGCCAACCTGAAGTTGGGGGGGATCTCAGCAGATCGGATGGCTCTGCTGAAACACTCTGGACCAGAAACAGCTGTACCACTGCCACTCGGAAAATCTCTGTCATAGCCACCTCTGTTGTATCTGCCTCGGTCGACCCGGTTCTGAACGAGAACGGATCTCGCGTCAAACCCAGGGTCCCTCTCATCACCGTACGGGCGCCTGTCATCATAGTGCCGGGGCACGTATGGACCACTCCGCGGAGGAGTAGGCACTCGACGGTGGTCATCACGGTGATGCCGAGGAGCAAACTGATCTCGCCTCTGATCTCTGTACTGATCGTTGCGGTAATCTCTGCCTCTGCGACGCTGAGGTGACCCTGGACTGTGGGCCGATTGGACTGTGTCTGCTCTAACTGATTTGCTGTGAATCCTGTTGCGCGACTGAGAGACAGCGGAGTTTTGCTGTCGAGCCGCCCCAAGCAGGGTTCGGATCAGCTCGAGTCCTCTGCCGGCCTCTGAATCGGACGGCTGTATAGAATCTGCAATCCTAGCCGCCGCTGCAACATTCTGGATCGGAGTACGGTATACGTGACGATTGTCGTCGACTGGAGGGAACAACTGACGCTCGCGGCGTTGTCGAGTGCGCTCGTCGAGTGACCTCTGCATCTCCTCGAGGCGCGTGCGCTCTGCCAAGGTGGCGAGGAGCGCAGCCTCCAGAGCCTGGGCTTCTGCAGTCGTGCCGACGATGGGGGTTTGGAGGACCTCCTCATCCCTGCGCTGCTGATCATTCGACGGGCCGCCACGCTCGCGGCCGCCACGGCCATAGCCGGGTGGGCTCTGATGAGAACCCGCCATGAAAACTTCTGCTGCAGGATCGCAGCTCTCGCACTCGGAAGGGAGCTCGGATGAATCTGATGCCGAGTCGAACGCGCCGTGAAGTGGCTCGGCGCGCTCGATAGCCGCGATCTGCGGAGTCGACGCCTGGTGCGCCGCCGCGTGCCTCACCCATCGCTGGAGCCGCGAACGACCGGATCGCTTGCGGCGACGAACAGCGGGGAGAGTGGACGACGCTGGAGCCGACATGTACGGGGTCGACTGCTGACGAAGGAGAACGCCGCATGAACTCGCGCTGAAGTGCGTCGCCCCGCGGACGGGGAGAGCCTCAACGTCGAGAGGGGCTTCCTGGAGCCATGCGGAGTCGTCGGCGATGAAGGTGAACGCACCGAGACGGATCTCGCAGCCCAGGATCAAACCGCCGTCGGGAGACATGGTGAAGATGAAAAACTGCAACCTCGCCGGAAGTCGCTTAGACGCCGGCCCCAAGGTGGGCGCCAACTGTCGTGGGAACGTGCCTGACAGTAGAAGGTAGGGGTACGTATGGAGAGGGCAGAGTCCTAGCTACGGCGAGGGTGTACACACAGATGTATGAGTTCAGGCCCCACTCGGAAGTGGTAATAGCCCTACGTCTCAGGTGCTCCGGGGAGCTTTCTCTGTCGAGTGATCTGTATGTTGTGTTACAAAAGATGCGAACCCCTGTGCCAGTGGGGAGGGGTGGCTTATATAGAGTGCGCTGCCCCTCATAAACGTCCGGCATCTAAGGGATTGATTGTGGGGAGTAAAAGGGGACGTTATTGGTAACGTATACAATAAATGCCAGTTAAGGCGGCGAGCGTAACGCCTGCCCGTTGGCCTCCCTGGGGAGACTCCCGGTCTTCTGCAGTCGAGTGATTGGCGACCGCTCCGAGTGAGAGTTTACTGTCGAGTGTAGGGGGGGGGGGGTCTTCCGAGTGAACATATGTCGAGTGACTCATATGCCATGGCTAGTTCAGTCGGAATCTCTCTTGTAGTCTTGTAGTCTTGTAGTTCTCCAATGTGGTGTCCTTAGGTGGGGTATGTAGGACAGGCCTAATACCCTACCCTAGGTACATATCCTCGTCATTAGCCCCCGAATGGATCAGGGCTCGAGTGGAGAAGGGGCAGTGCAGGTTCTGCCGAACTCAGCGTTCCGAATGAGCTTCGAGATTTTTCCGATACCTGTGACGACTGGGCCTTCCAACTTCTGCCTTGATCTATTCAGCTTGTCAGCTCTTCCGAATGAATTTGGATGCAGGTTCAAGTCCGAGTGGCGAGCGTAACGCCTGCCCATTGGCCTCCCTGGGGAGACTCCCGGTCTTCTGCAGTCGAGTGATTGGCGACCGCTCCGAGTGAGAGTTTACTGTCGAGTGTAGGGGGGGGGGGGTCTTCCGAGTGAACATATGTCGAGTGACTCATATGCCATGGCTAGTTCAGTCGGAATCTCTCTTGTAGTCTTGTAGTCTTGTAGTTCTCCAATGTGGTGTCCTTAGGTGGGGTATGTAGGACAGGCCTAATACCCTACCCTAGGTACATATCCTCGTCAGTGTTAGGTGTTCAGAATTTGAGTAGTGCATATTAGATCTATCTCATGTCAAAATTAGTACTACCTCTGTAACTTTTATAATACGTTTTAGTCCATGACAGTGTTAAAAAAACATCTTATATTAAGTTACAGAGAAAATAGTGTTTAAGTCAAAGTCATAACCAGTACCTGGCTACCAGTAGCCTACCCCACCGGTGAAGCATATACATCGTACTCCCTGGTCTCTTCATGAGACTACTAGAGATCACCCAAGTCGCATAGACTGCGATGTTTACCAGCCGGGCTCATATACGTGTCTTCTTTCAAAAATGCTATATAGGACAACACCTTTGTTAAACATGGCCAATAGAAATATATTAAGGCATGTTGCCAACCTACCTTACATCGATGAGAGTTTTGCATCGGGAACTTTGAGGAACTTCGTCTGATTTTTATAGCTAGAGAAGCAAATGAATTAGCACATCTTTGCGCTAAGCAATGTAGTTCCTCTAGGAGAAGACGTATTTGGATAAACTATATCCCATCCTTCCTTACGACTTGTGTAATGAAGGAGTGTAATCCCGCTGTTTAAATTAATAAAGCTCTTGAATTCCAAAAAAAACTAGAGATGGTTATAGGTTACTCTCCTCTGTTAACCAATAATTTGTTTTCCTATGTCCTAATTAACAAGATCTCCAATCACAAAGGTTGAGTTTTACTAAGGTGTAACACACATGAGCCTCATACTCATCTCTCTCGATGCACTATCTATCACATTTCGTGATAGTCTTTTTGTAAAGGGATCAACCAGGTTTTTGTCTGTTTGAATATACGTAACCTTTATTATTCCAGAGTTTCTCAATTTTCGGAAAGGCTTTAAACGTCTCTTCACGTTTGGTTGTCACAATTCGTAAGAATAACTTAAACTGTTTTTTCAACCATAGGCAAGTCCGTCAAGAGATCACACAACCACTCTGCCTCAACAGTGGTTGTATCTAAAGCAGTAAGTTCTACTTACATAATAGCCTCGTCAATATGGTGTGTTTATAGAACCTCCATCACAATGCACCCCTCCATGTGTACGCACATACCCAATTGTGGCATATAGCACATCAACATCAGAAATCCAGTACGAGTTACTAATATCCTTCAAGCATAATGTGCCTAAATAATGAATTCCATAAATCACTATACCTCTAGGATAGCGCATGACCCTATCAACTAAATGCCAATGATCATCACCCGAGAGCTAAGTTCATGAGTGAGCTGATAATATGAGAGTTCCTGAACTGATCTCTCAGTTCTTTCTTCTCGGACTGTCATATTGGGATCATACGGTGGTGAAGAAGGCTTGATGTCTACAAATCCAAACCATCTCAAGACCTTCTCAACATAATGAGGTTGTGATAAAGTAATCACACTCTCATCCTTAGTTAGTTTGACGTTTAGAATCACATCGGCTTCTCTCGGATCTTTCATATCAAAGATTTTTGATAGAAAAGACTTGACCTCATTTATCACATCAATGTTTATACCAAAGATCAGTATGTCATCCACATGCAAAAATAATACAACACCTTCATCCCCACCATAGTGATATTAAACACATCTATTGGCCTCATTAATGACAAAATTTGCAAAAGTTATAGTTCTGTCGAACTTCTCATGACAATGCTTAGATGCTTGTTTAAAGTCATACAAAGATTTTAATAGCTTTCACACCTTTCTCTCTTCACTCTTTACCACAAACCCATCAGGCTGATCCATATAGATTTCCTCTTCCAACTCTCTAGTTAGGAAAGTTGTCTTCACGCCCATTTGATGAATTATAAGACCAAAGGAGGCAGCCACGGAAAGTAGTACTCCAATGGTGGTTAATCTAGCGACGGGTGAATTGGTGCCAAAGTAATCTTTGCCTTCTCTCTGAGTGTAGCCCTTGGCCACAAGTGTGCCTTGTACTTATCAATAGTACCATCAGGCATAAACTTCTTTTTGATCACACACCTATAGTCCACGGGTTTACAACCATATGGTCGTTCAATTATTCCCAGGTCCCACTAGAAAGAATCGAGTCTATCTCATTATAGACTTCTTTCGAGTCATCTTCATCTGGAAGTGCATATGCCTTTGCAATAGACGTTGGTGTGTCGTCCACAAGGTATACAATGAAATCATTGCCAAAGGATTTTTGCAATCCTCTTTGTTTTACTCCTCGCATGAGTTTCATTGTCATCCTTCTCAAGGACTTCCTCCTGTGGTTGTTCTATATACTCATGAGACATACTACATTCAAAAAATATATCGTAAGAAATTTGAGTAGTGCTATGCATATCTTTCATGATAAACATATTCTCAATAAATGTTGCATCACGGGATTCCATTATAGTATCAACATGCATATCACATACCTTAGATTTAACCTCTAAAAATCTATAGGAAATGCTCCGCTAAGCATATCCTATAAAGACATGATCCATTGTCGTTGGTCCGAACTTGTGTTTAAAGATCGGCACGTTGACTTTCACAAAGCACCACCAAGTGTGCAACCCACTCCTCATAGGGGATTTTAACTTTATTCATGCTCGGAACTCTATTCACGACATGATATTAAGTCAACAAAGCCTTCCCCCACATGCCTTAGATAAACTAGCAGCGTCTAAAATGACATTCAGCAAGTCAGTCAACATGCGGTTTTTCCTCGCGACAACTTGCTACTTGTAGCTTGCGTTGGTATTTTCCCCGAAGAGGAAGGGATGATGCAGCACAGTAGAGATAAGTATTTCCCTCAGTTATGAAACCAAGGTTATCGAACCAGTAGGAGAATCACACAACACCTCGTTAGCAGCACCTGCACACAAACAACAAATCCTTGCACCCAACGCAAACGAGGGGTTGTCAATCCCTCGGCGGTCAATTGCAAGATTAAATTATATATGATAGATAGATAGAAACAAAAATACAAAATAAAATAAATAAAAGAAAATGGCACCAATATTTTTAGGGGTTTAGTAATATGATTTAGATAGACCCGGGGGCCATAGTTTTCACTAGAGGCTTCTCTCGAGAAAATAGCATACGGTGGGTAGACAAATTACTGTTGGACAATTGATAGAAAAGCAAATAATCATGACGATATCCAAGGCAATGATCATGTATATAGGCATCATGTCCGAGACAAGTAGACCGACTCCTGCCTGCATCTACTACTATTACTCCACACATCGACCGCTATCCAGCATGCATCTAGTGAATTAAGTCCATAAAGAACGGAGTAACGCCTTAAGAACGATGACATGATGTAGACAAGATAAACTCACGTATGAATAAACCCCATCTTTTTATCCTTAATAGCAACGATACATACGTGTCATGTCCCTTTTTGTCACTGGGATTGAGCACCGCAAGATCGAACCCATTACAAAGCACCTCTTCCCATGGCAAGATAAATCAATCTAGTTGGCCAAACCAAATCAATAGATCGGAGAAGAAATACGAAGCTATAATAATCATGCATAAAAGAGATCAGAGAAGACTCAAATAATATTCATGGATAATCTGATCATAAACTCACAATTCATCGGATCCCAACAAACACACCGCAAAAAGTGATTACATCGGATAGAACTCCAAGAACATCGAGGAGAACATTGTATTGAAGATCAAAAAGAGAGAATAAGCCATCTAGCTACTAACTATGGACCCGAAGGTCTGTGGTAAACTACTCACGCATCATCGGAAGGGCAGCAAGGTTGATGTAGAGCCCCTCCGTGATCGATTCCCCCTCCGGCGGAGTACCGGAGAAAGCCTCCAGATGGGATCTCTCGAGAACAGAAACTTGCGGCGGCGGAAAAAGTATTTCGTGGACTCCCCTGAGGGTTTCTGATTTTTCCCGAATTTATAGTGGTGGAATTAGGTCAAACGGAGCTAGGGTGGGCCCACGAGGCACCAGAGCGCACCTGCCCCCCCAGGCGCGCCCTGGTGGCTCGTGGCCACCCCCCTCTGGCGTCTGGTCTTCTAGTGTTTTATATGTTCAGAAAGAATCTCCAAAAAGTTTCGTGGCATTTGGACTTCGTTTGGTATTGATTTTCTGTAAAACAAAAACATGGCAGAAAACAGCAATTGGCATTGGGCACTAGGTTAATAGGTTAGTCTCCAAAAATGATATATAATTACTGTAAATGTATATAAAAACATCCAAGATTGATAATATAACAGCATGGAACAAACAAAAATTATAGATACGTTGGAGATGTATCAGCATCCCCAAGCTTAATTCTTGCTCGTCCTCGAGTAGGTAAATGATAAAAACAGAATTTTTGATGTGGAATGCTGCCTAACATATTCATCACATATTCTTTCCTTTTATAGCATGGACATTGAACTTGAATGATTTAAAGCAATAGTCTATAATTTGACATGAAGATATAAATACTCAAGCATGCTAACAAGCAACCATGTCTTTCAAAATATCAACGCTAAAGAAAGTTATCCCTAGCCCATTATGCTCAATCATTGATCCATTCATGAAACACACTCAAATATTAGCTACATCCAATGCACAAGTATGACAATAGTGCTCTCTAGTTGGTGCTTTTGTAAGAGAAGATGGAGACTCAAATAAAATAAAAATTGCATAAAAGTAAATAGATAGGCCCTTCGCAGAGGGAAGCAGAGATTTGTCAAATGTGCGAGAGCTCAGAGCTTAAATTAGAGAGATAAAAATATTTTGAGAGGCATGCTTTTCCTGTCAACGAAAACGACCGAGAATTCCCATTATTTTCCATGCTAGACACATCATAGGCAGTTTCCAAACAGAAAATAAAGTTTATTTCCTTTCCACCATTCTTTCACAATCCATGGCTAGCCGTATCCACGGGTGCCCTCCAAACCAACACTTTCCAAGGAATTTTGTTGTTATTAATTTTGATTTCATTGTGGGACTGGGCATCCCTATTACCAACCATTCTCTCGTGCAATGACAAGTGAATAAACACTCATCATGAGAATAACACACCTAGCATGGAAAATAATGGCCACCCCCTGCCGCTTCATGAGCGGTACGGGCACACAAAACGGAAAAATTATTTTGAAAATTAGAGTTGGCACACGCAAATTTACTTAGAACGGCATTGAAATACCGCATATAGGTAGGTATAGTGGACTCATTTGGCACAACTTGGGTTTAAGGATTTTGGATGCACAAGTAGTATTTCCGCTTAGTACAAATGAAGGCTAGCAAATAGATTGAGAAGCAACCAACCAAAAAACGAAAACAGTCATAAACATGCATTGAACATAACTAACACCGAATAATGCACCATAAGTAGGATATAATTTCGTTGCATAACTATTGACTTGATGTGCATGCATAGGGAATCACAAACCTTAACACTAATATTCTTACTAAATCACAATTACTCACTAACATGACTCACATATTATCATTTCCATATCGCAAAACTATCGCAAGGAATCACACTTATCATATCCAATGATCTATATGAAAGTTTTTATTTATATCCCTCTTGAATATTCATCACTTTGGGACCAAATTCATATCTTGTGCAAATTACCGTTACTATCATCAACTCTCAAAAAGATTTAAGTGAAGCATGAGAGTGCAAATATTTCTTCAAAATTTCAATCTTATCAATTCTCAAAATAATATAAGTGAAGCAAGAGAGTTTATTTCTTCAAAATTTAGCCACCACCGTGCTCAAAAAGATTAAAGTGAAGCACTAGAGCAACTGCCTAGCTCAAAAAAATTAAGTGAAGCACATAGAGTATTCTAACAAATGATGATAAACGTGTGGCTCTCTCAAGATAGGTTTGTTCAGCAAGGATGATTGTGACAAACTAAAAAACAAACAAAGCAAAGAATCATATAATACAAGACGCTCCAAGCAAAACTCATATCATGTGACGAATAAAAATATAGCTCCAAGTAAAATTACCTATGGTTGGTAGAAGAAAGAGGGGATGCCTTCCGGGGCATCCCCAAGCTTAGACGCTTGAGTCTTCCTAGAATATTACCTTGGGGTGCCTCAGGCATCCCCAAGCTTAGGCTCTTACTACTCCTTATTCCTTCATCCATCGTGATCTCACCCAAAACTTGAAAACTTCAATCACACAAAACTCAACAAAACCTTCGTGAGATCCGTTAGTATAACAAAATAAATCACTACTTTAAGTACTGTTGAAAACCCATTCATATTTTATTTTTTCATTATACCTACTGTACTCTAACTTCACCATGGCTTATACCCCCCGATACAATCCATAGATTCATCAAAACAAGCAAGTAGTGCATCAAAAACAGAATCTGTCAAAAACAGAATAGTCTGTAGTAATCTATTTAAAAGCCATACTTATGTAACTCCAAAAATTCTAAAACATTAGGACAACGTGGGAAATTCATATACCAATACTGTGTAAAAATTTCAGATTTTTCTGACACACCAGTACAGAAACAAAATTCGGGCACTGGACGCAAAACTTTCTGTTTTCCAAACAGCATCAATTATACTATCTTCCAAATCATCCTAAAGGCTTTACTTGGCACAAACACTAATTAAAAACACAAAAACACAATCATACCAGTAGCATAATTGTGAAAACACACAATAACAGAAAGAAATATATTTTATTCATTGGGTTGCCTCCCAACAAGCGCTATTGTTTTATGCCCCTAGCTAGGCATAATGCATAGCTTCAAGTATTGTCATCTTTGGTTTTAATAATCTTTGTAGGAGTTTTCTCAAACCCGGGAGGTTCTTTATGCTTCCCATTATTCTCAGAAAAAGAGGCAATTTTAAGATCTAAAATATCCAATCACTTATTGCACAAAGAAATCAAAGTATTCGTGCGATTGAGATTTCCACTAATATTTTTAAGAGGCTCGTTAGATTTTTGCAACTCAACCAAATTTTTCTGCATATCACCCAATTTGTCTAAAATTTGAGCCCCCTCTTGAGTAAAAGCAAAACCCTTTTCTGGTGGTGGAATTCCCAATATGCCTTCTATTATTTCATAGGCAGTATTGGCCTCACTCTCAATAAAATTCCCTTTTGCGGCGAAATCCAAAAGTTGTCTATGATGCATGGTTAAACCTATATAGAAATTGCGAAGCAAAATTTTTAAATCCCCTTTTATAGAGCAAACACGGTAGGATTCCATTAACCTATACTAAGCATCTTTAAGATTTTCTCCTTGTTTCTGTTTTGAAGTAAAGCACTTCAAAATCCGGTGACAAAGAGGGATAGTTATGCTAGTCATGATGACAAGATGAGCAAATCAAAGAGCCAAACAAGAAAAAGGCAAACGAAAAATATTTTTGTATTTTTGTAAAAACGTTTTAGAAGTGGGGGAGATGAAAATGAGAGGCAAATAAAGTAAATGCAAGGAGATGAGAGTTTATGCAAAGGTACTTGATAGATGTTGATGAAATTCTTCCTGCTACTTGTAGCTTGCTTTGGTATTTTCCCCGAAGAGGAAGGGATGATGCAACACATTAGAGATAAGTATTTCCCTCAGTTATGAAACCAAGGTTATCGAACCAGTAGGAGAATCACACAACACGTCGTTAGCAGCACCTGCACACAAACAACAAATCCTTGCACCCAACGCAAACGAGGGGTTGCCAATCCCTCAGCGGTCAATTGCGAGATTAAATTGTATATGATAGATATATAGATTGAAACAAAAATACAAAATAAATAAATAAAATAAAATGGCAGCAATATTTTTAGGGTTTTAGTAATATGATTTAGATAGACCCGGGGGCCATAGTTTTCACTAGAGGCTTCTCTCGAGAAAATAGCATATGGTGGGTAGACAAATTACTGTTGGACAATTGATAGAAAAGCAAATAATCATGACGATATCTAAAGCAATGATCATGTATATAGGCATCACATCCGAGACAAGTAGACCGACTCCTGCCTGCATCTAGTACTATTACTCCACACATCGACCGCTATCCAGCATGCATCTAGTGTATTAAGTCCATAAAGAACGGAGTAACGCCTTAAGAACGATGACATGATGTAGACAAGATAAACTCACGTATGAATAAACCCCATCTTTTTACCCTTAATAGCAACGATACATACGTGTCATGTCCCTTTCTGTCACTGGGATTGAGCACCGCAAGATCGAACCCATTACAAAGCACCTCTTCCCATGACAAGATAAATCAATCTAGTTGGCCAAACCAAATCAATAGATCGGAGAAGAAATACGAAGCTATAATAATCATGCGTAAAAGAGATCAGAGAAGACTCAAATAATATTCATGGATAATCTGATCATAAACTCACAATTCATCGGATCCCAACAAACACACCGCAAAAAGTGATTACATCGGATAGAACTCGAAGAACATCGAGGAGAACATTGTATTGAAGATCAAAAAGAGAGAAGAAGCCATCTAGCTACTAACTATGGACCCGAAGGTCTGTGGTAAACTACTCACGCATCATCGGAAGGGCAGCAAGGTTGATGTAGAGCCCCTCCGTGATCGATTCCCCCTCCGGCGGAGTACCGGAGAAGGCCTCCAGATGGGATCTCTCGAGAACAGAAACTTGCGGCAGCGGAAAAAGTATTTCGTGAACTCCCCTGAGGGTTTCTGATTTTTCCTGAATTTATAGTGGTGGAATTAGGTCAAACGGAGCTAGGGTGGGCCCACGAGGCACCAGGGCGCGCCTGCCCCCCCCAGGCGCGCCCTGGTGGCTCGTGGCCACCCCCTCTGGCGTCCGGTCTTCTCCCGAAGCTTCTAGTGTTGTATATGTCCAGAAAAAAATCTCAAAAAAGTTTCGTGGCATTTGGACTTCGTTTGGTATTGATTTTCTGTAAAACAAAAACAGGGCAGAAAACAGCAACTGGCACTGGGCACTAGGTTAATAGGTTAGTCTCCAAAAATGATATATAATTGTTGTAAATGTATATAAAAACATCCAAGATTGATAATATAACATCATGGAACAATCAAAAATTATAGATGCGTTGGAGACGTATCACAACTCCTTTGATTGGGGAGAATAGGGAGGCGTCCTCTCATGAATAATAATGTGTTCCTCATAGAATTCATCAAATGTTTTGGAAAAATATAATTAGGCGGTTGAATATTTGTATTGCAACATGAGTAGGCCTGACAAATCCTTGAACAACCCATAGAGCAGACTTAGCGTCTCATCAGGTAATGGAGATGGCTCTCTAGTTGCAATGAAGAAAGATTCTTCACTAATTTATACTCTTTGAAGGCGACAAATACGAACTCTGCAAAAGTTAAATCACCAGGAAAAGTTTCACATCATTGTAAGTTTCACTGCCCCTACCTTGATAATAACCAACACAAGCAACATTTGCAAGACTCTTATTTTTATCGTCTATGTCTTTATCAACACCGTCTTTAGACTTAACACTACTAGGGAAAACCCTAGCAGTAGCGCGGGTTTGTGGCCTAGCAGTAGCGCGGGGACCAGCGCTATTGCTAGGGCGCTACAGCTAATGTTTAGCAGTAGCGCCGATTGTACCCCCGCTACTGCTAGCAAACCTAGCAGTAGCGTTGGCGCGACCAGCGCTACTGCTAACACTACATAGCAGTAGCGTCTGTCCAAACAGCGCTACTGCTAAATTTTTCCTTTTTTTTTATTTTCTTCTGCGTATTTGCACTGTGTTTGTACATGTTTTATACAGTAGTCTCATCACATTATTTTATGATCATGATTGGTTATTATATCAGTGGGTGAAAGAGATGTGGATTAGATTCAAGTGGAGGCAACATGGCGCAGATCCAAAGTACTACTAATCAAAGTGACTTTGTTTGGATTAGTAGTACTTTGGATCTGCACCATGTTGCCTTCACTTGAATCTAATCCACGTTTTTTTCACCCACTGATATAATAGCTCATCATGCTCATAATGATATAACAACTCAGCATCATCATCATAATAATAACTCATCATCATTATCATAATAACACAAGTCATACTCATCATTATCATAGTCATCTAACAACTTCTACTCGTTATCATAGTCATAACCAACCCTAGTTAATTGTTCTTAGCACATGATCATGAGTATTAGCTAAGACCTGCTACGCTCTCTAAGGTAAAATAGCATAAAACAACATAACCCCTGACTCTCCATTATGAAGAATGGAGATTATCCTGTCTCCAATTCGGGAGCTTCGCACAATGTTGCTTCCAAGTAGCTCCCTATGATTATTCATAACTTTTTTCCATTCTTTGATTGTGATGTCTTCATCGGTTTGAGAAATCTTGTATGAACAACGGTGAACCCTAGGCGGTCTTGCATGACATGGGATGAACTATTTCAATTGAAAAAAATGGAAAATTACACGTTGAAGCCAAAATTCACAAGTCATGCATAATTACGGAAAAATACTTGTCGTCGTTACGTACCGTAAAAATGTCGAAAGTCTCCTTCAGCACGATGGTGAAGTACCTACCGTTTTGCAGATAAGGCATCCTGTCGCACATATCCCGGTCGTCTTCGCAGTAGTCGCACTCAGGAATCATATCGTCGTCAGACATTTCCCGTGTTCATAAGTCAAAGATTAAAAATCGACGGCAAATAACAGGAACTCAACACACAGATCATTATTACTCATCACGGGTTGACTTTCGTCTGTCAAGTCTTTCCTTGAAAACTCTCATCTCACGTGGTGTATATGGTGGGCACTCCCTCTCTGATATATTCGACCGACGGTGATGGTCGCTACTCCTCCTCCCCCTAGTGCATAACAAAGGTCTAGCACAAGGAGAAGAAGGAGAAGCGACCCCCACGACAACAGTCGGCATTCTTCTTCTCTCATATTTGGTGGACACTCTCCCTCACTAATTTTCTGACTGTCATGTATTGAGCCCCGACGGACTTAAAGTCAACCCGAAATGTCGTTTAATTCTCTTTCCGGCAAATCCAAGGTAGTCGATATTTCCTACATACTAGCACAAGTCATGCTAAAATTCACAGAAAAATCCGGCATGACCTTTGCTAAAATAGGACATATCGAGCGCCTGAAATTTACCGGAACGGAAATGAATCAACACTCCGGCAAAACATAGGACACTCGGATTTTCCATGCGATACAAAGATGTTCATACACATACAGAGATGTTTAAACTTGAAATTCTATCCGGATCAATTATCATTTAAAAAAAAACTAGCTTCACATTGTCACAACTACTCATCTACTACATCTATAAAAACATCATGTTTACTCACTATAGACAATGGTTGTCGACCGGGTGCGGGTGTCGTCGGTGATCTTCTGGGCGTCGTCGACCGGTTCGTCGGTGATCTACCCTGCGCCACATGAGCATTCACACGTCAGCATACAAAGTAGGTATCTCTCTCTAAATTTGGCAATGTGAGATTGACATAACTAAATACCCTAGTTCTACTCTATTCAACACTTACTAAAAATTTCTCATATAGCATTCCAATACATTTATATTGAAAATTTTCTACACCTAAAAATTTCTCATATAGCTTTCCAATACATTTCTATATTGAAAATTTTCTACACCTAAAAATTTCTATTACTAATTTTTTTTACTAAAAATTTCTATTACTATAATTTATTTTCTATTCTATTACTAGTTATAATCTCTACCAACTAAGTGTCCAATACATGTTTCTACCAACTAAACTTTTAACTAATTCAGTAAACTAGAAAGTAAATTGGAGAATGGAGGAGGAGGAGGGAGGAGGGGCAGCGGCTGGAGGGGAGTGAGGAGGGCGGCGGTTGGAGGGCGGCAGATGGAGGGGGAGGAAGGAGGGAGGAGGGCGGCAGATGGAGGGGGAGGAAGGAGGGAGGAGGGCGGCAGATGGAGGGTGAGGAAGGAGGGAGGAGGAGGATGGGGGAGGGACGGCGGATGGAGGTGGGGCGGCGGCTGGAGCAGGAGGAGGGAGGAGGGCAGCGACTGGAGGGGAGTGAGGAGGGGCGGCGATTGGAGTGGGGAGGGGCTACTAGGTTAGTTGTAGCGCGTGGCTAGCGACCCGCGCTACAACTATGGCGAGACCCGGGGAACCCTCAGGCCACCTCTAGAGGTAGCGTGGGTTTCTAACCAGCGCTACTACTAATAGTTCACTAGTAGCGGAGGGTTCACACCCGGCGCTACTACTAATTAGCAGTAGCGCGCCCTATAGACCACCGCTACTGCTAAGGATCTACCTATAAGGTTTTTCCTAGTAGTGTAAACGGGACTCTGGAGCTTACCCATCTTAGGAGAAGAGGGGATGAGGGGAACGGGGCGACCTCGCTGGTGAAGCAACGAGCAACAACTTTATAACTCTCGAGTTCCATCTCTGGAGATGCGACCATGTTTAAAAACCGTCACTTAATGTTTTCCCATATCGGCATAATTATTTAAATGATCTAAAGTATCATACTAAAGTCGCGCAAATAAGACACACTAAAGTTTGTAATTAACTAATTAGATCTCATCAACAAGTGATATTGAATCTTTAATCAATAACCAAAAACTATATATTCCAAAGATTAGACACCCATCGTTACTTTGAAGATAACAAATAAAATCAACCTCATTAGTCAGCAAATGTTAGAATCTATGATGTATCTCATCTACATTTCACAATTACACAATGCGCAATCTAAGGCTATTGAATGAAACCTTTCATTTCTAAACATCTGATAATGCGATGGTGTTACATATTCTTTTTTAAGTAAACATACATACATTTTTCTTAAACATTTATCAAACACGACCACCCAATCTATAGTGTCTTAGAAAGATCTTGATTTGTGCGTATTTTGGTGGATGATGTCCTATTTGTAGTGTTAGGAAGCCTTTGAACAACTGCCATGTCGTGACTGGTAATTCAATTGGACGAATAATTTCTCTTCTAGATCTCATTTAAAAAATGTTGAGTCATTGGGAATAAAATGATCATTTTGTAACATTGGCCAAGAAAGAAAATCCAATTCAGAACTCCAAATCAAGTCAGATCTTTACAACTCTAAAATGATTTAGGATGCAAAAGTGATCCTCTTTTCCATAGAAAACATACACATGTATAAAACATTTAAACATTTCTAAGTTTATCTTTTGCTTAGAAAACAAATATTTGGCATGATAGGATGATCCGTGGATGAAACTGGTGGGCGGGTCAACAAGTCGGTAGAAGATATACTTTTGTCTTGCTCGGTGGTGAAGATGGTTTAACTTGAGCCATTCCTTAGCGGCCTTCGCCTAGTTTTAGACGTTCATTGGCATGTTGTTCTTGCGACAACTGCACTGCCTCTATGTCCACTCATTTTCATCTGTGGTTTCTTTCCACAAATCCACGCTCACATATTCGAAGGAGGCGCTAGGCGTCATGTAGGGTCTCGAAGAGATCGAGCTTGTCCCCCAACAAAGAAATAGATAAAGCATATCAAGACTAAGAGGGATGCCAACATAGTTTTTTTATTGAAAGGGATTCAAATCGTTATAAAGAAAGTCACAAATACAAAGCACCCCAAACATAATAAAAATTACATTGAGGTCCTGGACCACCGAACGGTTATTACGGCCACCAGAACGAGTCGCCGCCGCTTCCATACCGGAGCTGGCCTAACCTTGTCGATGACAACCAGAAAGTCCTCGTGCATGTGCCCCTAAAAACTAGTGCCCTGGAGCCGCAATCATCGTTGGTGGTTGTTGAACCCATGAACCGGTCCGAAGAACCTGACATCAAATCTCACCATCACGCACGGAGGACGAGAAACCCCATCCCCCCATCCCGAGGAGTCGGGAGGAATCTACACTGTAGCTCCATTTAATCCGTCCCGACAAACGAACTTGAGGAGGATCGAAGCCCAAAAGACAGACTCGAAGAAGAAGGGTCGCCATTTGTCCGAGCGTCGCCCCTGCGAGGGCTACAAAGCCTAATCTCTCTACTAGCTGGAGGCAAGGCACCAGGATTTCTTTTCCCGTCATCGACCGCCGAAGAGGCCAGCAAAGGGGAGGCGAATCCACAGGCTCACCGACAAAGATCGAGGGGAGAAAAACTTTGCCCGCATCGTCTTTTGAGAAGGTTGCTCATGCTCTTGAGCTGCCATGCCACGTACGTACGAGACCCGAAATAACGTCGCCCCTGCGCCAGGTATATCTCTCTGTTCTCATCGACCGGCCAGCCGGCCGCGGGCCGCCGGGTCCAGCCGATCGACACAGCCAGCGCCCATGGCCACGTACGTCTCTCGGTTGACGCAGCACGGCTTCATGCCAGTCTCTCGAGCGACACGATCGGCACGTCGCACGTCGTGTCTCTCGAGTTTAGCCGCACGTACACTTCAGATCACGAGGGTTCTCAAAAAAAAAAAAAAAGATCACGAGGGTGCAAAAGTACGTAAAAACCTCGGTCATGGGTAAATCTGCACGTAATAACAGAATCAAAATCGGCTTATTTCCTCCATTTCACCAAAGCAAACGAATAACGAATCAAACAGCATACAAATCAGTGGAAACCAACCATACGATCCACGTAAAAAATTCAACACTCAAGCCCCGATCACGCACGCACGATGGCTTTGCGTGTCACCGTTTCCCGTACGTACGTGCCCGCCCCTAGGCCCTAGTATGGCCTCACGCCGGCGTAGTTGCCGGGCGGGTTGTACACGCACACCGCGAAGGTGCCGCGGCCGCCGGCGCACGTCGCCGTGGCGCAGCCGACCCTGGTGGTCTTCCGCCACACGATCTGCGTGTAGTGCCCGCACGCGCCCCGAGGCCCCCGGCAGGCGTTGGACCGGGGGTCGTACATGGCCCGCTCCTTCACCACCCACGCCGCCACCACCGCCTCGGGCGTCCACCCGCCCCCGCCCCCCACGCCGCTCCCGCGGAACAGGTTCTCGCCGTACTGCCCGTGCGAGTGCACGAGCGCGCACCCGGCGCGCGCGCGCGCCGCCGCGTACCCGCGCGCGTACCGCTCCAGCCCGCCGTCCCACGCCAGCGCGCGCACGCCCACCGCGCGGCGCGCCGCGTTGTGCGACGCCAGGAACCGCCACGCCTGCTGGCTGATGCCGCTGCCGGCCTTCCTGTGGCCCCGGGCGGCGTCGGCTCCGTCAGCGGCGAGGAGGACCACGGCCGCGAGGACGAGGAGGGCGGCGGCCCCGACGGGGACGCGGCGGCGAGGAGGCGGCATTTTGATCGAGCTTTTGGTAGACCAGGTGTGCTCGTGGTTGTCCTACGTGCGTGCCGGTGCTGCGCCGTGACGGATGGTTTGCTGCGTGTGGTATTTGTACGAGCTTGCGCGGGAGAGTTTCATGCTGGGCAGGTGTTGCTGGAGAGGAGGAGTGGCGTCCATGTCGGATGGCATGGCATGGAAGGATTTGGACAAGATAAAGTCCACGCGCTAATCAATCTGCGCCTACGTCTGTTGCGTGATTTGAGGTGCGGAGTTGGAGTTGGACATTATATGGGGATGTACGGATCCAGGGATCAATCCTCTTTCTGCCAGCCAGAGCATTACGAGAACGAACGAACTGGTGAGGAGTTGGAGCAAAAAAAAACCTGGATCCCAATAGCTGCCGAATGTTCTCTGTGAGGGGTTGGCATTTGCGAATGTTTTCACTGCCAATTTTAGTTATGTGGGCTTCAGAAGAGCATGCCAGTTTTTGGTATATTAGAAGACAAAAGAATTTCAGAAAATTGAGACCGCTTGATCATGATCCAATGGCTGTAGGGACGTTCGTTGGTACTCTCTCTGTAAAAAAATATAAGAGCGTTTAGATCACTGGGAGTACCTTTCTCCCACAGTCCCAGGAAACACTAGCTAGTTAACATACCGAAAAATATTGGACCCCAAATGGGATCGAACGTCCGGTGAGAAGGTGAGGGGCAGCGAATGAATCGTTTGTAAGGGCATCTCTAACGGCGACCCGCAAACCGCCCGCATCCGTCCGGACCGCGGAAGCCATCCAACGCGGTCCTGTACCGGCCCGCGGCGCGGTCCGGACGTGTTTTCTCCCACAAACAGGAGACAAACGTGTGGGGGGCTTTGCGGGAGTCCGGACACGCGAAACGTCACTCTTTGCCCCCCTGGCCGACCCAAAAGGAAGGCGGAGCCTGCGCTTTTGGAGCATCCCGCATTGTTTCCGCGTCAAAATCCCCCACTCTCTTCTTCCATCCCCACCGCTCTCCGCCCAATTCCCGCACTTTTTTCCCACCCTCTCCTTCCTTCCGCCGCTGACGCATGGAACCGTCCGAGAACCTGTCGGAGATGGAGCTGGCGGAGTTGCCGGAGGATCCGAGCATCACTCTCGCCCGGAAGACCAGCCCGGCTACGCGGCAAACTCGCCGCGTCAAAGCGAAGGCCGCAAAGGGGGAGAAGCTCAAGAAGCGGTTGGCCGCCGGTGGGCCTGGTGGTGGTGTTGGGCGTGGAGGTCGTGGGGGACGCCGCCAAACGGGCGCGCCCACAATACAAATAGCGCCGTGGTCGGAGACTTACAAGCCTCCGTACTACTACGCCGCCAAGTAGCTCGGAACCCCCGCCGGTACGGTGCCTTGCATCGTCGACGTTAACGCGGCGCCGCTCTTCTCCGAGTATTCTTCGCCTCAGCTCGTCCGGGAGCGGACGGCGGGCGGGGAGCAGATAGGTGCCAGCACGCTGTTCGCTGCAATGCCTAGAGCTGGGGAGCCGGCCTACGACAACACGGACAGGGAGATGCTCGACATCATCCACGACGGAGGCGAGGGAGGAGGAGGGGGCTATGAGGACGGGTAGGTGGAAGACTCGGATCCCATCCAGTCCCGCAACTACCAGCAGCAACAGTCCTACACCCAGACGACCACGCAACAGTCCTACACCTAGACCGGCGATGGCACATAGCAACAGCAGCATTGGGCCGCCGGAGAGCAGCAGCCGGAGGGGGAGGGGGAGGAGGAGGAGGAGGAGGATGTCGAGGACGATGATTCAGATGATACAGTCGGCGATCCGAAGAAGAAGGATAGAGGAGGAAGCTTCAACGTGCGGGAGGACGAGCTGTTGTGCGATGCATGGTTGGCCACTAGCATTGATCCAATCCATGGCACGGAGCAAAAGGGCACAACCTTTTGGAGGAACATTCACATATGGTTCCATGAACACAAGCATTTCGCGCCATACTCCGACGCGCTCATCTGCAACCGTGAATGGAAGTCCCTCAACCATCGATGGTACACCATCCAAGAGGTCGTGTCCAAGTATTGCGGGCACTTGAAGCATCTCATCGCACGGTGGCCTAGCGGTGCACAAATCACCGAGCAAGTAAGTTGATCACTAGCCGAACATGCATTCTTTTGTTGCTCACTAGCCGGATATGCTTAGTTTTGTTGCTCACTAGCCAGAGGAGCATAGTTTTGTTGCTCACTTGCCGGAGATGCATAGTTTTGTTGATCACTAGCCGGAGATGCATAGTTTTGTTGATCACTAGCCGGAGATGCATAGTTTTGTTGATCACTAGCCGTAGATGCATAGTTTTGTTGATCACTAGCCGGAGATGCATAGTTTTGTTGATCACTAGCCGGAGATGCATAGTTTTGTTGATAACTAGCCGGAGATGCATAGTTTTGTTGATCACTAGCCGGAGATGCATAGCTTTGTTGATCACTAGCCGGAGATGCATTGTTTTGTTGATCACTACCCGGATATGCATTGTTTTGTAGCCTACTTGTGCTTGTGTGGTGTACAAGAAGTTGGAGAAGAAGTCCTTCACCGTCATGCATTGTTGGTTGAAGTTGAATGGGCAACCGAAGTGGAGCCTTTTCATAACCAAGACTGCCGCCCAAGCCAACGAGGAAGAAACCGATGACCCTACCGACCCAACCCAAGAACCGCCGAAGAAGGTTAGAAGAAGTTTACGGGGGAAGAAGTGGGAGGAGGAGAGGACGAAGCGAGAAGGTGCAGCGGCCAAGCTGACGGAGAGGTTCGAGGACATCTTGGCGAAGAAGGAGGAGGCATGCTTGAAGCGCTCGGACATTGCTACTTATAGACTGCGTTGGTATTTCCCCGAAGAGGAGAGGATGATGCAGTATAGTAGAGATAAGTATTTCCCTCAGTTAAGAACCAAGGTTATCAATCCAGTAGGAGAACCACACAAAACCCCTTTAGCAGCACCTACACACACAAAAACAAACACTTGCACCCAACGCAAATAAGAGGGTTGTCAATCCTCTTAGCGGTTATTTGCAAAGATTAAATCTGATAGTGATAGATAGATAAAGTAAAATACTAAATAAAATAAAGGTAAATAAATTACAGCAAGGTATTTTTGGATTTTAATATATGATAAAAGTAGACCTGGGGGGCATAGTTTTCACTAGAGGCTTCTCTCTCGAACACATAGCATACGGTGGGTAAACAAATTACTGTTGGGTAATTGATAGAAAAGCAAATAATTATGACGGATTCATGGCAATGATCATGTATATAGGCATCACGTCCGAGACAAGTAGACCGACTCCTGCCTGCTGATAACCCACAAGTATAGGGGATCGCACAGTTTTCGCGGGTAGTATTTCACCCAGATTTATTGATTCGACACAACGGGAGCCAAAGAATATTTGAGAGTATTAGCAGTTGAGTTGTCAATTCAACCACACCTGGAGAACTAAATATCTGCAGCAAAGTGTTTAGCAGCACAATAATATGATAGTTTCTATAGCAGTAGTAACAGTAGCAACAGTAACACTAACAGTAACAGTAGCAGTTTTGTAGTGATTGTAGTAACTTAGCAAAGATCAATATGCGAAAAGCGTAGGCATTGGATCGGTGATGGATAATTATGTTGGATGACATTCATCATGTAACAGCCACAACCAAGAGCGATACACAATAGCTCCAATTCATCAATGTAATGTAGGCATGTATTCCGTATATAGTCATACGTGCTTATAGTAAGAACTTGCATGACATCTTTTGTCCTACCCTCCCGTGGCAGCGGGGTCCATAAGGAAATCTAAGGGATATTAAGGCCTCCTTTTAATAGAGAACCGGAACAAAGCATTAACACATAGTGAATACATAAACTCATCAAACTACAGCAATCACCGGAAAGAATCACAATTATTGTCACCTTGGGGTATGCGGATCATGACACGTAATAGGTGCATATAACTTGCAAGATAGGATCGAGAACTCAAATATATTCATGAAAAGATAAAGGTTCAGATTTGAAATCATGGCACTCGGGCCCTAGTGACATGCATTAAGCATAGCAAAGTCATAGCAACATCAATCTCAGAACATAGTGGATACTAGGGATCAAAGCCCTAACAAATTGACTCGATTACATGGTAAATCTCATCCAACCCATCACCGTCTAGCAAGCCTACGAAGAAATTACTCACACACGGTGGTGAGCATCATGAAATTGGTGATGGAGGATGGTTGATGATGACGACGGCATCGAATCCCCCTCTCCGGAGCCCCGAACGGACTCCAGATCAGCCTTCCCGATGAAGAACAGGAGGTGGTGGCGGCTCCATATCGTAAAATGCGATGATTCTTTCTCTCTGATTTTTCTCTCCACAAATAGGTACTTATAGCATTAGAATTAGGGTAAACGGAGCTGCCAGGGCCCCACAAGCCTGGGGGGCGCGCCCTGGTGGGTAGGCGCGCCCCCTAAGCTTGTGGCTCCTGGGTGGCCCCCCTCTAGAAGATCTTTTCGCCAGTATTTTTTATATATTCGGAAATAATTCTTCGTAAATTTTCAGGTCCATCCGAGAACTTTTATTTCTACACAAAAATAAGACCATGGCAATTCTGCTGAAAACAGCGTCAGTCCGGGTTAGTTCCATTCAAATCATGCAAATTAGAGTCCAAAACCAGAGCAAAAGTGTTTGGAAAAGTAGATACGTTTGGGACATATCAACTCCCCCAAGCTTAACTCATTGCTTGTCCTCAAGCAATTCGATTGACAAACTGAAAGTGACAAAGAAAAACTTTTACAAACTCTTTTGTTCTTGTTGTCTGTACATATACTTAACTAGCATCTAAGTTTTCAGCAAAGATTATGAACTAACCATATGAAAGATAACACTTAGGTCTCACATTTACTCATATCAATAACATAACCAACTAGTGAGGAATGATAAGATATCTCGGATGCCAACACTTTGTCAAAACAATCACTACTGTAGGCGACCGCTAACGCGACACATGAATCAGAGACCCCGCGACCAAACTGTGTGCGATGCATGAATCGCAAACGGTGTCGTAAAAAAACCGTCCCCAATAAGACGAACTGTTTGCGATGCCGGAGACATTAAAAGCGATTCAGATTAGAGACGCGTGTGTGATACATGGCATACAGTTGATCCATACAAACTGTTTGCGATGAGCCAGAACAACAGAAACAGGCAGCCAGTTCGAGGTGTGTGCGATACACGACATACAGTTCACTCGGATGAACTGTTTGTGATTATCCAATGATACGTCTCCAATGTATCTATAATTTTTGATTGTTCCATGCTATTATAGTATCAATCTTGGATGTTTTTATATACATTTACAGCAATTATATATTATTTTTTGGGACTAACCTATTAACTTAGTGCCCAGTGCCAGTTGCTGTTTTTTTGCTTGTTTTTGGTTTTCCAGAATATCAGTACCAAACGAAGTCCAAATGCCACGAAACTTTTTGGAGATTTTTTTCTGGACATAACAAACACTAGAAGCTTCGGGAGGGGATGAGAAGATGAAGCAGTGGCCCATGAGGTACCATGGCGCGCCCCAGGGGGGCGCCCTGGTACCTCGTGGGGCCCACACAGCTCCGTTTGACCTAATTCCACCTCTATAAATTCTCTAAAATCAGGAAACCAACAGAGAAGTCCACGAAATACTTTTTCCGCCGCCGCGAGCTTCTGTTCTTGAGAGATCCCATCTGGAGGCCTTTTCCGGTACTCCGCCGGAGGGGGAATCGATCACTGAGGGGCTCTACATCATCCTTGCTGCTTCCGATGATGCGTGAGTAGTTTACCACAGACCTTCGGGTCCATAGTTAGTGGCTAGATGGCTTCTTCTCTCTTTTTGATCTTCAATACAATGTTCTCCTTGATGTTCTTGGAGTTCTATCCGATGTAATCACTTTTTGCGGTGCGTTAGTTGGGATCCGATGAATTGTGAGTTTATGATCAGATTATCCATGAATATTATTTGAGTCTTCTCTGAACTCTTTTATGCATGATTATTATAGCTTCGTATTTCTCTCCGATCTATTGATTTGGTTTGGCCAACTAGATTGATTTATCTTTCAATGGGAGAGGTGCTTTGTAATGGGTTCGATCTTGCGGTGCTCAATCCCAGTGACAGAAAGGGACATGACATGTATGTATCGTTGCTATTAAGGGTAAAAAGATGGGTGTTGGGGATGTCTGCCAGCGTATAGACCCGGCAGAGTGATAACCCGGCCATAGAGCAAGCTCGGCGGGTCAGTTCACTGCGTGATTGGAGGAACCTTGGTGGGCCGGCTTAGCGAGGCCTGGCGAGGACATGCTAGTTTAGGTAATAGGGCCGGCTCACGGAGATGATGAGTGGCACGAAGGCCGTCTTGGAGAACAAGTAGGAAAGAGTAGGAGACGGGTCAAAGGATGACCCGGATTCTCATGTAATCTAGGGTTCCACCTGTGTATATAAAGGGGAGCACCTATACGAAAAAGACCAAGTGCAATCTCCTCGAGAGCTAGGTTAGCGAATCCGCATCCTTGTAATCGAGGTCTACAGCAATACAATCAAGCAGGACGTAGGCTTTTACCTCCATCATGAGGGGCCGAACCTGGGTAACCCGGCGTCTTCTCGTTCCCGATCAACCCCGTTAAGCTTCCACACTAGTGCGATGGCCTCATCTCTAAGTCCTTTCACAAGGGCATCTACCGTGTTAAAACCACGACAGTTGCCGCCCCCCGTGGGGCCCACGCATGGTGGAGTTGAGTTCTTAGCGGGATCTCTTCCAGGGTTCGGGAAGTACGCGGTTGGCATGATGACCAAGAGCCGCCGCGGGAAGTTCTACATTGACGATTCATACTGGGGCCCCGACGCCGACTCGATCGAGTACGGGTACCGGGTCCCCTTTGGCAAGATCCATACCTTCATCGGCGTGGTCAGCGAGCCGGCCGCCGGGTTGGAGAGCGTCGCCGGAGTTGAGTCGGCACGCCGCGCTGGCCAGCGCCAGGCGAGACCCGGCCCGCGTCAAGCCGGCCCAAACCATGCCTTCATCGGTTTCACCCAAGGGGTGGCCTTATCGGAGAACTCCCTGTCTCAGGGTGACACGCTCGTTCAATCTGACGGCGAGTCCTCGACAGGGGAAACCGAGTCAATTCTTCCGCTGCATGATGGAGGGCTCGGGCACACGGACGACGTCTTTCCGGAGAGCCCTGATCCGCCTCGCTTCGCGGCGGTGTACATGGCGGGAAGGCAAGATCCGGTGCGAGACCCGGCCAATCCAACGGCGGGGCAGAATAACATCCTTGCCGGCTCAGGAGGAGCCGGCGCGTCGGCCACCGGCTCTCAGAAAACCGGGGCTCAGGCGCTTGCGGACTTGATGACTACGCTGGCGGCCCTGTTGGCCGAGCCGGTCACCGCGGAGAACGTGGTGGCGCGCAACACGGAGATCACGAAGTGTCGCGAGCAGATGGCCAAGATCCAAGAGGACATCAACGCAGAGAACGCTCGCATGATGCAGGAACATGCCCGGATTGCCGATGAGAGGCAGCGCCTGGAAGAGGAGGCACATTACCTGAACCGCCGGTAGGCCGAGTCGGAGCTCGTTCATAGGAGGCGTCATCAGAGCTGGCTTCCGGCTAATCTTGAGCCGACTTAGCTTTTCACCACACCGCTGGTTCCGACGAACCCGGGGGCTGGAGTCGTCCCCATGGGAGAGCCGCCTTTGCAACAGCCGGTCCAGCAGCGGGAGCCGGCACAGCATCGCACGCTGGAGCAGCAGCAGCAGTCACCGTCTCACCGGTTCCAGACCCCAATTGGACACTACTCTAACCCGGTGGATAACGTGCTGGCAGTGACCCACAACTTGGCAGCTATTCCGATCGAGGGGGACGGCCCGATTCAGACCGAGGCCAGGAACGCCATTGCAATGCTCAAGACAGCCGTAGTGCAGCAAGCCAACTACTCGCATAGCCAGCATCGGCTTCACTCGACCCCTCATCAGAGCCGCACCAGGAGTCAGCACCCTGAGTCGCCAGCGGTCTCCAGCAGCGCACACCGTAGGAGAGCCGCCCAGCCGCTGGCGGAGCAGCACCAGCCCAGGATCCCGCAAGACGTTGCAGACGCTGCTCGGATTTTGCGAGCTTGGGAAGAAGCAAACGCGCGTGCAGGGCACAACCCGCAGGCGCGAGTTAACCCGCCGCTGGATATCAACCCGCCGCCGAATGTTAACTCGCCCGTCGTGACCCAGACATATGGCCGACTTGGGAGCTCTTCTAGCCGCATGATTGGAACTCCCTGTTTGGTACCAGCGCTGCGAGAAGCGCGCATCCCCCCCGATTTCAAAGGGCCTCGCAAGGTCCCTAATTATACAGCGAATCTGGAGCCCACCGAGTGGATCGAGAGTTATGAGCTGGCAATGGACTTGTTGGGCGCAAGTGAGTCAGTATGCGCGCGTTACGTCCCTCTGATGTTGGAAGGCCCTGCACGCACCTGGATGAAAAACCTACCGGCGAATTCTGTCAACACATGGCAGGAACTGAAGGAGCGCTTCATCAAGAACTTCCAGGGAACCTGTAAAAGGCCAACCACAATTGTTGATCTTGAGCGTTGTGTCCAGCGCGAGGATGAGTCGGCGCACCACTGGGCTCGCCGGGTTGCGGAGGTCATACACAGTTCTGACAGCATCTCGGCGGCTCAGGCAGTGCTCGTTCTGGAACGAACATGCAAGTTTCAGCCCCTGGTCCAGAAGCTTGGGCGGCTCAAGCGAAAAGTCCAGGACATGGGAGACGTCATGGATGTCTTAACCCAGTATGCCGAGTCAGATAACACCAAGGATCCGCTGTCAGACGAGGAGAAGTCTGACAAAGGGAAGAAGGCTGGTGGTAAGGCTCAGCACCAGAACAACAGCAATGGGCAGAACAACAATGGTGGTAAACGCAAGGGTTACGATAGTAGCTCCGATCTAGTCGCGAACACAAATACAGAAAACAAAGGTCAGCGTCAGAGTGACGGTTCTGGGAGGTAGTCTGGTAATCGCCCTTTCACTTACGAGGAAGCTCTCAAGGCTCCTTGTCCGAAGCACAGTTACAATGGTAAGCCGTCCAGTCACTCCTGGGAAAATTGCTATGTCATGCAAGAGTTTGCCAAGCGGGTCTTCCAGAATCATCATAATGGGGGCGGCAATGGCGGACAACCCGCCAACCAGGGACTCGGCTTCTCAGGGGCCGGATTGCAGGGGCCCTTCGCAGGACCCGGCTTCCAAGGGAACAGTGGCCAAGTCGGCGGATTTCAGGGGGCTGGCAATGCTGGAGGCGGTAATCAGAGAAACAACCAGGGAAATCAGCATCAAGCTGATGCGGCAGGGTTTCAGAGTAACCCGAAACAGCTAAACAGCGGGCAGTATCACGTTTTCACCACTAGGACCTGCAAACGGGATCGGAAGGTGCAGCGGCGAGCCGCCCACGTGGTTGAGCCGGCAGCTCCTTACTACCTCAACTGGTCTGAATAGCCAGTTACTTGGAGCAGGGCAGATCATCCTGTCCTTGTCGATCACCCTGGCCACCTGGCTCTGGTAGTTGCGCCACAAGTCGGCGGTTATACATTGACTAAAGTGCTCATGGACGGAGGCAGCAGCATCAATATTCTGTACTATGACACGTTCAGGCGGATGAATCTGTCCGAAAAGCAGTTAACTCCGTCCTCTACAGTCTTTCACGGCATCGTTCCTGGCAAGTCAGCCTATCCTATGGGACGAATTTCCCTTGAGGTGGCCTTTGGCTCAGAGGATAACTGGCGTTCTGAGTTCCTGTCCTTTGAGGTGGTTAAGCTTAAGAGCCCATACCACGCCTTGTTTGGTGGGCCGGCTTACGTGCGGTTCATGGCGCGGCCATGTTACGTCTACCTGAAGATGAAGATGCCAGGACCGAGGGGAACCATCACAGTGGAAGGAAACCGCAAGATTGCACTTGAGTGCGAGGAAGGAGATGCAGCTTATGCTGAGACGGCTTGCGCTGCAGAGGAGTTGCGGTATTATAAGGACAATGTTGACCCGTCTGACAGGACATCCCTAAAGAAGCCCACCACGGAGTCTGACCCTCTGCTCAAGTTCAAGTCGGCCAGAGACATAAAGCAAGTTGATTTCACCGCAGGCAATTCTTCTGAGCAGTTCACCATTGGGGCAAATATGGATCCCAAATAGGAAAGCGTGCTCATCGAGTTCATCCGTGAGAACCGGGACATTTTTGCATGGAAACCTTCTGACATGCCAGGTGTACTGAGAGAACTCGCTGAGCACTCCCTTAACGTGGATCCCAAGTTTAAGCCAGTTCGCCAGTATCTCCGTCGCTTTCATGAGGAAAGGCGGAAAGCTATTGGTGAAGAAGTGGCCCGACTCCTAGCTGCCGGGTTCATCGTCGAAGTCTTCCATCCTGAATGGCTAGCTAACCCGGTGCTTGTTCTGAAGAAAAATGGGACTTGGCGGATGTGTGTTGATTACACAGACCTGAATAAGGCTTGTCCTAGTGACCCCTTTGCCTTGCCCTGTATTGACCAGATCATCGATGCTACAGCTGGTTGTGAGAGTCTATGCTTCCTGGATGCTTACTCAAGCTATCATCAGATTAAAATGAAGCTGGAAGACTAGGAAAAGACGGCTTTCATCACACCCTTTGGGGCCTTCTGCTATACAACCATGCCGTTTGGTCTGAAGTGTGCACAAGCGACTTACCAGCGTTGTGTCCAGAGCTGCTTTCACAAACAGATCGGGCGGAACGTTCATGCTTATGTTGATGACATTATGGTCAAATCCCGGAAGAAAGAAACTCTGTTGGAGGATCTCAAGGAAACGTTTGACAACCTCCGCATCTACCAGATGAAGCTTAACCCGGAGAAGTGTGTTTTTGGTGTCCCTGCAGGAAAACTTCTGGGATTTCTTGTTTTCGAGCGTGGCATTGAAGCTAACCCGGAAAAGATTAAGGCAATCACAACTCTGGCTAAGCCGGCCAGACTGAACGATGTGCAAAGGCTGGCTAGGCGGGTCGCAGCGTTAAGCCGGTTCATAAGCCGGCTTGGAGAAAAGGCCATTCCGTTATACCAGTTGCTTAAGAAATCAGATGACTTCATCTGGAGTGATGCTGCAGATCAGGCTTTTGAGGCCCTCAAGAAGCAGTTGTCTGAGCCGCCAGTCCTTGCTGCCCCTCGTGAGAAGAAGCCAATGTTGCTATATATTGCTGCTAATAACAAGGCTGTAAGCGTGGCAGTCGTGGTGGAGCGCAAGGAAGATGGCAAGGAGTATCCAGTCCAGCACCCTGTGTATTATATCAGTGAGGTGTAAACCGAGTCCAAGCAGCGGTATCCACATTGGCAGAAACTAGTCTACGGAGTAATTATGGCTAGCCGCAAGCTGAAGCATTACTTCCACGAGCATCCGATCACTGTGATCAGCTCAGCACCTCTTGGGGATATAATCCAGAACCGGGAGGCGACAGGCCGGGTTGCTAAGTGGGCTATCGAGCTCGGTCCGCATCATCTCAAATACGTGCCTCGCACAGCAATCAAATCTCAGGCATTGGTGGACTTTATTAATGATTGGACAGAGTTGCAGGCTCCCGAAGAGAAGCCCGACATGACATACTGGTCCATACACTTTGACGGCTCAAGGCAGCTTGAAGGCTCGGGGGCTGGAGTTGTGATTACTTCCCCATGAGGAGACAAGTTCTGTTATGTTTTGAGACTTATGTTCCCCTGTACTAACAATGCAGCAGAATATGAGGCCTTGCTTCATGGGCTCCGGATGGCCAAGGAGATGAACTTGATCCGGGTCAGGTGTTTGGGCGACTCAGACTTGGTGGCCCAACAGGTTTCCGATACTTGGGATTCCAAGGATCCCCTTATGGTGGCTTATCGGCACGCGGTCACAAATATTGCTGGACACTTCAATGGTTATCAAGTTGATCACATTGATCGCAGGCAGAATGAGGCAGCGGACGCACTCTCTCGCTTGGTCTCGCAGCGCAAGCCGGTGCCACCCAATGAGTTCCTGGACGTTTTGCACAACCCGTCTGTCAAGTTACCAATAGAAGAGGACTTGGCTGTTCCTGACCCAGAGGCGGCTCTAGTGGCTGCTATCCACGCAATCCCTGATTGGACGGTCCCCTACTTGGATTATCTAAGCCGGGGTGAACTGCCAACAGAGGAACTCCTTGCTCGACAGATCATTAGATGATCCAAGTCTATGACCATTGTCAATGGCGAGTTGCACCGACGAAGCGTCACTGGTGTTTTTCAGCGTTGTGTTTCACCTGAAGAAGGCCGGGCAATTCTCAATGAAATTCACTCTGGCGATTGTGGACACCATGCCGGTTCAATATCACTAGTTGCAAAGGCCTTCCGGCACGGTTTTTACTGGCTCACGGCTCATGCTGACGCAGAGGAAATTGTCCGTAAATGTGATGGTTGCCAGAAATATGCTCGCCAGGCCCATGTGCCGGCTCAAGAGTTGAGGATGATCCCAATTACTTGGCCGTTTGCGGTCTGGGGGCTTGACATGGTAGGGCCATTCAAACGTTCTAAGAATAAGCATACGCACCTACTGGTGGCTGTGGACAAGTTTACCAAGTGGGTGGAAGCAGAGCCGGTCAGAAACTGCGACGCGGCTACAGCTGTCAAGTTTCTAAAAAAGCTGATATTCCGATTTGGCTACCCGCACAGTATCATTACAGACAATGGAACTAATCTGTCCAAGGGAGTTATGGAACAGTTCTGTCAACAGGAACACATCCGGCTTGATCTAGCATCGGTTGCGCATCCTTAGTCCAACGGACAGGCAGAAAGGCCAATCAGGAAATATTGCGCGGTATCAAACCCCGGCTCATGGTGCCTTTGCAGCGCACGCTGGGTTGCTGGGAAGAAGAACTACCTTCAGTACTTTGGAGCATACGGACTACTCCCAATAGGTCAACAGGCTATACGCCGTTTTTCCTAGTCTATGGTGCAGAAGCTGTGCTTCCGAGCGATATTCGGCATGACTCCCCTCGAGTGGCGGCTTATGTGGAATTAGATAATGAGCTAGCTCGCCAAGACGCTCTTGATGCTCTGGAGGAAGAGCGTGACCTTGCCCCATCCAGATCAGCAATCTATCAGCAAGACCTACGTCGCTACCACAGCCGTAGAGTTCGAAGCCGCACTTTTCAGGAAGGTGACTTAGTGCTCCGTCTGATACAAGACCAGACAGGCATGCATAAGCTTCCACCACCTTGGGAAGGGCCCTTTGTGGTCAGCAAGAATCTCAACAACGGGTCATATTACCTGATTGATATACGTGAGACAGATAAATCACGTACCTCTGAGGAGGAAACAAGCCGGCCCTGGAACATTGCCCAGCTCCGGCCATATTACACCTAAGTCATCGACTAGGTCGCATCTTTGTACATACCTTTTATCATGTATATACATGTTTTTCGATCAAATAAAATAACGACCAGCAGCACTGTGTAAAGGTGTTGCTTTGCCTCAAAATTTGTGTGATGGATCTTTATTTGTTGATCTTGGTTACTTGGGGGATTCCAACTCAATTGAGTTTAGCTTACAAAACCCTTTTAACCCGGCGAGATGCCACAAAGTTGGTTAAACCTGCCTGTTAGCAAGATGCTACTCCCTAAAAAACGACCCGGCGTACGTCTGATGAGTCAATCACATAGGTGACCCTGAATTCATCAGAGTTAAAATGACTAATTGGTTGTGTGAGAGCCGGCTTTCAGAGAGCAAGGACAAACCAACAGGCCAAAGTGCCAGCTTCATGAAAGCATATTCCGGCTTGTGCTTTATGAGCCGGCCGTTTCAAGTTGTGTTTAGCAGCCAGCTTCCGCTTTATAAGCCGGCCGTTTCAAGCATATTCCGACTTACGATTACATTCTTTTGTTGCACTCATCTGCTTAGTTCCATCTAATATTCTTGATTCATTGTAAACAGTAACAAAGATTACTCGTTCAATATGATTTCATCAGTAACCATTACATGCAATTGTTATTGTTTCGGCATAATCGCTCTATTGCAAAACCGGCTCTCAAAGCCAAAAGGAGGATTCACAGAAGCAGTGTTTATACAGGCAGTCAGCAAGCACAGTACGCGATGGCACTGGCATCAGTAACAAGTGTTTGACGCTATGCTATTACAAGCCGCCCATCAACAGTGGCCACGACAATTTTTTTTACAAGTATAAGCCGGCGTTCTATATTGATGGGTTAGAGCTGGCGCCAGCGCCCGATGAAGCACCATGTGCCGGCTCTTCGCGGCTGTCGTCATCCGTCCCTTCTTGGCTTGAGTCGCGGGTCGACCACTGAATTGAGCGCAACGCCTCAAATACAGCATCGTCGGATATCAGGGAGGAAGGATTGACTTCAGGAGCAAAAGATGGCTTACGCGTGCGGGTTAAGGCCACCGGCTCTTGGTTTGGCGGCTCTATCCGCTCATTCTCCTTGGAGTAAGGCGCCTGGTACTTGGTTAGGTCGGCCTCTTCTGCGATCGCGGTGGCTGCAACCCGGCTTTCCTTGATGCAGCGTTGGAAGTCCTTCTTTGTGAACGGCGAGTCATCAACATTGAACTCCGGGTACCCGCCCACGATCTGAGCCGGGTCGAGCTCTGGCACATAGGCCTTGGCTCGCGCAAGCGCCGTCAGAGCCCCAGTGTAGCAAGCCGCCTTTTTCCAGTCATTGAACCACCTGGGCACAACTGACAGTTCTTTCAAGGTATCGGCAATCAACCGCGGTGGCGCCTTGGTGTTCTTTGTGGCCATTATGCAACGACAGCCGCCTATATACAGTTGTTCTACAAGGGTGTAGACCGCTTTCAGTTTCACCACTGGTTGCTGTACCAGAGTTTGATTCTTCCAGCCTGCACAAGTAGGTATACACTATCAGAAAAGCCGGCTTAGCGTATTTCAGACGGAGCAGTTGACTTATAATAAAAGTCTTACTTACCAAAGATGGCTCGGCACATGGCGGTAATCTGACTCTTAAGTGTTGCCAATTCCTGAGTTACCGGCTCAAGCTTGGTTTCAGCCTCATCCACACGTATGGCTTGGGCGGCTCTTGCGGCCTCCGTCTCTTGCAAAGTGGTCCTCACAATGACCAAGGATTTATTGGCTTCAGCGGCAGCTTCTTCAGCTTGCTGGCGCAATTTTTTCTCCTTGCTCGCTTCCTTTCGGAAGGAGGAAGCCTGGGCCTCCGCTTGATCCAGCATTTTCTGCAGTGCAGTTTGTTATATATCATATATGCATGACCCGAGCCGCCCTAAAGGACAACCCGGCACATGGGGGCTACATGTTTTCAAGCTTACAACACACAGCAAGACAAGTTCCATGCAGCTGCAGGCACTCTACATGGCACTTGGGGGCTAATGCGTAAATTGCTCTATTCTGCTCAGTTGTGAAGACCCGCCCATTATGAATGGTGAGCCAGCCTTTGGGGTCATTGATAGAAGTTATGCATACAAGTCACATTTTTGAAGTCCCGGGTCATCATTCCATAATGACCCGGCCCTTGGGGGCTACATATATATATGGTTCATAAGAAGGTGCAACTTACCTCATATTTCCTTTTCAGCGAGGTTATCATAGCTATCTTTGTGTCCCGGCTTTTAGACAGCCGGGTCAACACAGCCTGGTGCAAAGCACTGGCGTCCTGGTCTACAAAAGTAGAAAACTCAAGAGCCGTTTTTCCCTTGTCTTTCGGGGCCGGCTCAGGCTTGGCCGGAACCTTAGTAAGAGCGGTGGAGGATTCTGGTGCGGCAGTTTGCTGCTCGCTCAATACTACTACTTCTTCTTGAGCCGGCGCCTCGGGTTGCTGTGCGGGTTGATCTTCAATTACATTTTCTCTCTCCTGAGCTATAGGAGAGGTTGTGCGAGCTAGGCTTGTTGTGTCCTGGGGCGGCGGGTTGTTCTGGAATGCCGGCTCATCCTGGATGACCAAGGTGGCCTCTTCTCGTGGCTCATTTGGAATGACCGGGTCAGATGACCTGGTGGCTGTTTTCTTCTTGATGGCCTTGGCACTGAAAAGAGCAAAGAATTAATTCAGTTAAGGGTTATAAGATGAAGAGCTGTGCAAATAAGGGATAATCAGAATGCTTACCCCGGGTTGATGTTGAAAGCCTGCGCCTGAGTGGCGCTTGATTCATCCGAGGAGGGGGACGTCTGGTATGCCGAGTCATTTAAATGTAAGGGTTCTTTGAAGCAACAAGCTAGAGGAAAGGAAGGAGTTGGACTGAGAAGCACCTCTGCCCGTGCTCTACGGGATGGCGGCTCATACGGAAGCCCGCCACTCAACTCGCCCTCGCTGCTCCGGGTCTTCCGTTTGGAGGTGCCGACTTGCTGAGTTTTCTTCAAAACAAATTTGGGATCCAGATGAGCGTCTTGGTGTGAAAAGGGGACTTTACAGACGGCAACCCGGGGTTTCCTTCGGACTTGCGGATTGCAGCCCGGGTTTTCTTTCAAATTGGTATTGGGGAATCAGAATCTGAGGAGATCAAAGTTACCTCTGGCTCGGCGTGGTGACTAGCTTCTGCTTCCTCCTGAGATGAGTAGGCATCAGCAATCTGATTAAAAAGGCGGCCTAGAGAGTCAAGTTCTACCTCATTGTCTTCGTCGTTATCCGACTCCTCTTCATCGTCCTCTCGAGGAGGGGTAGGATCTACAGGCTCGACCCGACACCAGTCGTCGTTTTCCTGCACTGGGGCAGATTGGCGAGATGAAAACAAGGACAATGTAGTATTGATCTGTTTAAGGGCAGAGACGGCTTACTGGAGGGGCCGGCTTGTTGGAACTAAACGGGGCAAGCCCCACAGTCTTGATGTCTTCCATCGTCTCGCCAAGCAGTTTCTTGGCTAGTTTTATAACCTCCTTCTCCTTGTGGTTGACCCGGCTAAACCGGAGTGGGTCTACACGGTGGCCGGTGTAGGTGTGCATCAGCCGGGTCCTGGAGCTTAGCGGCTGAATCATCCATTCGACCCAAGTCTGGGTCAAATCGACACCGGTGAGGCCGTGAGCAAGTAAGGCATTCATCTTTGGATATAGTGGCTCTAGATTCTCCCTCTCTTCTTGGGGAGCAAGACCCGGGAAGGTTGCATTGGTAAGCCTTGTTGCCCGGTAACCCGGCAAGGGGCTCTGACCTGCGGGAGAGGTGTCTTTGCAATAGAACCAAGTCCTTTGCCACCCCTTCGGATGACTGGCCGGCTTGGCATTGGGGAAGATAATGTTCTTTCGACATTGGATAGAAATCCCGCCGAGTTCAATGCTGGGGCCGTCCATGTGCTCAGTTTGGCGGTTTAGATAAAAGAGTTCTTGGAACAAGGTAAGAGACGGCTCGAGCTGCAAATAGACTTCACAAAATACTTGGAATTGGCAAAGATTGAAGATGGAGTTGGGGGCCAAGTCTTGGGGCCTGATGTTGAACAAGTGTAGCACGTCCCTGAAAAACTTTGAGCCGGGAGGACGAAAACCCCTTGAGACATGATCAGCAAATAAGACTACTTCATTTTCGCCGGGTTGCAGGTGGATTTCTTCTTCAGGAGCTCGCCATGAGATTATCTCCTTAGCTGGCAACAACCCGATGTCTGTCAGAGCTTGCATGCTCAGTTCGGACATACTGGACTTAGCCCAGTTGACGATCTTGGGCTTGGGAGGCATGATGTCAGCTGTTCTGAAAAGGAAAAGGTGTCACAAGCCGACAATTTGAGCTTTTTGATAAAGTACGAATGATATAAACAAACCGGTGAGTAAGAAATTTTGGCCGGGTTAGAAAAGAGGATGCAGGCAAATTGCCGGGTCAAGATTACTAGCACAGATGAGTCAAAACTGCAGGTCACAAATTTTTACAAGTGTTGTGGCATAGTTTGGGCTACGAGTCCGTAAAACAGATTTATACAAAGTAAGAAGATTCTACAGATCTGCAAAATGGATAAAAATGAAAAGATAAAAGCTACGTGTGTTCTTCGATGAATCGCGGTGGGTTTTGTCAAGACAGCAGGATGGATCTTTTAAAGGAGGAAAATGCTGCGAATGGCTGCGGACTAAAAATGAAAGAGGCTTGAGGTATTCAAGATCTACCGTAGCTACCGCAAAGAACACGGAAGAAGCTCAAGGGAACCATGGCAATGGTGGTGAGGCGCTTACAGATCTGGAGTGCGGGCTTTGCAGTCTTCGTGGTGTGGGCGATGGTGGCCGCGCAACGATGGAGGATTCCGGCGACGCAGAGGAGAGTATGGCGAGATGCTGGCTCCAGTGGCGTCGAGCTCAAATGGATGCGGCGGCGTTGCAGAAGAGGGAGCGACGAGGAGCATTAGAAGAGAAAGGGGAAAACAATGGCTTATTTATGGGCACTGTTGGACCCCCAAACGGTGCGCACGAAATCCAAGGCGACACCGTAACAGTGGCGAAAAGAGCTCCTTGATTTTTGCGCCCGACGAGGCAATACAAATCTGCTCAGATTCTCTATGACGTCACTCCAGATCTTGTGGGAATAGATTGATGCGTCATAGACGGAGGAAAGGGAAACTTAAAAGGCTAAGTTTGAAACGAAGAATGACCCGGCGATCTACTTAACCCGGCAAATTGAGCCGATCAAGGACAACGTTCTAAAGGACCGGCTTGGGGAGCGCTTGGAGAGTCTTACTAATGTTTTGTTTTTTAGGATGAAGTTTAACATGAATAAATTCAAGTCAAACTGAGGGCTAATGTTGGGGATGCCTGCCAGCGTATAGACCCAGCAGAGTGATAACCCGGCCATAGAGCAAGCTCGGCGGGTCAGTTCACTGCGTGATTGGAGGAACCTTGGTGGGCCGGCTTAGCGAGGCCTGGCGAGGACAAGCCGGTTTAGGTAATAGGGCCGGCTCACGGAGATGATGAGTGGCACGAAGGCCGTCTTGGAGAACAAGTAGGAAAGAGTAGGAGACGGGTCAAAGGACGACCCGGACTCTCATGTAATCTAGGGTTCCACCTGTGTATATAAAGGGGAGCACCTATACGAAAAAGACCAAGTGCAATCTCCTCGAGAGCTAGGTTAGCGAATCCGCATCCTTGTAATCGAGGTCTACAGCAATACAATCAAGCAGGACGTAGGCTTTTACCTCCATCATGAGGGGCCGAACCTGGGTAACCCGGCGTCTTCTCGTTCCCGATCAACCCCGTTAAGCTTCCACACTAGTGCGATGGCCTCATCTCTAAGTCCTTTCACAAGGGCATCTGCCGTGTTAAAACCACGACAATGGGGTTTATTCATGCGTGAGTTTACTTTGTCTACATCATGTCATCTTGCTTAAGGCGTTACTCCGTTCTTTATGGACTTAATACACTAGATGCATGCTGGATAGCGGTCGATGTGTGGAGTAATAGTAGTAGATGCAGGCAGGAGTCGGTCTACTTGTCTCGGACGTGATGCCTATATACATGATCATTGCCTTGGATATCGTCATGATTATTTGCTTTTCTATCAATTGCCCAGCAGTAATTTGTTCACCCACCGTATGCTATTTTCATGAGAGAAGCCTCTAGTGAAAACTATGGCCCCCGGGTCTATCCAAATCATATATTAAAAATCATAATAATACCTTGCTGCACTTTTACTTTATTTATTTTATTTTGTATTTTTGTTCGATCTATTTATCTATCACCATACAATTTAATCTTGCAATTAACCGCCAAGGGATTGACAACCCCTTGTTTGCGTTGGGTGCAAGGATTTGTTGTCTTGTGTGCAAGTACCGCTAACGAGTTCTTGCGTGATTCTCCTACTGGATTGATAACCTTGGTTTCATAACTGAGGGAAATACTTATCTCTACTATACTGCGTCATCCCCTCCTCTTCGGGGAAATCCCAACGCAGCTCACAAGTAGCACCCAACACAACAGAAACGGGCAGCCGGTTCGAGGTGTGTGCGATACACGGCATACTGTTCACTCGGATGAAATGTTTGTGATTACCCAACACAACAGAAACGGGCTGCCAGTTCGAGATGTGTGCGATACACAGCATACAGTTCACTCGGATGAACTATTTGCGACGATCCAGAAGAACAGAAACTTCGGCGTAACAAGATGTGTGTGATATCCGGCAAACAGGTCGGTAATCAGAATTGTGTGCGATAATTATAGACAGCGCATACGATTTTTTGTTGTGAATTGTGTGCTCGACAGGGCACACAATTCAAGAAACCAACTGTGGGCGATAATGTAAAAGATCTCTGTCGAATACGTATTGCTAACCGTCTGCAATGAGATTGACAGGGGACACAGATTAATATGAGCGAACGGCAACAGAGATATACAGTCTGCTTAATTTAGTCCTTCTGCTTCTTGTTGTTGTTGGATGGCCCCGTGACATTGTCTTGGCGAGGACGCTTCTTGCCGCTGACCGTTGGCTTTTCATCGCTACCACGGTCGTCATCGTCATTGTTGTCCTCGTTCGAACATTCCCCCTCCTCATCATCATCGTCGTCGTCTTCATCGTCCTCCGAGGGGTCCTCTTCAGTCTGGTCGTCGTCCGATGACTCGGGCGGCGGCGTCCCTTCCATGATCCGGATAAAATCGAGGTCAGGGCTCGACGCCAGACTCATGGAAGACGAGCGGGATGATTCCAAGGTTGACCTATCATCGGGCGGAAGACTGCTGGCGGAACTGGCGTCCTCGCTGTCGCTCAACATGGCTGTGGTACGTACACAAAGCGAGATTGCAGAGTGTGTGTAAGTGTGTAGCGCGGCCGGCCAGGGCGATGAAGACGGTGGAGACTGAAGCGGGGTATGAAGAAAAGAGGAATGGCAATTGAAGCGGGGGATTGACGGTTTTTATTGGCGCCTTGGCAGGCGATTAGAATCCTGATATAATCAACCGCAATTATTAGTACCCAGTCGCTCCAAATTCCCGCGGTTGCGCAGTTCTCAATGTGATAATTACACACATAGGTTGGAGCATCCACATGTGAAACAAGCAGTTTGCATAGGACAGTTGTCAAGCAATAGATGAGCTCTGCTTATTGATGTAGCCAGTAATAATCAAACGAAACCCCTAATCATCATTACAAACAGCGCATACAAGATGGCTAATGCGACAACTACAACTACACATGCTAGTTCCTTCTTGTCTCTTGCTTTCATCTGTTGCCTGTGATTGAGTCTTTCTTGCTTCATCGTAGTGATTGTACACTCCAGATCAGTCAGTTTCTTCTTCAGCTTTACGTTATCTTCTGCGAGCTTGGTGATAACACTCTGATTGGCCAGAACCCAAACCCCACGGATCGTACGTCTGCACCATTGGATGCACACAGATCGAACGGCAATCCTCATCCCTTTCATCACCACATGCAGTTGCAGTTGGGATTTGATTTATATGCACTAAATGCCTGGTAAATGCAAAAAAATGGCTTGAATATAGCAAAGGTGCCCCGAAATGCGCCAGAAAAATCAAACCTAGGGTATAATAGTGATTGCGTACTGTGGAAAAAATTCAAGGCGAAATGATGAAGTCGCCAGCAACTGGAGTTCAAATTGCCATGTCTCCTTTTGGAAACTATGATCCTTCTTGTGAGATGCTCTGGTTTCCAAGGAGCGGTTATCCAAACTTGTGCCAAACTTTACCAAAAAAATTCCACGGGGTCTTGAGAGCACGCCATGGTGACACACCGATTTTCGTGATTTTCGGACTCCATCTGCATTTCCTGTAATTAAAATACCAACAAGACCTATGCCGTGGCCGCATCTCGCATCTGAAATGTTTGAAAAATCTTCCAATTCCTTGGACAATGAATGAAAACATGCAAAGCGACACACGAATGATTTTGTAGACCTTATTTGCCAACACCCACATGTAGTTGCGGTTGGGATTTGACTTATATGCACAAAATGCACGGTAAATGCAAAAATGGCTTAAATATAGCAAATGAGACCCGAAATGCGCGAGAAAATCAATACTGGTGTGTAATGGTGATTGCGTACCATGGAATTTTTTTTGAGGCGAATAGATAAAGTAACCAACGATCGGAGTCCTAATTGCCACTTCTCCTATTGGGAACTATGATCCTTCTTGTGAGATGCTCCGGTTTGCAAGGAGCGACCATCGTAACTTGTGCCAAACTTTACCAATTTTTTTCCACTCGGTCTTGCGATCGCGCCACGGTGACACACCGATTTTTGTGATTTTCGAAGTCCATCCGCATTTCATGTAATTATATTACCAACAAGCCCTACGCCGGTGGCGCATCTCGTGGCCGAAATGTTTGAAAATTCTTCCCGTTTCTCGGACAATGAATAAAAACTAGCAAACCGACACAAAACTAATTTTTAAACCTTTTTTGCTAACACCCACATGTAGTTCCAGTAGGGTTTTGATTTATATGCACTAAATGCATGGTAAATGCAAAAAATTGCTTAAATGTAGCAAACGAGACCTGAAATGCGCCACAAAATCAAACCTAGGTTATGATGGTGATTGCGTACCGTGGAAAAAAATTTCAGGCGAAACGTTGAACTCACGTCTTCATTTCAAAATTACCACGTCTTCATTTCAAACGAAATTATGCTGTTTGTGCACACGGGCTCGTAGAGGCTTCCGTTTGCATAGGCCTTTCTGCGCCGTGACCAGCACCCTTTTTTCACCGAAGCCGCCAACACCCCCCACCGCCCGCCCCCGTTTCACTCAACAGTCCGCATATTTTACCAAAACTCCATCGCCAGCTCCCCCCTCCCCTAGATCCACACCAGAACCCTATCCGGCGCCGGCATGCTCAACCCGGCCGTGTCCTCTCTCTTCGGCGTCAACCCTACCTTCGCTGTCGTTCCCAACACGCGGCTGCCCGCGCCTCGCCGTCTTTGTTTGCTCGCCAGCCGCCCTTGACCATATCGATCCTGTACCCGTCGCCTCTCCTGCCGGGTTTGCACAAAAACCTGTCAGTTACTGCTCTCCATCGAGGTGAGGCATATTTCCTCGCGATCCCTCTTCCTATTTGGTTCTGTATGTTCCCAAATTGGCTATAAAATAACAGAGAGCGTATATATGTTCATTATCTACCTTCCTAACTTGTACATATAAGCTGTATTTGTTCCAATTAGTTATTGTCGATTTACAGATCGTGGGCGCCTGAGTCACACAAAATGAACAAATTAGCCGTACATTTTCCAAATTATTACATGACATTTCTAGACAGCTTGCTACCAAGTTGTTAGCGTTATGCTTATCCCCCTTTTTTGAATTTCGCATTTGTTCTCTGTAGATGCCGAGTAGCAGCGACATCACTCGTCCTTCAGGCGATGTATCTTCATCTGAGTCCGAAAACCCTAGGTCTCTAGCAGATGATTAGGGAACAAGTAATCTGGAACAGGATAGAGCTGCCGCAATCACCCTTCCGGTCAGGACATGGAAGAACGCTCCAAGAAAGCCCACACACCAGCCTAAAGGTGTATATGAAGTAACCGACATCGATTTAAAGTCTTGGGCTCCAACTAAACCAGATAAAACACGCACGAGGTTCAGGAGTGTGTGTGGATTTGTTGGCAAGGCAAGGCTCAACATTAATCTGTCGGGGTTTCGGAAGGCTGACACAGAAACACGGCACAGGATAGTCCGGGAGATCATGGAGCACTTCAACGTACCAGAGCAGTGGAGAATGCAGGTGGAACATGCTGCACTGAAGAAGGCCAGGGATGCTTGGAGAAACTGGAAGCACGTGTTGTACAAGAAGTACTTGAGTGAAGACAAGGACCCAATCCCCGCACAGCCCCAAATTACAAAGGCAGACTGGGCAGAATTCAAAAAGGTCAGGGCAACTACAGAGTTTACCAAGAAGAGTGCCAAGCAATCAAAACTTCAAAAGAGGAACACACACACCCACCGTATGGGTGTGGCAGGATACTATGGCATGAAACCGATATGGGACCAGGAGGACAAAGAAGCAGTAGCTGCAGGTGGAAAACCGGCCTTTAGTGAAATCAGGGGCGAACGCGCTAGAGACTACTTGCGGGCACGCACAAGGAGGCGTGACGACGGTTCTTATTACTTTGAAAACTCAGATGACGAAAAACTATATCGCGTGATGTTAAAGGCTTCCACCAGCAACCCTGGAAGGTTCTACAGGAACTCAGGGCCATGTGACATTCTGTCCGATGCTCTGGCAACAAAAGAGCCCCCCGGCCATGCAAGGGGTATAGGTGTCAATGTCCCGCACAAGAGAGCTTTCACACTCAGCAAAGAAGAGAGGCTCGCCATGAAAAAAGTGAGGAGTGAAAAGAAGAAGGAAGAATTGTATGAAAGGTTGAGGATGGACATGTATCCGAATGTTTGAATGGATATTGAGGAGTCAATGATGATGCAGAAGACTGTAACACTGAGAGATAACCAGCAGACAGGAGGGGAGGCGGGCATGGACGATGCTGCTTGTTGCGTGACAACACCGCACAAGAGTAGCTGTGCATCAGCTGACCCCAGCGACACTGAGACTGCAGCTGCGCATGATGATGCTATTTCTGATCTGTCTGGAATGAAAGACAAACTGAGGGGCGTGCTGACACATTATGAAGGTACGTTGAAATGTGCAACCGCCTGGGTTTTGTCCCCCCACTCGGAAGGGGGCCTCTTGTTGGACAATGTTGTTGGAAATATGCCCTAGAGGTAATAATAAAATGGTTATTATCATATTTCCTTGTTCATGATAAAGGTTTATTATTCATGCTAGAATTGTATTGACCGGAAACTTAAATACATGTGTGGATACATAAACAAATACCGTGTCCCTAGTGAGCCTCTACTAGACTAGCTCGTTGATCAAAGATGGTTAAGGTTTCCTAACCATAGACATGAGTTTTCATTTGATAACGGGATCACATCATTAGGAGAATGATGTGATGGACAAGACCCAACCTTAAGCTTAGCACCAGATCGTTTAGTTTATTTGCTACAGCTTTCTTCATGTCAAGTATCTGTTCCTTAGACCATGAGATCGTGCAACTCCCTGACACCAGAGGAATACTTAGTGTGTATCCAAATGTCACTTCGTAACTGGGTGATCATAAAGGTTCTCTACAGGTATCTCCAAAGGTGTTTGTTGGGTTGGCACGAATCGAGACTGGGATTTGTCACTCCGTATGACGGAGAGATATCTCTGGGCCCTCTCGGTAATACAACATCGTAAAGAGCTTGCAAGCAATGTGGCTAATGGGTTAGTCACGGGATCTTGTATTACGGAATGAGTAAAGAGACTTGCCGGTAACGAGATTGAACTAGGTATGGAGATACCGACGATCAAATCTCGGGCAAGTAACATATCGCCGGACAGAGGGAATTGCATACGGGATTAACTGAATCCTTGACATCGTGGTTCAACCGATAAAATATATTCGTCGAATATGTAGGAATTAATATGGGCATCCAGGTCCCACTATTGGTTATTGACCGGAGAGGTGTCTCGGTCATGACTACATGATTCCCGAACCCGCAGGGTCGCACGCTTAACGTTCGTTGACGCTAGAGTAGTATTGGGATATTTGAAGATTGGTAACCGAATGTTGTTCGGAGTCCCGGATGAGATCCCGGACATCACGAGGAGTCTCGGAATGGTCGAGAGGTAAAGATTTATATATGGGAAGTCATATTTTGGGTTTCAGAAAAAGGTGCAGTTTTTCGGTATTGTACCGGGAAGCTTCCAGAAGGTTCCGGAGGATTCCGGAGGGGACCGGAAGTCCACAAGTGGGTCCACCACGTCCTAAAGGCTGGCATGTGCTGAGGGGAGGCGCCCTGGCCTTATTGGGCTAGGCGCACCAAGTCCTCAAAAGCCCATGTGGCTAGGGAAGGGAAAAAAGGAGAGTCCTAGTAGGAATAGGATTGGACTTGGAGTCCAAGTCCTCTCCCTCTAGGCGCCAGCCCTAATAGGAGAAGGGCTGGACTCCAAGCCCCTCCACATATATAAATAGAGGAGAGGTGGCACCCCAAACAACACACCAGCCCCTGGGAGCCCTTCTCTCTCCCGTTACACCACCGCCTCGTCTCGACGACGCTTAGCGAAGCGCTGTCGGTGCTCCACCACGCCGTCGTGCTGGTTGTGATCCCATCTTCTTCTCCGCCTTCTCTTGCTGGATCAAGGAGGAGGAGACATCATTGAGCCGCACATGTGCTAAACTCGGAGGTGCCGTCCGTTCGGCACTAGATCGGTTGGATCGTGATCGGATCGCGAAGAGAACGACTACATCAACCGCGTTATATACGCTTCCGCTTTCGGTGTATGAGGGTACGTAGACACACTCTCCCCTCTCATTGATATGCTTCTCCTAGATAGATCTTGGGTGTTCGTAGGAATTTTTTTGATTTTCATGCTTCGTTCCCCTTCAAATGTGCCATTGAAGCCGGGCTGTGTGAAGTGCTACGTGACTGAAGTAAACCCTGGATTCAATAAATTTGCCCTGAAGAATGTCCTAGGGGACTGTGATGAGGAGAGGACCTTGCAAGAAACACTGTTAAATCATATCCAGTGGCCACGAAAGGAAATAGACTTCATAGATGAGATCCCTCAAGCCCCGCCAAGAGCAATCAATGTCGCCCTTCAACCGGCGACTCTCTCCTTGCCACAGCAGCTCTCGCGAGCTTCCCCCGAGGAACCTAATACTCGTTATCCAACGGCTGATGCATCAACCTGTGATCAGCCCACCCGACGTCGTGCCGTACAGGCCATGTCATCGTCCGCCCCTGAGCAGCCAGTGGCAAGGCCTACAACTGCTGAAGACGCACCACCGGTTCAGATACCGGCCACTGAAGCAGCAGGGGGAGACACAACAGCACCGCATGCTCACCAGACCAACCCGGTGGAACGGGCTGCTAAGCAGTCAGAAGGTCTGGAACCGCCTGCTCATCAGTCCGTCTGTTCGCAGCCGCGTGATCAACATACCGATGCGTCGGCACTGCCTGCTCAGCAAACCAACGCGTTGGCACATCCTCCTCAGCACACCGACGTGTTGGCACCACCTGCGCAGAAGCCCGACATAGCTTCACCGCCTGGTCAGTAGTCCGATGCCTCTGCTCCTACATCTCAGCAGTCCATCACAGCAGCACCGCCAGCTCAGCAGTCCGGCGTTGCTAAACCGTCTGCTCAGCAACCCGTCGTATCTTCACTACCTGCTCAGCAGTCCGTCTATCAACGATCCAGACCTTGCACCAGAAGTGCTTCAAGTACCAAGAGGAAAGCGGCCACGGTCGCACCCGCCTGGAAGCGACCCCTGAGACCGAGGAAGAATGCGAATGATAGCCTCTTACTAAAAGCACTCATCGCCCAGAACCAAATTACCAGCAAGTTGTTCGAATCGGAGAGTTATACTGGTTCTGACAGCTTGCCCGATGAAGAAGTCGAAAGGATACTTGCTAAAAATAAAGCAGACGTACTTGTAGCACGCAAGTACGTCCATGGCCAGCCATTTCTTGTTGACGAATACTTAGAGGAGTGCAGTTCCAGTTGCCGCAAGTTACATAAATATTGCATGGATGAAATGTCAGAAGGTCATAAGGTTCTGTTAGTCCACTATGACAGTGATCATTTCGGTCATGATCAAGGATCCATCAGTGTGGAATTCGAGGACTTTCATCTCTTCTTCAACTTCAATGTGCTCGATGTGACTCTTGTTAAATGCTTGATGTTGTAAGTACTTCACCAACTCTGATCAACTTCTCCATACAAGGTTGTAATTGAAAAAAAGCTAATTGTATTGGATTCCTCTCAGGGGATTGATCACGCAAAGAAAACTGGAGCGAGTGTATTTCATAGATCCTCACATAGCAAATGGCATATTATTACGTGGTGGCACAGATAATCGGGAGTGGGCCATTGGCAAGGTCGTCAGTATCTTGTGTCGCACGCCCAATGCAGAATTCTTTCTCTAGCCATATCATGAAGGGTAAGTCAAATAAACAACCACACATACATTGACCGTCTTTCACATTTCGTCATAGTTCGTAAGTTAATGGTTTTCTTAATCTGTAGCATTCACTGGATCTTGGTAGTCATTGCTCCAAACCAGAACAGAGTTTACTACCTGGATTCTCTCAGAGATTCAATAAAGCCTTAGGATCTGACGCATCTTCAGCAATTCATGGATAGGTATTGAATTCTATGATGTTAAAATTTGCATTCGTATCTGGTTCAAGAACTGAGTATGTGAAAATTCATCTTCATTTGCAGTGTGTTGGCATCGTGCATAACTAAACGAGGGAACCAGTTCAAGAGTGCACTACCTCTACAGCACGAGATCGTTTATCCGGTAAGACACCGAAATCCGTTATTTTCGGAAAATGTATCCAAAAGTTTGCAAATACCTTTTATTACGCTAGTCTAGTGTTCAAGTTTCTAAATAAACCCCTTTCTGTTTCTCTCCAAAGAAAAAAAACATCTTACACCGGTTAGGTTGCTCCTAACAGGGCAAATACATGACTAATTCTGTACAAAAAATTTCAGTGTCCTCAGCAACAACCAGGGACCAACCTTTGTGGATACTATGTCTGCAGGCACACGATCTCCATCTTCAAATCTACTGATTGCTGTAACGATGCACGTAATTTAGCACCAGTAAGTCTATATCTTAATTAATATCTTCTACTCCACTCGTATGGCACATTCTGATCTAAAAATCCTGCAGCTCATCTTTGAACCGATGACCCCTGAACCGCTCCCCACTGGTGAATTGATGGAGGTTAGGAGATTTATCAGCAACTTCTTCCTGAATCACTACATCAATCCCACTGGTGATAATGAAGATTTCAGCATGGTTGTTCCTCAAACAATGAGTAAGCATTCAACACGAGTTAACCGCTAAACATATACGCATGGATGCATTGTTTTCCATGTGATGAGGTCTTCGTATTTCTTACACTATGATTATGTACTGCATTTGTCGATAAATCAGTGGAATTTAGCTAGCATTTGTTCAATTGCATATTGTTGCGAATTCTGATTAATGTTCGTCCTGTGGACACTATTTGTTTAATTGCATATTGTGGCCAATTTGCTTTTTGCAGGGCAATTCAAATGCGCTATTTTTGCTTTAACCTGGCCATTGATGCGCACATGGTTCGACTAAATGAGGGTGTGCGATCCAGAACGGAAAGCACACGTCACTCATAGCGCAACCGTCGGTGATACACAACAAATCACAGACGATTTGCAGCACTTCTACGTGTGCGTAGGGGCTCCTGAACCGTTTGTGATAGCACATTATCGCACACGAGAGCTTCGAGGAAACCGTGCCCAATGCAAAATACAATCCCACTCGTAAATTGTTCAGGAAACGTGTGCGATGATGTCATGCATGGCAGGCGATTGCCATATAATACTCATGTGCACAGTTTCTATGATGGCCCGTGTGCCTTAGGTACTATTTCGCAAACGGTCCAATGTGAAACACCGTTTGGTTTCCCTGCTCAATTAGAAATGTTTGACTCCTGACAAATGTGGGCGATATGTTCGTGCATCGCATACAATTGCATTTGGGGACGCGTCTGCATCAGCGCTCCCTATCGCCGATGGTTTCTGGGTCGAGTGGGAAGGACCCCCCCCCCTATCACACACACAGGCAAGGCGACGGTTTAAAACTCCGTCGTGGAAAGGGGTTAAAAACCGTTTGTATAGAAGCTCGCTGTACCAGTGAATCGTGATGTAATATGACAACATGGTATCTCGCTAGCCCTTTCTGAGACCGCAAAACATAAATGCAGAGCACCCCTGTTCAAGTAGCGACTAAACATTGTAATTCAGGATAGACGATATCCAGTCATGGTCACACGCAACATTAACTATGCTCAATGCATAAAAATGACAATAGTGCTCTCCAACTGGTGCTTAAATGAGAGGGTGATGACTCAATAATAAAAGTAAATGACATAAAAGTAAATGGATAGACCCTTCGCAGAGGGAAGCATGGATTTGCAGCGGTCCCAGAGCTCAAAGCTTAAATTAGAGATGAAAATAATCTTGAGAGGTATGCTTTTCCTGTCAACTTCATGACCGAGAGTTTTCAATATCTTCCATGCTAAACACATTATAGGCAGTTCCCATGCGGAAAGGTAAAGTTTACTCCCCCTCCACCATACCAACACAAGCCATGGCTAGCCGAATCCTTAGGTGCCCTCCATACCAACAACTTTTCGGGGGAGTTTGTTTGCATTATATAATTTCGATTTGAGCATAGGACTGGGCATCCCGATTACCAGCCTCTCTCGTGCAATGACAAGTGAATAAACACTCATCTGAGAATAACCCGCTTAGCATGGAAGATACTGACCGCCCCCCTGTCGCTCCATGAGTGGTACGGGCACACAAAACAGATGTTCGTTTGAATGTTTAGAGGTGGCACATGCAAATTTACTTGGAACGGTAGAGTAATACCGCATATAGGTAGATATAGTGGACTCATCTGGAACAACTTTGGTTTAAGGATTTGGATGCACAAGTAGTATTCCCGCTTAGTACAGGCGAAGGCTAGCAAATAGATTGAGAAGCGACCAGCTAGAGAGCGAAAACGGTCATAGACATGCATTACGAATAATTAACATTGAGCATGAGCATGAGTAGGATATCAACACCCTGAACATAAAAATCATGGAGGCTATGTTGGTTTTGATTCAACTACATGTATGAACATGTGCCAAGTCAAGCCACTTGAATTACTCAGAGGAGGATACCATGCTAACATACTACGTCACAACTATTTTAATGCATGTTGACACTCAAGATAAATCATTATCCAGTCCTAGTTATTTAAGCATGGCATGAGCAACTATAATCTCTAATTGTCATCACAAACATGTTTACTCATAATAATGCTGAATCATGAATACTGAGCTAAATATATTTACAAAGACAAAAACAAGAAGAGTTCATACCAGCTTTTATTCACCGCAATCACTTCATCAAATATCGTCATTATTGCCTTTCACTTGCATGACCGAATGATGTGATAATAACAATGGTACAAGTGTGTCATGAACTAAGCTGGAGTCTGCAAACATTTATTCAAAGAAGAAGACAAAATAATAGTGGCTCCTTGTTAGATCAACAATAAAGCATATGGGAGCCACTCAACATTTTCATCGTGGTCTTTCTCCTTACTACGACTCAACAAAAAGGAAAAGAAATTCAGAGAAACAGACTGAAATATTGTTGGAGTTTTTGGTTTTTCTGAAGAAAGCAAATTAACGAAGGAAAAACAAAAACAAGAAAAACTATTTACACGGGAAAGCTCCCAACAAGTAAAAGAAGAAACGAGAAATCTTTTTGGGTTTTCTTTTACTACTACGAATTAACTAAACAAGAAAGAAACTACAACTAATTTTTTTTGGGTTTTTTGATAGTTTTTCAAGCACACAAGAAGAAAGTGAAAATAAAACTAACATGGATAATACAATGAAATAGGATGAACACCGACAACTATAATGAGTGTGTGAACATGAATGTAATGTCGGTGAGAAATACGTACTCCCCCAAGCTTAGGCTTTTGGCCTAAGTTGGTCTATGGCCACTCCTGGCCTGGATAATGCCCGTGATGGTAGTCCGGGTTGTACCGAAGTGCAGCTACCAAAGCTTGGCGGGTTGTCTCATTGAGGCGCTTGGTCTCCGCCACCCTCTCGTACTCCTTAGCCTCCTCCTCAAGTATGAAGTGTCTATGTTTTTTGCTGGAAATCAAAGAAGGCAGGAGCAGGCAAAACAATATGGAAAACACGATGCCTGTTAAAGATTAGCATGCATCTGAAAGAGGGGTCACCCCTCTCAAGGAACTGGTGGCGTTCCATAGCATCATAATCAAGAAAACTCTGTGGCAACAGGGTATCATTACGTTTTATGGGCACACCAAGATAAGCGGCTAAGCGAGTAGCATAAATTCCACCAAAGAAATCACCAACTAAGGCATTATTATGTAAACGACGTGCAACAATAGCCCCCATGTAAAATTGTCTATCTCTCAGCACTGGACTCTTAAGAATGCTCAAATCAGGAGCGCATAAATGACTAGGGTCCTGTTTACCATTAATGCATTTACCAATGAACAAAGCAAAATAATGTATAGCAAGAAAATGAATGCTCCCCATAGTAGATTGTGTAATGCCTCTAGTTTCACCCCTAGTAGTGTTCATGAGAAATTCATTGCAGTCAGATTTACGAGGTTCAGTACATGTCCCCCAAAATGGAATTTTACAAACACTACTAAATTCTTCAATGGACATGCGAAAAGGCTTTTCATATAAGTTCAAAATAACATCATGTGCAGTGCGCTAATATACATACTTGAATATCCGCACAAAGGAGTCAGTGAGATCATAGTATTGCGGGCAGTTGTCCGTCAAGAACTCCGTGAGCTCGGCATTGCGTACGTACATATCAAATTCTTCCTTGATGCCGGCTCGAATCATGAAGGCGTCTAGCGGCCACTAACATGGTAAAACCAAAGCCTCCCGCGGTGGTTCGGTATCCGGCTCGCGTATCGCGGGCCTAGGGGTACTCTTGCTCGAGGAACCACCATGGAACATCTTCCTAAACATTTTCTTCCTCTGAAAATTTCTGAAATTTTTAGTGACTCAAAATAAAAGTGAACGAAACTCAACAAAATTGATAGCAACTACTCGCACCAGTATCTAGAAGCTATATCATGCATCAAAACTACTTTGGACCATACAAATTCAACATTCAAGCTCATAAACATGGTCACCACAGCAGCAAAAATTTGCAAAGTATAAAGCACTAGAACAAAAACTAATTGGAGCATTGGAGGAGTCACATACCAAGGAGTAATTCCTCAAAACAGTTTTGGAAATGGAGTTCCGAGCAAGGAGATCGAAAATCACAGCAATATGAGCAAGAACACGGGCTTGGGAGCAAGTTTGATTTTTTTGAAGGAAGAAGAAGGAGATGGGTGGCTGGCATAAGTGAGTGCACGCCCTCTGAGCTTGTGGCTCACCCTCTGAGCAGGCCCAAGGGGGTGGGCGCGCCCTCTGAGCTTGTGGCTCACAAGTGCACCCCCCTGGGGTGTGTTCAGTGCCAAAAATTCTCAAAAATTCTGGAAAAAATCATACTAAATTTTCATGGCATTCTGAGAACTTTTATTTTTGGGCCATTTTTTATTGCACGGAAAATTCAGAAAACAGGATAATCATGGCATTTTATTTTATTCAACTACAAATAACAGAGAGCAAAAGGTGGGTACAGAAGGTTGTGCTTACTAAATTCATCGACCACATGCCCCTCAAAAATAATCCATTAATAAGGTTGACAAACTATTTCCGAATGGCATGAAACCGAAGAATCTTCGTATAACACTAAGTTACCTCAATGGGGATATGCATCTCCCCAACAATAAGAATTTCATATTTCTTTTTGACAATAGGAAGAGAAAATTTGAATCCTCCAATAGTGATTGTCGAAACCTTTTCAATACAATTGATACCATTCACCGAACTTGTTTCTTCGGAAAATAAACCGTATGCTCGTTACCATTGACATGAAAAGTAACCTTGCTTTTCTTGCAATCAATAACAGCCCCTGCAGTATTCAAAAAGGGTCTACAAAGGATAATCGACATGTTGTCGTCCTCGGGCATATCAAGTATAACAAAGTCTGTCAAGATAGTAACATTTGCAACAACAACGGGGACATCCTCGCAAATTCCAATAGGTATAGCAGTTGATTTATCAGCCATTTGCAAAGATATGTCAGTAGGTGTAAGCTTATTCAAATCAAGTCTTCTATATAAAGAAAAAGGCATAACACTAACACCGGCTCCCAAATCACATAAAGCAGTTTTGACATAACTTCTTTTAATGGAGCATGGTATAGTTGGTATTCCTGGATCTCCTGACTTTTTGGGTACTCCACCCTTAAAAGAATAATTTGCAAGCATGGTGGAAATTTCAGCTTCAGGTATCTTTCTTTTATTCGTGACAATATCTTTCATGTATTTAGCACAGGGGGTCATTTTCAACATATCAATCAAGCGAGTGAGCAAAAAGACAGGTCTAAGCATTTCAACAAAGCTCTCAAAGTCTTCCTCATCTTTGTTTTTAGATGGTTTAGTAGGGAAAGGCATAGGTTTTTGAATCCATGGTTTTCTCTCCTTTCCATGTTTTCTAGCAACAAAGTCTCTTTTATCATATCTGGTTGAGCATCAACATGAACATCCTCATTATCATTATCATTGTCATTATCCTTATCATTATCACTAGGTGTATGTTCATTACCAGATTGTGTCTCAGCATCAAAAATAGAAACATCATTTTGATTCTCAGGAGGTTTTTCTATCTCAGGTTCACTACAAGCATGCAAAGTCCTATTGTTTTTCTTTTTCTTTTTCTTCTTAGAAGGACTAGGTGCATCAATATTATTTCTTTGAGAATTGTTGTTTATTCTTTTGGGATGACCCTCAGGATATAGAGGATCCAGAGTCATTCTACCCCCTCTAGTATCAAATCTAACAGCATGATCATTCATTTTATTATTCATCTCATCAAGCAAATCATTTTGTGACTTAGCTATTTGTTCTAACAGAGTCTGAACCATAGAAGCATGTTTACTCAAGCATTTAACATCATTAGCAGTTCTAAACATCAAATCACTCAAGCATTCAATCATGATGGCATTTCGTTTTAGTTGATTGCTAACATATAAATTGAAGTGTTCTTGCTTAATGATGTAATTGTCAAATTCATACAGGCATTGACTAGCAGATTTATTATAGGGAATATCACTTTCATTGAATCTACGAAGAGAATTTACCTCTACTGCCTGTGTCAGGATGTCAAGCCCATGTATTTCTTCAATAGGTGGTAAATTCTTAACATCTTCACCTTTAATACCTTTTTCCTTCATAGATTTCTTAGCTTCTTGCATATCTTCCGGACCGAGGAATAGAATACCTCTCTTCTTAGGAGTTGGCTTAGGTGGTGGTTCAGGAAGTGTCCAATCATTAGCATTTATCAATATATTATTTAATAGTTCTTCAGCCTGTCCAATAGTTTGTTCCCTGAAAACACAACCAGCACAACTATCTAGGTAGTCCCTAGAAGCATCGGTTAGTCCATTATAAAAGATATCAAGTATTTCATTTTTCTTAATAGGATGGTCAGGCAAAGCATTAAGTAGTTGGAGAAGCCTCCCCCAAGCTTGAGGGAGATTCTCTTCTTCAATTTGCACAAAATTAAATATTTCCTATAAGGCAGCTTGTTTCTTATGAGCAGGAAAATATTTTCCAGAGAAGTAGTATATCATATCCTGGGGACTACACACACAACTAGGAGCAAGAGTATTAAACCATTTCTTAGCATCACCCTTTAATGAGAAAGGAAACAATTTAAGAATATAGTAGTAACGATTTTTTTCCTCATGAGCAAGTAGGGTGGCAATATCATTCAACTTAGTAAGGTGTGCCACAACAGTTTCAGTTTCATAACCATGAAAAGGATCAGATTCAACCAAAGTGATTAACTCAGGATCGACAGAGAATTCATAATCCTTATCGGTAACAAATATGGGAGAGGTAGCAAACTTAGGATCATATTTCATTCTCTCCCTCATAGATTTTTCTTTCAATTCAACAAGCAATTTTCTTACCTCATCTCTATCATTACAAGCATGAATGGCCCTAGCTGTCTCCCTATCAAAAACATAACCATCAGATGTCTCAAGCATTTCAACTCTAGTAGGAGAGCTAGGCATAATAGGTGAATCATAATTTTCAAGAGTTTCAACATTTTCAATTCCTTTAGCTTTAGCAATTTGTTCATCAAGAAATTCACCAAGTGGCACAGTATTATCAAGCATAGTACTAGCATCATCAATAGTTTCATTCATAGCAGAAGTAGTATCATCAATAACTTGCGACATATCAGAATGAATAGCAGGTGGTGGTGTCGCAAGCCTACTCAAAACAGAAGGTGAATCATGTGCAGAGTGTGATGGCAGTTCCTTACCTCCTCTAGTCATAGAGGGGACGATATTGGTCTTAGCGTCTTTTAGATTCTTCATAGTGATCAACAGATATAAATCCCAAGTGACTCAACAATTAGAGCTATGCTCCCCGGCAACGGCGCCAGAAAAAGGTCTTGATAACCCACAAGTATAGGGGATCGCAACAGTTTTCGCGGGTAGTATTTCACCCAGATTTATTGATTCGACACAAGGGGAGCCAAAGAATATTTGCGAGTATTAGCAATTGAGTTGTCAATTCAACCACACCTGGAGAACAAAATATCTGCAGCAAAGTGTTTAGTAGCACAGTAATATGATAGTTTCTATAGCAGTAGTAACAGTAGCAACAGTAACACTAACAGTAACAGTAGCAGTTTTGTAGTGATTGTAATAGCAGCAACAACGAAGTAACTTAGCAAAGATCAATATGCGAAAAGCATAGGCACTGGATCGGTGATGGATAATTATGTTGGATGACATTGATCATGTAACAGTCACAACCTACGGCGATACACAATAGCTCCAATTCATCAATGTAATGTAGGCATGTATTCCGTATATAGTCATACGTGCTTATAGTAAGAACTTGCATGACATCTTTTGTCCTACTCTCCCGTGGCAGCGAGGTCCATAAGGAAATCTAAGGGATATTAAGGCCTCCTTTTAATAGAGAACCGGAACAAAGCATTAGCACATAGTGAATACATGAACTCCTCAAACTACAACAATCACCGGAAAAAATCCCAATTATTGTCACCTTGGGGTATGCGGATCATGACACGTAATAGGTGCATATAACTTGCAAGATAGGATCAAGAACTCAAATATATTCATGAAAACATAAAGGTTCAGATCTGAAATCATGGCACTCGGGTGCTAGTGACAAGCATTAAGCATAGCAAAGTCATAGCAACATCAATCTCAGAACATAGTGGATACTGGGGATCAAAGCCCTAACAAATTGACTCGATTACATGGTAAATCTCATCCAACCCATCACTGTCCAGCAAGCCAACGAAGAAATTACTCACACACGGCGGTGAGCATCATGAAATTGGTGATGGAGGATGGTTGATGATGACGACGGCGTCGAATCCCCCTCTCCGGAGCCCCGAACGGACTCCAGATCAGCCCTCCCGATGAAGAACAGGAGGTGGCGGAGGCTCCGTATCGTAAAACGTGATGATTCTTTCTCTCTGATTTTTTTCTCCACGAATAGGTACTTATAGCATTGGAACTAGGGTAAAGGGAGCTACCAGGGCCCCACAAGCCTAGGGGGGCGCGCCCCCTGAGCTTGTGGCTCCTAGGTGGGCCCCCTCCAGTAGATCTTTTCGCAAGTATTTTTTATATATTCTGAAATAATTCTTCGTAAATTTTCAGGTCCATCCGAGAACTTTTATTTTTGCACAAAAATAACACCATGGCAATTCTGCTGAAAACAGCGTCAGTCCGGGTTAGTTCCATTCAAATCATGCAAATTAGAGTCCAAAACCAGAGCAAAAGTGTTTGGAAAAGTAGATACGTTTGGGACGTATCACCTGCATCTACTACTATTACTCCACCCATCGACCGCTATCCAGCATGCATCTAGGGTACTAAGTTAATAAAACAGAGTAACGCCTTAAGCAAGATGACATGATGTAGACAAAGTAAACTCAAGCAATATGATTAAACCCCATCTTTTTATCCTTAATGGCAACAATACAAATACGTGTCATGTCCCTTTCTGTCACTGGGATTGAGCACCACAAGATTGAACCCATCACAAAGCACCTCCCCCATTGCAAGATAAACCAATCTAGTTGGCCAAACCAAATCGATAGATCGAAGAGAAATACAAAGCTATAATAATCATGCAAAAAAGAGTTCAGAGAAGACTCAAATATTTCTCATGAATAATCTGATCATAAACTCACAATTCATCGGATCCCAACAAACACACCACAAAAGAAGATTACATCGGATAGAACTCCAAGAACATCGAGGAGGACATGGTATTGAAGATCAAAGAGAGAGAAGAAGCCATCTAGCTACTAGCTATGGACCCGTAGGTCTGTCGTAAACTACTCACACATCATCGGAAGGGCAGCAAGGTTGATGAAGAAGCCCTCCGTGATCAATTCCCTCTCCGGCAGAGTACCGGAAAAGGCCTCCAGATGGGATCGCGGAAGAAAAGAGGCTTGCGGTGGCCGAATGGTTTTCTCTTCCGCCTCTCTGGTATATTGGGAATATTTGGGAATTTATAGCGTTGGAATTAGGTCAGGATGTGCCACGAGGGGCCCACAAGCCTGGGGACATGCCCTACCCCCTAGGGCGCGCCTCCCAAGCTTGTCGCTCAATCGTGGCTCGTCTGGTCTTCTCCCAAAGCTTTGAGGGTCCCTTCTGGTCCAGAAAAAATTAATCCAAAGTTTTTTTCTTTGTTTGGACTCCGTTTGATAATGATTTTCTGAAAAGGCAAAAACAAGCAAAAAAAAACAGCAACTGGCACTGGGCACTGGGTTAATAGGTTAGTCCCAAAAAAATGATATATAATGGCATATAATTGCATAATAAACATCCAAGATTGATACTGTAATAGTATGGAACAATCAAAAATTATAGATACGTTGGAGACGTATTAAGCATCCCCAAGCTTAATTCCTGCTCGTCCTCGAGTAGGTAAATGATAAAAACAGAATTTTTGATGTGGAATGCTACCTAACATGTTTCATCATGTAATCTCTCTTACGGTATGAATAATAAGATCCGAATGATTCAAAGCAATAGTCTATAGTTTGATATAAAGACATCAATACTCAGGCATACTAACAAACAATCATGCCTTTCCAAATAAAAATGCTAAAGAAAGTTATCCCTACAAAATCATATAATCCTGCCATGCTCCATCTTCTTAACACAAAGTATTTATCATGCACTACCCCGATGACAAGCCAAGCAATTGGTTCATACTTTTTAACGCGCTTCAGCTTTTTCAACCCCCACGCTATACATGAGCGCACACCATGGATATAGCACTATGGGTGGAATAGAATATGGTGGTAGAGATTAATAAGGGGAAGTCAAAAATAAGAATATAGTCTCACATCAACTCGGCTAATCAACGGGCTATGGAGATGCCCATCAATTGATGTCAATGCGAGGAGTAGGGATTGCCATGCAACGGATGCACTAAGAGCTATAAGTGTATAAAATCTCAACATGAAAACTAAGTGGGTGTGCATCCAATTTGCTTGCTCATGAAGACCTCGGGCATTTGAGGAAGCCCATCATCAGAATATACAAGCCAAGTTCTATAATGAAAAATTCTCACTAGTATATGAAAGTGACAAAATAGGAGACTCTCTATATGAAAAACATGGTGCTACTTTGAAGCACAAGTATGGAAAAGGATAGTAACACTGCCCCTTCTCTGTTTTTCTCTCATTTTTTTTCTTTTTTTTCGTGTGCTCTTTTTGGCCTTCTTTTTTCATTTTTTTATTTCCTCACTGGGACAATGCTCTAATAATGATGATCATCATACTTCTATTTACTTACAACTCAAAAGAAAATTACAACTCGAAACTAGAATAAAATATGACTCTATATGAATGCCTTTGGCGGTGTACCAGGATGTGCAATGATACTAGCGTAACATGTATAAAAATGATGAACGGTGGCTGAGCCACAAATACTATGTCAGCTATATGATCATGCTAAGCAATATGACAATGACGATATGTGTCATATAAAAAGAACGGTGGAAGTTGCATGGCAATATATCTCGGAATAGCTATGGAAATGCCATGATAGGTAGGTATGGTGGCTGTTTTGAGGAAGATATAAGGAGGCTTATGTGTTATAGAGCGTATCATATCACGAGGTTTGGATGCACCGGCGAAGTTTGCCCCGACTCTCGATGTGAGAAAGGGCAATGCACGGTACCGAAGAGGCTAGAAAATTGCGGAAAGGTGAACGTGCGTATAATCCATGGACTCACATTAGTCATAAAGAACTCACATACTTATTGCGAAAGTTTATTAGCCTCGAAGCAAAGTACTACTACGCATGCCCCTAGGGGGGTAGATTGGTAGGAAAAGACCATCGCTCGTCCCCGACCGCCACTCATAAGGTAGACACTCAATAATAAATCATGCTCCAACTTCTCAGCATAATGACAGATCATACGTGCATGCTTCGGGAATCACAAACCTTAACACCAATATTCTTACTAAACCACAATTATCTACTAGCACCACCCACATATTACCATCTTAATATCGCAAAAATATTGCAAGGAATCAGACTTATCATATTCAGTGATCTACATAAAAGTTTTTATTATATCCCTTTTGAATACCTATTGACGGTGTCCTGGACTAGGGGGTACTCATCACGTCGTCTCCCGACCAGGTGGATCGGGGCGAGGACCCCCATGGCGGTTCACTAATGGGCCACTTCGGGCAGACCATGACATATACAAGGAAGCCTCCACAAGACTTGGCGCCCAAGCCGAGGACTCTTCTAAACCCTAGGCCTCCGGTGCATATATAAACCGAGGCTAGGCTAGTCAATAGATCGACTCATATTCATTACAACAATCTCGTGGTAGATACATGTACTCTGTACTACACCCCATATGAATACAATCAAAAGCGGGACATAGGGTATTATCTCTTCGAGAGAGCCCGAACCTGGGTAAAATCCTGTGTCCATGTTACCATCGCTCCAAGACGCCTAGCTTAGGACCCCTACTACGAAATATGCCGGATTTAGAACCGACATTGGTGCTTTCATTGAGAGCCTTCTGACAGTCGCCGCGGTGCGATGCGAATTCAGATCGTCTCCGGCGCGATCTACGCGTTGGAACCGAGCTTTATTGTCGATGTCGGCATCTTCGTCGCCGGCTCGACTAGTCACCTCGGCTGGACCGAGGACTGCGCTCCGCGTCGGATCATCAAGATCGGACGGATACTTTCATCATCATCAACTCCGATCTCTATCAAGATCATGGGGGAATGATCCATGGAGCTCGGGGGCTCAAGATCAACATTGCCCTCGGGCGACCGTGCAGTTTTTCTGGACAGTGGGTTCGCGTTCACCGTCACCGCCTCCTCGAGCATCGTTTTGACAAATCCTTTGGTGGAGTTGTGCGGAATTGAGTCTATAATGACCCCATAAAATTTCGTCGTATTCCGGTGGAGGAATCTCCGGCGATCTACGATATACCGGAGCCCTATCAAATCTGGACGGGAATCTGGACGAGTTTAGGGCGAGGAGTCCAGCGTTCATCTCGGACATCGTTTGGAAGATCCCACCGTTCATCGGCTGCAGAATTCCCATGTAGATCACTCCTCAAAATTTCAGCTCGATCCGACCGTTCAAACCCCAGGAAACGTCCGATGACTGTATCAATTTTCGGATCTGTTTTCTGCGCGAAAACGTATCCGACCCGAGTTCAACTTTCTTCATGAACGGGGTATTGGACATCCTTTTTGGAGGAATTTTTCTTAGGGTATTTTGTGTTGTTCCCCAACACGTGCCCATAAATTTTAAAGCCTTTTCCAAGGTAATCTTCACCGTCGTGTTGGTGTCAAACCAGCCCAACAACGTTGCTCCACGGCTGCCGACCTGCGCTAGACAGGTCGTCGCTTCATCGAGCCGAGGTCAACCTCACCGGATCATCACTTTGGCGAGCCGACCAAGAGCTCGGCATCGCGAAGGCCAAGTAATCGCAAAAAACCACATTGCCGCCCTACGGATTGCACGGGTCAGGCGCGCCAGCATCGCTGCACGGTCACTTCATCAAGTCGGCATTGACCGCGTCACAAATTCTGACCAGCGTCGGCATCGCCGCGCCGTCGCTTCTTCAAGCCGATGACCACCACGCCGACCTGCTTCGACACCTCGGTTGGCATGGCGGCTCCGACGTCACTTTACCGACCTGCTCCGTTGATACGTCTCCGTCGTATCTACTTTTCCAAACACTTTTGCTCTTGTTTTGGCCCTTAATTTGCATGATTTGAATGGAACTAACCCGGACTGACGCTGTTTTCAGCAGAATTGCCATGGTGTTGTTTTTTGTGCAGAAATAAAAGTTCTTGGAATTGGATAAAACTTTTTGGAGATTTTTTATGGAATATATAAAAAATACTGGAGCCAAAACCTACTGGAGGGGAGCCACTCAGTGCCCACGAGGCACCAGGGGGCGCCACCCCCCCAGGCACGCCCTGGTACCTCGTGGGGACCACGTGGCTCCGTCTGACCTAATTCCAACGCTATAAATTCACAATTCCAGAGAAAAAAATTGGAGAGGAAGTTTTATTGCGTTTCACGATACGGAGCCGCCACCACCTCCTGTTCTTCATTGGGAGGCCAGATCTAGAGTTCGTTTGGGGCTCCGGAGAGGGGGATCTTCCGGCATCGTCATCATCAACGATCCTTCATCACCAATTTCATGATGCTCACCGCCGGGAGTGAGTAATTCCTTCGTAGGCTTGCTGGACGGTGATGAGTTGGATGAGATTTATCATGTAATCGAGTTAGTTTTGTTAGGGCTTGATCCCTAGTATCCACTATGTTCTGAGATTGATGTTGCTATGACTTTGCTATGCTTAATGCTTGTCACTAGGGCCCGAGTGCCATGATTTTAGATCTGAACCCTTTATGTTTTCATGAATATATTTGTGTTCTTGATCCGATCTTGCAAGTTATATGCACCTGCTACGTGTTATGATCCGCATACCCCAAGGTGACAATAATTGGGATTCTTTCCGGTGATTGCCATAGTTTGAGGAGTTCATGTATTCACTATGTGTTAATGCTTTGTTCCGGTTCTCTATTAAAAGGAGACCTTAATATCCCTTAGTTTCCTTATGGACCCCGCTGCCACGAGAGGGTAGGACAAAAGATGTCATGCAAGTTCTTATCGCAAGCACGTATGACTATATACGGAATACATGCCTACATTACATTGATGAATTGGAGCTAGTTCTGTGTCGCCCTAGGTTATGATTGTTACATGATAAATGTTATCCAACAGTAACACCGATCCAATGCCTACGAGTTTTTCACATATTGATCTTTGCTAAGTTACTACTGTTACAATTGCTACCAAACTACTGATGCTACCGTTACTATTATTGCTACTGCTATCAAACTATCATACTACTGTGCTACTGATCACTCTGCTGGAGAAATTTAGATTCCAGGTGTGGTTGAATTGACAACTCAACTGCTAATACTTGCAAATATTCTTTGGCTCCCGTTGTGTCGAATCAATAAATTTGGGTTGAATACTCTACCCTCGAAAACTATTGCGATCCCCTATACTTGTGGGTTATCAAGACCTTTTTCTGGCGCCGTTGCCGGGGAGCATAGCTTTATTTGCTAAGTCACTTGGGATTTATATCTGTTGATCACTATGAAGAATCTGAAAGACGCTAAGACAAAAATCGTTCCCTCTAAGACGACGGGAGGTAAGGAACTATCGTCTAGCTCTGCACTTGATTCACCTTCCGTTTTGAGTAAACTTGCAACACCACCACATGCTATTAATTCTGATATGTCGCAACTTATTGATGATACCACTTCTGCTATGAATGATACTCATGATGATGCTAGCACTATTCTTGAAAATGTTGTGCCACTTGGTGAATTTCTTACTGAACAAATCGCTAAAGCTAAAGAAATTGAAAATGTTGAAACTCTTGAGAATTATGAATCACCTATTATGCCTAGCTCCCCTACTAGAGTGGAAACACCTGATGAACACTACTTTGATAGGGAGACAGCTAGAGCAATTCTTGCTTGTAATGATAGACATGAAGTTATAAAGTTGCTTGCTGATATGAAAGAAAAATCTATGAGGAAGAGAATGAAATATGATCCTAAGTTTGCTACCTCTCCCATATTTGTTACTGATAAGGATTATGAATTCTTTGTCGATCCTGAGTTAATTACTTTGGTTGAATCTAATCCTTTCCATGGTTATGAAACTGAAACCGTTGTGGCACATCTTACTAAATTAAATGACATAGCCACCCTATTTGCTCATGAGGAAAAAATTCGCTACTACTATATTCTTAAATTGTTTCCTTTCTCATTAAAGGGTGATGCTAAGGAATGGTATTATACTCTTGCTCCTGGATGTGTGCGTAGCCCCCAGGATATGATTTATTACTTCTCTGAAAAATATTTTCCTTCTTATAAGAAACAAGCTGACTTGCAGGAAATATTTAACTTTGTGCAAATTGAAGAAGAGAATCTCTCTCAAGCTTGGGGGAGGCTTCTCCAATTACTTAATGCTTTGCCTGATCATCCTCTTAATAAAAATGAAATACTTGATATCTTCTACAATGGACTAACCGATGCTTCTAGGGACTACCTAGATAGTTGTGCGAGTTGTGTTTTCAGGGAAAGGACTATTGAACAAGCTGAAGAATTATTGAATAATATATTGAAGAATAATAATGATTGGACACTTCCTGAACCACCGCCCAAATCCACTCCAAAGAAGAGGGATATTTTACATCTCAGTCCTGAAGATATGCAAGAAGCAAAGAAATGTATGAAGGAAAAAGGTATTAAAGCTGAAGATGTTAAGAATCTACCACCTATTGAAGAAATACATGGTCTCGAAATACCGCCACAGGTAGTAGAGGTAAATTCTCTTATAAAATTTGATGAAGGTGATATTCCTTACAACAAACCTCCTAGTCAATGCTTGTATGAATTTGACAATTATATTATTAAGCAAGATCACTTCAATGCAAATGTTATGAAACAATTAAAACGAAATGCCTATATGATTGATCGCTTGAGTGACTTGTTATTTAGAATTGCTAATGATGTTAAAGGTGTGAGTAAACATGCATCTATGGTTCAAACTCAACTAGAACAAGTTGCTAAATCTCAAAGTGAATTGCTCAATGAAATGAATAACAATATGAATGATCATGCTGTTAGAGTAATGACTAGAGGAGGTAGAATGACTCAGGAGCCACTTTATCCTGAAGGTCACCCAAAAAGAATTGAACAAGATTCTCAAAGAATTAATGTTGATGCACCTAGTCCATCTAAAAGGAAAAAGAAAAAGAAAAATGATAGGACTTTGCATACTTCTAGTGAACCCGAGGTAGAAAAACCCTTGGAGGATAGTAATGATGTTTCTATTTCTGATGCTGAAACACAATCTGGTAATGAACAACCACCTGATGATAATAATAATGATGATGCTCATGTGGATACCCAACCAGATAATGATAAAGAACCGAATAATGATGTTGAAATAGAACCTGCTGTTGATCTTGATAACCCACCTTCTAAAAATAAACGTTGTGATAAAAGAGACTTCGTTGCTAGAAAACATGGTAAAGAAAGAGAACCATGGGTTAAAAAACCCACGCCCTTTCCTCCTAAACCATCTAAGAAAAAGGATGAGGAAGAATTTGAACGCTTTGCTGAAATGCTTAGGCCAGTCTTTTTGCGCACTCGTTTGACTGATATTATAAAGAAGCCTCCTTATGCTAAATACATGAAAGACATTGTCACAAATAAAAGAAAGATACCTGAAGCTGAAATTTCTACCATGCTTGCAAATTATTCTTTTAAGGATGGAGTACCTAAGAAACTAGGAGATCCAGGAATACCAACTATACCATGCTCCATTAAAATAAATTATGTCAAAACTGTTTTGTGTGATTTAGGAGCCGGTGTTAGTGTTATGCCTTTCTCTTTATATAAAAGACTTGATTTGAATAAACTCACTCCCACTAAAATATCTTTGCAAATGGTTGACAAATCAACTGCCATACCTATCGGTGTTTGTGAGGATGTGCCCGTTGTAGTTGCAAATGTTACTATTCTACCAGACTTTGTTATACTTGATATGCCCGAGGACGACAACATGTCGATTATCCTTGGTAGACCCTTCTTGAATACTGCAGGGGCTGTTATTGATTGTAACAAAAGCAAGGTCACTTTTCGTATCAATGGTAATGAGCATACGGTGCACTTTCCGAAGAAACAATTTCAAGTAAATGGTATTCATATTATTGCAAAGACTCCGACAATTACTATTGGAAGTTTTCAACTCCCTCTTCCTACTGTTAAAAAGAAATATGAAACTCTTATTATCGGGGAGATGCATATCCCCATTGAGGTAACCTAGTGTTTTACGAAGATTCTTCGGTTTCATGTTACTCAGAAATGGTTTGTTAATAAGACTTCATCAACCTTATTAATGGATTCTTTTTGAGAGGCATGGGGTCGGTGAATTTAGTAAGCACAACCTTTTGTACCCACTTTTTGTTTTCTGTTACTTTTAGTTAAATAAAATAGAATGCCATGATTATCCCATTTTCTGATTTATCCGTGCAATAAAAAAGTGCCCAGAAATAAAAGTGCTCAGAATGCAATAAAATTTTGATATGAATTTTTATATAATATTTAATAATTTTGGCACTGGGAACATACCAGGGGGGTGCCCCAGGTGCCCATGAGGCACCAGGGCGCGCCACCCCCCCTGGCGCGCCCAGGTACCTCGTGGGCCCCACAGGGACCCCCTCACTTATTCCTTCAGCCCACTTCGTCTCTTACCTCTAGCAAAAATTCCTGGTATCTCTCTCTCTTTCTCTCGTGTTCTTGCTCAGAAAAGTGAAATTTTCGATCTTCTTGCTCGGAGCTTCGTTTCCGAAACTGTTTTGGGAGATTACTCCTTGGTATGTGACTCCTCCATTGCTCCAATTAGTTTTTGCTCTAGTGGATTATATTTTGCATAATTAGCTGCTCTTGGTGCTACTGAAAATGAGCTTGCATGTTGAATTCTTTGAGTTCCAAGTAGTTTGAATGCTTGATATAGCCTCTAGACATCCATATGAGTAGTTGCTATCAATTTTGTGAAGTTTTATTGATATCATTTTGTGGCACAAAAAATTTCAGAAATTGTTCTTAGGAAAATGAATGGCTTCCGGAGAAGTTCTTCGAGGAGGAGGCCCTCAGAAGCGTCATCAAGTGAAAGCTCGGCACGCCAATCATATGAAGAACCAAGGGCAAGTTCGGTGCGAGGTGCCTAAGCAAAATCATGTCGATGGCCGTGCAATGAGTTCATGCTAGGTGCAGGCATCAAGGAAGAATTTGACCAATATATTCACAATGCCGAGCTCTCTGCCTTTATCACAGATAAGCCACCACAACATTACAACCTCACTCATTCCTTTACTCAAAACTTTGATTATCACCCGCGCACTTCTAGAGTTTTATTTCACCTTTATGACAAATCCTATAATACGTCTCTAAAAGAATTCTGTGATGCATGCAAAATTCCATATTGGGGTTCGTTAGATGAACCACCAAGATCTGATTATGAGTTGTTTCTTAATAGCCTTTGCAACGGTGAGGATAGGGGAATCATGCAGACTAGAATAATTAGCATTCACTTTCCCGCTATTCGGTATTTTGCGCTTTTTAATGGTAAATGCGTTGTTGGTAAGCAAGACTGTAGTGCACTTTGCACCCCTGATCTGAGTCTTATTCATACAGCTTTGACTGGTAGCAAGCTTTATAATCTTGGGGCTATTGTTGCACGTAGGCTGCAGCGTAATGCGGGTAATGGTGATTTGTATGGAGGAGTTTATGCCTCCCGCTTAATTAGCTGCAAAGCTAGGGGTGTCGCCCAAATTCAATGACCCCCTCTTGCCTTATAAATATTTGAATTTTGAAACAATGCGAGAACATAGGTTTTTAAAACGCAACGCACAGGGTTATGAATATAACTTAGTTTTTAATAAATATCAATCTGTGTATGTTGTTTTGCCTGCTCCTGCTCTCTTTGAGTTTCAGAACAAACAGAGATATTTTCTTCATGAGAGTGAGGTGCACGAGTACAATGCGGCTGTCGAGGCTGCTCGTCTGGCCGAGGAGGCGGCTCAGAACGCCTCTACGAGCTATCATTTCGATTACTATCCAGGACAGCCATGGCCGTAGACCAAGCTAGGCAAAAGCCTAAGCTTGGGGGAGTACGTATTTCTCACCGACATTACATTCATGCTCACACATTTCATTCCAGTTGTCGGTGTTCATACGTTTTCATTGTATAATCCATGCTAGTTTTATTTTCTTACCTTCTCCTAGTGTGTTCGAAAAACTTGAGAAAATCCAAAAACATTTCTCGCTTATTTTCGGTTTTTCTTTCTAGTTTAATTAGTCGTAGTTTCGTAGTAGTAAAAGAAAACCCAAAAAGATTTCCCGTTTCTTCTTTTACTTGTTGGGAGCTTTCCGTGTAAATAGTTTTCTCGTTTTTTGTTTTCCTATTTATTTCGTTTTCTTTAGAAAAACTAAAAACTCCAAAAATCTTTCAGTGTATTTCTCTGAAATTCTTTTCTTTTGTTGAGCCATTGTAAGGAGAAGACCACGATGAAAATGTTGAGTGGCTCTCATATGCATTATTGTTTATTTAACAAAGAGCCCATATTGCCTTGTCTTCTTCTTTGAATAAAATGCTTGCAGATTCCAGCTTAGTCCACGGCGCACTTGCACTATTTTCATTTTCATATCATTCGGTCGTGCAAGTGAAAGGCAATAATGACGATGATTTGACGAAATGACTGTGGCAAGGAAAAGCGGGTATGAACTCAACTTGTTCTTTGTTTTTGTAAATATGTTTAACTCAGTATCCATGATTCAGCATATTATGATTAAACATGTTTATGATGACAATTAGATATTATAGTTGCTCATGCCATGCTTAAGTAGCTAGGAGTGGATAATGATTTATCTTGAGTGTCAACATGCATTAAAATGTTCATGATGTAGTATGATGATATGGTATCCTCCTCTGAATGTTTTGAGTGGCTTGACTTGGCACATGTTCACACATGTAGTTGATTCAAAACCAACATAGCCTTCACGATATTTATGTTCATGGTGCTTATATCCTACTCATGCTAGTATTCAATGTTGATTATTCATAGTGCATGATTATGACCGTTTTTGCTCTCTAACTGGTCGCTTCTCAACCTATTTGCTAGCCTTCACCTGTACTAAGCGGGAATGCTGCTTGTGCATCAAAACCCTTAAACCAAAGTTATTCCAGATGAGTCCACTATATCTACCTACATGCGGTATTACTCTGCCGTTCTAAGTAAATTTGCAAGTGCCACCTCTAAACATTCAAATGAACGTATGTTTTGTGTGCCCGTACCGCTCATGGAGCGACAGGGGGCGGTCAGTATCTTCCATGCTAAGTGGGTTATTCTCATGATGAGTGTTAATTCACTTGTCCTTGCACGAGAGGGGCTGGTAATCGGGATGCCCAGTCCCACTATTAAAATTGCAAAATAATAAAACAAACTCCCCCGGAAAGTTGTTGGTATGGAGGGCACCCGAGGATTCGACTAGCCATGGCTTGTGATTGTTGGTGGAGGGGGAGTAAACTTTACTTTACCGCTTGGGAACCGCCACTAATGTGTTTAGCATGGAAGATATTGAAAACTCTCGGTCGTGACGTTGACAGGAAAGGCATACCTCCCAAAATTATATCTATCTCTGATTTAAGCTTTGAGCTCTGGCACCTCTGCAAATCCATGCTTCCCTCTGCGAAGGGCCTATCTATTTACTTTTATGTTATTTTACTTTTATTGTTGAGTCATCACCTTCTCAAACAAGCACCAGTCCTGAGAGCACTATTGTCATTCTCATGCATTGTGAATAGTTAATGTTGTGTGCATCATGATTGGATCTCTTCTACCATGAATTACAATGTTTAGTCGCTGCTTGAACTTTGGAGGTGCTCTGCATTTATGTTTTGCGGTCTCAGAAAGGGCTAGCGAGATACCATGTTGTCATATTATATCATAATTGTTTTGACAAAGTGTTGGCATTTGAGATATCGTAGTATTGCTCGCTAGTTGATTATGCCATTGATATGAGTGAATATAATTTCTAAGAGTTACCATTTGCATGGTTAGTTATAATCTTTGCTGAAAACTTGGGTGCTATTTAAGCATATATATAGATACAAGAACAAAAGAGCTTGTAAAAGTTTTTCTTTATCACTTTGAGTTTGTCAACTGAATTGCTTGAGGACAAGTAATGAGTTAAGCTTGGGGGAGTTGATACGTCTCCGTTGTATCTACTTTTCCAAACACTTTTGCTCTTGTTTTGGCCCCTAATTTGCATGATTTGAATGGAACTAACCCGGACTGACGCTATTTTCACCAGAATTGCCATGGTGTTGTTTTTTGTGTAGAAATAAAAGTTCTTGGAATTGGATGAAACTTTTTGGAGATTTTTTATGGAATATATAAAAAATACTGGAGCCAAAACCTACTGGACGGGAGCCACTCAATGCGCACGAGGCACCAGGACGCGCCACCCCCCCCCCAAGCGCGCCCAGGTACCTCGTGGGGCCCACGTGACTCCGTCTGACCTAATTCCAACGCTATAAATTCACAATTCCAGAGAAAAAATCGAAGAGGAAGTTTTATTGTGTTTCACGATACGGAGCCGCCGCCACCTCCTGTTCTTCATCGGGAGGCCAGATCTGGAGTCCGTTTGGGGCTCCGGAGAGGGGGATCTTCCGGCATCGTCATCATCAACCATCCTTCATCACCAATTTCATGGTGCTCACCGTCGGGAGTGAGTAATTCCTTCGTAGGCTTGCTGGACGGTGATGAGTTGGATGAGATTTATCATGTAATTGAGTTAGTTTTGTTAGGGCTTGATCCCTAGTATCAACTATGTTCTGAGATTGATGTTGCTATGACTTTGCTATGCTTAATGCTTGTCACTAGGGCCCGAGTGCCATGATTTCAGATCTGAACCCTTTATGTTTTCATGAATATATTTGTGTTCTTGATCCGATCTTGCAAGTTATATGCACCTGCTATGTGTTATGATCCGCATACCCCAAGGTGACAATAATTGGGATTCTTTCCGGTGATTGCCATAGTTTGAGGAGTTCATGTATTCACTATGTGTTAATGCTTTGTTCCGGTTCTCTATTAAAAGGAGGCCTTAATATCCCTTAGTTTCCTGATGGACCCCGCTGCCATGGGAGGGTAGGACAAAAGATGTCATGCAAGTTCTTATCGCAAGCACGTATGACTATATACGGAATACATGCCTACATTACATTGATGAATTGGAGCTAGTTCTGTGTCGCCCTAGGTTATGACTGTTACATGATAAATGTTATCCAACAGTAACACCGATCCAATGCCTACGAGTTTTTCACATATTGATCTTTGCTAAGTTACTACTGTTACAATTGCTACCAAACTACTGCTGCTACCGTTACTATTATTGCTACTGCTATCAAACTATCATACTACTGTGCTACTGATCACTCTGCTGCAGATATTTAGTTTCCAGGTGTGGTTGAATTGACAACTCAACTGCTAATACTTGCAAATATTCTTTGGCTCCCCTTGTGTCGAATCAATAAATTTGGGTTGAATACTCTACCCTCGAAAACTGTTGCGATCCCCTATACTTTTGGGTTATCATCCGTCACCTCGGCCGGACTGGAGCCTTCGCCATCGCTTCATCAATCTACTCCAGGGACTTCGTCGTCACCCTTCCGACCTACTCTGTCCCCTCGGCTGGACCGGGGGCTTCGCCATGGCACATCGGCAGTTTTGTGCCGTTATTTCATCAAGCCGAGCTCTTCGCTCGGCCACCTTGGAATCGTCTTGGGGACAGGAACCTCAGCCAAGCCGAGGACTACGCATCATGTTGGATCTGTTGGAGGCCGATACGCGTCCTCGTCCCGCCGCAAGCTCGGACCGCGTCATCAACACCGAGCACATTAACCAGCTAAGTCGCTTTCATGCTCAACTTTTTCAATTTTTAATTTATGTTCGGTTCGACCAAGCATTATATTTGTGTTAAAAAAAAGAGTTGTTTGTCAAAAACGATGTCTGTTAAAAACAACTTTCTCTGCCTAGGTTAACTGGGGGCTCTTAAATTTATATGAGCCATTTTATAATAAATATTTTTTCTTCTAAGTCATTGCAAAGTCTTTTTCTAACACTCCTTTTTCAACTCGAGTGTATGGTCAATAGCCGGATAGCCTGGTTTCTCTCTAAAGCCGCTCGAGTTTAGTTTGCTAAATTGGCCTCTAAGAAGCACTCCGCCTTCGGGATATGGAGGTTTAAGCCGAAGGCTGACCTACTTGAAGTTTAGAGATCGGATGTGTCATGTTAAAGCACGACGGAAGGAAAATTTTATTTTAAGACCAATTTTCGGATTGGCACCAAAAAACTTGATTTAGTTCGGACGTCAAAGTTTTTACATAAGTTTTTTGGCTTTTCGAGCTTATGGCACTTTTAAGCTATTTGTATGTTTTTCTTTCCGGAGGCGGGACATCCTCATGACTGAGGGGCCCTGCGTAATAATTCAGCTCGGGAGATCTTTTCCTACCAGCAGCTCGGCATCTTTCCTGCCGACCTACACCTCAGCGTTGGCGAAACGCACATGACATCTGGACTAGTTCCCGAGGAGATTCGATCCTTAGATTGGTCGGCCGCACCCAACCTGAGTCTTGGGGGATACTGTTTGTCTTCAGCATAACTCTCGCAGTACAACGTCAGATGCCTTTAAAGCATCAGCAATATCAACGGGGGGCTGCGACTAGAGCCGAACCCACCAAAAGCCAAGGTACTCCGAGGAGTCCTCGACAAAACATTCTCGGATATTGCTTTATATGCATCAGTTTCGAATTGTGTCTTCGGTCAATAGTTGGGTTGCCCGGCTCCTGTGCTTGCCTCCTACGTTCCACTTTGTTCGGCTAGGTGTGCAAAGGGAGAACCACTGCGATTGTACTTCTGATTTAACTGGTCAAGTACCTCAGTGGAGAAAGCTGAAAACTGACTGTCACAATGAGCGCAAACTGGTCAACGATCCGATGACTGTGTCAAACTATAGATCGATAGAGGTTACCCCGTGGGCCTTTCATAAAATTGGCCGAAGTGTTAATGGCTTGACCTCGGCTGACGCCGAACACTAACTGGGGGCTAGTAACTGGCCTCCCAACTTTAAGCTCCTATGACTAAGTGAAAAGTTATAAAGCCTAGATATCTGATTGCCTCGTTTCCGCTAACACAACCGCCTCCGGGCACCGAGACGTCGGCTAAGGGTTGTCTTGTTACTGCGGAAACACCCTGCATAGCATCTACAAAGGGGTAGAAGCCGACGATGGGCCACTCTCAAATGATAAACGGTCACAAAGGAGTCAAAATAGCATATAGCATAAAAGCGTTTGTATTCAATATACGAGTTCTGCCTTCCGTAATCATCGTTATAAAGCCATAAATATGCATCAATTTGACTTAAGATTTTGGCCAAGCTGGGTTGCCTGGCTCCCATGCTTACCCCTTACGTTCCCGATTGTTCGGCTAGGGGGTTAAGGGAGCACCTCTGTGATTGTTACTTCCGGGTCATCCGGGCTAGTACCTCAGACTGGGTGAAGCCGAAAGCTAGCCATCTTAAGAATATAATTGGTCGGCAATGACGGAAGTGAAAATTTTGGTTCATTAAAGACCACAGAGTTCGGGAACTTTTCCCAAACTGAATCCTCAATATTTTCCTCCCACATTGATCAAAGTTGAGGTTTCACGATCATGGTCAACATGATAGCCTGGGAAAAATAACTTATAAAGGAACTATTTTTCCCAGAAGATGTTTCTTACGTTAAATAGTAATATAACATATCTCTCCGCGTACCTTTGTTTATAAAACCATATGGCCGGATTGCCTTGTTTGCCGTAAATCTTTGCCCTTATAAAGGCTTTATAAAGTAGGACAAACACTCCTTAGCTAGTGGCCGAGGAGGTTGAAGCCGATGGTCGGTCAACAAAGTTTTGTACAATGCGGATCCGAGCATTAATGATGTAAAGTACTTGGATACGTAGAATCATTACACATAAATTGTGATTAAAGTAAATTTACCCCGGATATCGATCCTTAATTCGGCCACCCTTGCCCAAATTAAGGCTCGGGGGCTACTGGGCTTCGCGCTTCTCAAATTAAAAGAAACTAAAGAGGTACATCGATCCCCTAATCTGGTGTTCCCACCCGACCACTGGCTCGGGGGCTACTGCATTTGACGATTCAATGCAGGTGCAAAATAGTTTCCGAGGAGATTACGATCCTTAGGTTGGTCGGCCGCACCCAACCTGAGTCTCGAGGACTATGCACACCGTGTTTCCGTTCCTAAATATGCTGTCGAGCTAGGAATTGATCCTCAGGCCGATTTTGCGAATCGACCTGAGTCTCAGGGGCTACTGGGATCAGCAGTTTCATGTTTTCCTTCAGGTGCATCTCGGATTTTAGGCCGACACACACCTTGAGGGCTACTTGCTATATATCTCGGCAGAGAAGAAATTGCACCAATCGAAAATATATCCGCAAAAAATCAGCCCAAGCCCGAGGTGGTGCATCACCTCGGAAGCAGTCCGGCGTAAAGCTCGGATGCAAGTGGCTGGCTCCCTAGAGGGCATTTTCGACATTAAGCTCGGCTGAACTCCTTCAACTTTTTCAAACTAAGGTGAACTATAACACCTCGGATGTAGACCGGCGTTGGAGCTCGCCTGCAAAAAGACACCTCGGATGCAGGCCGACAATGGAGCTCGGACGCAAGAGGACACCGCTGCATGGGAAAAACTTTGAACCCGAGGTGTGGCGTAAAAAATAACAAGGCATTGATAAAGGCCAAGAACCTAAAGGGGCTCCTCGAATGCCCGACATGTCAACTCTTCGGATACACCTCGGCGATCCTCGAGATCGGAGATGAGAATATTTGTTGAACTAGTTTTCAAGACCAACGACCGAAGACGAAGAACAATTCGGAAGAACCGAGGAGCGTCCCCAACTTGAAGACCGGTTCAGGGGGCTACTGACGGTGTCCTGGACTAGGGGGTACTCATCACGTCGTCTCCCGACCAGGTGGATCGGGGCGAGGACCCCCATGGCGGTTCACTAATGGGCCACTTCGGGCAGACCATGACATATACAAGGAAGCCTCCACAAGACTTGGCGCCCAAGCCGAGGACTCTTCTAAACCCTAGGCCTCCGGTGCATATATAAACCGAGGCCAGGCTACTCAATAGATCGACTCATATTCATTAGAACAATCTCGTGGTAGATACATGTACTCTGTACTACACCCCATATGAATACAATCAAAAGCAGGACGTAGGGTATTATCTCTTCGAGAGAGCCCGAACCTAGGTAAAATCCTGTGTCCATATTACCATCGCTCCAAGACGCCTAGCTTAGGACCCCTACTACGAGATATGCCGGATTTAGAACCGACACCTATCATATTAGGACCAAATTCATAACCCGTGCATATTACCATTGCTATTTATTAGACTCTCAAAAAGATATAAGTGAAGCATGAGAGTGCAATTATTTCTTTAAAATATAACCACCGCCGTGCTCTAAAAGATATAAGTGAAGCACTAGAGCAACAGCCGAGCTCAAAAGATATAAGTGAAGCACAAAGAGTATTCTGACAAATCACGAATAATGTGTGTCCCTCTCAAAAAGGTGTGTTCAGCAAAGATGATTGTGACAAACTAAAAAGCAACCAAAAGCAAACAAACTATAGAACAAGACGCTCCAAGTAAAACACATATCATGTGATGAATAAAAATATAGCTCCAAGTGATATACCGATAGATTGTGGATGAAAGAGGGGATGCCATCCGGGGCATCCCCAAGCTTAGACGTTTGAGTCTTCCTTGAATATTACCTTGGGGTGCCTTGGGCATCCCCAAGCTTAGGCTCTTGCCGCTCCTTATTCCTTTATCCATCGTAGTCTCACCCAAAATTTGAAAACTTCAGCACACAAAACTCAACAGAAACCTCGTGAGATCCGTTAGTATAAAAAATAAATCTTAAACTTTAGGTGCTGTTGTAAATTGATTCATTTTTAATATTGGCATAATGCTACTGTACTCCAACTTCTCCATGACTCATACCCCCCCAATATGATCCATAGATTCATCAAAATAAGCAAACTATGCAACAAAAACAGAATCTGTCTAAAACAGAACAGTTTGTAAAGATCTGAATTAAAGTCATACTTATGTAACTCCAAAATTCTGAAAAATTAGGACAACATGGGAAATTCATATTCCAATACTATGTAAACAATTCAGAATTTTATCACTCTCCAGCAAAAAATCAAAATTCCAGCACTGGGCGCAAAAGTTTCTGTTTTCAAACAGCATCAATCATACTATCTTCCAAATCATCCCAAAGGCATTACTTGGCACAAACACTAACTAAAAGATAAAAACACAATCATAACAGAGGCTATGATTGTGTAAACACACAAAAACAGAAAATAAAACAAAAAAATTTACTTTATTCATTGGGTTGCCTCCCAACAAGCGCTATTGTTTTATGCCCCTAGCTAGGCATAATGCATAGTTTCAAGTGTTGTCATCCTTGGTTTCCAAATCCTCAATTACGCACCCACTCTTTTTAGGAGATTTAACAAAGGAATTTCTTATCATAATACTCCTAGAGACAAAGTTGAGGAATTTACCTTCATGAACGGGTTCCTTTATTATATCAATGAAATTGGGGTGCACACTAATCATTTTAAGATCCTCATTCCCCTTGCTAGAAGTGGCACCCTTAGTCTTAGGAACATACATAAACTTGCAATTTTTATTGGGAGGATTCCTATCAATAGTTTTAACCGAGGAAAAAGCGGAACCCAAGTTATTGATAATCTCCTCTAACTTATCGATTCTAGCGGGACTTTGTTCTATCCTTTCGTTAATTATTGGTTCCTTTTCCTTTAAGGTTTTCAATGTAATCTCCACCTTAGAACCAAATTGAGTAATGTGATTATGGACCTTTTTGTCTAAATTCTCAAGATGTTCAATAGTTGGCATTTTATTTTCAATAGCTTCTAACCTTTGCATAACATGTTCCAAAGTCAATGTTGTTCCATTAATAATGATAGGTGGTGATCCCACTAAATTCCCCATAGCACTGAAAGCATCCATAGAGGAACAAATCAAGAAATTCCCTCTGGTAATAGTGTCAAGCACAAATCTATACCAAGTAGTGATTCCCACATAAAAATTGCGAAGAAGAACGGTGGTGGATTGCTTACGAGTTGACCTATTTTGAGCATCGCAAATCCTATAACAAGCATCTTTTAAATTTTCTCCCCCCCCCCCTTTGTTTAAAATTAAGCACTTCATTTTCAGGGGTAATAGTAAAATGTGAAGAACTAGCCATAGTGGTAGAGCAAGCAAACTAGCAAACAAGCAAACAAGCAAATAAAATATTTTTGTGTTTTTGTAAAATTGTTTTAGAAGTGGGGGAGATGAAAACGAGAGGAAAATGCAAATAAAAAGGCAAATAAAGTAAATGCAAGTGGATGATAGTTTGTGCGAAGGTACTTGATAAATTTTGGTGATGTCTCCCTGGCAACGGCGCCAGAAATTCTTCCTGCTACTTATATACTGCGTTGGTATTTCCCCGAAGAGGAGAGGATGATGCAGTATAGTAGAGATAAGTATTTCCCTCAGTTAAGAACCAAGGTTATCAATCCAGTAGGACAACCACACAAAACCCCTTTAGCAGCACCTACACACACAAATGCAAACACTTGCACCCAACGCAAATAAGAGGGTTGTCAATCCTCTTAGTGGTTATTTGCAAGGATTAAATCTGATAGTGATAGATAGATAAAGTAAAATACTAAATAAAGTAAAGGTAAATAAATTGCAGCAAGGTATTTTTGGATTTTAATATATGATAAAAGTAGACCCGGGGGCCATAGTTTTCACTAGAGGCTTCTTTCTCGAACACATAGCATATGGTGGGTAAACAAATTACTGTTGGGCAATTGATAGTAAAGCAAATAATTATGATGGATTCATGGCAATGATCATGTATATAGGCATCATCCGAGACAAGTAGACCGACTCCTGCCTGCATCTACTACAATTACTCCACCCATCGACCGCTATCTAGCATGTATCTAGGGTATTAAGTTAATAAAACAGAGTAACGCCTTAAGCAAGATGACATGATGTAGACAAAGTAAACTCAAGCAATATGATTAAACCCCATCTTTCTATCCTTAATGGCAACAATACAAATATATGTCATGTCCCTTTCTGTCACTGGGATTGAGCACCGCAAGATTGAACCCATCACAAAGCACCTCTCCCATTGCAAGATAAACCAATCTAGTTGGCCAAACCAAATCGATAGATCGGAGAGAAATACAAAGCAATAACAATCATGCATAAAAGAGTTCAGGGAAGACTCAAATATTTCTCATGAATAATCTGATCATAAACTCACAATTCATCGGATCCCAACAAACACACCACAAAAGAAGATTACATCGGATAGAACTCCAAGAACATCGAGGAGAACATGGTCTTGAAGATCAAAGAGAGAGAAGAAGCCATATAGCTACTAGCTATGGACCCGTAGGTCTGTGGCAAACTACTCACACATCATCGGAAGGGCAGCATGATTGATGAAGAAGCCCTCCGTGATCGATTCCCTCTCCGGCAGAGTACCGGAAAAGGCCTCCAGATGGGATCGCAGAAGAACATAGGCTTGCGGCGGCCGAATGGTTTTCTCGTCTGACTCTCTGGTATATTTGGAATATTTGGGAATTTATAGCGTTGGAATTAGGTCAGGATGTGCCACGAGGGGCCCACAAGCCTGGGGGACGCGCCCTACCCCTAGGGCGCACCTCCCGAGCTTGTCGTTCCCTCGTGGTTCATCTGGTCTTCTCCCGAAGCTTCGAGGGTCCCTTCTGGTCCATAAAATACTAATCCAAAGTTTTTTTCTTCGTTTCGACTCCGTTTGATAATGATTTTCTGAAAAGGCAAAAACAAGCAAAAAAACAGCAACTTGCACTGGGCACTGGGTTAATAGGTTAGTCCCAAAAAAAATGATATATAATGGCATATAATTGCATAATAAACATCCAAGATTGATACTATAATAGCATGGAACAATAAAAAATTATAGATACGTTGGAGACGTGTTGGTGCAATACTTGCCCTCTTGTGTTTTGGAGATTGTTGACAGAAACAGGCATGGACTGATTTGTTTGCTAGTGCACACAGAGAGAAATAGCCCATGCAGTACCGAAGGGAATGCTGTCTCCGGTGTCCAGTTCGAGGAACTTCACCGAAGAATATCTGCACCGCAGAGAAGAACGAGCTACATCCCTTGAAGACTTGTAGACGAGAAGAATGACGTGAAGGAGTTGACCCCACAAAAATTTATTGCTGACGCGAACCAATTGGTTCGGTGATTCTGTCCGAAAAAATTGACTGCATCGATGGAAGACGAAGACGAAGTGAAGACGTAGCATTCTTTTCGTTGTTCCTCTTTCATTCATTTGAGTCATAGGACCTCCGTACTATTAAGAGGGGTACAAGAACTCTAACTCAGAACTACTGTGATGGTCGAGGCCGAAGCAGGAGTTGGAGACGCAACACGGGCTTCGGGATCAGCTTCGGGAGTAGCAGTGCGAGGTGCATCTGGCTTGTATATGAATGTGCCTGCTGTGTCTTCAAGTTCATCATCGGGTTCAACAAACAGCAGGTCGGTGGAGGTGGAACGCTGAGGAAGCACTGGAGTTTGCCTTCGGATGCGAGGGACCTCAAATAATTCCAGATGATCATAATCTTTCTCAATACCTTTGGCAGACAGTTGAGTGCGAGAATAATGCTTGCGCAGAAGGGTCCACGAGCGCTTCTTTTGTTCCTTCTCATACAGAAGAGCTTGGCGAGCATAATTGTGAAGCAGATTGATCTCAGTCATCATTTCCAACTTCTCTTTGCGATCGAGCTTGATGTGACTTTCCAGAGCCTGCCGAGTGCGAAGACAAATCTCATATAGTGAGGGATTTTCTTCACAAGGGATTTCAACTGTTGCCTTTTTGACCTTCGGAGCTTTAGCGGAGGAAGAGGCAGTGGCATCAATAGGTGTCTTCCCTTTGCCGATGTCCTTCACGATCCGGAGAGTGTCTCGGACTGGTGGAATGAAAACTTTCGGAACATGTGGGCAAAAGAACTTTTTCTCAGTAAGCTGCTCAATAGCAATCATGACCCATGGTGCATATGGCTTCAAGACTTGAGGGCTATCAGCTGCATAGGCCAAGTTGCGAATGAAAAGATCCAGAATGTCAAACTGAATGCCATGAGCTATTGCTTGAAGAGCATTTGCCACGATGCCCTGAATGGACTCTGGCCGGTTCGTTAGCGTGAGTGAGTTGCAGAGGATATAGAACAGCACCTTGTTCTCATAGGCCAGTTTCTTAGGATTTGCTTCGGTACATTCATCACCAACAAGCTTAGGGTCCATCAGCATATGGAGTTCAGCTTCGAATACATCCCAATAGTGCAGTCTGTGTTCCCGAGAGGCATCGAATTCACACAGAGGAAGATTCAGCAGTGCTAAGAACTGGTCAGCCGAACATTTGATCTTTTCTTCCTCGGCCATCCATTCGAGGATCCAAGTACTGTTGTTTGCAAGATCTCCTGAGATATAAAGAGTAGCGTAGAACTGAAGGATAACTTCACGATTCCAGCCATGATTGAAACGAAGGAAACTCTTCAGGAAGACCTGTTCAATCTGCTCGATGGTGTGATGGAAGCAAGGTAAACTTTCGAGCTTAGCGAAATCCAGAATCTTATACTTGAAGATGCGATTCTTGCCATACAAAATGCGAGCATAATACACGGCCTGTTCCTTTGTCCAGAATCTTGGTGACATGGAAGTTCTTTCTCCTTCATATGGGCTGGTCCCAAAGAATTCAAGTTTCAAACGATGAAACTGCTCATTGAAAGCTGGACCATTCGGGCCATCATCAACAGGAAACATAGGAAAGGTTTCCAAAGGATTTCTCAGTGGTTCTTCATCGGCCATAGATCGGGTCCGAATGTCATCAGGTGCAGGCAATCCTTCTTCAATAGGCTTGAGAAGAGCATGAGGCTTCCTCGATTTTTCTCGTTCAGATGGCTTTGAAGAACTTGACTGTTTATCGTTCTCGCTCGACGGAACTCCTTCGGCAGCTTTCTAACTTTCAGGCACAAGGGCCTTTTCTTTCTTTGCACCTTCTTCGGCGGGAGGCACGACAACTTCTTTCTCGGTTGCTTGAGACACAGCTTCTTCTCGAGCCATTGGCTCATCAGATTTCTTTTCTTCCTCTACCAACTGTGGTGCAGTGATAAGAGGAGCAGGATCAACATCCATTCGGGTAGGTGCACCAGATGATGTGACCGGGGGTGTTATCTCTCGGGAGGCTTTTAGCTCCACCTCAATCTTGTCATCCTCCTCCTTATTTGGTTCAAAGGGCTCTGCTTGCAGTGTTCTCGGAGGCGATGGATCTGCCTTCTCAACTTCAATCTCTTCATCAACCTCATCAACAGGGGATTGCTGCTTAGGAGGTGCTTTTTTCTCATCAGTCTTTTCCAGGAATATATCAATAACTTCATGTTGCTCTTGGGCTACTTGAGCTGGAATAATGACTTCCTCGGCGCCAGCTTGCTGCATAGGTTCATCTACGTGAGGTGGAGATGGAGGAACCTGCTGCAAGGGTACATGGGAGTGTAGAGGAATAAGCTCATTGTCGGTACCAAAACCGACAGATCTCGGGTAGGGGATCCGAACTATGGGTCAAGGAGTCGATGGTAACAGGGAACGTAGAGACAGCGATTTACCCAGGTTTGGCCCTCTCGAAGAGGTAATACCCTACGTCCTGCTTGATTGTATTGATGTGATTGTATGAAGATTACAGAGTTGATCTACCTCGAGATCGGTTGGGCTAAACCCTAGGTAATGAATATTATCCTCTACGGACTAAGCCCTCAGGTTTATATAGACACCAGAGGGCCCTAGGGTTACACATGGTGGTTACCATCGGAGGATAAACATGTCGGTTACGCCAATTATTCCTTGGAGGAGACGCCAAGTCTTCGGAGGTTTCCTTCTGACACACGGGGTCGCCTTCAGTCCGGTCTTCCATAAACGTGTAGAGAGCGGCCCACCAGCCCGGCCTATGAGAGATAGGCCGGCAGCCCGAGTACCCCCTAGTCCGGGACACCCTCAGTAGCCCCCGAACTAGCCTCCAATGCCGAGGTTGACAGTCTTCGGCAGCTTCATGCTTCAATGGTCTTCGGCTTGGGTGGCGAGTTCCTTCCTTTACCTGTGTTCGGTTCAACAGTAGTTCGATCACCAATAGCTCGGTTGCCGAAGATTCCTCCAAAGGGCGAGGCCCCGCAGGGCCCGTCACACCGCTTTTCTCCGCCCAGAATCCAATGACGATCCTCAATTTCTGCGCACCTACGGAATGCGAGTGGTCCGACAGGTTTTTACAAAAATACCCCTCTCTCGGGGGGAGCTAACGCCTTTTTCAATAGGCCAAGGGTGTGGAAGTTAACGCGCCCCACCCCTTCGCGAGGTCACGACTAGCAAACAATGGCGAGCGTCCCAGGCTCTTCCTCACGCCCTCACGGCCCCCGTCAAGGTGATTGGGCGAGCTGCTCTGTATCCCTCATGCGTTTACGCAAACTCGAGACGCAGGGATACCTTCCCGCTTCAGATCTCGCATCCACCCATCCCGGATTAACTTCCGCGGATGGGAAGGCCTTCGCAGAGAACTTTCCTGCCCCTAATGGGGAGGAAAGGGTGTGCTTTGTGCCCTTCCTCTTACGAGGGATAGGTTTCCCCATTCATCCTTTCTTGAGGGGTTTACTAGAGTTTTACGGGATCCAACTCAACCACCTGACCCCAGGATCAATTCTTCATATATCGGGCTTCGTTGCTCTCTGCGAGATGTTCTTGGGCTGCGAGGCCCACTTTGAGTTGTGGAGGAAATTCTTCTGCCTGGTCCCCCGCACCCGGGGAGGGGTTATCTATGAGGTGAGCGGAGCTGAAGTATGGCGCATCGCCGAAACCGGATACCCTGTTGGGACCCCAAAGAAGGATGCTGAAGAGTGGACGTCGGAATGGTTTTATATCGAAGACGTCCCTTTATTCGATCCAGTTCGAAGGGGTCTACCGGAATTTTCATTGGCTTCTCCAATGAAGCGATTCAACTGGCGCCCGAAGAGTACTTCCCAAGAGGAAAGTACCGAGGTAGCTCGGCTGGCTGCTCAAGTGAGGTGGTTAGCCCATAACGGTCTAACCATTGTCGACGTGATGGCAATAGCTATCGCTCGATGTGTCCAGCCTCTCCAACAGAGAATTCATCCGCTATGGAACTACAACGGGGAGGACGACGCAGCCCGGTACACCAGGAAGGGGCTTGACAACCAGGCGGCGATAGCTGCCATACTAGCTGATCTGTTCAAGGGGGAAGAGCAAGAGTTTGCTCGGCTAAAGCTCAAGAAAGGCTTCTCGATGTATGAACCCATCGAAATGGTGAGTTCGACCACTCTTTATAGTTCGGATATCACTCCAGAATTTTCATAATCGGATCTTCACCTTGTCCGAACAGAGTTGGAGGCGATGGATCGAGACGGTAAGCTGCCATGCTCCTCAACTGGAGAATTACTCTCGGGATGACGATCCTTGGTTCCATGACGACCCTGAAACATCAATTAATTTCGAGTAGGGGGTCTTCTACCAGGAGAGCCTTGACGGTTCCAAGGTGGCCCTTTTGGCCGATCATCCTGGGGTGCTTCCCTCCTCCGCTGTAAGTGGCCAGCGGGCTTCCTCTCGAAAGAAAAACTCAGCCTCTGCTGCCCCGAATACACTGACACCTACTCCCAAGGGTCGCCGCTCAACGCGCCGAACAACCACGAGGGCGGCACCAGCGACGAGCAGTCGCGGGGTGACCAGACGCGTGGCCATAACGGGGGCTACCTCGCCTGCGCCCCGCCCGAAGAGGTAACGCATCTGCCGTACCACCTTAGCCTCTATCTTCATCATCCATCAATCATGCCAGTGATTTACTCCATGGTGTCCTGTAGACGATGTGTGAAACCACCAGCGGCCGAGGACGTTGAAGAGGTGCCGAGGGGTGACTCAAACCCGAGATCGCCAGCTAGAACCGGAGTTACTCCGGAAGCTCCTGCCGAGGACCAACGTCCCGAAGACTCAGGCGGCATCTCGGTTACTAACTCAGAGGTTGAAAGTGTGATGAATGATCGGCGGCGTAAGGCATCACTTCGGCATTCCGCGTTTTCCGATCAGGAGTTTAGTGCTCTTAGTTCGGTGGACGCGTACCTCGGCGCTGCCCGAACGGGACTTGAAAGCGCAGTGAAGCTCATGTCAACGAATGTGCAGGTATAGCATTAGTTTTGACAACTAGTATGTAACCCAGTAGCCCCCAAGCCTTAATTTGGGCGGAACGGCCGAGTTAAGGGTCTGATATATCATGATGCCATGCTATGGTGCAGACTGTTCGGGAGCAAAACAAGAAGCTGTCCGAGGACCTCAAGCTGGCGCAATCGGAGTTAGAAGCTGTGAAAGCCGAGCTAGAGAGGGTGAAGAAATTCACCCGGGAGGCACATGGTAAGTGCCGAACATAAAGTTCGTTGAAAAAAATTGATGGAATACCTCCGCTAATGAAAGATGATTCCATAGCAGCCGAGTCGATAAATCAGCTGCAGAAGGACCTGGATATGGCCAGGGAAGCTCAAAGATATGCGGAGGCACAGCAAGAGGCTGGCTACCGAGTGCTATACCGAAGTCATGAGGAGAGGGATAGGCTGAAGGCGGAAGGCGAATAGCAGGTTCAAGAAATTGAAAGCTTAAAAGCTCAACTGGCTATATCCCAAGAGGAGAACCGGAGACTGAAAGCAGGCATGTTCGGTAAGTGCACTCTAATTCGTCAGTTCATAAACTGTACATATTAGGCAGGAATATGAACAATGCCACGTCTCGTTGTAGTTCTGCTGACCGGGCGTCCCGAAGAAGAGGCCGGTTCCTTCGGGCGGGACCTGCTCAAGGAGCTATCCGCTATACACGAGCGGCCCCGGAAAGCCATGAAGAGCATGTTCAAAGCACTGTGGCCTGGCGAAGTGGCTCCGGAAGGGATGGCCGAACTCGTGAATCGCTTCAAAGGAGCGCGGCGCCACTTTGAGGTATGGAAGATGTCAGCTTGTCGTGAGGGAGCACGGGAAGCGTGGGCGATGATCAAGACTCGTTTCACCAAGCTGGAACCGGAGCATTTAGCTAGAGTAGGGCCGGTAGGGCCAGATGGGCATGAAGTGCCCGTTCATCTGGTATATGACCAGGTTATGCCCGTAGCTCGGCTGTCCCAAACAGATTGTACTCTGGAGACCATAATAGACGGTCTTGATCAAGATTAACAGGTTGATTCGATGTATCTATGTACTTTACATCAAGTAGTCTCCAAACCGTGCGTAAAACATTGTCTTAACCGGCCATCGGCTTCCGCCTCCCTGGACAAGAGCCGAGGAGTGTTCCCTACTATGTGATCCGAAGACAACGGAAAACATGTTCGGGGAACTAGGCAATCCGGCCATGTGGTGCAAACAGACAAACGTACTCGGGGAGTTATGTTATATTACTGATTAACGTAAGAAACATCTTCCGACGAAAATAGTTCCTCTAGGGGTCCCTTTCGTCGGGTTGCCACGTTATCCGTGGATGAATAACCGGATACCCGAAGTAGACGGGGATGGTTACTTCGAGGAGATAACCCCGGAATCTTGGTTACTGTGACCAATTATTTTCACTTCCCTCGTGGCCGACCAATTGTGTTCTTAAGAATGCTAGCTTTCGGCTTCACCTGTCTGAGGCACGTACTCCGGAAATCCGGACGTAACAATCACAGAGGTGCTCCCTTTACTCCCTAGCCGAACAATCGGGAATGTAGGGGGTAAACACAGGAGCGAGGCAACCCAGCTTGGCCAAATCTTAAGTCAAATTGATGCATATAGTGGCTTGAAAACGATACAGGAAGGCTGCGAACCTGAAAAAACAAACGGTTGCATAAATAGAATATGATTGGCTTCGTAAAAGAAGCCCCCAGGTAACAGCGTGTGGTACATTCAAAGATGTTTGCCGAAGAAAAACTTAACGTAATTCGGCGTAACTGAACACAACCCGGGAAAGACTATTAACTAGAAAATGTAAATCCTAGAGGGATAGACCGGACCAGGTAAGGTCATGGAATTAATCGTAGAAGCGTCGTAGCCGAGCTGCATTCCATGGTTTTGGTTCGAGGCGGTCGTCCGTCGGGTCGCGGAGGCGATATGCTCTGCCCGCGAGTACTTGATCGATTATGAAGGGCCCCTCCCATTTGGGCGACAGCTTATGCTTCTGCTTCTCCGGCAGACGCAGGACTAGATCGCCAATGTTGTAGGCCTTTGCTCTTACTTCCCTGCTCTGATAACGTCTGGCCTGCTGCTGATAAAAAGCGGAACCAGCGCGAGCTACGTCGCGCTCGCCCTCCAGGGCGTCCAGGTCATCTTGCCGATCTAACTCAGCCTCCTTTTCTTCATACATACGCACCCGAGGGGCGTCGTGAATAAGGTCGCTGGGGAGGACGGCTTCTGCCCCATACACCATAAAAAATGGTGTGTAGCCCGTGGATCGATTAGGAGTGGTGCGCAGGCCCCATAGTACGGAGTCGAGCTCCTCGACCCAATGGCAGTCGAAGTCTTTTAAAGACTGGACCAATCGGGGCTTGATGCCACTCAAGATCAATCCATTAGCTCTCTCGACCTGTCCATTAGACTGTGGGTGATATACCGAGGCATAGTCGAGCTTAATGCCTAAATTAGCGCACCAGTCTTTGACTTCCTGGGCGGTAAAATTGGATCCATTGTCTGTTATTATGCTATGAGGGACACCGTAACGGTGTACGACACTGGATATAAAATCAATGACCGGTTTAGACTTGGCAGAAGTTACCGGTTTTGCCTCAATCCCTTTAAGTGGTCCGACCATGTCCAGCCCCCAGACCGTGAAAGGCCAGGTAATCGGTATCGTCCGAAGGGCTGTGGGAGGCATGTGGCTCTGATTTGCGAAGAGCTGGCATCCAACGCAATGTTGGACCAATGTGTGGGCGTCTGTTCGGGCAGTGGGCCAGAAGAACCCTGCTCGGAAAGCCTTGCTGACCAGGGCCCGAGCTGCCGCGTGGTGACCGCCCATGCCAGCGTGAATCTCGGTGAGAAGCTGCCTTCCCTCCTCTTGGGATATACATCTTTGGAGGACGCCAGTAGTGCTTTTCTTGTATAGCTCTCCTTCGTGGACTTTATAGGCTTTAGATCGTCGGATGATACGCCTTGCCTCGGTCTGGTCGGCCGGTAATTCTTGGTGGAGGAGGTAAGTGAGGAAGGGCTCGGTCCAGGGCGCGATTACTGCCATGACTTCGTGAGCCGAAGATGTCATTTCGACGGCCGATCCTCCGATAATTCCTCCGTCTGGTTCGATGGGCGGAGAGACGAGTTCTCCTGAAGTAGTGGTGTCCGAGCCCTGGGCGTCCTCCTGCCACACCACGGACGGCTTGAAGAGTCGTTCTAAAAAGGTGTTCTCAGGGACACGGTCGCGTTTAGCGCCCATTCGAGCAAGAACGTCGGTAGCTTGATTGATGTCTCTGGGTATATGGTGAAACTCTAGTCCCTCAAAACGGGCGGAGATTTTTAGGACGGCATTGCGGTATGCTGTCATTTTCGGGTCCTTTGCGTCGAAGTCACCGTTTACTTGAGAAATGGCGAGATTGGAATCTCCCCGTACCTCAAGCCGCTGTATGCCCATTGACACCGCAATCCGAAGTCCATGTAGCAGAGCTTCGTATTCGGCTGCATTGTTGGAATCGGTGTACATGATCTGGAGTATGTACCGAATATTATCGCTAGTGGGGGACCTGAGAACCACGCCAGCCCCCAGTCCGGCGAGCATTTTAGAGCCGTCAAAATACATCGTCCAATGCGAGTATGTACTGTACTCCCGAGGGAGTTCGGCTTCCGTCCATTCCGCGACGAAATCAGCCAAAACCTGAGATTTAATAGCTCGGCGCGGTCGGTATATGATTTTGAAGGGAAGGAGTTCGATAGCCCATTTGGCTATACGGCCGGTGGCGTCTCGATTGTTGATTATGTCGTTCAGTGGTACTTCGGAGGCCACTGTGACCGAGCACTCTTGAAAATAGTGACGGAGCTTTCGGGATGCCATGAAAACTGCATAGGCGATCTTCTGATAGTGCGGGTACCTCGTTTTACATGGAGTGAGCACTTCGGATACGTAGTAGACCGGTTTCTGCACCCGGAGCCTGTGACCCTCTGTCTCTCGTTCGACGACGAGAACCGCGCTGACGACCTGATTCGTGGCCGAGATATATAGCAGCATTGGCTCGCCCGGACTGGGTACTGTTAAGATCGGATTGCTAGCGAGTAGAGTTTTGATCTCCTCGAGTGCTGCCACCGCGTCACTAGTCCACTTGAAGTGATTCGTCCGTTTGAGCAATTTATAGAGTGGTAAGGCCTTCTCTCCGAGGCGTGAGATGAAGCGGCTTAGGGCTGCAACACAGCCAGCCAGTTTCTGGACGTGCGCTAGCTCAGTGGGGATCGCCAGCTCGGACAGTGCCCGTATTTTCGCTGGGTTGGCCTCTATTCCTCTATGGGAAACAATGAATCTGAGCAGCTTACCAGCCGGTACTCCGAAGACGCATTTTTCCAGATTGAGCCGTATATCGAAGGTCCGAAGATTATCGAAGGTTTGCCGGAGATCGTTCACCAACTGGCTGACGTGTTTGGTCTTAATGACCACGTCGTCCACATATGCCTCAACTGTTTTGCCGATTTGTTTTTCCAAACATGTTTGAATCTTGCGCTGGTATGTAGCCCCTGCGTTCTTTAACCCGAAGGGCATTGTGTTGAAACAGAATGGTCCATAAGGAGTGATGAATGCTGTGGCCGCCTAGTCGGATTCCTTCATTTTGATTTGGTGGTATCCGGAGTAGGCGTCAAGAAAACACAGCGAGTCATGCCCGGCGGTGGCATCTATGATCTGATCTATGCGGGGCAAGGGAAAAGGATCCTTAGGGCAAGCCTTGTTCAAGTCCTTGAAATCGACACACAACCACCAGGATTTATCCTTCTTGGGTACCATGACTAAATTAGCCAACCACTCGGGATGTTTGATGTCACGGATGAATCCGGCTTCGAGCAGCTTTGCCAGTTCCTCGCCCATAGCTTGACGCTTGGGTTCGGAAAACCGTCGGAGAGTCTATTTGACTGGCTTGAAACCTTTAATTATATTCAGGCTGTGCTCGGCTAATCTGCGTGGGATCCCTGGCATGTCTGACGGGTGCCAGGCGAATATATCCCAGTTCGCACGCAAAAATCTGCGCAACTCTTCGTCGACCGCGGGGTCCAGCTGAGTTCCAATGGAGGCCGTCTTGTTGGGGTCGGTTGGGTGTACTTGGAATTTGACGATCTCATCCGCTGGTTTAAAGGACGTGGATTTGGGCCTTTTGTCGAGGATCACATCGTCCTTATCCACCGTTGAGCGGAGCGCGGTCAGTTCTTCGGCTGCGAGGGCTTCGGACAGTGCTTCAAGGGCGAGCGATGCCGTTTTATTCTCGGCACGAAGGGATCTGTCCGGATCACTTATGACTGTGATTACGCCGTTTGGCCCTGGCATTTTAAGCTTCATGTACCCGTAGTGTGGGACGGCATGGAGTCGTGCGAAGGCATCGCGCCCTAATAAGGCGTGGTAGCCGCTGCGAAAGGGCACGATGTGAAAGAGCAGTTCTTCGGATCGGTAGTTCTCGGGAGTTCCGAAGACCACATCAAGAGCAACTCGGCCACTACAACGCATCTCCTTTCCGGGGATGATTCCTCGAAAGGTGGTGTGACTTTGCTCGATGCGGGATCTGTCAAACTGCATTTTGTCCAAGGTGTCCTCGTAAATGAGGTTGAGCCTGCTACCGCCGTCCATTAACACCTTTTGTAGTCGGAATCCATCCACAATGGGATCCAGGACAAGGGCGGCAGCAGCTCGAGTTGGGCAGGACCTCGGCTGGTCTTGTTCACTAAAAGTGATGGGTGTATCAGTCCATGAGTCTGTCTCTGCCACATGGTGAATTTGGGCGAGCTCTCGAAGGGCTCTCTTCCTCTGATTCTTCGAGGAGTACGTCTCGTAGATTGTGAAAATCTCGGCGTCATCATCAAGGGGCATCGCTGGACTTTTATTTGAGTACGGGCCTCCGAGGATGACTTCGCCGCTCTTGGCGACTTGCCTGACCACCCAGCAAGCTCGAAGGCTGTGGGTTGGGTTTGTGGAGTGTATGGGGCATGGTTTATCCAGCATTCCGTCGAGGACCGTTCTGGATCTTGTCAGGGGTTTCATCCTTTTCTCGGATGGCTCGTATTGGGGTGTCCGATAAGGGTGTGCGCGTTTTGCCCGAGCTCGGTTTAGTTCCTCTGTACGGATTGACTCTGTTTGCTCGAGCTGAGCCTGCCAAGCATACTCCATGGCGCAGTATTTGGACACCAGATCTGATAAGTCAGAGAAATTTTGGATGTGACGGCGAGCGAGGGCGTTTAAGACGCCCTCGTCTCGGCAGTTCTGTCGGAAGATCTCCAGAATGTCCTTGTTGCAACCGTTCGTCATCTTGTTTTTGACGAGAAGGAATCTGGCCCAGAAGTGCCGAACTGACTCTCCGGGCTGCTGCTTTACGTACATTAGGTCACATATGTCGGGCCGTCCTGAGTTATCTGGACAGTACTCAACATGGGGGGTGGGCGGGATGAAAAATTTGATCCCAGCGGAGTGTGAGTCCGGAGTTTTGGCGGCCGCGTCCTGGACAGTCATGGAATCTGGTGCGCCGAGCTCTGGATAATTGACCGGGCGCGGGTGCGTGGATCCGGACTTGCATGTTGAACCAGACTTCGGCTCTAAATCCTCTCCGGAGCGGGGTTCGGCTGCCGAGCTGGAAGGTGAAGCCTGCTGGTCGGAAACTTGCACCTCATGCGCTTTCGGTTCTGAGGGAATGGGTAAGCCCTCTGAGGGGCCTTCGATAGTGGCGACCAAGTGAGTGGTGGCGGGGACGTAAATTTCCCTGGCGTCGGTTTTGAGCCTGATCTGATCGTACACCGAGGACTGGCCTTCGGTGATTCCCAGGGCCTGGATCCGATCTAGTATCTCGTTTAATGACGAGAGGTCCGTTGGCTCCAGGTTTTGGCAGTTTGCAGGGTCAACCCGCAGTACGGCCGTGACGGGGGTATCAGAATTCGCCCCGTAGTTGTGTTCAGCCGAGGCTGGTCTTCGGCAGCCGAGCGCGGAGATTAGGTCCGGGCTCGAGGCTGGATCTGCAGCGGCGGCCGTCTCGGCAGTGGGGTTGGCCATACTCGAAGTCGGTGCTTCAGGATTTGTGGGTCCGTCAGGTGAAGCTGAGGACCCTGTGAGGATAAGATCACCCCGGGAGTCGGCGATGAATTCTAAGTTTCCGAACCAGATCTCCTGGTCGGGGGTGAAGTTGTCGACCCGGCCAAGGTGACCGGCCGGGTCGGCGTGTAGCACGATGCTTCCGAACGCGAAGAGCTGGCCGGGAACGAAAGTGTCCCTGCGGCTAGCGCTGTTGCTGATGATTAGACGAGCCATTGATCCTTGATGACCCACGGCGGAACTCTCAATGAAAGCACCAATGTCGGTACCAAAACCGGCAGATCTCGGGTAGGGGATCCGAACTATGGGTCAATGAGTCAATGGTAACAGGGAACGTAGAGACAGCGATTTACCCAGGTTCGGGCCCTCTCGAAGAGGTAATACCCTACGTCCTGCTTGATTGTATTGATGTGATTGTATGAAGATTACAGAGTTGATCTACCTCGAGATCGGTTGGGCTAAACCCTAGGTAATGAATATTATCCTCTACGGACTAAGCCCTCCGGTTTATATAGACACCAGAGGGCCCTAGGGTTACACATGCCGGTTACCATCGGAGGATAAACATGTCGGTTACGCCAATTATTCCTTGGAGGAGACGCCAAGTCTTCGGAGGTTTCCTTCTGACACACGGGGTCGCCTTCAGTCCGGTCTTCCATAAACGTGTAGAGAGCGGCCCACCAGCCCGGCCTATGAGAGATAGGCCAGCAGCCCGAGTACCCCCTAGTCCGGGACACCCTCACTCATCAGCGACGGTCTAAAGGCAGCGATATTTATTTGCTTTCAGTTTGCTCACTCTTGCCCTAGCCTTCTGACATCTTTCCTCTTGAATTCTTCTTCGAGCAAGATCTGCCTTGCGGTCAATCTCCTCGTTTCTCCTGTCGCACAACTGAGATACCTCCATGTGCAGACGCGAGTGCCACTCAATTTTCTCATTGCGCAAGACACTGGGGGCCTTGGTGAGTTCAACAATTTCTTTGTTCATCTTTTTCCTTTCAGCTTCAGTCTTAGCCTCATTCCTCATTCGCTCGACAGCTTGCTTGTCTTTCACAGCTTTATTCAGCTTCTTGGAGATTTTCCTCAGTTCGCTGAAATGCTTCGTCATCATTTCAGTGACATCATCAGGCAGTCCCAGACCGCTTACCTCATCAGCTTTTGCATCATATGCAGCACTTTCAATCACATCGATCATGAACTTGAAATCATACTTCTGTTCCTCTGTGGGAGCAGGAACAGTGACCCTGGTCTTCTTGGCAGCCACATCAGCATTTTCCTCAGACTGCAGCTTTCTCTTCACTGCAGTACTCGTCAAAGTTCTCGGAGCTGCAGAACCCGAAGGTTTGTCAATAGATGAAATTGGTGCATGCCTGGGTGACTTCCTTGGAGAGGGTAAAACTTTCACTAGAGAGGGGCTCTTGGATGGCTTGTTGAGAATAGCGGGTCCATCATACAATGGGATCTCATCAGGGGTGTCTTCTCTGGATGACTCATCAGACGAGTCAGGAGCTACCTTCTTGATTCTCTTGGCGAGAGTTTTCTTTCGTGGTGCACGAGGGGAAACATATTTCCCAGATTTGCTTTCCTTCGAAGCCGATGCTCGTTCCTTCTTCTTCTGTACATCCTGCTGGGTCAACGCGGCATTTTTGGCTTCAACTTGGTTTTTCTTTGCTTCTCTAGCTTCACGCTTGGCTTTGGCCTTCGCCCTCTTAGCCACTTCATCGGGAAAATCATCGATGGTTTTGAGGGAGTCGGGGTGAGCATTTGACGGTTGTGGTGGTCTGACTTTTTCGTCATCGGGGCCAATGCAGTTTTCGGCAATGCAGTCATTCCACGGTGGTGTGAAGGCAAACAAAATCTGGTACTTCTCGCGAACATTTTCATATCTGTACCATTTGCCAGCCCAGTGGCGGCGAATTCTTTGAAGCCTGTTGTTGCGATATGTCGTTGATTCACCCTCAGGTGGAGTTCTGTAACTGTCTGGATCAGACATCTCTGCAGTGGTGTTCTTTTCTCTGCCCCGACCGCCCTTTTTGGGATTTCCATCGGAGAAGATGGTTAGAGCGTCTGTGACCAATTCATCCTCGGGCTGACTGTGAGCAGAGGGAATCTCCTCATAATCTTCTTCTGGTTCAGACTCTTGTCTCTTCTTCGGAGCCTTGGGTGGCTTCGAGGATTTTCCTCCTCCAGTCATTCTCATTCGTTCAGGCTGAGGCAAATATCCTTCAGAATCTGAATGCTCTTCCGAACTTTGTGACATGACCAACCTGTGAAGTAGAATAGATGCGAGGGAAAGAACAAGGTAGGGTCATAAGCATGCATAGAAAGGTTTTGAATGAGAAATGATTTTGATGTAGTCCAACAAGGAACTCATGGTAAAATAGAAAGATAGCATTGATGGATTTTACAAGCTAGCCATAGACAATTCTAGGCAGGTTGATAGCTATCTAATCTTTCGGATAATTACACATGAACCCTAGAAGAGCAGAACCAGTACGAGGAAGATCTACAAACCGTACCAGTCAAATCCCAGTGATTCCTAAAGATCTACCGCAGTGAAATAAATCGAAGAAAATTGCATCGGTAAGAACTGCCCTAAGAACAGAGAGATGGAGAGGAGCAGTTCCGGATCTAAGTGCCCTAACTTGGCAACTTAGATCAACTACGGCAATGCGGGAGGACGGATTACCTCACCGGCGTGATCAGCTGCGACGAGACTTCACCGGAGTTGCACGGTGGAGCTTCTCGCCGGAGTTGCTTCGAGCTTGGGCTCGGGTGAAGGTGGAATGAGGGTTTGTGCGGATGAGGAAGAAGACGCGACGAGGGGTATATATAGAAGGAGAGCAGAACCTCCTCTCCAAAATCTACGGCCCACAGTTGCGGGACGTTCCGCATTCGACGGACACGATCACGATAGTGGAGATCGTACATGGCAACCGTTTTTTGCAAGAAACTCGGGAAGAGAGCGGGCGGTCGAAAGGTTTGAAGATCGCCGACAAGTGTCTACCACGAGTGAAATCAACTGGAGTCTGATCAACTCCGAGTTGAAGGAGAACAGGGCGAAGAGAGTTTATCTTCTGTGTTAAATCACAACCCCTCCAACCAGACGTAGTCCTTTGGCAGAAGGACTAACTGGTCTACCAAATTCTTCTGTCGCCATCGAGCACCACTGGTTCACTCTATTTTACTGCATCTATTTCAACAGTTTACCTTCGTGCTCTGTGTCGATAGTTTATCTGATCAATCATAGTTCGTTACTTATCCTTCACATTCTCTTCATTCATTACCATCATCCCGATTCAATTTATGATCGTTCCTCTGTATGTTAGCATAATTTCATTCTTTTCTGAATCTATTCACCGTGTCACCATTTCCCGTGCATTTCCTTCACAGTTCATATCTAATTTTTCCTCGTGCTATTGCATCTGTTCATATATTGCTTTACCATCATACCAGTCAATCTTGTGATATTCTTCGCTCGAACAACTACTACTTTCTTCTTCGATAGATTTGCTCCTCTGTTGCATGCTTGTTTAAATACTTGTCTACCGAACCTTATCTCCGTTGCTGTGTTTGGGATCAGTTCAAAACATTCGCAAGAATTTTTGAATCTCCCATTCACCCCCCCCTCTGGTCGATATACTCTCGGTCCTAACAAGACATATCAGACATCAAGGAGGAGAAGAAGGCGGAGAGGTTCAAACTATTGATGGAGGCGGCGGACAAGAAGCTCAAGGTCGAAGAGACGAGGACCATGATCGAAGAGAGGAAGGCCATGCTCGAGGAAAATAAGTTGCAGATCGCCGTCAATGCGGAGGAGGCCAAGAGATTTTGACCTTGAATGTGGACTATTTGGATGCCGACGCAAGAATCAGCGTGCAATCCATCCGCTACCAGATGTTGCAGCAGCAGAAAGATCAGTTGGCGGCGGTGGACGGTGAGGACGCGGTGGAGGCGTACGCGGACGCGGATGAGGAGGCAGAGGCTGCCTACGCGGCGGCGACAGCACCACCTTGATCGGGGAGGAAACGACTAGGATTGCCGGTCCGGCTGGGCAGAAATGCACGGACTGCCAGATTAGTGTTCTTTTAGATTCGGGCATGTTAAACCTAAGCATACTTGCCTCTTTTTGGTTGTGATCGGGCATGCGATCCGGGCACTGATGTGATCCGACGCGCTGTGTGGATCGGAGTACATTTGAATTTACTGGCGGACATATATAGGATAGCGTTGGATAGAGGCCTCCTGCATCCGTGTCCGCGGACTGGTCCCCCTGTTCGCGGACGGATGCGGGAGGAAATTTACGGGTCGCCGTTGAAGATGCCCTAAGGGGTCCATCGAGCGAATGAATCTCCCTTTCTCTTTTTTTGAGGGGAATCTCCCTTTCTCGTGCGTTCGCTTCAGTGGATTCTAACGCACCTCCAGTTGGCCCATGGGCCTAGTTAATTATTTTTTTTAAAGACCATTAATAAATTTGCCATGTTAAAATAATAAATGCAGAGTAAGATGCAAAAAAAATGCCATGTTTTGGAAACCAAAAAACTATGAAATTGCCATGCGACTATATGAACTATTAAAACATTACAATTGCCATGAAGATACAATTACAAAATGGCCATGATTTTGAAGGAGCAAAAATGCCTAATTTTTCCATGTGAAAAAGTAAAAATAAATTGTCTATACTTGTCATGGTATGAGAAAAAAATTGTCTACAATTTTCCATGGACACATGGCAAAATATATGTCGTGCAAACTAAAAAAATAAGAATTGCTATGTTATGTCAAATGAATTTTCCATAGTGTATATAATTAAATTACCATGGTGTAAATAATATAAGGGATTTCTATTTTCATGCCCCTCATCACTTAGTTCTTCTCAGTTTTGCCCACGCTCTTTGGCAGTCCTCACTTTTCTCCTCCACCGCGCGGCCCACCCTCGCAAAAGCCCAAACGGGGGTTTGTCGTCGGGTCAAAGTCTTTGACCGTTACTGGGCGTGGTTACTGACGCGTGGGACACCCCTGTCAGCGGCTGCCCGCTCGTAGATGGTGGACGCATATACTGACTTGTGGGACACCTTTGTCAGCGGCTGCGCGCTCGTAGATGGTGGGCGCATATTCTGACTTGTGGGACACCTCTGTCAGCGGCTGCGCGCTCGTAGGTGGTGGTCGCAGTTACTGGCGTGTGGGACACTTCTATCATCGGCTGTGCGGTTGTAGGTGGTGGTCGCAGTTACTGGCGCGTGGGACACCTTTGTCAGTGGCTTCGCGGTCGTAGGTGGTGGGCGCAGTTACTGGCTTGTGGGACACCTTTGTCAGCGGCTCCGCGGTCGTAGGTGGTGGGTGCAGTTACTGGCACGTGGGACACCAACGGTGGGACCATCTGTCAGCTGGTCCGCGGTGGTTTGTGGGTAGAATTCGTGAAAAAAAGAGGTGGCTTATTAAACCATTTGGTGTGGCGGATGCACTTGAGTCAACCAAATTAGTTTAGTCCTGAATATTGGTTTTGTGGATGAACTTGGGACAAGCAAAGTAACAAAAGTAGGCCAAAGAAATTAGTTTAGTCCTGAATAATGGCCCCAGAAATGACTTTTTTTGTGATGGAAGTGCCTCAAATAATTTTGAAATTTGTTCCACTTCATTTTTCATCAAAAGTAGGCCACATTGGATGGCCACTGACAAAGTTTCAATAATTTCAGAGTAATATTGCTATATTCCATACATTTAGTTGAGTTTTAGTGAATTATTAGAGAAGGCCCAAATTTGCACTACAAGTGTGATGTAGTTTGGTCCTGAAAATTTCCAAAAATCATTTTATGCTCCAATATTGGTGGTGGATGAACTTGGGACAAGGAAAGTAGGAATTCCAAACCATTTTCTATGAATGGTCAACACCGCAAGTTTGACCCCAATTTGAAAAAAAAACAAAGAAAATGAAAAAAGGCTCAAAAATTCAAATGCCTTTGCATTGAGCCATCTTATGTGCACTAGTTTGTGGTAAAAATATTAAACTTGCAATACAACAAGTTTAAAAAAAACTTCACAAAATGGCCTATCTAGTTAGACTTGTGTGGATTTCAAGGCATATACACATGGAAATGGCCACATACATGGCAAAATCCATGATAACATGCCCAAATTTGGCACAACTATTGGTGTTACCATTGTGGACAATGTTTCATAGGAATTTGCAATTATTTTGTAATAAAAATAAATTTTCTGTTCTCCAAGCCCCAGAAATGACTTTTTTGTGAAGGGAATGTCTCAAATAATTTTGAAATTTGTTCCATTTCATTTTTCATCAAAAGAAGGCCAAATTGGATGGCCACTAACCAAGTTTCAACAATTTCAGAGTAATATTGCTATATTCCATACATTTAGTTGAGTTTTAGTGAATTATCAGAAAAGGCCCAAATTTGCACTACAAGTGTGATGTAGTTTGGTCCTGAAAATTTCCAAAAATCATTTTATGCTCCAATATTGGTGGTGGATGAACTTAGGACAAGGAAAGTAGGAATTCCAAACCATTTTGTATGAATGGTCAACACCGCAAGTTTGACCCCAATTTGAAAAAAAAACAAAGAAAATAAAAAAAGGCTCAAAAATTCAAATGCCTTTGCATTGAGCCATCTTATGTGCACTAGTTTGTGGTAAAAATATTAAACTTGCAATACAACAAGTTTGAAAAAAAAATCTTCAAAAAATGGCCTATCTAGTATGGACTTGTCTGGATTTCAAGGCATATGCACATGAAAATGGCCACATACATGGCAAAATCCATGATAACATGCCCAAATTTGGCACAACTATTGGTGTTACCATTGTGGACAATGTTTCATAGAATTTGTAATTATTTTGTAATAAAAAATAAATTTTCCATTTTCCAAGCCCTAGAAATGACTTTTTTGTGAAGGAAGTGCCTCAAATAATTTTGAAATTTGTTCCATTTCATTTTTCATCAAAAGCAGGCCACATTGGATGGCCACTGACCAAGTTTCAACAATTTTAGAGTAATATTGCTATATTCCATACATTTAGTTGAGTTTTAGTGAATTATCAGAAAAGGCCCAAATTTGCACTACAAGTGTGATGTAGTTTGGTCCTGAAAATTTCCAAAAATCATTTTATGCTCCAATATTGATGGTGGATGAACTTGGGACAAGGAAAGTAGGAATTCCAAACTATTTTGTATGAATGGTCAACACTGCAAGTTTGACCCCAATTTGAAAAAAAAATAAAGAAAATGAAAAAGGCTCAAAAATTCAAATGCCTTTGCATTGAGCCATCTTATGTGCGCTAGTTTGTGGGAAAAATATTAAACTTGCAATACAAAAAGTTTGAAAAAAAAAAGCTTCACAAATTTGGCACTGTTTGATTGAAAACACTCAATTATTTTAGCATCTTCATGAAATTTGGGTCACCACTTGTCACACACAAGCAAACAAGGCACAAATTGGACATTCAAACATGCATAACTACTGACATTCAAATTGGACATTCAAACAGCACAAATTTCATTCAAAGTTTATAATTTGTACAGACATAAACCCTAAACAAAGCTACTGATCGTCGTCGTCCACGTCGAAGCCGCTGCCGCCGCCGAAGAAGTCCTCGTCGTCCTCCTCCTTCTTCTCGTCCTCGTCGTCGTCACTCACGAGGTCGATGGTGACGTCAGCCACCGAGGCGACGACCGCCTGTCACAGCCCCGACGAGTCCACCGGGTCATCGGGTTGGCCCTGCGGCCCCTTTGTCGATTCGCGCAGCGCCTGGAGGAGCCCCGACAGGTCTGCAGGGTCGCCGGGCTCGCTGGCCACCGTCCCCTGTACTCCCCCAGCAGCGGCATCTCCGGCTCCGGCTTGGGCTCGAGCAGGGGGCCGCCATAGCCCGTCCCAGGCTCGGACTTGGGCACGAGCAGGGGGCCGCGCGAGCTCGTCCCCGGCTCCGGCTTGGGCACGAGCAGGGGGCCGCGCGAGCTCGTCCCCGGCTCCGGCTTGGGCACGAGCAGGGGGCCGCGCGAGCTCGTCCTCGGCTCCGGCTTGGGATGCGCAGGAACGGCTCGGTGCAGCTCGTCCCTGACGTCGCTGGCTCCGACTTAGGAACGCGGAGGCCCCGGCTGCTGCTCGCACCGGCGCCTCCTCCTGTAGATGTGGGTGTGGCCCACGTTGTGGATCGAGTCATGGCCCGCGGCGGCGAAAGCCGGTCGCCCTCGTCCAGGCTGAGCTGGACGCGACACGCGGCCATGACATCGGGGAAGGTACGCCCTTCCCAGAAGGCGTACCTCTTGTCGATGTTGTGCCGCGACGGCGGTGGGTAGCGGCTGTCGTAGCGTTGGATGCAGGCGGCGTTCTCCTCCGCCAGGATCTCCGGCCACCGCGGGCTGCTGGGCGCGTAGCGCTGCTTCGACCGCTCCTCCGGCGGCAGGCTTTGCCGAAAGTCGCGTATTGCGCGCGACATGGCCGGCGTGCCGACGGTGGGGACAGGCTCCACCGGGAGCCCCCCGGCGCTCAGGTGCCATCCGGCCGGCAGGCGCGTGTCCGGCGGCACCATGATGCCACAACGGGCGAGAAGCGACGCCTCGTCAACCCGAAGGGCGCGCGGCAGGCCGGGAATGACAAACGCGCGATGTCGTTCCCAGCTGCTGCTTCCCGCCCCGCCATCATGGCTGGCCATTGTTGCGGCTGCGGAAGGGGAGGCGGCTAGGGTTTGGTGGAGGTGGCTAGGGTTTGGTGGAGGTGCACGGCGGAGAAGGCTGTGGGGCGGCGAGGGGAGGGGAGGGGATTGGGACAGGAGTGGGTGCACGCCGGTGCGCCCTGCGCGGCTATAAAATGCATTAATAGACGCATGCCGGGCACGCCGGCGACGCGACTCCTCGCATGGGAAACCGCGTGGTGCGTACTCTCCGTGTGTGAAAGCGCCGACGTGACCGCGATGTAACTACTCATGCATGCGGGCACGCACACCGCCCATTGTGAGAGCGCCACCTGGCACGGTGTGCCCCACGCGTCAGTAACAGCGCCGGCTAACAGTCAACTCCCTGGACCAACAGCAAACCCCCGTTTGGGCATTGGTGAGGGTGGGTGGCACGGTGGAGGGGAAAAGTGAGCAAAATAAGTGTGCTTGGTCAAAACCGAGGAGGACTAAGAAATGAGGGGCACAGAAATAGAAATCCCATAATAAAATTGCCATGCTACCTACAAAAAACTTGCCATGTCTAACACAAAAATTTGCCATGATGCAAAAATTTAAATTGACACGCTACCTACAAAAAATTGCCATGGTCAAAAAAATTAATTGCCATGGTACATACAATAGAACTAACATGGTATAATTAAATAAAAATTCATGGTCGAGTTGAAAAAATTGCCATGGTGTATAAAATATGTGTGCTGTAGATACATGGCAATTTTGGAAATGATGAATGAGAAAAATTGCCATATAGTTTATAGTGTATAAAAATTGTTGCAAGAAAAATCAAGGGAATTGCCATGACCATTTGTACCTACTAAAAAAATTGCCATGTATAGTTTTTTGCTGTAAATTTGCCATGTATCTAAAATATATATTTTTGTATATTTTCGCATTCCCCGGTGAAAAAGAGGAAAAAAGCGGAGGAAATGGGATTCTAACCCAAATCTCGCACATGCAAGTAGGAGGCCCTAACCAGTGCGGTTGGCCTTTGTGTTTTGGTTAACTGAGCTTTCATGCCCGCGCGAACGAGATCCGAATCCGATGTGTCTCTCTCCTCTGCTCCGAGATCCGTGCATCCCATCAAACGGTGAGGAGGACGTTCGCGCGAGGAGACTAGAAAAACTGACGTCAGTTTTTAAATGTTCGGGAGAATATTTGCCGTCTCAACAGCACGCAGGAAGATTACGGAGCATCATTGCCTTGTAATTGGGTTCCTTTATTATTTATCAAATTCCTCCCTTTATTATACCAAGGTTGCATCCTTAAGCAAGAGAGGAAAGAACTCCATAAGAGGCTCAGGAAAGAAACTGTTACAAGGGGCTCTAGCCAACTACCTAACTCGTGAGCAGCAGCATTTTTTTTTATTTTTTTTTATTTTTTTTGAAATATCTGGATATATTAAGCAAGGAAAACACCAGATACAACGAGAACCAGACCAGCTGTCCCCAAACTAACAGAAAAGTCCCTGAAAAAGAAGAAAATAGCAAAGACATCCCTGGAACTTTTCAACACACGATCCGCAGCCGCAATCCTCTTCGTCGCCACATCGTCGATGCCACCGGAGCCGGACGAAGAGAAGATAGCCAGCCGCTGAGCCGCCTGCTCAGTGCTATAGAGGACCCAGCCTCGTTTGGTCGCCGCAATAATCATCCGCCGCGGGCGACGGAATCCAATCCCCACACATCGGCGGGGGCAACACCCCGCACCTCGCAGACTGTCGAGCCCGCTTCACCGAACCACGCCGGCAGCCAAGCCCGCGAGCACACGAAGAAGAGGCCAGCTAGAACCGGACTCGAAAACGGCGACGACTCCACCGCAGCAACAGTAGCGCCGCCGCAACCTTCTGTACGCCCCCTCACAGACTCCGCATCGGTGGCGAAGGAGACACCTCTGCAACGGGGAGGGAGTCGGAGGACAAAAACCCAAGATGCAGTCAGCACCGCCGTCTCGCCGACTGCAACCAAGGCACCGAGGGCTGACAGCTCGTCGACGCCGCCCAGAAGAACGTCGTCGTAGTGGGGGAAGAGCAGCAGCCACCTTATTCGCACCACCACCGCCGCCACCACCATCGGATCGGCGTGGAGCGAAACCCTAGCCCTACACTATACACGCCGGGGACAAAGATCCCGGGTTCCCCACTCCTCCCGCCGCCAGAGCGGCCGCCGGAGGAGAGGAGAACCCCCGGATATACCGGCGGCGGACCGAGGGAGCCTGGACGCCTTCCTTTCGCCTCTCTCTGGACAGGACAGGGGGAGGGGAGGGGAGGGGAGGGGAACGTTCGAGATGTGAGCAGCAGCATTTGTTTCTCTTTGACAGTGCACAAAGGAACTAACAGAAAATTGTTGCTGCAGGGCCTACTGATCGACCACCCTCATTCGTCGTATTGATTACCTTCAGGTTGTCAGAATTTGCGACAATCTTGTTGCAAACGGTCATTTTAGCAAGAAACAAACCATGGCGAAGGGCTATTGTTTCAGCAGATAGAACATCGAGACACATATCAATTTTCAAATTACCCGCTTTACTAAAATTACCCTTGTCATCCCGTAAAATAGCTCCAGCAGTACCCTTTAGTGATTATTACTCCCTCCGTACCGAAATATATGTCGTTGAAGAAAACGTTCCGACCGGGTGAAAACGAAGGAATTTACATCGCTACCCCTATTTTGAATCGTTGTCCCCATCGTCGTCTTCCTCCGTCGCTCCCACGATTTCAAATCGCTTCTCCTCGTCGCTCCCAGGCGCTCCCAGACGCCCATCCTCCGTCGCTCCCAGGTCCCAGGCGAATCCATCATCCGCGCATCCATCATCCAGGTCCCAGGCGCTCATCCTCCGCGCATCCATCATCCAGGCCCTCCCATGCGCTCCCAGGTCCCTGCTTCTCCTCGTCGCCCATCGCAAGCACCAGCCCCTGGCGCAGCAGTTTGATCCACGGCCATCTCCTGGGCGTGGTCCCTTTGGGCGTGATCCGAGTACTCCATGGCGGCTGCTCCTTCTCCTGCAAATCAATTGATCACTGGAGTAATTGAGCAGACCAGAAGCAGAAAAAAAGTAGCAGCAGCAGCAATTTGACTCAGACTGTTTCATAGCAGCAGCAGCAGCAATTTGACAATACTCCAGCAGCAGTAATTGAGTACATCAGCAGAAACAGTAATGTAATAGCAGCAGGCAATAACAGCAGTTTGACATAGCAGCAACAGTTCATCAGCAGCAGTTTGACATAGCAAACAGTTCAGAGAAGAGAATGTTTATTAAAGGAAAATGTTTGAGTTAACTGAAAAGGTTTCAGTTAATTTTAATTAACGGAAAATGTGTACTGAAGAGGGTGTGTGCTGAAGAGAGCAACAAGAGAACGAGAGAGAGAGAGAGAGAGAGAGAGAGAGAGAGAGAGAGAGAGAGAGCAAGAAGAGAGGGAACTGGAAGCTACTACTGCACTTGCTACTCCTAATGCAAGCACTCCATTTACAGTAGTTCAAGCAGTACTCCATACAAGAGAGAGAGAGAGAGAGAGAGAGAAAGCAAGTTTATTGAAGCAAGTTCATTCAAGCAAACAAGAACTTGCAAGCAAATCTTGCAAGCACTGGAGTAGTAATGCACACTGGATTTTCTATTTCACTGAATTTCTAGCAATGCATTTGATATTCCATGAATTTTCTACTTCACTGAATTTCTGCAAATAATTCATGATTTGCTAACTACTCCAAGATGTCCAGTTAATTAACTGAAAAAGTTTTAGTTAATTAACTGAAACTTAACAGCAGCAGTACACTAGCAGTACACTAAGAGAGAAGAAGAGAGAAGAGAGAATTAACTGAAATTTACAGTAATTAACTGAAAAGGTTTCAGTTAACTGAAATTTTTATTAACTGAAATTCAAGCACTACTCCTTGCAAGATGAGAATAGAAGAGAAGAGAAGCTCTAGAGGGTAAGAGAAGAGAACCTTTACTGAAATTCTTTGTACTCCTCAACAATTACTGGTCAACAACTACTGAAATTTACAACAATCTGATCTGATCTGATGAGAAGAGAAGAGAGGAGAGGAGAAGAGAAGAGAAGAGAAGAGAGTGCTACATAGCTCTAGAGAAGAGAGTACTCCATATATTAGGCCAAAATTCTTTGTACTCCTAGCATATTACTCCAGTATACTGAACTCCAAAATTCTTTGTACCTCAACTACTGTATTCAGAGAAGAGAAGAGCTAGCTCAACTACTGAAATTACTGGAATACTCCTCTTGTAAGCAGAGAAGAGAAGAGAAGTTGCACTGCTACTGTTAATGGAGTACTCCTCTAGAGCTGCACTGCTACTGTTAAGCAGAGAAGAGAAAGACAAGAGAAAGAGAAGAGAAGAGAAGCTGCACCAGATCAAGTTTCTGAATAACTACTGCACCAGATCAGCTACTGCTCTGAAAAATTACTGCACCAGATCACCTTCTCTGAATAACTACTCCATTAACAGGAACAAGCGAATCCAAAATTAACAGTACTCTGAATACTGTAATTAACAATACACCTTCTCCGAATAACAGTACACCAGATCGGCTACTCCATTTTAACAGTACTCTAAGTACTCCATTAACAGTAGCTTCATGTGCAAAATTACCACCTTCTCTGAATAATTACTGCAAGGAGTACTGCACTTAACAAAACTACAGCAATACTGCAATAATTACTGCAAGGAGTACTGCACTTAAATCTTCAGATGGAGTATGTTGAAGAAACTGTCTTCCTACACTAAGTACTGTCTTTTTGGAGTACTCTAACTACTCCAAGATGATGCTGCAAGATACTGCAAGTCTCCAAGAAGCTACTCCGAGATGCTCCAAGATACTGCAAGTACTGAGCATGGAAAAGAGAGGCCGTACCATGCGTGGAGGCGTGAGGACGACGGCGCTGCCGCAGATCCGCCGCTCCGTTGCTCCGGCGCAGCTCCACATCCAGCGCCGCTCCGTCGCGGCGTTGACGCACGTGTCTCACGCCCAACGATAACGATGTGAGCGTGCGTGTAACACACGATCCACACACATGTCTTCACATAAAATCCACAATCACATAAATGTATTATAATTAGTTACAAAAATATTTAAAAACAACAGCTAAGTAACATTACTCCCTCCGTCCCATAATATAAGAGCGTTTTTGACACTAGTGTAGTGTCAAAAATGCTCTTATATTATGGGACGGAGGGAGTATCTTTTATTTATTCTTTGCTGATGATTCTCTCTTGAAAGTCCATCAATTTATACGATCTATAATGCTTTGTTCCATGGTTAGAATATTGTTCAGAGCTTCATTCCCTTCATACTTCTAACATTATCTAGTATTTATTCTTTGCTGATGATTCTCTCTTGAAGGTCCATCAATTTATACGATCTATAATGCTTCGTTCCATGGTTAGGATATTGTTTAGAGCTTCATTCCCTTCATACTTCAAAATATGTACCAAAATTGCCTCCTCGGTTTAAAACCATCCTACATATGCATTATACAACATTATTATAAAAAAATCGTGTGCAACATGTATACAAATGAGCATGGTCTAAATATTCACCCTTGGTATTAGAAAATGTAGCGCTCCATTACATCATGGGTGCATGAAATTAAAAACCAAATAACCCGACAGATCACTGCATGTATGAAATTTTACATTGTGCGTTGAATAAATCAATTAAGCGTGTAATGCATGCCAAGATCCATACCCGCGTGAGTTTGTCGGAAAAACAGGAACTTTGCATCCCCATTTAGAGATCTTATCCTTCAATGAGGGTTTGCAACTTGGAGCCTGAGGTTTAGATTGTTGATCATAGTTTCAAGTATATTCTTCCCCAGAGTAGGTAGTGGAAGCGGGTCCGAAATAAAGACAACTTTTTTATTTTGATCTAAGACGAACAATAGAAATAGACCAAGAATATTTCAAGGCAATAAAATTTACAAGGATGCATACATTTAGAAATACATAAATCACTAAGACCACACAAGCCACTCTTAGTAACAAAGAATTAAAGTATTATCATATCACATTCTGAGAAATTTTACTCACTGTTATCAGGTCAGCTATTAAACAAATGTGGCAACCTAGCAACGTCCATATGACTTGGTCTCGTGCATAGTGGGACATCAACTAAAATAATAACATTTGTAGTATGAGTCAAACAGTAAAAAAAAAAAAACATATGTGATTATGGTAACTTATGCAAAAGTTTAGATGCATGTGGTGAACTGGAATGTCTTTAACAAGTTGTATGTCATGGCATGCTATTATCTGCACATCCATATTAAAGCAATCAACATCCATGTATTCATCACTCATTAATATGTTCCTTATTTGTCTTAAATTTAAACTAATAAGATAAGGATTAGAGCTTTTCACCGATTCGCTCATGTGAAATCGGAATTCTATCAATTATAATGATACAAGAATAATTTTTTAGAACACAAAATGAACTGAAAAAATGTGGCTTACTTCAGTAAAGAGACATCATCAACCATACTGATGCACAAGCAAAGTTCATCTATTAAGTCATAGTTTGTTGGATTGGTAGACGGTGAAAGGAGAAATGTTTGCGAGCTGAACTCAACTTCTGATGATGTGTTCCATGTTTTCAGGTTCTTAGGGCTTCTTATATTATCTGTCATTTTAGTGGACTCGGAATTGAATGATGATAATATAAGAAATCGATATTTTGGATTCTTTGGGCGTCTATCCAGAATCGTACAATCTATGTGATCTATGTCGTTTTCTGTCATCTCCGAAGTCTCGGTTTCTTATATTGTCATCATCCAATTCCGAGTCCACTAAAATGACAGACATATAAGAAACCCTAAGAACCTCAAAACATGGAACACATAAATAGAAGTTGAGCTCAACTCGCAATCATTTCTCCTTTCGCCGCCTGCCAATCCAACAAACGACGACTTAATAGATGAACTTTGTTTGTGTATCAGTATGGTTGATGATGTCCCTTCACTGGAGTAAGCCACATTTTTCAATTCATTTTGTGTTCTAATAAATTACTCTTGTGTCATTATAATTGACAGATTCCGATTTCACAGGAGCAAATGGGTGAAAAGCTCTAATCCTTATCCTATTAGTTTAAATTTGAGAAAAATAAAAAACATATTAAAGAATGGTGAATACATGGATGTTGATTTCTTTAATATGGATGTGCGGATACTGCCACAACATCTAGCTTGTTAAAGACATTCCAGTTCACTAGATTGATCTAAACTTTTGTGTAGGTTACTAACTATTACATTTTGCCTCATAGTACTAATGTTTTCTTATAATTATTTTAGTCGATGTCCCACTATGCACGAGACCCAAGTCGTCGTCAAAATATGGACGTTGCTAGGTTGCCACAGTTTTTTGATAGCTGCCTTAATAGCAATAAGTACCATATCTCAGAATATGATATGATAATGTTTTAATTCTTCATTAATAAGAGTGGTTTATTTGGTCTTAATGGTTGATGTATTTCTAAATGTATGCAAGGTTGCAGATTTTATTGCCTTGGGATATTCTTTAGCTATTCCTATTGTTCGTCTTGGATCAAAATAAAAAAATTGTCTCTATTTTAGACACGCTTCCAATACCTACTTTGGGGGAAGAATATACTTAAAACTATGGTCAACAATCTAAACCTTGTGTTGCAAACCCTGTATTGAAGGATGAGATCTCTAAACGGGGATTTGCAAACCCTGTATTGAAGGATGAGATCTCTAAACGGGGATGCAATGTTCATGTTGTTCCGACAAACTCACACGGGTATGAATGTTGTCAATGCATTACAATCTTAATTGATTCATTCAACGCACAATGTTACATTTCATACATGCAATGCTCTATCAGGTTATTTGGTTTTAATTTCATGCACTCATGGTACGATGGAGCGCTACATTTTCCAATACTCAAGGTGAGTATTTACACCATGCTCATCTGTATACACGTCGCACATGATTTTTTATAACAATGTTGTATAATGCATATGTAGGATGCTTTTGAACTGAGGAGGTGATTTTTAGTACATATTTTGAAGTATGAAGCACTATAGATCGCATCAATAGATGGAATTTCAAGAAGAAATCATCATCAAAGTAGATAATGTTGCTTAGTTGTTGTTTTTTAAATATTTTTTAAACTAATTATAATACATTTATGTGATCATGAATTCTATGTGAAGGCATGTGTGTGGATTGTGTGTTACACGCGCGCTCACATCGTTGGGCATGAGACACATTTAAATGGCTCAGCAAAAAAACTCGCTAAAAGAGAAATACGATTCAAAATAGATGTTTTTATAGATTCAAAATAGATTATGATATGTGCATTGCACGTGCACGCTTAGTAGTAGAGATAAACAATTTGATGCCCACAAAACAGATAATGGTTCACTCATATGTAGACGGACCATGCTAAAATAAGATCACATTGCTGGTAATATAACTACTGTTCTTACGCTTGGTAGGAGTCTATAAATTGCAAATTGCTTCGGTCAAGTCAAACATGCAACAACACTATAAAATGATTAAAATCAGATCAACAAACAGCATGCCAGGTTATAAGTTGTGTGAATAAAAAACGCCAACAGAGACAGTTGTAAGAATTTGTGCCTAGGGTCTACAGGCATTATTTGTACCTTTTTAATTCAGTGAGTAATGTGAAGCACGGCGTTTGTTCCTTCAGCGCGAATGAAAAGCGATGCGTGGAACCCGCAGCTCCCTCTCTTGTGCCCTTATATTCTTGATCAGTTCCTCGAAAGATTGAGGTATATAGTGGTACTCGTGGAACATGAGCCCGTTACTCCTACATATGTTCAGGAAGAGAATGACACCAGAATTTAGCATTATACATATATATTCAATCAATGCAGTAGATATTGATCAGGTGCAACTGTGCAGGGGAGGAAGCTAATTAAGAAGGAAAACATACCACTCGCAAGGATTGCAGTAGGTGATAAGATGATCAGCAATGGTGAACGGACGCATGGAGGGGCGGATCCTCTCCTTCCCGTCGTGTATCTGGCAGGAGTCTGCCAATCGCTCGGACAAACCAGTCGCCAGCGAATGCACCACAATGGGGTCCGATGGTAGACTGAGGTAAATGGAGTTACTGCTCAAAGAGGGAAAGTCCCTGGCTGAAACTGACAGGCATCGGCCGCGGCTGAGAAACAGCGCTGCGACGCCTACGCTCTTCACCGGGATAAGCTTACGGCGTTGGCCGCTGTTCTGATCCACCACATAGAGCCTGCAGACGAGTCGTCGTGACCAGTCCAACGCATTCCATTCTGACCCATTTGCATAAGGAGCTGGCTGCCGGACGGCGAGCAGCATCCTTCCACCGGACTCCACGAGGTAAAAATTACAGACTTTGCGGTCAGCAGAATGTGGAGCGTGAGCAATCACCACAGAGTTCCCGAGCGGTCCTTCTCGTCTCGGGGAGTATAGCTGCACGATCTCGCTCGTGCACGACAGGGTGGCGTAGAGCCTTCCTTGGAAGGGCAAGGCGCACCAAACGTAGAGCCCTCTGTGGAGGACCTCCCAATCTGACGAGCCCGGGTCGGCGGCAAGCACCACGTTCGTGTAGAGGAACCAGACCACCACGGCGATGGAGGTTGCGGAGGACGCGCTGCTGCACACCGCGGCGTTCATGTCGAGCAGGCACGCCTTCTGCCTGACCACCTGGAGGTACAGGGCGAGGAGGGGCGGGAGGGAAGTCGACCGCGTCGCGCGTGAACGGGTGCAGCACGCGGACCGCGGTGGTGATCTTGTGTAGGAGGATGACGAGGCCGTCGGTGAAGCCGATGATTCTGTGCCGCCGGAGCTCCGGCAGGGGGACGCGGAGGCGCCTGGCCGTGCGCGTGTGGAAGAAGACGATCTCGCAGGCGTCGTCTGGGCGGACGGCGTCGCCGTCGCAGAGCGCGACCCAGCCGCGCGGGCGGAGGCGCGGGTCCCGCAGATCGGGGTCGCGCGGCGCGGGCGTGCAGGCGCGCCAGTCGGAGCAGACGGCGCGGAAGCAGATGTAATCGACCACACCGCCGTCGCCGCCCAGGAGCCGGCAGGTGACGAGGCCTACTATGTCGGTGGGCAGGGACGGCCAGCCGCCGACTGGCTGCGCCGGTGCACTGCGCTTGCACGCGACCAGCGGGGCCAAGGTGGATCCTTTTCGCTTCCTTCCCGCCGCCGCCGCCGCGGACGGAGCAAAAGGGGTCGATATCCTTCCCATCCCGCAAGTATGCCCTGCGCGTCGCCTGTCGCCGCTCTGTTTCTTTCCTTTTGTTTTTTTTAGGGGATTTCTTTCCTTTTGATGACCCTGCGCGACGTCTGTCGCCGGCTGGATCGGGCCTTTCTACGTGTCGTTACTTTGTCCAACTCCAACACTAGTTAAGTTTAAAAAAAACTCCAACACTAGTTGGTTAGAATTTTACGGCAGTTAATTTTGTTTTATTTTCTCAGGTCAACACACCTACATTTTTTTTTTCGAAATGGCAGAATTCCTGCCTTCATTAAGAAGAAAAGAGTTGCTCAGTTAATTGGGGAAAACCGAACGAAAACCAGATTGCCCGGTTAATTATGGAGAACCGGGCGAAAACCATCACAACCGCTGAGCGGCACACATAAGATACCCCACACACACCACTCAACGAGGGCCCCACCGAGACAACACACAGGCGTCATCGTCATCACTCCTCCCCTAGAGGCGTCATCGCCATCCCTAAACTCTGAGCAAACGACTCCGACTTCGCCGTAGACGATCATCGACCCAACCCACACTGTAGAGGCCATGTAGAGATGTATGAAGATCCGCGCCGGAACTCAGCCACCTGCGTCCAGACAGCGCAGCTCCGACTCCGACGGAGAATCACGAAGGAGAACAAGGCACGGCTGGCGCCGCAGAAGATCATCGAACGAACCACCTGCTGCCCGTCATCGTACGCCACCGGGACCCCGCCACCGCAGCTTCGACTTCGCAACAACAAACCAGCCGAGGCAATCCCACGGACACGCCGGAGAAGAGCCGACTACCTCAACCACAGCCACGTCTCCGACATTGCTCCCCCCATCATCGTTGCCACAGAAGTCTCGACGCCAACACCGCCGTCTTCCACTGGTCCCGCTCGCCAATACCCAGCTCCAAAGACGAAGCCCCCAGGGGGGAATACAACACCAAGGCGCCGTCATCATCCGATCAAACATGATCAAGGGTTTCCCCCAGAGCTGCAGCGATCCGTGCGGGAGGGGTACGGCAGCAAAACAACGATGCCTTCAAGAAGGTAAGCGACGGCCACGGCCGCCGCCATCGCTGGTCACGGCCACGACCGAGACAGGGTTTTCACCCAAGCACCCGACACCACCTCATCCGCACATCATCTCACGATGACGCCCACCTAGCACCACCATCGAGCCAGCTCGCAGTCGAAGAAGCCCATCGTCGAAGTAGCCAACCGCACCTTACGGAGGCTACCGACAAGCACCAGCCGCTGGATCCGCCGATCGCCAACCGAAAGCCGGATCACCGGATGCAGCACGAACCGCCAATCCATGCCGAGCACCACGCCGACAGGACCAGAGAAATGCTGCCCGAGGCCATGAACCACCTCGGTTCCCAGCCACGACCAAGCCCCCACGCGCACGCGCACCACACGCGCTCGCCGGAGAACGGAGAAGATCCAGCGGCCATCGGCGCGCTCCTGCATCCTCACAGCGAAGCCGCTCCACCATGCCGCCCGAGCAGCAGCCCCTCACCGCGCCGCCGCGCAACCTCCCGGCGACAGATCCGCGCCGCCGGACCCCTTGTGCAGCACCTTCCCGTGCAGCAGCACCTCGTCCCAGCTCCTCCCGAGCCCCTCACGCCGCGGAGCAGAGTACCCAAGCACCCGAGGCCGTGGAGCAGAGCACCCAAGCAACAGAGCAGCGCTCGACCACAAATGGCCGCCCGAGCCGCCACACACGCGCGGCGCGACCTCGCCGCGGCGCCCACGCAGCCCCATCACGCTCCTCTCCGTGGCCCGCTCAGATCCGCGCCCTCCGCTCCGTGCGCCCGCGCCAACGCGTGCGACGAGCCGCCGCGCGTAGAACCGCGCCAGCCGGCCCCGAAGCGCGTCCGACCCGCCCCTGCGCTACCTCGCCGCGCCGCCTCGAGCTAGCGTCGCCGCCGGCCGAGCTCCCGTCGAAGAGGACGGCCCGCGCCGCGCCGCTCCGAGCGGAAGGAGGAAAGGGCCCCGCCGCCGCCGAGCTGCACGGGCTTTTCCCGGCGACGCCGTCCGGCGGCGGCGAGGGGAGGCGGGGGCGGTGGGTGCTGCGCTGCTGGCGACTAGGGTTCGCTCCCGGCCGCCCGCGGAAGCGACCAGGAAGCCAACACACCTACATTTTATTTACACGCACTTGGGGAAAAACGATTATGTTTGAAAATTCAGATATTTTTATATTTATATATATTTTTAGATGTTTTAAGGGAAGGGTGTGACGAGCACTTTTATTTATATTGATTTTTTGATGACTTTATCGTTCACGTGTGAGCATACTGGCTAGAGAACTCGAAACAAACTTTCATACAGCTTTATATATAAAGCTGAAATGCCCGAACCAACAAAAGGTGGTGGGAAAATCCCCATACAATCAAGTTAGAAGGAAAAACTGAGCGAACGGGAATAACACTGCCAATCCAAAGTCAAGCATGGGAACAAGAGTCCCCACACCTAACATGAAGCGATCTAAACTACCGAACAGAAAGTGAACCACGCGCCTTGGAAAACCATCGGACCCCGACACACCAAACATACTAAGCTAACACCGGAGAGGGCAAGCATCTGCCCTCTCGCTCCCAGTCATGGAGCTTCGATCCTGCCAGCGGATAACGAGGATCAAGAATGCTGACCACATGGACACATGCAAATGATATGAGACCAATGAATTCACTCCACATCAGATCCGAAGAAGTTGCATGCCAGAATCAATGCAAGCCCAAAGACGTCGACGCGCTACAACGAAGGGTACTTGGGTTCCCCCACTTTTTTCCTACTTGGTCTAATCTTGTTTTCACTGACTTGTTTGCAAGTTTTGGGTGGAATATAATCAAATTAGTCCAACGACTTCCTCTCGTTTTCCTCCCCTGACCCAATGCGGTTAGGACAAACTCTCCCCTCCAGACTTCATCGGCAAGCCCGCGGATTCGCTTCCCCTCTGCCTGCTGCTCCGGCGGCCGGTGGCGGGGAGGAGAATCCCGGTGCCTTCGCTCCGGCTAGTAGTTTAGGTTAGGGTTTTTAGTCCTCGCGGGTACGGCGCTACTTCTTCGAGTTTGTCTTCCGGGCTCCAATCATCCTCGAGTTCGTCCGTCTGGACGTAGTCGACCTAGCTCTGGCGTAGATTCCTGCCGCCTCTTTGGAGCAGTGAGGTTTGGGTTTCTCGTCATGTGGCTAGATTTGGGGTCAGGTGCTTCAGATCTATGCAGGGGTTCAACGGCGACGACTGTGGCTCCGGGACGTTGGTCCTTAGGGGCACGTGCACGAAAACTTCCCAGTTGTCATCGACAAGAATAGGTCGGCTCCGGTAGGAGAGCGGCGACAGTGGCGCGTCGGCGGCTCGTTCTGACTGTAGTAGTGGTTGTTCGGTGGTCTTGGAATCTCAATACATTTTTTATTATGTTTGAGATGCTTTGTACTTCCGATGAACTTTGACAATAGATCTATATCATTTTTTGCAAAAAAATTTAATCAAATTAGCCCTCGTGATATAAAATTAGTCAGGTTGTGTGACGGGCCCTTATGCAGAGATTGTGGTACATTGGTAAAAGTTCACACCTCGATGTTTTTTTAAAAGATTTGGTCACCTTGTGGATCATAATCAACCCCTATATTATGAGAGGTGGTGATAAGAGAAGTGTTTGGCCGGGGAGGGCATGCGAGCCCACAAGTGGACCCTTCCCCTGCCCCTTGCCTTTTGTAGGTCTCCATTCTCCTTTCCTAATCTTTTTATGAATTTTCTTTGAAGCTAACAACCCGATATATGTCTTCTCATTGGCCCGTGTCATTTCCATGACACCAGCTTTGGAGGAAGTTGAAACTTCGTAACTACTCCTTTAAATGGTACTGAAGTACCCACCTCCCGGCGGCATCTGCACCCTCGCGCGCCCTCTGTGCCGTCTGATTCTGCCTACCCCCCCCCCCCTCGATGTCAGATCGTGCCTTGGCGTTCCTCACTAATCCGACGGCCTTGGCGATCCATGACGTACGGGTCGATGGCACGCCTGGGGCCACCTCCTCTGGTGGGCATTGCCCTCGTCCTGCGTTCGTGGTGGTTGCGTTTGAGAGACGTGCATCTGACAGGCGGGCCGCCGAGCGAAGGTGTGCACGCTTCCTTTCTGGGTGGTGGGGCTGATGGGGGCGTTCTCGTGCGCTTTCATCGGTTGTCCTCGTTCGGATGTGGAGGAAGGATTCTTCCTATCCGACCTCTGGCCGTCGCAACCCTTGTCGGATGGCGTGTTCTAGAATGCTCGCCCTACTTCTTGGGGTTGTGGGTTCTGGCTGAACGACGTCTTCTGTGTAGGTGTATGCTGCACATACCTGGTATCCCTCTTCCTCCGTTGGGGGTCTTTGGGTCTGCGTGGACGTTGGCTATCGTCAAGTTATCTCGGGCGTCGGCTATCGTCGGGTTGTCGTGTCGCTTGCTTTCACTTGTTCTGTTGATTTTTGTGTTCAGTTTTGATATCCCTTTTTATTTTCCTCTCACTTTTTATCTTCACTTTCGTGTTCTATTTTTATGTTTCTACTTTTATAACATTATATTATGCTTTCACTTGTTTCCTAGGTTCTATTTTTTTTCTTTTTCTTTCTTTTATACATGTTTACAAAATTCTCACATTACATGAACATATATTTATTTATAAGTGTATGAGTACAAATAATAATCCATGTTTTTTTAATCTATATCTATACCAACTAATAAAGCAAGGTGCGTTTCTCCCATTTTTTTCATCCGTTCACTACCGAAAAGATTTTTTTTATCCGAGGTGGTACTAAATTCTTGTGCGTTCGTCTGCTAGAAAAGAAAAAACGGTTTGTCCAGAATTTCGTAAATGGGCCGCGCGCGCTGTGGCCTAGCGAAGCCAGTCCACTTATTTTACTGCCCATGCAGCTAGGAAAAACCCTATTTGCCGCACGTGGCGGCAAACCGGCGCAGCTCGCACGGGCTTAGGTTTCCAGTTTGTTTAGTTTATTATATCCGTTACATATATATTTTTAATAATTATTTATAATAATTAAAATATATTTTTACAGTTTTTTTATTTTATTATAGCCGTTACATACAATAAATGAAGAAACCTAACCCCGGGCAATGGTCCACTAGTGCGACATACCTCCCCCACACCGGGGTGCGGCTATGTATCGCCTGACGCGAGCTGTTGCGCTCGGTTTTTTTTCACATTTTTTATTATATTTTTTACTTGATTTTTTTACATTTGCTTACATTTTAAAAAATTCTAAATATATCTAAAATCACTTTACATACAAATATAAAAAATGTTGATCATTTCTTTTACAAATGTTAATCATGTATAAAAAGATGTTTCTCATGTATACAAAAAATGCACAGTGCATGTGAAAAAGTAGGCATAAAAAATATATGTTTTAAAACATTAATAATTATTTAAAAAATGTTAATTATGTGTTCTAGAAATGTTTAGGATATATACCCAAAATGTACAATGTGTATGGAAAAAACTAGACATAAAAAATATATATGTAAAAAGTTATTTATGTATCCCAAAAATGTTAAATGTGTATAAAAATTGTTCCTGATGTATACGAAAAATGTAGAATGTGTATCAAAAAAGTAGACAACAAAAATTATATGTTTAAAACAATGTTAACATTTATTAGAAAATGTTACATATGTATATGATAAATGTGAAACATGTATTTAGAAAATATTCCTGATGTATAAAAAACGTAGAATATGTATGAGAAAAGTAGACATCAAAAATATATTTTTTTTAAAGTTAATCATGTGTTAGTAAAATATTAAAGGTGTATATGAAAATGTTAAAAAATGTTCTGATGTACATAAATAATATATAATGTATATGAAAAAAATGTAGAAATAAAAAATATGTATTTCAAAAAATTAATCAATGTATTTGAAAAATGTTCATGTTCTATACAAAAAGGCAAAAACCAACAGAGAGACAAAGAAAACGATGGAACACAATGAGAAACATAAAAGATGCAGTTGAACAATAAACAATCAACAAAAGTTATAAAAACCGTTGAAAACATAAAGAAAAACACATACAAAAAATAAAATAAAAGTCAGAGAAATCGGGATGAAAACAGTAAAAAATAAAAAGAAACAAAGCAAATCAATGAAAATCGAAGAAAGAACAAAGAAAAACAAAGAAGAAAAAAGAGAAGAACAAACTAGTGAAAACCGATATAACGGAAACATAAACGGAGAAAACCAGACGTAAAGCGAACCTTCTGCGAGCGCCTGGTGCGAACGAGCAAACTGCACTAAAAGGGCCAGCCCGCTCGCGGTCGCCTATAGCGAGACAACTTACCGTCTCGTTATGGCGAGAAATAGCTCTCGCACCTACACCGTGTTCCGAAGAATAGATGTGTCAAATTGTTGCAGAAATTCCAGGGACACTTACTTAGAGATGTCTACTGGACCAGGCCATGTAACGTACCACCCATGCCGCAACACACGGTTTCTGACCAGTTTGTTGACCCGTTTTGGAATCTTTAGAATGTTCCTGAACAGTTTATATTTTTCTTATTTTTCGTGTTTCTTCTGTATCGGTGCTTTTTTATTATGTTTTATTTTTTCCCCAAAATATTCTTAAAATTTAATTTTTTTTACAAAATGCTGAAATATCTGAATACTTTTTTACAGTTTTCCAAAATTAATTAATTTTTTTAAAAGTGTTCGTGTTTTCTCAAATTTGTTCTTAAGTTTCAAAGACTATTCTAGTTTTTCAAATACTGCTCTTAATTTTTTTGAAAAATATTAATTTTCCAGATATAATTTTTCCCAGTTTTTTAACACCAAATTGAAAATAAAACTAGAAAACAACGGCTGCAATTGTACCCAAATCACCACAGTAACCCGAGCCGCTATAGTATGTGTTGGGGAACGCGACAGAAAACAAAAAAATTCCGCACTACGAACATGCCCAGGATCACTATGGAGATGCATACAAGGTTTGATCTGATTGTTACCTACTCGTGGCGCAGCGGAAGTAGAGTCGATGTAGATCGTCAGTGCAGATCCCCGCAGCTAGGAATTACAACCTCCCAACCGCGAGGATGTACTCCCTCGTCTGCTCCTCGGACAGTCTCCCGGACGGTGTCATGGACAGCCCTTCGGGAGGCACTCACAGAATCTCGGACGGTCACTCGGACAGCCCTTCGGGAGGCACTCTCGAACAGCCCCTCGGGCAAAAAGATCGAACCTATGACCTCTCTACGGGGTTGCACACATACGGTGTCAGCTATCCGGCAGGGCTTCGCCGTCCAGAACTAGTTCCCACCGGAACCCAGACAACCTTTCGGCTCTACGAAACTATTTCGTGTGAGGGAGAGAAGAAGCCATATCATTGCATGGCATAATGTATGAGAGAAAGAATGAGTGTGGAGAGTGCATCTCCACCTCTATTTATAGGAGGAGCAAGGGGTAGAGGCAAGGGGTGAAAAGACCAAAAGGGGTTTGGATATTTCACCATGCCACATAAGGAAGGCTTGATCTTATCCACCAAATGGTGGAAGGAAGTCCCATGCCCCCCCCCCCCAAGCCCATGGACGAAATTGGCTGCCCCCTTGGGGGGGGCCCCACCACCTTTCCATCCACCTTATCCTCTCTCCAAAAATAGGGAATTCCTTCTAGAAGAAAACCCCATTAAAACCAGCACATAAAGTGTCTTTCACTATTCACGAAAACATTTTTCCGCGACCGTTAAATCCGAAAATATTTATGCGGGCCTAGAACATTTCTAGTACCCCCTAAAATAATTTTGGACGCATTCCGAAACAATTCCGGATCAGTGATTTTCATCAGCGAAAAGCAACCAAAGCGGTTTCGGCAGCTCCGGAACATTTCCGGTTTTTTTCTCCGGAAAAATCCCAGAAGTTCCCAGGACAATTCTGGCACCCTCCAAGAATTTCCAAGCGTGTGACAAAACCATTTTGACTTAATGGTATACTCTGAAACAACTTTTCGGTTTTACCGAAATCCTTCCGGTGTTTTCTCTCCGGAACTCTTCCGTTGTCTCCGAAACTTTTCCGGTGACTTTCTCTCAGACTCCCTGTCTAGTATTCAGCAGATAGATGACCCTTAAGCGTGTGACCCTATAGGTTCGGTGAAGTATAGACATGACCGGAACATTTTCCGATCAATGATCAACATCGGAGCCGTGGACACCGATATTGACCCCTACACCCACACGAATAAATATTCGAGTGAACCTCCAGTTGCCGTGTGCTATTCCTGTTGCTTCGCGATATGTTACAAACACCCGAGGTGAGATTTATCGGCATCCCCGTGGATCAACAACTTGTCCACTATGCCAGTTACCTCGTTACCGGTTTTGTTCTCTTTTCTCGTTCCCGTGTTCCGGCATCCCTGTGATCAAATCACAATGTGTCTGGCCAGACGATGATGGATACCGTAACACCGAGAGGGCCCAAAGAATATCTCTCCATCTTCGGAGGAGCAAATCCCAATCTTGAGCTATCAAGTCCCTTGACATACTTTTCCATGAACCCGTAAGCCGCCGTAATAGCCACCCATTTACGGATGACGTTTAACAAACCCCAAAGTTCATGAAGCAAGCATGAAGAAACTCGATACTCTCATGGTCTAAGGACTTATGCAAACGTTAACTTTCTCTGTGTTATTAACCATTAACTTGTGACGAATGTATCTCATAGCATAACATCAATCGGGTCGATTCAACACAAGTGTTCTCCTAACATTGTGCCCTCAAAGTTGCCGGCATAGTCATGCCCATGATCAGGAAAACAGAATCATCATGCAACACTTGAGCTAGTCTTTGTTGGGGAACGTTGCATGGGAAACAAAAAATTTCCTACGCACACACAAGATCTATCCATGGTGATGAGCATCTACGAGAGGGAGAGTGAATCTACATACCCTTGTAGATCGCTAAGCGGAAGCGTTAAGAAACGCGGTTGATGTAGTCGAACGTCTCCGCGATCCAAATCGCAAGTCGTCCCTCGATCCGATCACGAACTAGTGCCGAACGGACGGCACCTCCGCGTTCAACACACGTACGGCTTGATGACGCCTTCACCTCCTCGATCCAGCGAGCGATGATGAAGTAGTAGATGAGTTCCGGTAGCACGACGGCGTGGTGATGTTGGTGAGGAACAATCTCTGCAGGGCTTCGCCAAGCACTACGGAGATTATGACGGGAGAACTTGAGGGTTAGGGTTGCCGACACACGGCTTGGGAAATCTTAATGTATCCTATGTGCTAGCCCTGCCCCTCTATTTATATGTTGAGCCTTGGGGTCTAAACTTGGAGTAAAAGCCTCCTCCAGGTCGGTTTTGCCCACACAAGGTCGGTTTGGCCCGCAGGGAAAGAGTCCAACTCGGATCCCTGCAGTACCGCGCACAAGCGGTAGTACCGCTTCACACAAGCGGTAGTACCGCTTGGGCGGTAGTACCGCTTCCAACAAGCGGTAGTACCGCTTACGCGGTAGTACTGCCTTTACCAGCGGTAGTACCGCTTAAGGCAGTAGCAAAACTTCCTTTTGCACTTTCCAATACCTCATGGGCTTTACCCCTTTGGCTCATATAAAGTGTTGCTGCACCCGAACACTTCGGTAAACACCCGGAACCCCTTCCGGTGAATTCCGGAACCTTTCCGGAGATCAAAACACTATTATCACATATATTAATCTTTACCTCCGGACTCTTCCGGAGACCCTCGTCATGTCCTGGATCTTATCCGGGACTCCGAACAACCTTTGGTCACCAACACAATAACTCAACTATACTAATCGTCACCAAACGTTAAGTGTGTAGACCCTGCGGGTTCGAGAACTATGTAGACATGACCGAGACACCTCTACGATCAATAACCAACAGCGGGACCTGGATGCCCATATTGGCTCCTACATATTCTACGAAGATCTTTATCGGTCGAACCTCTATGTCAAGGATTCAGTTAATCCCGTATGCTGTTCCCTTTGTTCTTCGGTATGTTACTTGCCCGAGATTCGATCGTCGGTATCTCTATACCTAGTTCAATCTCGTTACCGGCAAGTCTCTTTACTCGTTCCATAATACAAGATCTCGTGGCTAACACTTTAGTCACATTGCTTGCAAGGCTCATTGTGATGTTGTATTACCGAGTGGGCCCTGAGATACCTCTCCGTCATACGGAGTAACAAATCCCAGTCTTGATCCATGCCAACCCAACATACACCCTCGGAGATACCTGTAGAGCACCTTTATAGTCACCCAGTTACGTTGCGACGTTTGATACACACAAGGTACTCCTCCGATGTCAGGGAGTTGCATGATCTCATGGTCATAGGAACAGATACTTGACATGCAGAAAACAATAGCAATAAACTGACACGATCATATGCTACGTTTATAGTTTGGGTCTTGTCCATCACATCATTCTCCTAATGATGTGGTCCCGTTATCAAATGACATCTCATGTCAATGGCTAGGAAACCTTAACCATCTTTGATCAACGAGCTAGTCAACTAGAGGCTTACTAGGGACACAGTGTTGTCTATGTACCCACACATGTATTTGAGTTTCCAATCAATACAATTATAGCATGGATAATAAACGATTATCATGAACAAGGAAATATAATAATAACCAATTTATTATTGCCTCTAGGGCATATTTCCAACAGTCTCCCACTTGCACTAGAGTCAATAATCTAGTTCACATCACTATGTGATTTACATTGTAATGAATCGAACACCCATGCAGTTCTGGTGTTGTTCATGTTTAGCCCTTGGAAGAGGTTTAGTCATCGGATCTGCAACATTCAGATCCGTGTGTACTTTGCAAATATTTATGTCGTCCTCCTTGATGTAATCGCGGATGGAATTGAAATGTCGCTTTATGTGTCTGGTCCTCTTGTGAAATCTTGGTTCCTTGGCTAGAGCAATGGCACCAGTATTATCACAAAACAGAGTCATTGGGTTAAGCGCACTAGGCACTACTCCAAGATCTGTCATGAACTCCTTCATCCAGACACCTTCCTTCGCCGCCTTCGAGGCAGCGATGTACTCCGCTTCGCATGTAGAATCAGCTACCACGCTTTGCTTGGAACTGCACCAGCTAACCGCACCCCCATTAAGAATAAATACGTATCCGGTTTGCGACTTAGAGTCATCCGGATCAGTGTCAAAGCTTGCATCGACGTAACCTTTTACGACGAGCTCTTGATCATCTCCATAAACGAGAAACATGTCCTTAGTCCTTTTCAGGTACTTCAGGATATTCTTGACCGCCGTCCAGTGTTCCACTCCTGGATCACTTTGAAACCTTCCGACCATACTTATGGCAAGGCTGACATCGGGTCTTGTGCACAGCATTGCATACATGATAGAGCCTATGGCTGAAGCATAGGGGATGACACTCATCTTTTCTCTATCTTCTGCAGTCACTAGGCATTGAGTCTTACTCAACTTCACACCTTGCAATACAGGCAAGAACCCCTTCTTGGACTGATCCATTTTGAACTTCTTCAAAACTTTGTCAAGGTATGTGCTTTGTGAAAGTCCTATTAAGCGTCTCGATCTATCTCTATAGATCTTGATGCCTAATATGAAAGCAGCTTCTCCTAGGTCCTTCATTGAAAAACTCTTGTTCAAATATTCCTTCACGCTTTTCAACATTTCTATATTGTTTCCAATCAGTAATATGTCATCCACATATAATATTAGAAACGCTATAGAGCTCCCACTCACTTTCTTGTAAATACAAGCTTCTCCGTAAACTTGTATAAACTCGAACGCTTTGATCACCTCATCAAAGCGAAGATTCCAACTCCGAGATGCTTGCACCAGTCCATAAATGGATCGCTGGAGTTTGCAAACTTTGTCAGCATTCTCTGGATCGACAAAACCTTCTGGTTGCATCATATACAACTCTTCCTTAAGGAAACCGTTAAGGAACGCTGTTTTGACATCCATCTGCCAAATTTCATAATCGAAAAAGGCAGCTATTGCTAACATGATTCTGACGGACTTAAGCATCGCTACGGGTGAGAAGGTCTCATCGTAGTCAACTCCTTGAACTTGTGAAAAACCCTTTGCCACAAGTCGAGCTTTATAGACGGTGACATTACCGTCCGCGTCCGTCTTCCTCTTAAAGATCCATTTGTTCTGAATGGCCTTACGCCCTTCAGGTAATACTTCCAAAGTCCATACTTTGTTTTCATACATGGATCCCATCTCGGATTTCATGGCCTCTAACCACTTCTTGGAATCCGAGCCCATCATCGCTTCTCCATAGCTCGTAGGTTCATCGTTGTCCAACAACATGACCTCTAAGACAGGGTTGCCGTACCACTCAGGAGCAGTACGCGTCCTTGTCGACCTACGAGGTTCGATAGCAACTTGATCCAAAGCTTCATGATCATCATCATTAACTTCCTCTTCAGCTGATGTAGGCTCTATAGAAACATCTTTCTGCGCTGCGCTACTTTTAGGTTGAAGTAAAGGTTCAACAACCTCATCAAGTTCTATCTTCCTCCCACTCAATTCTTTCGAGAGAAACTCTTTCTCAAGAAATGTTCCGTTTTAGCGACAAACACTTTGCCTTCGGATCTGAGGTAGAAGGTATACCCAACTGTCTCTTTTGGGTATCCTATGAAGACGCATTTTTCCGCTTTGGGTTCTAGCTTTTCAGGCTGAAGCTTTTTGACATAAGCATCACATCCCCAAACTTTAAGAAATGACAGCTTTGGCTTCTTGCCAAACCAAAGTTCATATGGCGTCGTCTCAACGGATTTCGATGGTGCCCTATTTAAAGTGAATGCAGCTGTCTCTAATGCATAACCCCAAAACGATAGTGGCAAATCGGCAAGAGACATCATAGATCGCACCATATCCAATAAGGTTCGATTACGACGTTCGGACACACCATTACGCTGTGGTGTTCCAGGCGGTGTCAATTGTGAAACAATTCCACACTGTCTTAAGTGACTGCCAAACTCATAACTCAGATATTCTCCTCCTCGATCAGATCATAGGAATTTAATCTTCTTGTTACGATGATTCTCAACTTCACTCTGAAATTGTTTGAACTTTTCAAATGTTTCAGACTTGTGTTTCATTAAGTAAATATACCCATATCTACTTAAGTCATCAGTGAAGGTGAGAAAGTAACGATAACCACCGTGTGCCTCAATACTCATCAGACCGCACACATCAGTATGTATGATTTCCAATAAGTCACTTGCCCGTTCCATTGTTCCAGAGAACGGCGTTTTAGTCATCTTGCCCATGAGGCATGGCTCACATGTGTCAAGTGATTCAAAATCAAGTGACTCCAAAAGTCCATCAGCATGGAGCTTCCTCATGCGTTTTACGCCAATATGACCTAAACGGCAGTGTCACAAGAAAGTGGTATTATCATTATCAATTCTACATCTTTTGGCATCAATGTTATGAAGATGTGTATCATTACTATCGAGATTCAATAAGAATAAACCCCTCACATTGGGTGCATGACCATAAAAAATATTACTCATATAAATAGAACAACCATTATTCTCTGATTTAAATGAGTAACCGTCTCGCAATAAACAAGATCCAGATATAATGTTCATGCTTAACGCAGGCACTAAATAACAATTATTCAGGTTCATCACTAATCCCGATGGTAATCGAAGAGCGAGCATGCCGACGGCGATCACATCAACCTTGGAACCATTTCCCACGCGCATCGTCACTTCGTCCTTTGCCAGCCTCCGTCTATTCCGCAGTTCCTGTTTTGAGTTGCAAATATGAGCAACCGCACCGGTATCAAATACCCAGGCACTACAACGAGAGTTGGTAAGGTACATCAATAACATGTATATCATATATACCTTGTTTGTTGTTGGCCGCCTTCTTGTCAGCCAAATACTTGGGGCAGTTCCGCTTCCAGTGTCCAGTTCCCTTGCAATGAAAGCACTCAGTTTCTGGTTTGGGTCCAGCCTTGGGTTTCTTCACGAGAGGAGCAACTGCTTTGCCACTCTTCTTGGAGTTACCCTTCTTACCCTTGCCATTTTTCTTGAAACTAGTGGTTTTATTGACCATCAACACTTGATGCTCCTTCTGAATTTCAGACTCAGCGGCTTTCAGCATCACAAACAGCTCGGCGACTGACTTGTTCATCCCGTGCATGTTATAGTTCAACACGAAGCTCTTGTAGCTAGGTGGCAATGATTGAAGAACTCTGTCAGTGATAGCCTCTGGTGGAAGGGGCATCCCCAATTCTGCCAGACGGGTGGAGTACCCAGACACTCTGAGTACGTGATCATTGATAGACCCGTTCTCCTCCATCTTGCAAGCATAGAACTTATCGGAGATCTCATATCTCTCGATCCGGGCATTCTTCTGAAAGATAAACTTCAACTCCTGGAACATCTCATATGCTCCATGACGTTCAAAACGTCTTTGAAGTCCCGGTTCTAAGCCATACAATATTGCACATTGAACTATTGAGTAACCTTCAGAACGAGCCTGCCAGGCGTTCACAACGTCTAGAGACTCAACTGGAGCGGGTGGATCACCAAGCGGTGCATCAAGGACATAAGCCTTCTGGGAAGCCGTAAGGATAATCCTTAGATTACGGGCCCAGTCCACAAAGTTACTTCCATCATCTTTCAACTTAGCTTTCTCTAGGAGCGCATTAAAATTCAGGGGTGCTACTGCGCGAGCCATGATCTACAACATAAATATAGCAAAGACAACTTAGACTATTGTTCTAGATAATGAGTTTAGTTAATCATATTACTTAAAAAACTCCCACTCAAATTGACATCCCTCCGGTCATTCGAGTGTAACATGATCCAAATCTACCAACTCAAGTCCGATCATCACGTGAGTTGAGGTGGTTTCAATGGTGAACATCTTCATGTTGATCATATCTACTATATGACTCATGTTCGACCTTTCGGTCTCTTGTGTTCCGAGGCCATGTCTGTACATGCTAGGCTCGTCAAGTTTAACCCGAGTGTTCCGCACGTGCAACATGGCTTACACCCGTTGTATGTGAACGTAGAGTCTATCACACCCGATCATCACGGCGTGTCTCGAAACGACGAACTTTCGCAACGGTGCACACTCGGGGAGAACACAATTTATCTTGAAATTTAAGTGAGGGATCACCTTATAATGCTACCGTCGTCCTAAGCAAAATAAGATGCATAAAAGGATTAACATCACATGCAAATCATAAGTGACATGATATGGCCATGAACTTGTGCTTTTGATCCCCATCTTCAAAGCACTGGCATGATCTCCATCGTCACCGGCATGACACCATGATCTCCATCATCTTGATCTCCATCAACGTGTCGCCATGAGGTTGTCGCGCCGACTGTTGCTTCCACGACTATAGCTAACTCATAGCGATAAAGTAAAGCAAAAACGGCGAAAATAATTAAAGACAACTCTATGGCTCCTGCCAGTTGCCGTACTCATCGACATGCAAATCGTGATATTCTATACAACACATGATCATCTCATACATCACATATATCTCATCATGTAATTGGCCATATCACATCACAACATACCCTGCAAAAACAAGTTAGACGTCCTCTAATTGTTGTTGCATATTTTACGTGGCTGCTACGGGTTTGCAAGAACCGTTCTTACCTACGCAAAACCACAACGTGGTGTAGTGATTGCTTTTTGATCTTCTAAAAGAACCCTCTTCATTGAAATCGATTCAACTAAACTGAGAGAGAAAGACACCCGCTAGCCATCTTTATGCAACGAAGTTACATGTCAGTTGAAGGAACTTGTCTCGCGTAAGCATACGCGTAATGTCGGTCCGGACCGCTTCATCTCACAATACCGCCGAATAAAGTATCAACTAGTAACGGCAAGCAATATGTATACACCCACGCCCACAACTCGTTTGTGTTCTACTCGAGATCTCATCTACGCATAGACCTGGCTCAGATGCCACTGTTGGGGAACGTTGCATGGGAAACAAAAATTTTCCTATGCACACACAAGATCTATCCATGGTGATGAGCATCTACGAGAGGGAGAGTGAATCTACATACCCTTGTAGATCGCTAAGCGGAAGCGTTAAGAAACGCGGTTGATGTAGTCGAACGTCTCCGCGATCCAAATCGCAAGTCGTCCCTCGATCCGATCACGAACTAGTGCCGAACGGACGGCACCTCCGCGTTCAACACATGTACGGCTTGATGACGCCTTCACCTCCTCGATCCAGCGAGCGATGATGAAGTAGTAGATGAGTTCTGGCAGCACGACGGCGTGGTGATGTTGGTGAGGAACAATCTCTGCAGGGCTTCGCCAAGCACTACGGAGATTATGACGGGAGAACTTGAGGGTTAGGGTTGCCGACACACGGCTTGGGAAATCTTAATGTATCCCGTGTGCTAGCCCTGCCCCTCTATTTATATGTTGAGCCTTGGGGTCTAAACTTGGAGTAAAAGCCTCCTCCAGGTCGGTTTTGCCCGCACAAGGTCGGTTTGGCCCGCAGGGAAAGAGTCCAACTCGGATCCCTGCAGTACCGCGCACAAGCGGTAGTACTGCTCACGAGCGGTAGTACCGCTTGAGCGGTAGTACCGCTTCACACAAGCGGTAGTACCGCTTGGGCGGTAGTACCGCTTCCAACAAGCGGTAGTACCGCTTACGCGGTAGTACTGCCTTTAGCAGCGGTAGTACCGCTTAAGGCAGTAGCAAAACTTCCTTTTGCACTTTCCAATACCTCAGGGGCTTTACCCCTTTGGCTCATATAAAGTGTTGCTGCACCCGAACACTTCGGTAAACACCCGGAACCCCTTCCGGTGAATTCCGGAACCTTTCCGGAGATCAAAACACTATTATCACATATATTAATCTTTACCTCCGGACTCTTCCGGAGACTCTCGTCATGTCCTGGATCTTATCCGGGACTCCGAACAACCTTCGGTCACCAACACAATAACTCAACTATACTAATCGTCACCAAACGTTAAGTGTGTAGACCCTGCGGGTTCGAGAACTATGTAGACATGACCGAGACACCTCTACGATCAATAACCAACAGCGGGACCTGGATGCCCATATTGGCTCCTACATATTCTACGAAGATCTTTATCGGTCGAACCTCTATGTTAAGGATTCAGTTAATCCCGTATGCTGTTCCCTTTGTTCTTCGGTATGTTACTTGCCCGAGATTCGATCGTCGGTATCTCTATACCTAGTTCAATCTCGTTACCGGCAAGTCTCTTTACTCGTTCCGTAATACAAGATCTCGTGGCTAACACTTTAGTCACATTGCTTGCAAGGCTCATTGTGATGTTGTATTACCGAGTGGGCCCTGAGATACCTCTCCGTCATACGGAGTAACAAATCCCAGTCTTGATCCATGCCAACCCAACAGACACCCTCGGAGATACCTGTAGAGCACATTTATAGTCACCCAGTTACGTTGCGACGTTTGATACACACAAGGTACTCCTCCGATGTCAGGGAGTTGCATGATCTCATGGTCATAGGAACAGATACTTGACATGCAGAAAACAATAGCAATAAACTGACATGATCATATGCTACGTTTATAGTTTGGGTCTTGTCCATCACATCATTCTCCTAATGATGTGGTCCCGTTATCAAATGACATCTCATGTCAATGGCTAAGAAACCTTAACCATCTTTGATCAACGAGCTAGTCAACTAGAGGCTTACTAGGGACACAGTGTTGTCTATGTACCCACACATGTATTTGAGTTTCCAATCAATACAATTATAGCATGGATAATAAACGATTATCATGAACAAGGAAATATAATAATAACCAATTTATTATTGCCTCTAGGGCATATTTCCAACAGTCTTAGAGGCCAGACTAGGAATACATTTTACCGTTTATTATTCCACACGTGCATATGAGTTTCCCTCCGAGCCTCGTGGTTATTGTAGACTCGAGAACCATAGCAGTTATAGCATAGAACATAAACATAATTATGAACATGGAGATAAATAATAGCATTTATTATTGCCTCTAGGGCATATCTCCTACAGACTCCCACTTGCACTAGAGTCAATAATCTAGTCAACGCTAATGCATTTTACACCTATGGCATACTGGTGTAAAATATGCTTTGCTTGTGGTATAGTCTGATGTCCAACGGATCTAACAACTTCAGTTCCGTGTGTATCTTTGCATGTCCTCGTGTTTTCACGCTTTCACAAAATTCATATTTTGTGTGGACTTGGCTTTGTATATATGTGAATCACTGGTCGAACCTTGATTCCTCAGACTGAGCTATGGAGCAACTATCTACAATAGTGTTTTTGAAAAAATGTTCACGAGTTTCAAACATATATTCATGATATTTTTAAAAAAATATTTGTACAATGTAAAAAAAAAATCGCATAGTTATAAAAAGGTTTTGTGGCTTTAAAAAAATGTTTAATGTGTATTTGAAAAATGTACATCAAGAATTCAAAAACAATTCAACTTATATCAAAAACATGTTCCTCGTGTACTTGAAAAATGTATAACGTGTACTAAAAAAACCAGCCATGTGTTGAAAAAAATAAAGATTTTTTGTCATTTATGCCACTACTTGTGTCCAACTACTCATTTTTGTCACTAGGAGTTTCAACTGCTCGAAAATGCCACCGCTCTGTTAGGCGCATGCTAAAAAATGCCACTAGACACTATTACTATCACCTCAAAGTCTGTTTACAATATTATATGACCAAAATACCCATGGGAAAAATGTCATCTCTTCCTCTATCTCACTACGATAAAGTGTGGGTCCTACTCAACCCCCAAATGCGTTCTTATTTTTCTCTAAAATTATTTGCTTGATTACTCTTGATAAGTGGGCCACTGATGACCCACAAGTATAGGGAATCAATCGTAGTCCTTTCAATAAGTAAGAGTGTCGAACCCAACGAGGAGCAGAAGGAAATGACAAGCGGTTTTCAGTAAGGTATTTTCTGCAAGCACTGAAATTATCAGTAACAAGTAGTTTGATAGCAAGATAATTTGTAACAAGTGACAAGTAGCAATAGTAACTAAGGTGCAGCAAGGTAGCCCAATCCTTTTGTTGCAAAGGACAGGCCGGAACGATCTCTTATAATAAGCTAAACGTTCTCGAGGACACATGGGAATTTCATCTAGTCACGTTCATCATGTTTGTTTGATTCGCGTTCGCTATTTTGATAATTTGATATGTGGGTGGACCGGTGCTTGGGTGCTGTTCTTCCTTGAACAAGCCTCCCACTTATGATTAACCCCTCTCGCAAGCATCCGCAACTACGAAAGAAGAATTAAGATAAATCTAACCATAGCATTAAACATATGGATCCAAATCAGCCCCTTACGGAATAGCGCATAAACCTAGGGTTTAAGCTTCTGTCACTCTAGCAACCCATCATCTAATTACTACTCCATAATGCATTCTCTTAGGCCCAAAGATGGTGAAGTGTCATGTAGTCGACGTTCACATGACACCACTAAGAGAATCAACAACATACATATCATCAAAATATCGAACGAATACCAAATTCACATGATTACTTATGACAAGACTTCTCCCATGTCCTCAAGAACAAAAGTAACTACTCACAAATCATATTCATGTTCGAGATCAGAGGGGTATTGAATAGCATAATGGATCTGAACATATAATCTTCCACCAAATAAACCAACTAGCATCAACTATAAAATGTAATCAACACTACTAGCAACCCACATGTACCAATCTGAGGTTTTGAGACAAAGATTGAATACAAGAGATGAACTAGGGTTTGAGATGAGATGGTGCTGGTGAAGATGTTGATGAAGATTGGTCCTCTCACGATGAGAGGATCGTTGGTGATGACGATGGCTTCGATTTCCCCCTCCCAGAGGGAAGTATCACCGGCGGAATCGCTCCGTCGGAGAGTAAAAGTGCTCTTGCCCAAGTTCCGCCTCGAGACGCCGGCGCTCCGTCCCGAAAGTCTTCTTCTTATTTTTTCTAGGGCAAATGGGCTTATATACCAGAAAATGGGCACCGGAGGCTGGCCAGGGGCCCCACAAGCCACCAGGGCGCGCTTGGGGGGGGGGGGGGGGGTGGCGCGCCCTCGTGCCTCGTGGGCGCCTGGGTGGCCCCCTCTGGTACTTCTTTTCTCCAGTATTTTTTATTTATTTCAAAATAAATCTCCATGAAATTTCAGGTCATTTGGAGATGTGTAGAATAGGTATCTCTGTCATAGCTTTTTCAGGTCCAGAATTCCAGCTGCCGGCAATCTCCTTCCTTATGTAAATCTTGCATATTAAGAGAGAAAAGGCATTAGAATTGCTTCACAAAGTGTTATATTGATTAAAAACACTATAAATAACAGTAGGAAAACATGATGCAAAATGGACATATCAGCCACACACTTATCACTGTGAGATAGAAGGAGCTGACACGTGTGTAGGGATATATTCGTCATATAACATGGTCAACTGGTTTGTCCTGACAATAACGGTGTCTGGTGGCATTTTTGAGCAAACATCTAACGGAAAGATGGCATTTTTTAGGTGTCTAATGGCATTTTTGAGCAAGCATCTCATAGAACGATAGCATTTTTTAGCAGTTGTAACTTTTAATGGCAAAACTGAGTAGTGAGACACGACTAGTGGTATAAATGATAAAAACCAAATAAAACCGGGGAAGAAACGCAGAAAATCGAAGAAGCTAACTGAAAAAAAGGATAACTAGAGGAAAACTGAAATAAAACTGTGTGACTCGAAAGGCCCACTAAGGAAATTTCCTGTATCTTTCTTCCGTGTTGTTGTAAGTGACGTATAACTCTGGCACGTGCGCTGGCCCGGGGGGGGGGGGGAGGGCTCGCCCATGCGCTTCCACGTTTCTTCAACAATTTGACACATCAGGGCAACTCCGATGTGGTGCACCAAAACGGACATATCAAATGTCCTCAGACAGGTTACGAGCCAGTCATCCAACCGTAGACATCAAATTCGGACAACATGAGTTTGGAAAGCGTGGGACACGCAAACCTGGAGAAAAAGCACATGGACTGTAAGCACATATGGTCAAACTGACAGTGAGACAAGCGGGTTGTCCAAAGCTCCACAGATTTGACTCCCGTTTAGAAGATTCTTATGGGATTTTTGTGGTCTAGACTGGTCCAGAAATATTTGATGTCACCCTTTGCATGGCAAAAAAGGCTCTGGTCCAGCGTTTTGATGAACCGGGTTAGAGTTGCCTAACGCGTCAAATAGGAGGACTCCTGGAATGGGTTTATTCTCTGAACCATGCTTCCTCCGCGGCTCTCGATTTTCCCACCCCTTGTCGCCGAGCACCTGTATCGGATAATATATCGAACCTTATAAGGGCACCCCAACGCCGATCCTCAAACCGCCCGCATACATCCGGACCGCACGGTCCGGACGTGTTGTGCCATCCAACGCAGGCCTGTACCGGTCCGCCGAGCGATCCGGACCACTTTTTTCGACAAACTGGAACCAAACGTGGGGGGGGGGGGTTGCGGGAGTCCATACATCAGACACGTAGGACTCCAACACCCCCGCCCACCCAAAAGGCAGGCGGAGCCCGCGCTTTTTGAAGATGCCCGCCCTGTTTCCGCGGCAAGATCCCCACTCTCTTCTTCCATCCCGCGGCTCTCCACCCAATTCCCGCCCTTTTCTCCCACTCTCTTCTTCCCTCCCGTCATCGCCGCCGCCACATAGAACTAGAGGATAGCCTGCCGGAGATGGAGGACGTGGTGGAGGTGCTGGAGGATCCGAGCATCACGCTCGTCTGGAAGATCAACTCGGCAACGCGGCAAAATCGTCGCGTCAATGCGAAAGCCACAAAGGAGGAGATGCTCAAGAAGTGGGCCGTCGGCGAAGGACGTTCTGGTGGCGGATGTGCCGGCGGGCATGCTGGCCGCGGACGAGGTGGAGGTCGTGGCGGCCGTGGTGCGCCATTGTGTCGCCCACCGTACAGACACCGCCATGGCCCAGAGCATTACTAGGCTCCGTACTTCTACGCCGTGAAGCAGTTGGGTACGCAGTCCCCGGCATCCGCCACCGTGCCGTTCATCATCGACGTCAACGCGGTACCATGCTCGAAGAGAAGAAGGTGCAGATAGCAGCTGATGCGGAGGACGCCAAGATGTTGACCTTGAATTTGGAATGCTTTGGATGCCAACGCAAGAATAATCGTGCAAGCAGTCCGCTACAAGATGTTGGAGTGGCAGAAAGATGAGTTGGAGGCGGCGGACAAGGAGGAGATGGAGGCGGCAGAGGAGGAGGAAGCGGAGGCTGCCTACGCGGCGGCGACAACACCTTGAGCGGGGAAGCTCGAACTGCCGGTTCGGCAGGGCATAAAATCTATTTTTCTGCACGGACTGCCGGACTGATATTCTTTTTGACCGGGCATGTAAAAACTAGAACATACTTGCCTCTTTTTGGGTGTGATCGGGCATGTGATCCGGAGTTGTTGTGATCCGCCGCGTGTATGGATCAGACTTTATTCGAATTTCAAATTGCCCTTTACTGGCGGACATATACAGGATAGCGTTGGATCGCCGCCTCCGGCATCAGTGTCCGCGGACTGGTCCTCCCCTGTCCGCGGACAGATGCCGGAGCAAATTTGCGAGTCAGCGTTGGAGATGCCCTAAGGTCAACTCTAACCGATCCCCTAAAAATAAAGGTGGATCCGGTAGAGTAAACCTTTAGTGGAGTATATTTTTACTCCACTAAGTTTTGGCCGGACCTAGCCGATCCCTTGAATATAATGGAGTATTTTTTTTTTCATTTGCATTTTATTTTTGGCCACCGAAACAAATTTCATTGCTTCTTTATTTCATTGAAAGACATTTTGATACATTGGACTACATAATTCACCAATTTTTCGCTACGGGAACGAAACCAAAGAAAATAAGAACCACAATTAGACACTTTAATAGATATCTAACTTCCATAACTGCTCCCACTAATTGGATTAATATTTTCTTTATGTCTTTGTTGTTGATTCTCTCTATTGACTTCTCGAGCTTGCACACTTCTTTCTTTTTCGGTTCCGTTGCCGGGGCTGTGCGGTTCGGTACCCGGCCAATCCATGACGAAGGCGCAATCGCCGGAGGCCGAATGCGTCAAATCCGGCGGCGGCGGCGGCAGCCACAGATCCGGGTGGTCAAGGACCGCAACGGAGCCTACGGAGCGTCCGTGGTGGCGAGTGGGGCAACGGGGGGCGGGAAGGATGGCGCCCGCGTAGATGCGGCGCGGGAGTGGGGTGGGTGAGGTAGCGGAGGAGGGGGGTTCCTCAAAACGGTAGCGGCCGAGAAAATATACGGGCGGGATAAGCGGCAGGGGATTTCCATTCGGTTTAGGGGATCGGCTAGGTGCCGTTTAGAGAAGTAAAACCGAATTTATTCTGCTCTAACGCCGGATAGGGGATCGATTAGGGTTGCCCTAACACCACCATACAAATCGAATCGTGAGTATATGTGACCAAAAAATCTCAATTGATCACTGTGATCGCTGCACAGCACAGGCATTGCTCTGCTTACTGATGCGCGATGGCCAAGCCGGCAGAAGCATCTGCCCCGCTGCACGCACCGTGCCCCCAACCCACGGCCAAGCCCAGAGCGACACGGCCTGGTCTCCCGCTGCTTCCGCAGATCTCACTTGCAAGTTGCAACTGACCTCTGCAGCCACTTGTTGGCAAGCGAGCCGCGCGCGATGGCCACCATGATGGCATGGCGCTGTTCCGGTACAAGCAACTGACAAAATGCACATGACATGGGCAGTACAGTTGGGTGGCGGCAAAAGCGACCTGGCAGGTAGCGGCATGAAGAAGATTATCACCCGGGACCGGCCGTGTCATCACCTGGCACTGGCACTGGCAGGATGGGAATGGGATGAGATGAGATGAGGTGATGTGCAGAGCGGTAGCCCCGGCGGCGACGGAACCAGCCATTGCCGTTCTCGAGCCAATGCCCGTGGAGCCCATGCATATGATATGAGTCCAACCTGCGTGGCACCACCGAGGACAGAGATAGATAGATGCTTGGAAGGGAATCGGAGCGAGTGGTGCCCGACACGCACCAACGAGGTCCAGGGGATGAGGAGCGTCACAGCGACGGGTGATTGCAACGCCGACGGCCGGGCTCGATCATGACGGGACGTCCCAGCCCAGATATTGGACGCCGAGGTGACCGGTCGGGTCGACAGAAGTAGAGTAGAACGAGATGCATGGCCTCCCGCGATTGGCGTGGTGGCTCCCGCTAAACCATCATTGGCACATGCCGGCACATGCGTGCGTGCCCGTCATCGCTGGAACGTTCGCGCGCGCGAGCCCCAGGGAAGGCAACACCTGGCGATCGGCACGGCGTACGTGTAGGGCAGGGCGTGCCGCTCGATCGGGATCCGATCCGATCGAGTCCAGTCGTTTCAACGGAAAATGTTCGCTTTCTGTTGCATCCCTGGTGTCCGTGTGCGCTCCACTGCTCCTACGGCCGGCAAACCAAGCATTCCGCGCAGGAATTTCGCCGAAGCAAAGAGAAGCTCACGCGAAATCCCTTGATTCCGAATGGCCCCGAGGCTCGGAAGACTCGCGCGCGATCACGCGTGATCCGTGGGGAGCGCTCGCCGTTGCCCGTTGGTGGCACGGTAGCGTCTTGCGGATACGCCAAGGAAGGCTACTTTTGTGCTCGGGCCACACGCATGCATGCGCATGAACGACTCTGCCATGGGCCAGGCCTCTACGTGGCGGCGAAACAACGGCCGCTGGCGAATGCCGCTCGGGAGATGGACGGATACGCGTCTCTCTCTCTCTCTCTTTTGTCGTGCCGTGCGCGCGAGATCGCGAGAGCGCAGTGCCAATTCGAGGAACCAACCACACGCAGCGCCGAGCGGCGACAAGGATGGATGGATCGATCCATCATTCAATGCAGGCCGCTGCTAGGAATCATTCGGATGATTCCACTGAAAGTTAAACCGCCTGCCGAGCCCTCCGATTGAACTAAAGCTAGCTGTCAGATACCTGTCCTGGCCTGGGTGGAGTACCACGTGACTTTGTTGGCCCCACACACAAAAGCCCTTTCACACATACGTACAGGCGGCAAAGCCAGGGTCATGATGCTGGACTCCATGTGCATACATTGTATTCTCTCAAAAAAAAAATTGCATACACTGTCTACAACAGCGCCTCGTTGGTTCTTCATAGGGAAGTGCAAACTTGCTTATACCCCTGCAACAGTACCAGTGGGCTTTGTAGCACAGACGACCAGCCCTTGTAGTGCGACACTTCTCCGGATTGCAGCAGCGAGTGTGAGCTTGGCAGCAGGGGTGTCCGATCTTTGCCGCGTCACACATCCTATTTTGTTGTAGGGATGTCCACCTTCTTGCAGCATGGCGCGTCAGACTTTGCATCAATTTTGCCCCTCCCCCCTCCAGTGTTGCGCGTCAAGGCTTGAGACAACGATAGTGGTCTTTGTAGCAGGGATGGCCACCCCATGTAGTATGGCAAGCCGCCGGATCGCACTATCATGGCAGTGTGTCTCATGCTCAATACATCTTACGGTTCCCTCATCGGCTATCTCCACCTCGCAGCACATGAGGTCGCTACTCACAAAAATGGCTGACACCATCTCCGACGCTCCAGTAGCACTGGCTCGCAGCACCGGGGGCGCCCCCGTAGATGACTCACAACCACCGACTTGTAGCACGCCGTGCAATACGGTGGAACTCCATGCAACATAGCGTGCCACCACCACATCGGCGTCACCCCACGACAACAACGGATGCTGCGACGACGGCTCAACACCGACGATGTCGTGTAATGAAGACCACAACATCGACGATGATGTGTGGCGACTACTATAATGACGACGGTGTTGCCCGGTGATGATGGCAACACCGATGATGTTGCGATGGCGTCGTGCAACAAGGATTTTGTTGCATAGCGGCGAATGCAACTGTGATGACGTTGCAACGTGTCATGAAAACTGCAACGGGGCGATGTTGCGTAGCGGCGAATGCAATGGCGGTGGCGCTGTCGCCGGTTCTAGGACGCAGAAACGATAGTGACTACCGCAAACAGTGGTGATGTCGCGATGGAGACGACCGCAACACCGGCTTGTAGCACACCATGCAACACGGTGGCACTCCTTGCAGCATAGCGAGGCCCCCACCGCATCGGCGTCACCCCACGACAACAACGCGGGGTGATGCTGCGACGGCGGTGCAACACCGACGATGTTGTGTTTTGAAAACCACAACATCGACGATGTTCTGTGGCAACTACTACAACGCCGACGATGTTGCCTGGCGACGATGGCAACACCGTTGATGTTGCGGTGGCGCTGTGCTACAAGGATTTTGTTGCGTAGCGGCGAATGCAACGGTAATGACGTTGCAACGTGTCATGGCAAATTGTAACAGGACGATGCTGCGTCGCGGCGAATGCAATGGCGGTGGCGTTGCCGCCAGGTCTAGGACGCAGCAATGACAGTGACTACTGCAAACAGTGGTGATGTCGCGATGGGGACGACCGCCACAACACCAATGTTGCAATGGCGCGGGGTTGCGATCCAATAGCCACATGAGGCAGATCTAACGGCTTGCGCAGAAATCGGCGTACGTGCCGCCCGCTCGCCCTAGGGTCATCCTCCCTAAAATGATTGGAACCTACTATACGTAGGAGCAGGATCGATGTCGATCGACCAGGAACGTAGTACTGGTCGCGCACGCGGCGTCCAGAAGATACATCTCTTCCAGAGCCTAGTTAGCTAGCTAGGTGCTGTTTTGGTCCAAGGCTAAGTCCGTCCGTTTTCGTGAAGAATGTTTTTAGAACACGAAGTACTCCCTCTGTCCGGAATTACTTAGGATTAAGCTGCAAGAGGAGCCTGCTTGATTCGCAGCAAGCAATTTTAGGCATGTGTACAAGTGCATTTCCTGGCGTGTACAGTCGGGGAAGCCCCCTAAAATGCTCGAATTGATGGATACCAAAACCATGCTCATTCATGTGATGTTCTTTCCTCCCTTTTTCGAGCGAAATTATTTACATGAACTGGCAGAGGAGGGTGGCAACAGAGGAGGAATGCTAGATCGCCTTTGGGGGCTGGTGCTTCCCACTAAACTTACGTAGGCACTCCCAATGCTTGTTTCTTATACTTTTTTTAAAAGAAAAGGCAGACCATTATCTGCCTTATGCATTCAAAACGAGCCGTAGCTCGGATGACCATAGGCCAAATTACATGGGTTTGTTGGAAACAAAACGCTTCCAAACTCTTAGTTTTTGAAAACTAAGAAAACAAAGGGAAGAAACAAGGGAGAAAACAGGGAACACTGGGGGAGCTACATCACATATCAGTCGCACAACCTAGCAGCCCAAGAGAGAATAACTTGCTTGTCCCGTGCGTGTCGTGCCCGGTTACTCCAAAGCTGAAGTAACTCCGCTGTGTTTAGGAGAAGTAACCTGGGCGTCCAGATCTTGTTGTTGAAAGTATTGTTTCTTATACTATGAGTTCATAGGTAAAATGCTAAGAGTATGGTTAATAGTATAGCTGGCTGCTGGCTTTAGGGCCAGTTCTTTTGAGCTATGCTATGGAAATAAGCTCCTGTGAAAATAAGCTCCAGATAAGCTCCTGTGGAAATAAGCTCCAGATAATAAGCTAGCCAATTTTTTCCACTTCCTGTTTTTCCAGCTTATCTGTGGTATGGTCAGTGAAAAATCTGTAATGCCCTTGCACTATATTGTTGTTTGGATTAAATGATATCACATTATTTGTTATCATTTTGCTGCCCATATGAACATAAATTCATCTTGCAAACACCACAATATGTTATAATCAAACATAATGAAGGTCATTGTCTGACATACGAATATCATACATGCATCATTATCTCACGTACGAGTACGAGTAATTGAGAAGAAGACATGAATAGAGAAGATCTTGACATTATTACATGGTCCTCCCAACAGAAGCATACACCCTAGAGCTATCCATCATGGGAAGACACTTGTAGCAATAGCATCACGGATGGACCCCATAGTACCGTCATCTATGGGTGCAAAGTGATTAGAAAGGCTCTCCTCGTGAGCATAAGATCCATGGCAATACAAAATAATAGTAAAAATTAATATGCAGGACAAATAGGCCATCAATTTTTGTTCTAATACAAAATAATACAATTGTAGAATACTGTAACACCCCCAGTGTCAAGCTACAATGACCTCATACTAATGATGCCATGTCATCATGCTTTCTAATCCAGATATGCCACTTGTCCAAATCCAATTCAAATTCCTATTTGAAATACAAGTCAAAAATTTGCATCTTCAAATGAGCCAGCAAAATAGTTCACATTATGGCAAATAATCCCTAAGTATTTGTCATGTGGATACCAACCTTATTTGGATTCCCAAAATGCCCCTGGATATTTAAAACAGTGGTCCAGCAGCACTTCTTCCCCCTTTTAAATTCCAACAAAATCCAAATGGAATTATTTGGCCCCCAAACTTTTTCTGACACTGCATAATATTGCAACCTATTTATTTGGCCAGGATCCACATTTTTGCAAAATGATTTGGAGGCTCAAATAATTGCATTTGCTCTCTGTTTAAAAGAAGAAGAAAAAGAAAAGAGGAAATGGAAAGGATGCACTGTGCACTTTAGCCCAGCCGCGCTACAGTCTGGCCCGGCCCGCCTAAGCCGACCTTTCTTCCTCCTTCCGCCTCTTTCCCCTCCCGTGGCAGCACGCCCACGCGCCCCGCACCAGGCCCCCTCCCGCAGCTCGACAGCGCGTCGCCGTGGCCGTCGCTGGTTGGATAAGGTGACCCCGAGCCCCCTCGCTCTCTCCCCGCGAACCCTAACCCTCGCTCTTTCCCTCCCTGCGCCGTTCTCTCCTCTCCCTCGCTCGGCCGAACGCGTCCATGTCCGTGCCTCGTCGTTGACGCGGCCACCGGCCACCCCGTGCCACCGGAGCTCGTCCAGGAGGCTCGCCGCCCTCGTCTCCGTCCTCCTCAACCACCAGGGCGAGCTAGGACGCCCCTGCGCCGCCGCGTTCGTCGTTCTTCTCCGACGGGATCCGCCACTGCTCGACGCCGTTTCACACCACCTCGACCTCCCTCGCCGCGTCTGAGCACGCCAC